>JAXQJP010000345.1:0-600000 GCA_037042015.1 Furcasterigmium sp. R96-07A1
GGAGGCCTGCGGGGGCAGGAAGTAGATGTAGATTGCGTCCGAGCACGTCTCGTTGTCCGGTACGAGGAACTCCTCCGTGACCCACTGGGCGACGCTCTTCTTGATCTCGAGGTCCTGCTCGTGGGACGCCTCGGTCATGGTGTCGTTGGCGGCGATCCAGCCCTCGCGGGTGCCCGGCGCCATGTGCGGGAGGGACCCGTTGTGGGCCTCCATGTACGTCTCGAAGAAGTCCCTGCCGAACTCGTCCCACTGCTCGTACGCTGTCAGGTTGCCGTAGACGCTGTTGACGACGGCGGCGATGGCCGTCTGGTTCAGGCCGCCCGCGGGCGCCGACTGGTTCCAGGCCTCGTCGACGGAGAAGACGGAGACGTTGGCGGAGAGGATGTCGGTGAGGGCGTCGATGAAGCTCGTCATGGCCTCGTACAGCTCGGGGAACTGCTCCTGGCTCTCGTTGAGGAGCTGGGCCGAGGAGGGGTCGATGTAGAGGACGCTCGGGAACGCGTCGTACTCGTCGGTGGTGTCGGCGTAGAGGACCTTGTTGACCTTGGACCAGATGACCGGGTCGCGCGCGAGGATGCCCGAGGTGTCCATGGAGGGCGCCAGGGGAAGGGCGCCGGTCAGGTTGACGGCGCCGTGCGTGGGACGGTTGCCGTGGACGCCGTTGTTGGCGGCCGGGCCTCGGATCGAGCCGCCCGTGTCGCTGCCCATGCTCGCGTCGAGCCAGTCGTAGGATGCGACGGAGGCGCCGGAGCCGCCCGAGCTGTCGCCTGGCGAGTTGTAGCCGTCGCCGCGCGGGTTGAAGGGGAGGAGGTAGTCGATGTGCTCCGTGACGTAGGGGCCGGCGTAGGCGAATTCCGAGAGCTTGTTCTTGCCAATGATGACGGCGCCGGCGTCGATGAGCTTCTGCACGGCGTAGGCCGTCTTGTTCTTGACGTCGCTCATCTCGAAGAGGGCACGGTTTCCGCTGCTGGTCTTCATCCCTTTGAGGTCGTAGAGGTCCTTGACGGCGATGCGCACTCCTGCCAGGGGCTGGTCCTTGGAGGGAGTGAAGTAGAGTCGCGAGGGGACACCTATGGAGAGACCAGCCGCAGACGGGGCCGCTCCGCTGAGGGTGTGATGCACTCCAGATGGGTCTTGGTACGAGGACTGCAGAGAGTCAGTGTGACTTGGTCCGGGAAGGTGGTGTTGTATCATGACGAACCTGCAGGAAGGCCTGGCTGGTATCGGCATAAAGCTTGTAGGCCTGGTATACATCACCAGTGCTCCTCTGGATGAAGTAGGGACCCGCTGGCGCGGCAGACTTGCCCTGACGTTTCGTCACCAGGACAGTCGTGACATTGTAGTCCGAGCTGAGATCCTTGACCAGGCCATCACCTTTCCCTTCATCGTCACTAGGGCCTTGGATGCTGAGGACTTGGCGGGAATAAGCTCATGCCAACACGGGGAATCCGGGGAAAGCTACCCACCTTGGGCAAAGTAAGGTGTCCAGACGTCGTCCGTCGAGTTGTACCGCTCAAGAGCAGACGTGACAACCTCTGCATCGGCAGTGCCATTGACGTTGACGACGGTCAACGGGACGAACTCATCTTTTCCGGGGGCGCTGCTTGTGTTCCACGAGTCCAAAGTCCATGCTGCCTTGGGGGGCAGCCAGTACTCGAAGTCGCCGAGGGAGATCTGCCGTGACAAGGATGCCGAGGACACGGCTGGGAGGGAGAGAAGGCTCGCGAGAGCGAGAATTAGAGAAGACATCGGGGCGTCTAACGATGCTGGAAGACGATGGTTGTATGCGCGTGATGTTGAGACTCATAGATACAGCTCCTTGGCAGGAAGCCTCTATTTGTAACTCCTCAGGTACGTCTCCAAGGCTACCTACTTCCGACTGAGCATCGCACGCATTGCATCGACTTTCCACATCCGGACTCCCACTCTGCTGGCTCCTCGTAGGGCCAAGTTGGTGCCGTGCAGGAACACTCGAGCATCGAATGTGGGCATCCGGGACCTTCTCGATCACCACGCGGGAGCCCTACGCAGTGAAGCTTGGGGTCCGCGCCGCCCTAGAAGCCGCTACGGCGGAGCTATAACGAAAAGCCATGCGATGGCCAGCATTATGACGATGGCTCCGAGGCAGCACGGAGTTTCCGCTGACCGATTGCGGACACGGCGTCGATGTTTCGAGACAAGGCGGTTTTGCCGCGTGGTCTGGAGGGCGGTTGAAGCGCTGCCGGGAAGCTCAGCAACGTGGCTGGGTCGGGGCCTAACGGCGGCACCATAGTTCCATTCCGTCTGATCCGAGGCTCTGCTCGAGCTAAGCGCCAGGCTGGCAATGATGGGCAGGGCCCGTTGCTTGTTCTGTCCGAGGCGGTCGATCCCATCTCGAGGGCGATCTCGGCATGACCGTTTGGACAGGCGCCTGTCCTGAAGAGGTAGCCCGCCTGGGGCTTCCAGTGGCGGTGTTGCATTGATCTTCCAAGATCCCGTCAGCAGTAACGTAAAGAGGTATGGTGAGGGCGATGCTGCGGATGCTGGCGAATAGTGTGAATTGTCTGGTTTAGGCTCGTAGCTGTGTTCCTACCGCTCACATCCGGAGGATATGGAGGGGCTGTGAGTCGGGCTGAAGCTGCTGATTGGGACAGGACTGTTTCGTGTGCCGGCAAGTGGGATGTTGCTTGAATCGTGGCAGAGTGCAGCATTCCAAGTGTTCTGCTAGTACCTTACCCAGATCCAGGCAGGGAGGAAGCACTAAACATGGAGAGGTTAGAGCCCAAGAGCAGGTGGATGCATTTAGAAGGATGACCGTTTCCGGCACATCAACCATGATGCATGCTTACCTTAGTAGCTTGCTTACCTCATCCCATACCCCAGGCCGTGGACATGATCAAGCCATTTGGTGGTGACATGGCAATCGACGACGAGAATGGGATCCTTGCGATGCAGTCCCATCTCGGCCGATAGATTCGGGGCAGGAGTTGGGAACCACTGTTTTGAAGCTTGCGTCCTAGCTATTTCCGTGGAGCTGAAGAATGTGGTCGAGAAGGTCGCTTCGGGTTGACAACAGGCCAGAGATGATGTTCCGTTGTTTGCTCATCCTCTCCTAGTTCCCTCTCGCGAGTCTACCCAAGCCCAGGCAAGGGCAGCGAGCTCGGCGATACGTTCTCGCCATTTGCTTGACTAGTGTAGTACTACTTACTCTGTCAAGCAGCAATGACGGCATCAAGGTAGATGAAGCATGCCCGAAGAGGAGATGATATCACTTCACGAGAGGCAAGGGACAGTAGTAAGTATCATGTGTGTTCGTTATTCATGAGCGCCCAGTCTCTCTGGGGCTCGTCTATCATGTCTCATAAGTCTATCAATGCCGAGTTTCTGATGCTGTCGGGCCGGCTGGACTCTGGACGAGTCTCAGCCGACGCGATTGTTGTTCGTGCCGTACCTCGGGACGGCCGATGCATCATTCTCTATGATGCGATATTTGTACCATTTGTCGCAGACTCTGCCGCGGCCAAGCCTTTGGTAATCGGCTGCTTGTAGCAGGGCCCTCCAAAGTGATGTCGGACGAGGTGAGGAAACCGACAGCGGCGAATCTCCTATCGTGGGGATCTGGCCGGTAACTTGGCGAGTTGCTGGATGATGGCGTGATGTACATGTTGTACATTGTATTGGGTATCATGGGTAATCAGGCTTCTTAAGCAGCGCCGCGACGCCGGGCGTGGGCCTCACGCAGGGCATCCTGGTACACCTGGTCGAGCCTCAGCTCGGCGTCCGTCTTGGCCTCAATGATGCCGGAGTAGGTACGCCTGGGGGGCCTGACGACACGGTCGGCTGTGGTTTTGGTGTTTGCGGCCTCGGTTGGGGCGTCCTCGCGGAACACCTCGCGGCGAGGGGCGTCGGCGTCGAAAAGGCGGAGACCCATGATGGACAGGTGAGATGAAAGGGTTCGAGGGTTCAGCGACGTATTTCCGCGGGACTGAGCTTGATCAGGGCTGGTAGGGAGTGTGATGGACCCGTTGGGAGGTTCAAGTTGATGACGGCTGATGCGGAACGGAGGAAGAGGCGGAGATGGAGGCGGAGGCGGAGACGAGGGCTTATATATACGACCTGGAAAAATGCTCTGACGTCCGCCTTTTCAACCTGTCTCTCCTGGACCCTTGAGATCCCCGGCAAACGCGCGCGATTTACTATTACGAGCAGTGCTGGGCGAGCGGCAAAGACCCAGCTTTTTTTCAAGACGACACAAGACGACTCGACTTGGTATCATGCCGACGCGGAGCGGCTCGCTGGAGCTCAGTGGACAGGAGTCGCCGTGACGCCTGCGATAGTGGAGATACAGTGGGCTTCTACGGGGCTCCCGGGCGGCGCTTGGGCCGGATGGCGGCCGGGCGGTCGCTGAAGCGTCCCGGCGGCGGTCTTGGGACTGCGCTTGGCGGGCCCAATCTGGTGCGATCGCCAGCCTTGGGAGTGCTGCACTTATTCCCGCACCCTACGTCATAGGGGGCCCCGAGATCAAAAGGGGGAGCGGGAGTGGTGGCCAAGACGGCGAGGGTTTTGGTGTTGGGAAGGGTCTCTGCTTGGCATGGATTGGAGGGAGGATTCATGTCGGGAGACCGGCAAAGATCGGGACGGGGAGACACGTTCGCTCATGCGGGTGAAATGAACATTATTCTGCGGGGTTGCTATTTAGTGGTACTGATAGTAAGGCATGCTTGGTCGAGTCCCTCTTCAAGTTGTCATCTCTGTGCCGAGAGAACACCGCGCATGGGCGAGTGGTGAACTTCAATTCATCACATGGTATCCTCACCACGGCGATCTCAGGCAAGCATGCCGCTCTCAATGTGTCCTGGTTGAAGGCATCTTTGAGACTTGTATCGGTGGCCTATCAGTTGGGCTCTAAATATAGGTCACCAAATCTCCGATATCTTCAAATGTCAGCGACATCCTGTATAACAATCCCATTACAAATGTCTGAAAAACTCGACTTCCTCGGCCATAGTGTGATTCAAAGAGAACTTGAGCCATTGAAAAAGACACAATCCACGCAATCGGCTGTCCTACACTTGTTCGGGGGCTGTCTAGCAGTACCTTACTTACCCACTACAAGCCCGTCTGCTCGCTGCCCCGCCATGGCCAAGTCGTGGGACCCCGCCGTCGACATGCCGGATCTCGCGGGGAAGGTCGCCATCGTTACGGGGGCCAGGTGCGTGTCCAGTGCGACAGAATTCCCGTCACGTATGCGGAGTTGCTGACCGGAGTCTGCTCGCCAGCGTCGGTATCGGGTTCGAGACCGTGAGGCTTCTCGCGAGCCGAGGCGCAAGGGTCATCGCCACATCCCGGTCTGATGCCAGCATCGCCAAGGCCGTGGAGAAGCTGCGCGCGACTCAATCAAATGTCGACAGTGTAGAGTGGCTGCAGCTGGAATTGGGCGATCTGAAAAGCATCGCCGACTTCGCGGAAGAGGTGAAGGAGAGGGCCGCCGAAATTGACATATTGAGTACGCCTTCCGACACGACATGTCCATCGCTTGACCTTGCTGACCCCCAGGTAGTCAACAATGCATCTGTCGGCACTGCATCTACCGAGCTCGTGGCTGGGCGTTGGGAGCAGCACATGGCCATCAAGTAACGCAAGCCCCTCTCCATCATCACATCGCGTAAATCCTGACCCTATCTCCTCGCAGCGTCGCCGGTACGTTCTACCTCATGAACCGCCTCCTGCCCCTCCTCGAAACCGCCGCGAAGCAGGGCAGAGACGTGCGCATCATATGTCTCGGCTCCGTGGCCCCCACCACGTTCATCCCAGCCACGCACGAGTTCCCCTTCCTCTCGCCCTCCCTCCTCACGGAGCCCGTCTCCTCCTACCCCTGGCTGTGGCGCTACGTGACGCAGTACATCTTCCAGATCGACATGATCCGCTACGGCGTGTCCAAGACCGCCGTCGTCCCCATGGCCCAGGAGCTGCAGCGCAGGCTCGACGCGCGTGCCTCGCCCATCATGACCATCACCGTGCACCCGGGCGAGGTGGCGACGGAGTTCCAGATGGCGAACAACAACGCGGTCATCGCGGGGCTGGCGCGCCTCAGCTTCCTGACGTCGGAGCAGGGTGCTGCCAATCCGCTGTTCGCGGCTACCGCGCGGGAGGTGCGGCAGAGACCGGAGGAGTTCAAGGGGAAGTTCATTATGCCTGTCGGCCAGCCGGGAGTGTCGCACCCGATCGTCGAGGATCGGAAACAGGCCGAGGGGCTGTGGGAGACTTGACGGCGCAGCTCAACAAGGAGCTCGAGGCCGAGGGGCTGCCTCTACTAGAAGCTTGGTGATGCAACTGCCCGCTTCGACGTGCACCATGCCCTGGCTTTTTATGAGCGTTAGCACACGGTTATTGTCTCAAATCAAGGCCAGTCTGGTGGCAGCAAAGGTGTCACCCGGCCCCGTGGAGAAAGGCCATCCCTCGAGGAGCCTGTGCTGGATGGGTGCCGAACCCACACCCTCAAAAGCACCTTGGTGACATGGTAAGATATGTGACTCCTTGCAGACTTGGATTGATCAAATTGAGAAGGAAAAGAAGAAGGAGAAGGAGAGAAACATGTGAAAAACAGGGGGTTTGGCCGAGAACTGCCGGGGCGTCGCAGTAGAAGACGCATGAATTATCGGTGATGCCAGTACCCTGGGCTCTCCAGAGCTTCCAGGGAAGTCTTCCATCATATTCTTCAATGATTATCAATGGGAGACATGCTCGCACCGCGCGGAGTTGAAGGATCGCGGGACATGTCGTGTCGTGGCACGTTGCACGTTGCACGTTGCACCGCACGTTGCAGCCGGAGATACCGCTGGAGACAGAGTGGGTGGCCAAGGCGGGCGGGATTAAGCGGACGTATCTTGCGTGGCCAGCGGAGAGCGGAAGTCATTATTTGATAATTATAATCTGACGAGACTGGCAAGGCTTGCCCCTTGCTGCTTGCTGCTTGCTGCGTCCGAGCTGTACTGTCAGACAAGACGGGGTGTACGTGTTATTGACACCAGGCTGCCAATTTCAGCGGGCGACGCCAGGGCGCACCCCTGTCGTGAGGGCGCCTCAGGGTGCCGGTTTTGCCGCCAGCAGTGCCAGGTACTCGAATGAGACCTGATGAGCATTCCAAAGACGACGGACAAACCCGGTAAGGTAGTAGGCTCAGCCCTAATAACGGTCCCTGCTAGTACCTACTACTCAGCACCAGCCCGACACCACTGACATTCGGAAGTGAGTCGTCAGCCCTCTCGGAGCCCAGGGTAACGTCCCGCTCAGCCACAGCCGTGAAACATCGTGGGCGGTTCGTGGTCGGTTCGTGGTCCCTGCATGGTCCCAGGATGTCTGCGCCGCTCTACCTCCGTGTGCACCCGTTAAGTCCGCCCTCGCAAGCTCAGTCGATCAACGGGGTGGCTGGACTGTTGGGTTTGGCCCCGGACCCTTACTGGAGACTCAGAGGTAGCTTGGGCAACGGAGATCAAAGTCCAACAGGCAAGCTAACCGGTGCCGTATCTGACACCGATGCGGCTCGTACGAGCGCGCTACTTGCTGACGATGTGCATCGGCGGAGCGGGGTTTTCGGAGCCACTTTGAATGCTGCTCGCTCAAGTCGAGTTGCTTGTACTGTCAGACCGCAAGGTAGTATTAGCCCAGGATGGACATGTATAAAATGTCCCTCTCTCTCGCCGTTGACACCGTTGAGGATCATCACTGACCTCCACGTTCTTCACACCTCTCTGCTCTGCTGTCACTCCTCGCATCGAACTTCCCACGTCTCCACGCCTTCACAATGGCCTCCAACAACTTGCCCTACGCGCAACAGCCGCACCTGCACACCAAGGCCGAGCACCGCGCTGCCGTCCTCACGTATCCCGGAAACTTCAGAGCTGCTTTGGCCCAGGCCAAGGCAGACCGCAAGAAGACACTGTTCGGCGTCGCCAACGGCATCCCGAGCGTCTTCGTCACCAAGGTGAGTTGAGTGACGGGGGAACACAACGCCCCTCCCTGAAAGTGCCGGCGCTAGGGACCAACTTGTAAGCGCCTCAGCACTAATACGGTCGGTCCGCGTATAGCTCCTCGCATCGACCAAACCAGACTTCATCTGGATCGATTACGAGCACGGTGTCTTCGACAGGAGCTCCCTCTACGAGTAAGCCCACCTCTTGAGGCCGACCCCTCATGCGTGTTCCGCCGCTGTCTCTATTCTGACCGAATGAACCCGTCCGTAGTGCGATCCAAGCCGCCCAGCACCACTCCGAGGGCAAGTCCCTGGTCGTCGTCCGCGTCGCCAAGGGCGACCCCACGGGCTTGGCGACGGCCCTGGACGCGGGCGCTTCCGGCATCGTGATGCCCCACACGGAGACCGTGGAGGAGGTCAAGGAGATGATGAAGGAAGTTTTCTACCGTGAGTGGAGGGAACTCCCCCAAGTGGCCGTACGGCTCTGATACAAGTCGGCAGCACCCCTGGGCCAGCGTTCCTTCAGCCCCTGGACCTTCACGCCGGGCATCTCCGACCAGTCGCTGTACGCCAACGACGGCTTCAACATGCAGAACTCGAACAACCACATCTGCCTGATCCCGCAGATCGAGAGCGTCAAGGGTCTGGACAACATCGAGGCGATCGCGGCGTGCGAGGGCGTCTCGGGCCTCATGTTCGGGCCGGGCGACTACAGCGCCGACGCGGGCATCGAGCTCAAGCTCGGCGGCGAGCCGGACCCGCGCTTCCTCGAGGCCATGGGCAGGTTCGTCGCGGCGGCCAAGAAGTTCGACCTGCCGCTCTTCGGCGCTGCGCAGTCGCCGCAGATGATCCCCATGATGATCCAGCAGGGCTACATGGCCATCGCCGTCGCGTTCGACATGTGGGGTCTCGCCGGCCTCGTCAACGACGCCATGAAGGGGGCCAGGGCCATCGTCGAGCAGGAGCCGGAGACGAACGGCACCGAGACGAACGGCAAATCTTCTTGATTTCGGGCGCTGGCTGAGGGTTAGATGGAGAAACGACAGCGATGATGGTTTGCTTGATTAGATGGATTGCGGGATGGTGTGTTGATGATTCATGGCATCCGTCCAGGAATCATCGGCATCCGCGGCCAGACTAGACGGAGGGAACCTTTTCTGATAGCGCAGCAATGATAGACATGATGTTCGACTTTTCATTGGTTGAGGTAGAAGCACCATTAGTGAAGCTCCCAGTCATCCAGCATGATGTGGCCAGCCGTTAGCTCGAAGACACACGGTGGTGGAATGGGATAGCACGGCGACAACGGCGCGTAACTGGAAGTAAGCGCTTGTTGTGCCGGTCGCTGTGGTGAGATTCAGAGCATAAAAGAGAAAGCCTATCATGTTGCCATGGTTCAGTTACGGGCGCTATCATTGTGTGTCGGCATTGGAAGGTTGGTGAGTTGGAAGCTTCGCGTCGACGAGGGTTCAGCAGAAGCAGTTCTGAGGACGCGGGGTACATGTCTTAGTCATCCAAGTCTGCCCCGCCCCCACTTCGTCCATCCTCGTCACGATGCGAGCCGCTTGACTTGTTCCGATTCCTTCTCCAGCGCGTTCATCAACACCCGACAGCCATACAATATGCAGCATGTCCGGGACGCAGTCGCCTTCTGCCCTCACGAGCAGCCTGGCAGTAAGAGCCTCATTGCTTGTTTTCAAAGATTCATCTCGGCAGGCTGACCACTTCTAGTGCGATTACTGTCGAGTCAAGAAACTCAAGGTTGGCGTCATCTCACCCACACATCCTGAGACACCAGCTCACGCTCTCCTAGTGCTCTAAAGAGAGGCCTCGATGTTACGCTTGCGAGCAGAACTCCACAGCATGTCACTACAGTGGCAGAGCTCAGAGGTCTCCTTTGACCCGCGCGTGAGTCCATTCGTGGAGGACAATGCCTGAGCTCGCTGACTGACTTTCCCAGGTACTTGACGAGTGTTGAGAAACGTCTCGCTCGGGTGGAAAATCTATTCGCACAGCTTCTTCCGGATGTCAACATCGATGAAGCACTTGCCGCCCGCACAGGCGAGAACAAGCACCCAGAGGCTCCAGACCCCCCGGCCGCGTCTCGCGCGTCGCCCCTGAGCCCTCCCGCACCAGCGACCCCGGGAGGAACCAGCACCATCTCGGAAGCAGTACCGGAAGAGGCCGATGGCTTTGACTGGCAGGAAGATGTCGACGTCCTAGCGGATGGCATGGCAGCGCTGTCTGTAGAGCCAAGAGGCGCAGGCTACCTAGGTTCGCAGCCCCTATAACGGAATTTGTCAACATGGAAGGGACTAACCCCCGTCCAGGCTCAACTGCGGGAGTCTTCTTCCTTCGCTCGCTTCTGCTGCTGACAGGACAGCCGAAGCCAGTTTCCAATGCTCGGAAAAGAACAGATCATCATTCCCCCGACATCGCAGCGTCATCCCAGCTGTCGGAAGTCGTCGCCTCGAGACAAGTGGTGGATCTCCTGGTCAACACATACTTTACCGTCTATCACCGCCTCTATCCATTCGTTCACGAACCAACGTTCATGGCTCAACTTCACGAGGTGATCCCGCGCCCACAGAGGCGATCATGGCAAATGCTGCTTCACACCATCCTGGCCTTGGGCGCGTGGTGCTTGAATGACCCCAATGGAGAGCTCGACGATGACCTGTACCACCACGCACTTTCGTTCGGAGAAGACGAATATTTGTTCGAGAGTGCCAATCTCACCTTCGTTCAGGCTTTGGTCCTCCTCAGCAACCTTAGCCAGAAGCGCAACAAACCCAACACCGGCTCCAACTTTCTCGGGCTTGCCACACGCATGGCCCTCAGCCTGGGTCTTCATCGAGAACTGCCGGACTGGAGAATCAATCATCTGCAGCGAGAGATGCGGCGGCGTGTCTGGTGGGGTCTCTACATCTTTGACAGTGGTGCCTCAACCACGTTTGGCAGACCGATTCTGCTCCCCGATACCGAGGCCATGGACGTTCGGCCGGTGCTCAACATCCACGACGAGGTAATGTGCCAAATACGAGATTCCACGATGACTTGACTGACCTCCGGCAGTCCCTCACTAGCAGAACGGGAAGTCTGCCTGACGAAATAGCCCAGCCGACGCTATACTCTGGCCTAAAGGTCCAAAGCGATCTGCACGTCCATTCCAACTTCATCTCGAATCGACTCTTGTCGTCGTCGGGTGTGCCTACCGAGACTGCACTCTCGATGGATGCGACCCTAAATACGTGGGCAGAGACGATTCCTGCATACTTCCTCCCGGAGTATGACAGTTCTTTCGATGAGCCAGCGCTCTTCTTCACCAAATCACGTCTCTGGTGGCGCTTTTGGAATTTGAAGATCATCATATTCCGACAGCTTCTACTGCAGCGAGCTGTCAGCAAGAGCAAGGGCACGGTCCCGGCAGAAGTTGACCCCGTCGACGAGCAAGGCAGGGGCATCGCTATCCGGGCAGCGAGCGCCACGATTGAGTCAATCGACATGTATACGAAGAACGGCGTCATGACCAGGCTCGTATCATGGTATTCCATGTAAGTGCCCCTAGTCGTGCTATACACTCGCTGGACCATCCACTGACTGTGCCTCTAGATTCTTCCTGTTTCACGCCTCACTTGTCATTGTCCTCGCCATCATCGGCGACTCGGAGTCGCCGGGGCTGCCAGGCTGGCAGAAGGACCTCGATACGGTCCGCCACGTCTTCCGCAACGTGTTTGCAGATAACCAACTGGCCATCCGCTGTGCCAGCATCCTCGACGAGATACTCTTGCCTGGCTACCTTACGTCTTCGGAACACTGGTCAAACTTCGAGATGGAGTCCTGGCCCATGGATTTCAATGCGTGGCCGGCCGAGGTCACGGATGATTTCTTCACTGTCCTGGGCTATCCAAGTAGCAACTTGGGGATATGAGTTATGAAGCGCTTGGATTCTCCTGCTACTGTTAGTTGACGATACGAACGAATGGCTCGATCAGGTTGGAGCGGATGTGGTCGCCGTTGGGTATGTCGTTTTCGTCGGCACGGGCCAGCGCCAGCTCCATGGATTCCTCGATGCCGGACTGAAAGTGTCGCGCCGCGAGCCGCTCACGGGCTACATCTGCCGGCACGTCGACGAACCATCTATGGCACACATCAGCTTGGACTCGCAACGAGAAACATGGCTGGGCACCAACCTGTCATCAACCAGGTCCGCGATGCCGCACCAAGGCTGTTCGTCGAGCAACGTGTAGTTGCCTTCGATGATGACCACTCTCGTCCGGGAGGAGACGAGAATGGCATCGGCTACTGGGTCCTTGGCGGCATGATCGAAGCCAGGAGCCCGGATGCAGATCTCGGGCTCTTCAGGCCCCGTCACCGGAGTCTCTCGAAGCTGCCGCACGAGATCCACGAAACCATCCGCATCAAACGTGAAAGGCGCCCCGCGCCGGCGAAAGGCCATGTCGGGATCTTCAAAGGATGAGAGCACGGCGCGCGAATAGTGAAACCCGTCCTTTGGGCACGCAGGTCAGCGCATGCCGGATTTCCCGGGACGGAAAGAACACACCATGGGCAGGACTGCGACGTCCCGTAAGCCTCGCGCCTCCAGGTCTCGGAGAAGCGTCGCGGATATGGTGGATTTTCCCGACCCCGGCACGCCGGCCAGCGCGATCAGGACACGGCGAGAAGGTCGTGATACGGCGTGTTTGTGGAGGAGGCGCTCGACGCGTCCGCGCAGCCGAGTCGTTGTCTTTGCCAGGTCGTCGCTCATGATCGCGGGGTCAAGTACATGCTCAGTCGTTTGTGTGGTATCTGGAAATCTCGACTGGAAACCTTGCCCTCCCGATACAAACACATGACCCGAGTATTCATGGGCAGCCAAGTATCAGTCGTTATATTTCTCCGCTCCGGCCTGTGGCATACGGAGCGGATGTTCACTATCAAGTAGCGGCATCTTAAGCCCGGGCCACAGTCCTCCGACTGTCATCCTCCATGTCAACCACGGACTATTGTTAGGCGGAAATCGGGGTCACGGCCAGAGTCATTATGCTGGACGACGGATGGCCATGGCGGGACAAGCCCGAGCACGAAAGACATTTTTGCAGACAAATTGATTGTGTCGGAAGAAAAGCAACACATCGAGAGAAGACGGTTCGGCGAAGCATTGAATTTTCGGCCCCGAATCTGCGGCCAGGCCGGCGCCGACTCCTGCTACTGGCTCGGGCGACAGTGGTCCGGGAGGCATGAGAAGTGTGTTTGGCGGAAACTGCACGAGGACAGGCAGCATTGCCAAACATCTCAAGGGGTCCTTCGATACCCTCGCCTGGCACTTTTCCACGTGTGCACCTGGGGAGGGTGAGACCTCAGCTGGGCAAAGCATTTCCCAAATCCAGGACGAGCGGCGCCGGCACGCTGCCCGGTAAAAACAGGGCAGTCACACGAATTGACCAGACTAGGACATCGCTCAAGTCGCCTGTTGATTAACGACCAGGTCTTTTGATGGCCACCTCACTCAATAGCTATGCACTTCAAGAGTATCTATCTCTGATGAGGATCCTGATCAGTATAAAGCTCTACAGTTCAGAGCAGTCGTTCTTGGAGCTGCCCACTATTCTTCCACCCGAATGGCCGGGTCCAAGCGGCAAGATGCAGGTGGACAGGCCGTTCTTCAGTTCCAGAGAGAATCACTCACTTCTTGATTGTACTACCGGAGATTGCTAGGTACCAAGACCAGACCAAGGCTTCACCTGTGGTCGTGCCACTCCTCAAGCTACTCACCTGTCGGGGACATGGTCTGCTTGGCTACGTACACGCATGTTGTCTGGCACGTCTGGTCAGGTTGACCGACCGACGAAACCACACCAGTTGCCCTGCGTGGCTTGGCACTGTCTCGGCTTAACGGCAAGGGCGCCAGCTCGTGGTCGGGTGGAGATGGCGGAGCTTGAGTTAGGGGGCCATTTCCCGTAGCTTGTCGATCCATCAGCCTACTACTGTACAGCCTAGTTGCTTGGTTGTCTGCTTTTGCATACGACCCAGGACGGCTTTCTCGCGTTGCAGCCGGCGACAGATTCAGCTGACATCGGAGTAGTTATTCATGGGTGACCTAATGTTGGAGAGGGCGCGACGAAGAGGACGAAGCGTGGGGTTCGACCTGGGTTTGCCCATGGGCGTGCGTCATCGGAAGCTGGGCAACGCGGCACAGCAGCTTGGGACGCGACAGCATGTTCCGATGATGCGTGACGCCCGTCCCGACGTGGCTGCCGGCATGGGACCTGAATGCCGGGTTTCGCTGTACCATGACACGGCCGAGCCATGCGCGTTCACCAATATGCAAATGACCAACTGGCCGAACCATCAACAGCACGCCGTGTGAGCACCGCTGTGAGCACGTCTCGACGGCCAATTCAGAGCTGTGCCCCCCACTCCCATACAGTATACGGCAGACCATCATTTCGGGGATTGGGAGGCAAGTCAGGACGGCGAGTCCGCATGCAGCGCACGGTGTCCTTGTCGTCCAAACGTCCGGCGTTGACAAGCGCGGCACCGTCGTACCGTCTGGCTTACCTGGGACATCAGACCGTGGGCTGAGGCGGGTGGCCTTGGCTTCGTCTGAATGTTTTAGGTTTGAAGGGACGTTCTACTTGTTCCTGGACGCATCCTGACCTGCTTCACAGTCAGGGGAAATTGGAAGGCCGATGTCGCTGGCATACTGACAGACTGAGAAACCGTGGTACTTGTGTACTTGGTGGGTAATAACGAGAAGAGCAAGAGCATGATGGAGGCCGTTCGGGAAGCTGCTGGCAGTGCAGGGACCGCCCCGATCTCTCAGGCTGGGAACCCCGATTCTTCCCCCGTTCAAGCTGCCCCGTTGCCCCGTTTCCAGGGCCAGCCACGCTGCAAGGCACAGCAATGCACAGCGATGCACAGCGAGGCACTGTGCGCCCCAACGGGAGCCAAAGGAGGGCGCTAGCCTGGCCGCTACAGTGATTCGCTCGTACGCTACGGCCCATTGCAGCGTCGGGCCAATACCCCTGAGTGGAGATTCAATGCCGCCTCTGATTGGCAGCCTTGCGTGTTTGCCCCTGAACCCAAGTGGCAAAGTCCCTTTTCCGGGCCTCCCATTGGTCCCCGAAGGTCTGGTCTGTCGTCAACCCTTTCCGGGGGCTGTGCCTAGCTTCCAAGACGATGGAACCAAGTTTAGCAGACTGCGGAGGCAACTTGACCCAGCTGATGAGCTAGTGGAGGCCTGGAGGGAGACCCGTGGAAGCAAGGAAGCAACGAGAATAAATAACAAGTGCTCCCGGACAGCTCCCGCCAGTTCTACTTGTCCTTGCCCATCCATCAACAAGACAGACCAGCTCTCCTCCGCATCCATCCTCACTTACACACCCTCTGTAACACTTCACCACCACCAACACACACCCTCAAGATGCGTTCCCAGGCCCTCTTCATCGCCGGCGCCACCGTCGCCGCCGCCAACCCCTTCATCGGCGCCGAGAAGCGCCAGCTCGGCGAGGCCTGCCAGTCCGCCATCGGCGGCAACACGGAGCTGCTCCAGGACCTCCCCCAGCCGCCCACCGAGTCGGCCTTCCTCGCCTTCATGGCCGAGCAGACCGGCATCACCGCCAGCGACGAGTGCGAGATCCCCGCCGTCACCGGCGACGCCTCCCAGGCCTCCACCTACTCCTCCTGGATGTCCGAGGTCACCTCCTGGGCCGAGTCCAACCGCGAGGACCTCCAGGGCGTCCTGGCCGCCTGCGCCGAGGACCCCTTCGTCAGCAACATCATCGACGAGCTGCAGCTGCCCATCGACGTCGCCAGCATCTGCACCGAGTACTCCTTCGCCGCCGCCGCCGAGGAGACCGGCTCTGCCACTGCCACCTCCGCCTCGTCCACCGTGACCGTCACCTCCTCCGTCGACGCCGGCGCCACCACCTCGGACGCCTCCGCTTCCGAGACCGATGCCTCCGCCTCCGAGTCCGAGGCCGCTGCCTCCGAGTCTGCTGAGGCCTCCGGCACCGATGAGCCCGCTGCCGCCGCTCACCAGACCGGCATGGCCGTCGCTGCCGTTGCCGCCGCCGGCCTCGCCCTCGCCGGCATGTACTAGGTGGATGTGCCTTTTGGAATATACCCTGTAATGAGGAACGTCCCTTAGAGGATGGAGCCTGTAGAATAATATTGTCCGAACAAAGTTAAACCTAATAGAAAGATGTGTCTTTCCGACTATTCCTGAGGGATGACCTGACTCTTGTTTACCGAGTGGATGCACATTGCCATGTTATCAAACCCATGTCGGACGTGCTGAAGGGCTGCCATGCAAGGACATGGTATGGCCACGAAGGTGGGCCCTCTGCTGGTCGTGTAGACCCGATGGCTTGGTGTTGCTGAAGGTACAGACTTGGTTTCGTTCGATTCTCGGTACGCAGCTTCGTTCCTTTTTGGAATAATGTTCCATAAGCACGACTGCTGCAACTAAACCACTGGAGCAGATGATCCGAATACGTGGGTATGAAAGGTAGCGCCCAGAGCTCAGCAACTAGCACGCCGTCCCCAACCAAGGTACAGTCAACGGAAATCAATATCTCATTAAAATTACAATTGAAGGATATCTGCGTACTTGCGCTCTACAAGTAACTCATATTCCGATCAACAAACTGGCTACAAAAAGATAAACTCAAACTTCTAGGGTATCAGAACGGCCAGCAAAGCTTCCTCCACACCTCCCTCCGCTGCCACCACGCCTTCTTACCAGCCGCGGCCTCCTGCTCCCCGCCATACCCCTCCTCCTGCACGTCGTGCCGTCCCACGATAGACAAGAAGACATCATTGAGCGTCGCGGGGCTGACGCTGTGGTTCTCGATGCCGAGCCGCTCCCTGTTCTCCTCGAGCAACACGACGAGCCGGCCGATGTCGCTCGTCGCGCCGCCGCCACGCGCGTCCCGCCCCGGCACCGATGAGGCGGGCACCGAGAAGCGCATCTGGCCGTGGTACGTGTCGGGCTCGACGTCCGCGCCGGGAAGCGTGTCGAGGACCCAGGACCGCAGAGCGTCCATCTCGGCGTCGGACGAGTGCGGCGCCGTGCGCGTCACGAGGTGAACGTACAGGCTGCCACCGAAGCGCTCGCGCAGAGTATCGACGGAGCCAGCGGCGAGCATGCGCCGCGCGAGGATGCCGGCACGGCCCGCGAGGGCGTCAGCCTCCTCCATGCTGTGCGTGGTCAGGAGGATGGAGCGACCGGGGACGAGGGCCTCGAGGGTCCGCCACATAACGCGTTTTGCGGCGGCGTCGAGGCCGGACGACGGCTCATCCAGCAGGATCACGGACGGGTTGCCCGTCAGGGCGATGCCGAGGGAGAGCTTGCGCTTGTTGCCGCCGGACAGGTGCGGCGCCATGGCGTGCTGGTGCGCGTCGAGGCCCACGGCGCGGATGACGGCGGAGACCTGGGCCTCGACGTCGGCGATGCCGCGGACGCGCGCGTAGTGGCGCAGGTGGTCACGGACGCTCATGGTGTCGAGGGCGTCGAACTGCGGGCAGATGCCGAGGTGGGAGCGGGCGAGGGCACGACGGCCGTTGACGGAGACGCCCTCGACGAAGACGTCGCCACCGTTCTTGCTCGGCTTCATGTCGCCGCGGATGAGGGAGATTGTGGTCGACTTGCCGGCGCCGTTGGGGCCCAGCAGGGCGAAGACTTCGCCGTGGCGGACGTTGAAGGAGACGTTGTCAACCGCTGTGAGCTTGCCGAAGCCCTTGGTCAGGTTCTTGACTTGAAGACCTTCGGCACCGGCCGTGCTGTGGGCCTGGACGAGGTCGTCGGCGGCTTCGTCGTCGGTGACGGGCTGCTGAGTGCTGGGATCGGACTTCTTCGCACGTTCCCTCGTCGCGAGCACGCCGCTGTCATTGAGCAGCAGAATGCCGAAGAAGAGGATCGTCTGGAGGGCCAGATACAGAATGGGGCCTCCGTAGGCGTTCATCTCGCCCGGATAGCTGATCAGCTCGTCTCCAGAGCAGCTAACAGAAAAGACATTGAGCCCGATCATGAGGGCTCGACACAGCGAACCGCCCGGGAAGAAGACCGAGATGATGTAGTGGCCGAGAAGAATGTTCTGGTCCGTGTCAACGGGGTTCGAGAAGGTGATGATGAAGAGGAAGGCGATGAGGTAGATGGCAAAGCCCACGCCGTTGTACGCCATGATGGCGGCGAAGGTGGCGAGCTGACTGCCGAGCATGAGGGAGAAGAGGTATGAGAGCAGGACCGAGGCTAGGGCGTAGAGGATGAAGACGGGGAATAGGTAGCCAGGGCTGTACCACATGTCGGAGGACGCGACCAATGCGACGGCGGCCACGATCATAGCGACGATGAAGATGCCCGAGTCGAAGAGAAGATGGGCAGCCCAGAGAGGGAGGGAGCGGACGCCGCTCGAGTACTGTAGGCTTCGGACATGTGACCGCCTCTCGAGATTCGGGTACATGCCGAAAAAGGCAGGGGCGATACCGAGGGCGATGGTGAAGTAGATGGCCAGCTGGAGAGAGTCGCCAAGGGACGATGGCGCAGGTAGGTCGAAGTGGGAGTAGGTTGTCGCGATGCTGATGTTGGTCCGCATCGAGTTGAGGAAGTTCTGGGCAAAGACAGCCGTATAGACAGACTGGTCGTCGGCTCGGTACGCAAAGGTGGCGGGAGAGTCACCTTCGCCGAGCCACCAGCCGCCGGGGAAGACGTCCTTGCGGTTTTCCTCGATGTAAGAGCGGAAGCCTGAGAAGGTGCCCTGGAGGTCAAGGCTGATGTTGCCCGAGCCGCCCGACACCACGTCAGACGAGGAACCGGGAAATGACGATTCGGGCCCGACGACGATGACGGCATCGTCAAACAGCTCCATGAAGTCCCCCGTGCCCTCGGCACGACTCTGGTCGCTGGGGCTACAGCTCACGGCGGACTCATCTCGTATCAGAATCTGCATGACGGCCGCCGCGATGATGGGGACCAGGAAGGCAACGACAAACGGGATCCAGTTCGTCTTGAACAGGGTGAAGCGTCTGCGTACCAGCACCAAGGTCTGCTTGACGAAGCCAATCGGGCGTCCCGTCTGTAGCCCCAGGGAACCGGTGGCTCCTCCGCTCACATCCTTCTCCGAGATGCCCGGCTGACTCTCACTTGAGTCGGCAGGGTTGAGGGGCGCAGGTCTCGCGGTGAGCCGCTCATCTTGTGCCTCCTCCGCGACCTGCAGGAAGACATCCTCGATGGTGGGGTTGGACAGGCGGTACTCGATGCGCGCAGCCTCGAGCGCGCGGATGACTTCGGCGGCGAGACTCGAGGACGGCGCGGTGTATACGATGGTATTGGAGCGGACCTCCCTGTGGACGCCTTCGATCTCGGGTGCGGCCCTTACCTGCCTGGCGTTGAGGACGTGGACCCTGTAGCCGGCGCCGAGCTGGTTCTTGAGGGCGACAGCGGAGCCCTCGGCGCGCAGCGAGCCCTTGGAGAGGATAGCGATGCGGTCTGCGAGAAGGTCCGCCTCGTCGAGGAAGTGTGTGGTCATAATGATGGTGCGGCGGCCGCGCTCCGAGAGCAGTATGTCCCAGATCTTCCGGCGGGAGAGCGGGTCGATGCCCGAGGACACCTCATCGATGCAGCAGACGGCACTGCCGCCCGTGAGCATCATGCCAAGCTGGAGCTTGCGCTTCTGTCCGCCAGAGAGGGTCTTAACCTGGGCCTTGGTCTTGGTCGAGAGGCCGATCTGTTCGATGAGGAAGGCGAGCTCGTCGGCGCTAGCAGGGCGGCGCGGCGACTTGAGGGCGTTGAAGATCCTGAGGTGCTCCGAGACGGTGAGCTCGTCCCACAAGACGTTCTTCTGGGGTGCGATGCCGATGCCGCCCGAGGCGTCGATGGAGACGTTGCCCTGGTTGAAGCGAGAAATGCCCGCGATGGCGTCAAGGGTCGTGCTCTTGCCGCTCCCGTTGGCGCCAAGCAGAGCCAGGATCTGGCCCTTCTCAGCCGTCAGTGACAGGCTGTCGACGGCGACAGTCGGCTCTCTGGGTTTGCTGACGAAAGCGAAGAGGCGGCGCAGGAAGCCTGGACGGTAAATCTTGGTCAGGCTCTGCACCCGAACAGCATCGCGCATCTCGCCGCCCTGACTGTCTCCGTGCCACACAGAGCGGCTCTCGGAGGCCACGCCGTGCAAGCTGCGCTCGAGGAAAACGGCGATAACCGGGTAGACGAACATCTGAATGATCATGAAGATCAGGAAAACGATGCCGGGCGGGTCGGACGCGGACCCTGGGGCGCCCTCGAGGAGGTTCATCGCACGGCCCTCGCCCTCGAAGCGGGCGATGTTCTTGATGAAGAAAACGAAGCTGCACGGCGTGAAGAGAAGCCCGAGAATGGCAACGGCGGCAGTGCCAGGGTCAGGTAGTGCCTGAGCTAGGACGCCGAGGAGGACGTAGACGAGCGAGTTGACTACGCCTGAGAGCTGCGCCTTGCTGAAGAAGACGGCCCCGAGGATGGCCTGCGACGTCAGGGCGAGGCCTGCGAGCAGGAAGAGCGCGAGCGGAATGAGGGCGAATGTCTCCTCCCAGACCGTGAACTTTGCGATGAGGCCGGCGGCGACCCAGCCCGTGACGTAAATGGTGGCGAAGGAGTAGTGCGTGGACAGCATCCGGGCGGCCTGGGCCTCCCACTCGCGGGCGGTGGGCATCATGGCGTCGATGAGCTGCGAGAGGCCCTTCTCGCGCTCGGTGGCGACGTGGCCCGGGAGGTGGTAGGTGACGCCCATGAGGGCGAGGACGAAGGCGACACCGAGGTAGTTGACGAAGGTCTGTTGGTAGTCTTTTCGGGCCTCGGCCTGGCGCTCTTCTTCCGTCTGGTCGGTGAAGCCCCATTCCTCGCTGGAGCCCAGGACGTCGTCGTCCAGGGTCGAGTTGAGGCTGGCAATGGCAGAATCGACAGCCCTCTGCAGGGGGATGGTGTACACCTGCGCGTCGTTGTCGTCCTGGTCGACCTCGTAGCCAAGGCCGAAGGCGGCGTCGGCTCGCAGGGTGTAGTTCCAGATACCGCCATTGCCCTCGTCGGGGGAGGAGTGGAAGACGACGGCACCGTAGCAAGGCGTAGTGCCCCGGAACGATGTGCGGCAGACGTAGCCCAGCTCGGAAGGGTCCTCCAACCTCGTCGCGTTCTTGCCAGCATCGTCAACAGTCTGCGCCAGAGTATCGATGACTTGGTCGATATCGCCTCCCGAGAGACCATTATTGATGAAGACGACGGTGTCACGGGAGCCTTGTGCGGCCGAGAGACCCTCGTCGAGGGATCGAATGGAGCGCGGTTCGCCGATGCCAAATTCGGAGTTGGGATTGGTTAAGCGTTGACCGACGCCAAGGTAGATGGTCAAGATGATGGGAAGCATCAGGGCCGAATAGAGGGTCGATACCACATGGCGCGTGAGGAGGATGGTGAAGTTCTTGTTGGCGAGGGTGTTTGTTTGGCGCCACAGCGCCGACTTTGTTGCCGCCATGTTGAATATGGCCAGAGGCCAGTGGTGTTGATTTCTTCCAGCAGTTAGTTGGTGTAGGTCAATGGACGAGATAATATATTCGTGAATATGTATGTTTGGCGCAGATAATCAAGACGCGCAGTAATTATGAAAGAGAAAGGAGATCGCTGCTCCATCCCTAATGAATGTAGATGGACTGCCCTGGGAATGGACCATGTTTAAAAAGAATATCGCGAGGGCCTCAAAATATCGTGGAATGACGGCAGCCTTGATTGCGGATCACCACCGACATCATCAATCGCGCTTGATTCGTTCCTTCCATCGCTTCAGATACGCGGTTTCCTGAATCTCGGTCCTGAAAGGGCATAGCTTGGGATCAGTGGGACAGGGGGACCCTCCAGGCAGTAGGATTTATGTACAGCTACCTAGCCCACTGGCGGGCGGCCAGAAACAGAGCAAAATTGGGGGGGATTTACGATATTTACGCGTATCTAGCACCTTACGACAAGTACAGCTACAGCACAGCCTTGAAGTGGACCCGACACCCTATAATTTCCCCATGCGGAAACCGCGTAAAGGGGATCTTCAACGTTGTGGCTCAGATTGGCTGTGCCGTCCGACTTTGGCTCAAAAGGGTAAACGACAGGAAACGGCGCCACGGGCATGTATGGAGTAAACCAAGCCACAGGCACATCGCGAGGCATTGCGTGAGCCACCGCCGGTCTGCAGCGTAAAGTACATACAGGATCGACTTGGTGAATGGCAGATACTCACTAGGTAGTTCGATGAGCACAATCTCCGCAATGGATGATCAAACTACTATCCTGCCAAGCCAGGTCAGAGTCCCCAGCTTGGAAGATACATTGCCAGGAATCCGTTGCTATCGCATCGTCACAAGCAGCCATATCAAAAATGTAAGAAACACCAGAAGGATCAAAATTGAGTAAAGGGTTGATTTGTAGTCTAAAGTCTACAGCCATAGTTGGCCATGCAATATGTATTGGCAAGAAGAGACATGTGGTTTGTGCTGGTTATGGTCCCAGCAATTACAAGAAGTTGTCCTGATCAGAAGTGAGAGTCGAGACTCTGAATGGGCCCCCGGGAAAGCGGCATCAAGTGATGCCGGCCCCGGAAGACGTCGCGTTCACAGAGTCCATTGCGAGTCTCTGCGTTTAAACGCCAACGGGCTTCTGGCAGAGAACACCCTGGTCGGCCTGGGAAAGTCGTGTTAGTCAGGGGAATCCGATGCTTTTCGCTGGGATCTACTTACGACGGGGAGGACGCAGCAGCGGGGGATCTTGGCGCCGCAGGCGTTGGCGAAGTCGCGGGGAGAGCTGGGCACGCGGCGGACTGGAAGATGTTAGCAATCGAAGCGGGAGGAGACAGTGCGGTGCACTCACGAGTCTCGCAGCCGAGGCCGACGACGCCGAGGACGTCAGTGTCGCAGCAGACGGCGTTGGTGAAGAGGCCACCGGTGGGGCAGGCCTGGAAGGCGGCGGCAGAGCCGGAGAGGAAGATGGCGGCGGCAGCGAAGAACTTCATTTTGAATGTTGGTGGTTGGAGTGAGAGACTCGGAAGTTTGTTGATGAGAGTGGAAAGAGTGAAGTGTTGGAAAGATGGTGGATTGATGTGTGAAGGCTGTTGTGTGATGAGGAGGAGAGAAGATGTGATTTGGGTCGACGACGGCCGCTTCTTTATACTCGATCGTGAGGTCGTTTTTGCCCATGGCCGACAACTTCTCAAGGGTGCTCCTCCAGGGCGTCCCGGGTATCGTTGGGTCCGCGCATGATTTCGCCGAGGCCAGGGAGACGTACGGCGGGCAAGACAACCGAGCATTGGCAGAGCTCCAGCGACTCCACACTGCTCAGTCCAAGGGAACCGTACTGAGTCTCCAGAGTCTGACTTGACCAGCGGTCCGGATGTTGTGATTTGGTGCCAACAGCACAAGGGGGCCTCAAAGTTCGAGTCGTGCGTCCGAGCCCCGCGAGAGTTCCGGCCCATTGACTCTGCGCAATTAGACAATCATGCGGGGACCGCTTCCCAGGGTGCAACGTCGCCAGGCCGGCACTGCAGCTCTAGCCCCTCGGAAAGGGGGCCGGTATTGCTTCTTCCAACAAAACAAACCGTCTCGGCCGAGCAGCCCCCTTTCCCCACAACGCCCTCCCTGAGACGATCCCTATGGCTGCCATTTGCAGATCAGCGCGGGGACTCCCGAGAACCAGGTCCAATCTTGCAGCAAAGAAGGAAGCATGATGGCCCGTATCGCCGAGAGGTTTGCGGGCGGATGCACCGGTCTAAGGGTCCTTGGACCTGAAGGTAGAGACACAGATTGGAAAAAGAACCTGTCAGGCCGTTGGGCGGAGCCGGATCGCTATTTCCGGATTACCGTTGGCAAGACACCAAGGGAAGAAAAGGAAACTACAAATTGGGGCAATTGAATTGCTTCGGAGATAGTTTCTACCCTAGCGAAGCGGTGAGAAGGCCCCTTGGGAAACGGTTGTCTGTGGACATGAGGCAGAGAAGTCAAGGTGACTTGGTCCCGATTTCAACATGACATTCGTAGTACTTCGTAATACCCCAACGAACATCCGCTCACTGTGCACATGATATTGCAACTTCGTACACTTGTTTGACCGCAGAGCTTCGCGGCGTGAAACTCTGTTCAGCTCCTCTTCTCGGCGGTAGACCTTATTCAATAGAGCATCGGGGTATGAGGCGCCCTCATCTTGCCAGCTTAGACTCCGTGTCCTCCTGACTGTCGCCGGAGGCTCTGGATGCTGGCCGGGACATAAAAACAAGTAGAATTGACACGCACACAAAGACTTCGTCTTACGATTCAAGGTGCCCTCCGGCCACATCTCACGACACAACACAGCCGGACTCTGGCTGAAGTGCAACTGTTTTGTCGTCGACTATCTAAAGATGGGATGAAATGCCCTATCTATGAATTATCCTGATTCCTGCCTCTCTAACCCAAACCCGTTCCGCCTCGCCTTCAGAACTGGCAGTGTACAACGCACCAGCCACAAAGCATGTCTGGGCTATCCTCCAGCTGCCCCAGCGTCTCAGCAAGCACCATGAGGCGCATATCGCAGCCGCAGGCGCACTCGCAGCGCTCGACGCTCTGGAAGCCGTACCGCTCCACCCGGACCGGGGTGTCCGGGTTGCGCTCCGCCGCGGCGCACCGGCACGTCGATGTCAGGCAGAGGATGGCGCCGGGGCCGAAGTAGAGGCTCGCTCGGGCGTTCTCGGGCGGCGCGTCCCATACAGACTCGACGAGGGTGCTGCTGACGGAGGAGGCGGGCGTGTCGGGGCCGTCGGAGCCTAGCCAGGAGGCTTCGGGTGGCGTCCATGACCCGAGGAAGTCGTCGTCGTCGTGGCTGCCGATGGCGACCATAAGATCTGGGAATCCAGCTGAGCCATGGCTTTGAGACGATGGCTCTTGAGCAATGTTGTGTGGATATCCCGATCGGGCAAGTCGATATTGCTGCTGTAGCCCGAGTGCAGTGGGGGATGCTCCGGGGGAGTTTGCGCCGAGCGTACCGGGACCAGATGGAAAAGGGTGGAGGCTGACCGGGGCGGGAGATGTGGTGGGATAGTCCTGAACGATATGAGATTGCCCAAGATAATCATGGTGTATAGAAGGTCGATACGTCCGCGGTGCAGCAGTTGCTGTAGTAAAGAAATGCCGAGACCAGGAGCTTTCAGTTTCAGAGCTCGACGCAGGGACTCCAGGATCAGGGGAGGTATGATTCGCGTTCGTGGTGGAATCGTCTTCATGATGACGAACTCCAGAACCATAGGCTGCAGAGTCGTCGCTGGACTCTTGGGCGTGGATGGGCTGGAAGTAGCCCAGATGCTGGGGCTGATGCTGAAGGATGCTCTGGCTGGACAAGGATCGAGCGTTTATTCCCAGGCCGATGCGAGGAGCATGTCGAGCCTCTCGCAGCTGATCTAGGAGACGTTGGTGCTCGGCTGAGAACGAAGGGGGCGCTGTCTGCAAAATATGGGTATAAGGCGCACCAAACAGCACTGCGTTGCTACGACGATGACCACGGTGCCAGGATCCATCGCCGGTGGACTCGGGCACATTTTCGGGCTGGTGCGACATGCTTTTTGTGTAGTGATCTGGTTGAAGAAGTCTTGAGGAATAATGGGGATGGCAGTCCGGGGCTGCTGAGTTGGTATATCGTTGATAGCTGGCAAGTAACTCGGCCTTCTCAATGTAGTGTCAAGAGGACGCCTGGGGATGAGGACAGTCGAGGCTTGGAGAGACTCAAGAGAGATGGCTGTCGAAGGCTGTCAAGTTGTTGTGTTGTCGGTAGCTGGTGATCGTGTTCGCTTGCTCGGTGTGATGATAAAGGGATGTCAGGAAAGTAAAGAAGGTCGAGAGGCCAGGACCTCTGTCTTTTTATACATCCTTCGAGCACACTTGACTCCGCCCCGTGAGGTTGAGTCGCCCATCACAAACACGCTGACACGCCCTGGGGACTATGATGAGCGGGTGCATCTTCAGGGAGTCGCCTAGAAATTCGACGAAGTGATAGGCTTTCGCCTCTTCTGTGCGACGAAGAGCCCCAATTTTTGCCATGTCGGGACGCTTTTCAGTGAATAGGACCTTTGAGTGATTCAGCAAAGTGCAAACAATGCGATTCTGTGACAAGGGTGGGGCAGTGAATCGCAGAAATGTGACTTACAAAGAGTGAATCTATCATATCTACTCACCAGTGCATAGAGCGAAACTGGATTCTCTGTGATTGGGAAATCTTCGTGAGTGAATGTATCAGCTGCATCAACTCAGATCGTCCGTCCTTTCACTTAGTCCGTCTAATCACCTCGTCCCACATTCACAGTAACCACACCGACTCACGTGTGTATTCATTAGCATCGGCCGGTCGTCCACAACGTCCGTCCATTAGTATGGTCCGTCCAATCACCCTGAATGTCTATTCACATAGCCTCTCTTCTAACCTGCGTCCTTCCAACTCACCACCTCACGCCAATCACCCATTCACACAAGACAGGCCATGGCAATTCACATTATCACCCTTCACTTTGTCATATTGTCGCATCTTCTGTCTGTTTACTTTGCCTCACACTTTCTACGCAACAGTAACTCACATCGGCCACATCAGGCACACTCGATGACCGAAATTGTATTCCCCCTTTTGGTTCCCTCTTTCGGGATGTCTGCAGGATGACGTACGCATACACCCATTCTCAGATCTTGATGACAACCTTCCCAGAATGTTTTCCAGAGTACAGATAGTCAAAGGCAGCCTCAGACTCCTCGAAAGAGAAGACTTTGTCAATGATGGGAGTCAGAGAAATCTGCTTCTCCTTAATGAACTTGTTCATGCTCTCGTAGTCAAGCTTCGAACCCACGGCGATACCCCTTTGATTCGTTAGCAAGGGTTTTCAACTTGAAAGATGAGCATGTCACATCTTCGGGTCTGACATGACGACTTACTGAAGCTTTGCAGACTTCCCCATCAAGGCGAGGAGGGCACTCGGCTCCCAGCCACCGCCGAGCCCTTCAAGGAAACCGACGAGGGAGATGGTGCCTCCCTTTTGGCGCAGGAGATCGATGTCCTCGGGGATGGACGAGGGACCGGTGTTGTTGATGACGAAGTCAACACCCTTTCCGTCCGTGAGTCGCAGGACTTCCTCCTTTTGGCTCGAGGTGGTCTTGTAGTTGATGCCGTGCACATTCGGGCCCAACTTCTTGATTGCCTCGAGCTTTTCGTCAGATGACGACGTGACGATGATTTTCCACCCACTGGCAATGCATAGCATGAGGGCGAATAGGCTGACGCCTCCGGTACCTGGACTCCATCATCAGACACTATCGTCAATGTGCTCTCGGTTTGAGGGGAGACCGACCTTGCACCAGAACAGCCGGATCCTGTCGCCTCGTCTGGAGGCCGTCCAAGGACGTCCATGCCGTAACACCAGCGCAGCTCAGCGTAGCGCCCTTTCGACTAAAAGTCAGCCTCACAACTTTTCTACAATGGCTTGCCCTCCCGTAGACGGACGGCCAATAAGATGCGTCCAACTCACCTCCTCCCAGGACAGGTGCTTCGGCAGGTGAATGAGCTTCTTGTCTTCGAAGACGGCATATTCTCGCAGGACACCAGCCTGAGATCCTCCAAGCGCGCTGCTCGGCTCATCTTCCAGCCCCGTGAGATAGACCGGGTCGAATAAAGGGGACACCCTGTCTCCGACGGTGAAAGTGTCGACGGATGACCCCACGGCGACGACCTCGGCGGCGGCGTCGGAGCACGGGATGCCCTTGTCCTCGCAGGGGACCGGGTACCTGCCGTTCAGCATGGCGACGTCGCGGAAGTTGAGGGAGACGGCATGGATCTTAATGAGGACATCGTGGGCGCCAAGGTCGCTGGGTGCGGGCACGGGCTCGGGTGCTGATTTGATGGTGCGGGGGAGGTCGCCATCCGTTCGCCTGAAGACGCGGGCTTCTGTTGGTAGGGACATGTTTTCTTGGGTGTGGAACAAGTGAAGAGGGTGGTACAGTTTGAAGCTTGGGAATCACGAGATGCAATGTAAGTGGGAATTCTTTTGTCCTTTATAGATCCTCGACTATGTTGACTTGCGGGCTTTGCTGTGGACTTTCATAGCTAACTCGAACAGCGGGCAGCTAGCTGCTGATCCAACCAGCCAAAATTCAAACACGATGCCCAGAGTTCCGCATCCTGAATAACCAATGATGTTTGCAATACGTCCAGGGCTTACCAAGCATTGTCGTAGAGGCTGCTGTTATGTGAGCGGCAGTCTTGAAACTGACGTCAACCAGTCGATAGGGTTTCGAGAGGGACCGGCCAACTGGAAGTGTGGTCCACATGCTTATCAATCGCCTGGTCCGCCGTCACTATTTTAGTAGGCTCATCCTGCCGAAGTACTGGCCAGGCCCCGCGATGCCAGAGCATCTCGTTCCCGGTCGCTCATCCTTCTTCCCGATGCATACAGTATGCACCGACGCACGTCGGCACCAATATGCTGTCAAAATAATGATACAAAACGTTTCCTCTGGCCAGAAATCGAACGAATAGTCGCATCATTTGGCCAGCTCGTTGATCGGCCTTCGGTGATGGGAGCATTGAACGATTGCGGACCCGGCCTACGGGATCGCCCGGTCTTCACAAGGCAGGCCGCATGAGCTCGAATGAATATCTCTTCACATGTTGAGGCCTTTTCCTTTTTCGAAAGGTAGCACATGCATATACCGTGTCTTGTACACTCGACCGGTTCCGGCTTCGTTGACTTGATCATTCACGAGCTAAGGCTTGGAATACGTCGTGTATATCAAGGCCGCCCTTCAACAGTATAATGAAGTCGACTTGCGACTTGCCCTCGTGTCTTCAAACCAAAGCATGCCCGCTCGGATGACTGAGCCCCTGTACGCCTCGCCAGTCCTCCACAAATGCATATATTCTGAGAGACAGTCATCTCCTTTTCAGCTGGCTACCCGTCGCGTCACAGAAATCGGCGCTCAAGACCAGTCGATGGGGTCTACACGAAGTCACACATGTTAGCCAGGCCCAAAACATCCCCGGAGACGCCGAGAACAGCACGGAGAGGGGACCACATACCAGCCGGAGCGCAGAGCGGCACGTCCTCCCACACGACGCTGCCCGTGTACTGCGTCGCGATGGCCCCGCCGCAGGACCCGGAGCAGTCGCCCTCGCCGTTGCGGAAGACGCGGCCGCCGTACTCGACGTGGTCCACCGAGAGGACGACGCCGCACTCGCTTTCGCCGCCGTTGCCCTCGGGGAAGCTGCCGCCGTCCTCGGTGGCGACGAGCGTGCCGACGACGCCGCAGACGGTGAACTCGCGCGGCAGCACCGAGCAGAGGCTGTCGCCCTGGCTGCCGCCCGTGAACTCGACGAGCTCGTGCGCGTCGCTCTCGCACGGGTTGCCCTGGATCGGGAACAGGTCCCACTTGCCGGCGTCGGTCGTGTCGGGGCCGAGGGCCTTGAAGGAGTAGGCCATGCAGACGGTGCCGGCAGATGCGACGCGGGCCAGGGCGGCGGCCGTGAGGAGGGTGAGCTGAGCGGTGCGCATGGTGTTGGGGAAGACTTTGTCTGACGAGAGGAGCTCGGTGACTGTTTCTCAAGGGTGGAGATTGTTGAAGCACTTGTTGTCCTGGAGAATGGAACGGGATCTGGACAGTAAGATGTGGCGTGCTACTTATACAAAAGCCCTTGCCCTGCTGTTGTCTGTGTGTAGAGGTAACGCTCAAGACCAGTCGTCCTGGTGAGATCACGATCCTCTGCTCTTGGCTCATTCCAGCATGACGAAAAGAGGATACCATGACGATATCATGTCTCGAACAACGTCCTCGACAGCCTCGCGGTGTCAGCTCCGAGCGGGAGTTGACGTGGCTCACGGCACGATGTAGAGCACCCCACACACAGAGAAGCGTCACGACTCACAAGCTCGGTCCCGAGCGCTGAGGACGAACTTGACATGGCCAGATCCCTACCAGAAGCGGAAGAAGCGGCATGCTTCGATGTAACCTCGCTCGCTCAAGCAGATTGGCTCCGTCTCTGAGTTGGGTTACTAAGTGTCTTGGCTGACTGCATGAATGGAATGACGCGTAGTCACTCACCTGCACAGAGTCTCTAAGGTGCTTCTCTCCCAGCCCTCAGGGACAAACTCGACCATGTGCAGCAAGCCAAGCAGAGATGAGGCCCTGGACCAGGGTGGGCGGGGCATGATGGATTCTCTAGACTTGGCCTGAAAGCCCCGCATCGAAGACCTGGCGTCCTGATGTATGTCTGAAGTTTGTTTGCAAGTAGACGGCCTCGCTACTGTGCGTCAACCTCGGCCTACGCGGGGCAGTGACGTTGGCTCACGCTGCGAGCCTCCCCCGGGCAACTCTGGCGGGCTTGGCTCTCGGTCTGGTTCAAACCCCGAGGACCTCGACGTCCACTTGACGGGCTTTGGTGACGTGAGTGAATGGGGAGAGGTGCCCCGGCTGCGGACGAACGCGGGCCGCTGTGCCTGAGCCGCGATGCCTACGACAACACCCATCTTGCAGAGCCTCGGGCCTGTGACCTTGACATGGGAAGCGTCAAGAGCGGCTGCATGCTTCAATCACGATCCTGGGAACACCGGGAAGGTCTCATTTGTATCTCTCCGCCCGCGGTTATCGTGTATCACATAGCCCGGCCAGCATCACCACACAGAACGCGATCTCTCAAACAAATCTGGATATCAACTCGCCCCGCATAGCTCGGCCCTTGGTCATTATACTACAGTACAGGTCCCCAAAACGAGCCCAAAAGCCTTCCGTGTAAGAGTTGTTGCACACGCCTATGGCGCCCAGCGGAACGCCGGATGCCGCCAGTCCAAATCCTGGATCTGCGCCTCCGTGAGACCCCCGAGCTCCTCCTCGACAGACCTGTCCTCCCGCTTCTTGTTATCCCTCTTCATCCACAGCAGCGTCAGCGTGCTCAGGACAAGAATAGTCCCCGACGTCGCGAGGTTCAGGCCGTTTCCGATGGGGTAGTTCGGGCCGTCCCACTTGAGGAAGGACCATGTGGCGATGAGGCCGCCGACGTTGCCGAACATGACTGCACGAGACGTTAGTCTTCACTTCCAAGTAGACGACGTGGAGGGGGAAAAGAGAGGGGGGTGCCTACCGTTCGTCCCGATGGCGCTGGAGCGCGCCGTGTCGCTGACGACGTTGGCGCTGACCTGCGCGTTGGTCATGGGTCCGAACGCGAACGCGGAGCTCGCGATGAGGAACGTGGCAGCATAGCGCGCCTGCGGGTTCGTGGTGCCGAGGAACATGGCGTAGCCGAGCATCATGAAGGGCGCGCAGCCGATCATGAAGACCTGTCGGCGGTCAAACCTGTAGCTGAGCATGGGGATGGCGACGGTGAAGAAGGCGCCGACGACGTAGGGCGGGACGGTGTAGAGCTGCTTGTGGATGGTGGAGAAGTCCGGGTAGATGGTGGCTACGATCGTGGGCGCGAAGAAGGCGAGGCCCTGCACGGTGATGTTGTCGAGGAGGAAGATGAGAGAAGTAGAAAGGGTGATGGGGCTGAGGATGCCGCTCATGATCTTGGACTTGTCGATCTTGTCGAGGACCTGGGTCGTGGCGAGGCGTTCGGACTTTACGCGGGCGATGGCGAGGGCCTTTTCGTCGGCGGAGAGCCAGCGGGCGGTCTCGGGGCGGTCTGTGAGGGTGACTGGGGTGGGAGGAATTAGTTCTCAAACTCGTCATGTTCCGTTGTTCGGTTGGGGCGGATGGACTCACAGAAAGAGATGATGGAGAGGATAACCGTGATGATTCCCTCGATGGCTGCGTCACCTCCGTTAGTCCCATGCATGAACTTGACACCACTTTGAACAACATACCAAAGATCATCTGCCAGCTGTGGAACCTCCCAAAGTTATCCAGGTTGAGAATAGCAGAAGCGAGCAGGCCACCAAAGGCACCCGCCAGCGGCGCCATGACGATGTAGAGCGACAGCCTGTAGACGAGCTCTGCCCTGCGGTACCAGCGCGACATGTAGTAGGCGATGCCGGGCAGCATGCCCGCCTCGAAGATGCCCAAGACAAAGCGCACGCCGCACACCTGGGAGAGGTTCGTCACGAAGGCCGTGAAGATGGAGGCGAGGCCGAAGCCCAGGGACGTGATGGGCAGGAACCAGCCGGGGCCCATCCACTTGCAGAGGAGGTTTGCGGGGATCTCGAAGACGATGTAGCTGATGTAGAAGACGGAGAGGACGATGTTGTAGTCGAGGCCGACGAGGCCGAGGTCTGCTTCGAAGCCGGCCAGGCGGGCGTTGCCTGGGAGGAGACGTCAGTATGTAGTTGCTCGAGGTGCACATGGTGCTTGGCCTGCATGGGTGAGACGTACCGATGTTGGCCCTGTCAATGAAGCAGAAGAGGTAGAGCAGGGCAACGGTGGGCACGATCATGAAGTCGATCTTCCGCCGCAGCTTAGCCTCGGCCTTTGGGTCGAACTCGATGAGGGATTGTCCATGTCTGTGATACACTGTCAGCGTGGTGACGACAATGTCAGGGACAGACATCATCATACTTGTCCGTGGCGACCTGCCCCTTCTCGGCAGCGTGTGTCACTGTCCCAATCTCATTGCTGATCTCGTGGTGCGAGATGTCTTCCTGGGGATGCATGATTGCTCTCTCTCGAGTGGCGAGGGCGGTGTGAAGAGGATGATGATGAGGCTGAGATGGAGGCAAGACCCGAGTCAAATGAAGTGCGGATCGCGCGCTATTTCAGTGCGACGGCTGTCGATGAGCTCCTAAGGTATCGTCGTCGACACCCCGCATCCCACGCAAGAGAAATCCGGGGTAATCGGGGGCGGAAGAGTCCGAGTCAGGGGGCGCAGCTGAAGCGAAGACGCGGGGTCGGCATTTGTGTGCGGAGAAGAGGAATCATCGTGGATGGCCTGGTCTGGATCCGGTCTGTTGGAGTCGTTGCCGATCTTGCATGCCGGCCTCCAATCCTTGTTGTTCGGGGACTTGGGGGCTGAACCACTAGTCCCCGGGGGAATGTGACCTGATTTCGGGGGGAGGCGTGATAGGTTACCGTTCAGAGGGTGGCCGGTAAGTAGCGTTATACCTGAGAGACACTACTAACGTCAGGGGGACGCCATCATGTCTTTATCTCGTGGCGATTCAGATTAGGACTGGCGTCTTGTGTCGGGGGGTTTGCAGACATCGTGGGCCATCGTACAAATGATGGATAGACATAGCTCGTTAGGACGAGTTGACCAATGTATTATGCATCATGCTTGAATGCAATACTTCCCACCTACTCCGGAATCGCCAGCACGATCCTCCCACTCACTTCATTCCTCGTTAGCTTCGCAATGGTCGGCCCAACCCCTGCCATGTCGACAAGCTGCACCGAAGGCCTGATGACACCCTGTCTAGCCTGCTCGAGCAGCTCGACCATCTGGTCCTCCGAACCCACGAGCACTCCCTTGATCGTCAGAGCTGCCCATGTCAGCAGGAGTCACCGTGCAACGTTTCGGGGGAACCTACCTTTTCGAATAACCGTCATCACGGGAATGGGCACGTCGAGGTCGTCTGCGGGTAGACCGACGCACACGATGCTGCCGCGGTTGCGCACCAGGCCCGGCGCCGCACGGAACGCCTCCTCGGCGCTCGGCACCACGATCACGGCGTGCGCCCCTTCCCCCGTGGCCTGCTTGACGGCGGCTTCCACGTCTTCGGCAGCATAGTCGACGAAGAGCTCGGCGCCCGATTCGATACTCACGTCCCGCTTCGAGGCGCCCGTGTCGACGCCGATGACACGGTATCCCCTCATGCGCGCGGCGATCTGGACCCCGATATGGCCCAGTCCACCCCCAGAACCAAGAATGACGACCCAGTCCCCCTTGTTCACAGCACCCTCGAGCTCGCCCACGGCGCCCATCATCGTGAGGCCAGCACACAGCAGCGGCGCCGCGATCTCGCCCGGCACCGCCTCGGGAATCTCCGTGACGTACCGCGGGTCCGCGACGACGTACTGCTGCAGCGTCCCGGGACACGAGCGGCCCGTGTTCATCTGCCTGGGGCAGTTGTGGTGAAAACCGCGGGCGCACGAGTCGCACTGCCTGCAGGACTGGTAGAGCCACTTGACGCCGACGCGCCTGCCCAGGATGGAGGGCGGCACGTCGGCGCCGTGGCTGACGACGTGGCCGATGCCCTCGTGGCCGATGACCTGGTTGTAGGTGCCCCAGCCGATGAAGGCGCGGACTTCTGAGCCGCTGGGGGATGGTCAGCGTGGCACAGTGGTTGCTGAAAGGGCATGGGAGCTGTACCAGATGCCGCTGTGGCTTAGTTTGATGAGGATCTGGCCGGGGCCCGGGGCCTCGACGGGTATGTCGTCGCGGAGGACGATGCGAGCGTCGGGCCCTGGGTTTTCGAGGACGGCTGCCTGTTGTAATCGGGGTATTGTTGAAGCCATCTTGCAGAATGTGCCTGCTGCAGTTCAGGGTCAATGTGATGTTTAGGTAGGGTGGGTGGGCGCCAGACGGGGACCTGCAGCCTTTTGCTCCTGCGATGTGCCTGCACGCATTGCCGACTGTCTCTTCCGCGTGCGTGGATGCGACCCAACCACGACCCGAGCCTAGCCGGGTCCAGCCACCTCAGTACTGGCACCCTGAAGGGTGCTGGTGAGAGCTGCCAGAACAACCCCCCGCATCTCACTTGTCATGTCCACCTCCTCTAAAGAATCCAATCCTGCCCATATTCCCATGGAATGCTCGTCCGTGTTCACTTGGAAGTCCAAGCCCTGCTCAGCACAGACAGACACAACATAACTTGATTGGAGAGCCTGTCGTACGATAGCCAACTCCTTCCCGGCTGCATCGCGTGTTATCTTTCGTGTTGTGTATGCCATATCAGGTAGAGCGGCTATAATAGCGGAAACCTAAAGATTGGTCTCTTTGATAACCTCTCGAACGATAGCATCTCGGATGCGTGTATCCTGCGTATTGACCTTTCCTCTAGGAATCTTAAAGACATTAGGGTAATACGCCTCATTAGCTTTTCTCTTCAAGAGGAGAATTTCTTTGTATCTATAGCTATATATTACTATATTTTCTATTATAACCTAAAATAGAAATTAGGCTAGTGTAACCCTATATTCCTAAAGTAGTAATTTTTATATTTCTCTACCTAAAATATAGTAAAGGGTACTTCTATAATATAATTAGGTATATTCTACTATGTCACGTGACACCTAGCTAGTAGATTTAACTAATTATAGTTTTCACTTAGCTAGTATTTTTAATATTTTTACTCTAACTAAGAGTAATTAGATTTAATTAATTAAGCTATATTCTATATATACTACCCTCGCCTAGCTCTTTTAAAATCTATTACTTCTATTACTAATACCTACCTTAACTACTATCGCCACCGCCGCCGACCGCCTCTATCACTAGCGCCCTTATCTAGTATTATCTATCCCTAGTAACTACCTCTCTTACTAGCGCCTACCTCTATCATAAGCCTCTTCCTCTGCCGTACCCCTTATAAACCCTATATATAGCTTCTAGATAACTAATTCCTTATCTTCCCTTATATCTCTATGGTATAGGCTACCCTGTGATATACCTATTACTACTAGTGCTACTATACTACCTACGACTATAAGCTCTATACTTATAGAAGTAGTGAGAGTATCTTCTATAGAGACCTTAATACTCTCACCACCGTAGATAGTAGGACTCTACCTAGTTTTAGTACTACTAGGAAGTAAGGCTTATAAGGACTAGTATACTAGATCCTAAAAGCTATTTTAAGCCTTACTATTACTATATATAGCTTCTAGATAACTAATTCCTTATCCTCCCTTATATCTCTAATATACTATTACTATATATAACTTCTAGATAACTAATTCCTTATCCTCCCTTATATCTCTAGTACTAAGAAGAGCCTATAGATACCTAAGTAGTATACTAGCCCCGAAATATATCCTAAAATTAGTAAGGCTATAGTACTAAAGTAATATATAAGGTTCTATAACTATATTAGGGACTATAGCCCTACCTTAAAGCGCTACTAATACTATAGCGTTAAGTGGCTTATACCTATTAAGGTTATTAATAATAGCCCTCCTTTTATATTAGTTATAATAATATTTATAGCTTCTAGAGCTAGGGCCACGCCTAGTTTATTATTAGCTCTATTACGAGGTAGTACTTATAATGTTTTAAGAGGTAGATCTATCTCGAGAGGTAGTACTTAAGACTCTTACCTCTAGAAGAAGTATATAGAAGACTATACTATTAATAGGTCCTAGAGCTTTATAGAGGTAAAAGCTAGGCTCTAGTAATAAAGTAAACTAAAGGTATATCTATTAATATACCTCTTAAGGCTATAGCCTTAGGATAAGGTTAATAAAGGTAATATATACTACTATATACTAGCGAGAGAGATCACTATAGTTACTCTACTACCTTATAATATATTATTAATAGAAATAGTATATAATTAGCTTTATAATACTATACTTAAAGAGGTTACCGATGATATTAAGGACTTCCCCTTATATAGGATAGAGTTTATTAAATCTACCTTAATAAGAACTTAGTAGGTTATTAAGTTAGGTAGATTTAGCTATAAAGAGAGGCTCTTCTCTAACTTCTTTGATGAGGATTACCCTTATAGGTAGGTTAAGAGTAATTAGAATTAGTATATTATTACTCTAATACTCTATAAAGAAGGGCCTACTATACTTCTATTATTAGCGCTAGCTCCTATAGCTAGCGTAGTAACTATTGTTAAATATAAGATAGCTAGTATACTATTTATTAACCTATTATATTTTAGATTACTCTCTATACTTCTAGATAAGCTACTTATCTTAGATAGTATTAAAGTTATCTTAGAAGCTTAGAGATATAAGAGGAATACTAGTAATAATAGGCTATAGGCTAGTAAGAGGGCAAGGGATATACTTAACTCTAATATTAACATTAGTAAAGGATCTTCTAGTGGGGGTGAGAGTGAGGAAAGTAAATATTAAGATAAAGAAGATATTAAGGAAAATAATAGTATAGGGCTACTAGCCTATTATATGCGCTATATAAATATATGCCGCCTATCTTACTATATATAGGTTAGTTAACTACCTATCTCTAGGGTTCTCTCTCTTATGAGACCTTCTATTATAGTACTAACCCCGAGAATTAGCTCTTCTGGCGCTAGGTCTCTAGATAGATTGTGGCCTTTAAAGTTCTTCTAGAGTAGGTGAAACTATATAGTATTAGCTATAGATTTATCTCTTTAATAGTATATAACTTATAAATCTCTCTATTCCTCTTGTGGGCGCCTCTAGAAGCTAAAGGTAAGGGCTCTTATTCTTAGCCTTAATATAAGCCTTAACCTGATCTTAAAGCTTTATATATGTTAAAAGGTGTAGATAATTATAACTTTTGTTACTACTAAGTTTGCTAGTAAAGCTAAGCCCCTTTAACTAGGTGTTATACTACCTAAATATTACTAGGGGTAGGAGTTTATTAATTTTAATAGTATTAATAGCTTATATTATATTATTAAGCTCTACCTGGCCTGCCCGCGAGATTAGTATACCTTAGTTCTTAGTAATATTAGTATTCTAGAGATCTACTAGTATCCTAGGGACTATATGCAGTTGATTCTTCTATTAGCATATATAGTAGCTATTCTATATCCTAGCAAAGGAAGCTACTTCCTCTTAGATTATAGGTTTATATAGGGCATTAATAGTAATTTAGTGAGTAGTATAGTTAGGAATAAAGAGCTTACTTTTAATAAGTTCTAATATGAAGGTAATCTAGCGGCCTATTATTACCTTTACTAGCTTTACTTACTATAACTTAATATACTAGTTCTTTATACTAATACCTAATATATAATAAGAACTTATATAAGAGCCCTAGCGGTAGTAATTCTCGCTAACTAGCTCTTCTAGAGGAATATTAACTTTATTAAGATTAGTGAGAATAGCCTAGGTACTTACCTAGAGTGGTATCTCTATACTGTGGTCTAATTTAGTAAAGTATAGGTAAAGGCTATATATATCTACTATATAAAGGTATTACTTAAGGGCGCTAAGTATAGTTATATTAGCTCTACTGATGTATATCTATATAATATACCTTAAATATATATTAATATAGGTATATATTAAGAAGCTAAAGGTCTTAAGCTTCTTATACCTATTTAGTAACTATATAAAGTTTAGGCCGGGGACCTTAAAGGTACTTTAATTCTAGTAGCTAGCTATATAATACTATTCTAAATAGGCCTTCTACGCTAGATTCTTCTAGTATGTATTATAATATAAGAGATTCTAACTAATTAGAATACCTAAATTAATTCTAATATAGCTATATAGGTAGCCTCTTCTAAATTCTTAAATAGTAGATAATATAAAGTTATCTTATATTATGAAATCTATTATATTCTATAAAGTAGCTTCTTATTTATCTATATTATAATACTAATACTTTAACCCTAGTTAGAGGTAGGTCTTCTAGATAGTATAGATATTAACCTCTATACCTTAACGATATAGATTATAGGTAATTAATATGTTAGAGTATCTAAACTAGAAGAGAAGCCTCTTAATCTTATTAATAACTTCTAGGCTTTAGAGATTACCCTATTAGCGAAGTCCCTATTCTCTAAGGTATTATTTAAGGGTTAGTTTACTAACTTAGATACTTATATCTTTAATATAGAGATAGATTATATTAATAGATCTTCTAGCTACTTACTTTTTTTCTATAAGAGGCCTTATAGCCTTAAGATTAAGATATAGCCTTACTATCTTACTAAAGAGAAGAAAATACCTAAGAAAGAAATACCCTAAGGCTTAAGTACCTTTAAGTAATATTACTTAAAGGGGATAGAGATATATAGGATAAAAAGGTAGCTACTAGGGATAGATAATACTAGGCGAGGCCCTTAGTGATAGAGGTAGTTACTAGGGATAGATAATGCTAGGTGAGGCCCTTAGCGATAGAGGTAACTACTAGGGACTATTAGTATTATTACTATAATTAATAAATAGGGTAAGATTATTACCTTCTTTCTTCTTACTCTTTAAACCTACTCTTACTACTAAGTAGTAGCCGCGTAAAGACCCTATAGAAGTAAGGTGGAATATCTAGTAGGCCTTTAAGTATATAAGGCTAAGGTTATTACCCTTCTAAACTACTAGGGACTTACTCCTACTACTAAGTAGTAGTTATATGAAGACCCCGTGGAAGTAAGGTAGAATACCTAGTAGGCCTTTATTATCCTTCTAAACTACTAGGAAGCCTATGATAAAGAAGATATGTGAGCTAAGACTAGTAAGCCTATGATAAAGAAGATGTGCGATACCCTTATTAAGTGGGAAGCTATGATACCTATGTAGTAAAGTTCCTAAGTGGTGGGGTTAGAGCTAGAGAAAGATAAGGTAAAGAGATAATATTATTAATCTGCTAGCTCTATATAGTGAGAGTCTTATAAAGAGTCTTAGCTACTAGAGATACTACTAAGGAGTATATTAAGAAGATAAGGATCTCTGGTGATCTTAATCTAGGAGATACTCTTATTAAGGGTAGAAAGTATTAGTCTATATTAGATAGGTAAAGATATATAAATCTCTAGTGATCTTAACTTAGGAGATACTCTTTTATACTAATCCTTATATTAACCCTACTATTATAACTTACCTTAGATATATAGGAAATATAAGTTTTAACTGGGAGGTTATAATTAAAGCTAGCTAGCTTAGAGGTATAATTAAAGCTTTTAGCTTAATATTAGTAATAGCCTAGAAGCTAGCTAGCTTAGAGGTGTAACTAAAGCCCTTAGCTTAAGATTAGTAATAGCCTAGAAGCTAGCTAGCTTAGAGGTATAACTAAAGCCCTTAGCTTAAGATTAGCGATAGCCTAGAAGCTAGCTAGCTTAGAGGTATAACTAAAGCCCTTAGCTTAAGATTAGTGATAGCCTAGAAGCTAGCTAGCTTAGAGGTGTAACTAAAGCCCTTGGCTTAAGATTAGTGATAGCCTAGAAGCTAGCGAGAGAGTATTCTTATTATACCTAGATTTCCTTTGTCTTCTTTACTATACTCTCTTTCTTTAATAAGATCTTTTTTTCTAGACCTTTCCCTCTTACTAAGATAACTACTCTTACTTAATACCCTATAGGTAAAGATAAGGTAAGCTTTAGAGAGCGCCTAGAGGAGTTTAAGGGCCTATATACTAAACTTAAGAATCTAATGTTGAGAAGATAAGGCCCTTAGCGATAGAGGTAGTTACTAGGGGTAGATAATACTAGATGAGGGTGCTAGCGATAGAGGTAGTTATTAGGGATAGATAACACTAGATGAGGGCGCTAGCGATAGAGGTAGGTGCTAGCGATAGATAATACTAAGAGAGGGTGCCTCTAGAGGTAAGTGACTAGTAGGAAGTTATATAACTAGTAAGTACTAGGGGCTCTAGTTCTAGTCTTTCTTTATAAAGTAAGTATAAAGTATATAGGTTAACTAGCTATAGCTAGATATACTAGAATTACTTAAAAATATAATAAAAGGCTAGCCTAGTAAAAAAATACTTTTATTTCTAGGCCTCTAATTAGCTAGAGTTAAGTTTATACTATTAGAATAGCTAGTTAAGCGATAAATATAATAATATTTAGGGAGGGGTATTTATATATAGTTAACTTAACTTAACTTAATAATAACTTTATAAATTTAGATAATATAAGTAATCTAATAATATATTAAAGATTATTAGCTTCTAGAGTTTTATTTAATATATTTTTTCTTTATATGAGATAATATTTTTATAATTTAGTTACTATAAATATAATTATAATCTAGGCGTAGGCTTTCCTACGCCTAGTTAGTATTTAACCTACTAGGTAGGCTACTTTATCTTAAGATAATAATAATAATCCTAATTTAAGCTTAATTTAAGAGCTAATAATAGATTTTTAATTACTAAGCTTAGGTAATTAAGCTAATAAAAAGAAAGGTAAGAAAAAGTATTTTTTTAATTAAATCTATAATTAAGCTAGGTGGGGTAGTCTATATACTAACTAGTAATTAGCCTATATACTACCTATCTATATACCTATAGGCGGCCTATAAGGCCTCTTATACCTAGCTTTAGGTATATCTTTTAAAAAAAAAAGATCTCTAGTATTAGTTCTTAGTGGCCTAGTTAGTAATTACCCTCTATAGTGATAATCACCTTAATATAGGATATAGTTATCTAACTATAGGTATATCCTTAAGATAAAGATACCTTAGGATAGGTATAGCTAACTAGGGGTTAACTATTTAAAACTAGCTAGGAGTATTCTTTTTTTTCTTTTTTTTTATTTTATCTAGTGCTATCTAGAGCTAGCTAGGTATATAGGTAGATAGATAGACTCTTCCCTATCTTAAATATTATAATAGCTTCTTTTTTGCCTATAGTATTAGGTGGAATTAGGGGTTAAATAATTAGTTACTACGCGGGGTATTATATATATATATAAATTAGTAGTTAGTCGCACTATAATTTAGTTACTTTTATGATCTTAATAGTGTACTTATATTAATAAAAACGGGTTATAGGGTTATAATAGAAAATATGGTAATATACGATTGTAGTATCTGCTTGTAGTGCAAATGATTGCTGCTCCAACTGTGATCTTGTTGACGAGGGACGGGTTGCGGCTGCTGGCGTTCGCCCAATCTTGGACTTTAATCTTGGACATTGCCAGGAGTTCCATGGTGAAGACTGAGATGGCGAGAGGTGCCTTGCGGTGGGTAGAGGTATTGGCCGGATGGCTGACGGGGGAAGACTTCGCACAAAATGTTGATCAAGTCCTGCTGTGAAAGATGCGCGTGAAAGGTGAAGAGAAGCTCTGGCTGTAAGGGGTCACACGGGGTTTATATCTATATGTGCTGATTAGGTTCTGATGTGATGTTTGATCAGCCCGGGGCGTCCGCCCTGCGCCACAGGCAACCTGAATGGATTGCTACATTCCCGAACTTAAAGGTCCGTATCTAGGTACCTTGACTTAATTGATATGGCATGGGGAAAATGATAAACTCAGCAGATGACATTGGCGACCAAAAACGGTGGGCTATTGACCGAGAGTAAGATTTGCCCATGGTTGAATAGGAGCGCTCAAATGTCCAAGAAACCACACTCTGGCAATGTCATTAATACGCCACACAAACTCATATCGTATTTCGACATTATTCGGGAAGTACTGCACCTTGACGCAGGAAGAATGTGACGCGTTAGTAAAACATCTGCTTGGCATTGACATCAAGCAACTTATGCCGCAGGGTTCCTTCAGGTACACTGTCCAGGGAGGCACACAAGTGATGCATTTTCGAGCCATGTCGTCTGCCCTCGATCTCGGCATTATAGATCATGCCCGAACTATCCACGGAGGCTGGGTTCCCGAGTTGAAGAACTTGGGCAAAGTACCTGGACTCCCAGGCATTCTGATTTACCAGATGAATATGCTTGAAGGAATAAAGTACTCGCGCATAGCTCAAGGCCCACCGTCCAAGACGAACAGGCTCTGGCATGCCAGAAGAAAAGCACTATAGACTTCGCCCAGTGAGTGAATCAGAGGTGGGTTAGTCTTCTTTCATATCCCACTGAGCGGGTTTGGTAAAAATTCCGAAAGATAAAACTTGGGACTTGCGGATACTGGATGGGCACTTGATGGAGTACATCTTAGCCCTGACCAAATCAATTCGCTTCTTTCGATGCCCGTTTTATCCCTGAAGGTCCCTGAAAGTGAAGTCAGGGCGATGGAGACTGCATCCTATCTCGAGTTCTATGAGCCTGCATTATCACTCAAACATGACCGTGAGGAGGCTCCTGACCCAACACCGTGGCTAGCCGTTGCAACATCCGGCCCACGTGTCGCCGTCGTCTTGCATGGCGACGGGCTGACAAAAGCTGGGATGCAATTCGCCCGGCCCATCGTTCGGTAGTTCCAAGCGGCAAAGGGGCAGTTCCGCGATGTGCTTGGCGGCGGGCGCATCTCCACACACCCCATCCGGGGAGTTGTTCGGACAAGTCGGGGAAGAGGGGAAGGAAGGCTGGGCTCTCGGACCTCTGAAGCATGCTGTCCCGTTATGCATCATCTGTAGGCTTGTTTTGAACAAGCTTTTACTTTTTGGTGGGAGAAACGGATGCGGCTTTGGTTCCGAGGGCGGAGCTGCCGGTTCACCCGCACTCCAGATCAATCGCGGTGGCTGCTGTGGCTCATCGCATTTGAGCCCTCTTCCAGCGTGTCGGGCGCCGTGGCTCCCCCGCAGGCACCCACTGACACCCGTAACATCCACTGAATGAGACCCGGCCGAATCCCTACTAAGTACTACTAGTAGTAGTAACTTGAACTGCGTCAAGTGACAAACAGGCCCTGAACTCATGACCGGGCACTGTTGAGGAACTTGCTACCTAAAACGGTCCAGGCTCGGAGAATCTGGAATTTCAAAGCAATCATGCAAATAAGCAGTACTTCTTACTTTCTTCACAATACCCAGGGCGTAAGTCGACAGCGGGGTCAACTGCCAGCAGGAAACTCGAGTCGCGTTATGAGTGCCCAAATTCAGACTTCAGTCCCCTGCATCCAGTTCCTAGATGCAAAGAGATCAACTCGGCTCTATCCCATACGATGTGGAGTCGGCAGACAAGGAGGAGCTGAAACCCAATCCGCACATCGTGAAATGAAGGCATCGTGTAAGCACGGACAGCGTCCAAAGCTCGGAGGCATGACTAGTGCCACGGATCTCACCTACCGAACTTCACAGCCGAACCGAACGGACAACCAAGTAGACTTACTCCGCACCCCACAGCGCCCTCTGGGGAATTCCAGCGAGATGGCTCCCAAGACCGACAATTGAGAAAGCCTGCGGCTCTCACGCGTCACGTTTGCAACCCTTCCTCACAACTGAATCAAGGTTGCAGTGACGATTATCCGGGTCTTGAGAAGGGGACCGACTCACCATATCCCCTCATCGTCGCACAACTGGGATGTCTGGATAAGGGGATCCGGGACCATGTCGACCGCCGTGCTGCACGCGCAGACCCTGGCCCTGGACAGAGGAAACCACCACATCACCACCGTTCCCATGACACCGTCTCCATCACACAGCACCAACAACCCAGGGACTCTCGACACCGCGGCAGACGACACAAACTCATCGGCAGCCCCCGTCGACAAGCCCGCAGAGCAGGACGCCCACCGCGATGAGCGCACACGCGCCGGGAACGACAGGCCCGCCGGCAAGGTCCGCAAGAGGCTGCAGCTGGCCTGCGCCAACTGCCGCCGGAGGAAGACAAAGTGCACGGGGACCTTCCCGACCTGCGGCCACTGCCTGCGCGCCCGCATCCCGTGCGTCTACAAGATCAGCAGGAAGCCGGCCGCGCCGAGGAGTAATTACATGACCATGCTGGATCGGCAGATGCACAAGATGGAGGGGAGGATACTCGGCTTGGTCGCCGGGGCCGGTGCGGCGTCGAGCCCGAGGCCGATTTCTCCCGGACCGGAGGTGAGGGAGGCTCCGTCGCGAGACGAAGACCTGGACGGGGATGAGTTCTGGACGGGGCCGGAGCCTGCGGAGGACCATGGCCGGGATAGCCCTCCGCCGGTAGCCTTGCCGTCGTCGACCCGGGGGACGGAACTCATGCTCGAAGGGTCCGAGGCGTTGCCGCCGGCAGATATCCAGGAGCACCTGTCCAAGATCTTCTTCACCCACCTGTACGGCCAGCCCTACTTCCTCCTCCACAAGCCCAGCTACATGGCCAAATTAAGGTACGATATTCCCCCACGATCCCACAGTCCGGCCTCGCCGCTTACTCTCCCAGGTCAGGCAGGCTCCCGCCCGTGCTGGTCCTCACCGTCTGCGCCATAGCAGCCCGCTTCTCCGCGCATCCCAGCATTCAAGTGACGCCCAAGTTCCTGAGTGGCGAGCAATGGGCCCGCCACGCCAGGCGGATATGCACGTCGCGGCTCGACACGCCGAACCTAACGATCCTCACCTGCCTCGTCCTGCTGTCGCTGCACGACTTTGGGACATGCCACGGGGCCAGGAGCTGGGCCATCGGCGGCCAAGCCATCCGTATGGCCTTCGCCCTGCGCCTGCACCGAGAGGATGAAGACGACGGAGAGGGGCACAGCTTCGTCGATACGGAGATACGGCGACGGATCATGTGGGCGTGCTTCATCATCGACCGCTTCAACTCGTCGAGCACGGCGCGGCCCATCTTCATCAGGGACGAGATGATCGACATTCCCGAGCCCATCAGGGAGGACTCTTTCCTGCTCGGGCTGCCTCGAACCGAGCCGTCACCGGCCTCCCCGGCCGTCGAGGGCGACTGGGAAGGCCTCCGCGCCAAGGACAGCGCCAGCGTGGCCGCGCACATGGTCCGCGCCGTGTCGGTCTGGGGCAAGATCATCAGCTACCTGAACCAGGGCGGGCGCGAGCTCGACCCGCACCCGATGTGGGATCCGCGCTCCCAGCTCTCGGCGCTCTCGGAGCAGGCGGAGCGCGTCTCGAGCTCGCTCCCGGCGTCGCTGGCCTACAGCGACGTGGCCATCTCGATCCACGAGGCCGACAGCACCCTGGGCCAGTTCTTCTTCCTCCACGCGATCGTCCAGCAGAACATCCTATCACTGAACCACGCCATCCTGGCCTCGCCTCAGGGCGTCCCGCGGCAGTCCCTGATGCGAGCGACAACGAGGGCCTTCGTGGCCGCCGCGAGGATATCGCACCTGCTCGCCGCCGTCGGCTCGCGGCCCGTCAATGCCCCCTTTGTTGGCTACAGCGCCTTCTCCTCGGCCATGATCCAGCTCGAGGGCATCTTCTCAGGCAACACGTGGATCGAGAATTCGACGCGCCGACGGCTCACGGCCAACATCAAGTACCTCCACCGTATGAAGCACCACTGGGGCGTCTTCCACTGGATGATCGAAAAGATCCGTGAGCGGTACCGCCACTTTTCCAGCCGGGCTGTCCGGGCCACCCGTGGCCAGGTCGAAGCGGGCTCCCGCGCCATCGGCGACTACGCCGAGTGGTTCGAGAGGTATCCCCGTGGTGTTTCGCACACAAACTTCGTTGACCCAGCGGACCCGACGAGGGACGACAGCGGAGACGAGGGCGTGCTGGAGCAGAAGCCCGACTGGATTACCGTTGGCGAGTACCTGGCACGCACAGCGCCACCGCCCGACGAGCCCTCCGAACAAGGAGCGGGAGCCTCATTCGATTTTGACGTGCAGGATGACGAGTTGGAGCGACTCTTGATGAGTCTAGACGAGGCGATGCCGGCCATGAACCAGGACGGCATGTCTTCGATGGCGGGGCCGTGGGATTCTTCCCAGTTCACGGGAGACACATTTCCCTTGGCGAACACATCGCAGGTCCCTGGAGCGTACTACGGCTTCCTCGATAGCTTCCCGGCTGACCACGACATTTCGTTTGAGCTGCCAGATATCAGAGGCATGGATGGCCTGGTGCAGCCGAATGAAGCGAGCTGCCCGAGCGTTGAGATGAGCGGTGGTCACGGTGTCGTGGGCGGCATTGGAGAGGGCGGCGGCAAGGGTCAGGGTCAGGGCGATGGTGATGGCGAGGATGTTGAGATGCGGGAAAGCGAGGACATCATCGAGGCATGGTCTGCAGGGCTGGACGTTCTACCGACAGGCACAACATCGGCAGCCCAGAGTATGCGCTGATTCCCAAGGCTGCCTCGGGGCGGTTGTGTCGATTGTAGGGCGTCGAACAGGGCTGGTTTCCGATCACAAATAATACGACACCGCCGCAATGGACTGTGGTTCATATTAGTACCGCAATCTTCGCAACTCGTCAGTCAGCAGGAGTCGGGTCGCTGAGAAGGCTGACCACGGCACCAGTCGATCGGTACTCACGATGCGGTACTCCGTCTCATCATGATGACGACTGCCATCGCCTTCAGGGGCTATATTCAAGCGCCGCTACTACCACATACCGTCCGCGAACTGGGCAATCGTTATTTCCGAGCCGAGCTGGAAGTCGTCTGCCCGGTCAATGGATACAACGGCTCGTCCGATTGCTGGGACTTTATCGACGGCTAGACCATCCCCCTCACCTACCAATACAACATGCCCTCGGAGTACATCGAGCCCGGGCCAAGCAACACGCATTGGAATGCCATAGAGCTTCTTCGGAATCCACCGAGCAGCTTGGTCGAGTCCGCGGTCGAGCCGGTCTCAGGAGACGATGTCGTCGACATCACCCCCACGAGTTCTGGGAGGTCTGCTGGATGTTCCTCACCTGCAACCGGGCCTTCGGTTCAACCAAGACGACGGGACGTGCAGCTCTCTCTACAGATGTGACTTTATCGCCGCTCTCCCGACTCGCTTCCCGGCCATCCTGACTGCCCAACGAGCGCAGCTGGCCCCTCGAGTGCGACGGCGGAAACTCCCAATCCGAAGCAGAGTCGACCGTAGCCGGCACACAAGTGAAAAGTATCAGTTCTGGGACAACGTCACCAGCGATGATGTCGGCTGCGTCCGCGGGTCTGGGATCGAGTCTCTGGTTGCTGGCCCTGGACTCCTGTCACGAACCAGACCGAATGGGAGTTGCTGACATGGACATGTCCGATAATGTCTTCATCTGGTAGACACGCTGTGGGACTGATGATGAGGGCAATAAGTTGCAGGAATTTGCGAGGAGCGTGTTGCCCCAAGACCTTCAACGCGACGGCGTCCCCAGGCGAAAGGGACTCGGGGTCGGATGATGGTGGCTCAGGCAACGGCGGTAGTGACTCTGATGATGATGAGAACACCGGGGTTCATCTTCTTCCGGCGGCCTGATCCGGTCTACTGCCTATGCTTGTGGCTTCCTGTAGATGTACCATGCTGTTGAAGTGTCGGCCCCCTGGACAGGTGTTATCTAGGCATTGGGTTGGTGTTCTCGACAAACCAACGTGAACCCTTTCTCGACATGAAGACCATCTTGCCAAACCCAGAGGGATCTGGACGTGGCAACAGCTACTCTTAACTCGACGATATCGATCATTGTTGACAACAAGACTTCCAGTACTGTTGACTTGGTGGAAACATCGCAGGGACTTGACCAGCGGCGTGTTGCCGGTCATCGCCCGTAGAGTTGCAACCCAACCGGCGGTGAGCGGTGCCCGGCGCAGAGGATGAAGATTTCGAAGTCTAGACTTCTCGATGATGTGGATCTCAGGCGTACAAGTACAACTAAAGAGTCGTGAAGTCTTGAAGAGGAGAGGATGAAAGTGAGGCGAGTCCAGGCAGCAGCAGCCCAACCACAAGTGGACGACCCCACCAGAGCTCCTTCCCTTTCACCTGCAGTAGCGGGAAGCTGAGGCTGCATTTTCATCCCCATCACCGTTTTCCGCCCAAAGCCTCATATCACACAGACTACAAGCCTCACTCCACGACAAACATCTCTTTCATTCCTCACCGCCCCGGGACCCCAATGTCTCCCACGGCGCCGGCCCCGCCGGCCCCAGCGCCGCGCCCCAGCCCGGCCTTTCGCATCGCATATCCCCCCTCCCTGTCCGACTTCAACGTCCCACCCTCCGCCTACATCGAAGCGCACTACCCGCCCTCGACCTTCGCCGGCCTCGCAACGGCAGCCCTCGTCTTCTCACCCTCAGACCGCATCCTCCTCCTCCGCCGCGCCCAGCACGACAGCATGCCGGGTCTCTGGGAACCCCCGGGCGGCGCCGCCGACGAGGAAGACGGCTCCCTCTTCATCTCGGCCGCGCGCGAGCTTTGGGAAGAGGCCGGCCTACGGGCCACGCGCATCGTGCGCATCGCCAGCGAGGGCGAGGGCATCGCACCCGGCAGCAGGATCACGAACCGCACCGGTACCGTCGCCTTTGTCCGCTTCGGGTTCGAGGTGGTCGTCGAGGGCGCCGGCACGCCAGAGGTCCACATCGACCCAAACGAGCACGACGCCTTCGTCTGGGCGACAGAGGACGAGGTGCGGAACGGCAGCGTCGAGACGATCGACGGCGAGTTCGGCATGACATATGGCGGCACCAAGGACGTCGTGCTCGACGCCTTTCGCCGGCGGAGGGTCGAGGCGCCGGAGGATGCGACGGCCTCGGTGGAGAAGGAGGCGGCGGTGGTCCCGTAATCACAGCAGTCTTTGTTTTTAGTTCTCAGTGGCGCTTCTTCACCGAGCTACATGGCGCTTTCTGATGTCAGACTCGTGGAAAAATCGGTGACTGGACCAACGATCAGGCACGCGCCGGGAATTCGGGACCGACGTCGCCACTGGGCCTAGACTTCTAAACATAGCTTCACCCGGACTTGCCACGATATCCGTTCGGCTGTAGATGCGTCGTGATAATACTGTCAACTCTCGGGTCTGCAGGAAACGTCACGATAAGCACGTGACGTCACGGATCTCATCGTCAGGATGACCCGTCAAGCAGCGCATAGGGCCTAGACCTCCCTCGACCGCGTTGTAAAGTTTCGTCTCGTCTCTGAAAGCAAAGAGCCCTTTTGTCGCACGCGTCCAACGTCTCCATGACCTAACTCTGGTTCCGGGGCCTCTTAAGGTTGCCAATTTCGAGTCCGTGGCTTGGCATCAGATCGGTTCATCGATGAAGGATCGGTCCAAGTCCCCAGGGGTTCCCGATCTTAGCCCGTCTGACATGGAATCGGAGAATATGCAGAGCGCCGCGGCGGCCGGCAATACCATGCTCAGGCAAGCAGGGTCCTCACGGGGATTCCGGCGCATAATACTGCTCTGGGTCTGCATTATTTCGTGCTCTTGGGCGTGGTGTGGTCTGGTTGCCGATGTCGAGCCAAAGGCATGATCGCTGGTGATGGGACACGACCGACCATGAGCTCTAGAGTACTGTCTAGTACTTCTAAAACCTGCCGCTCGGCCCAGCCGATACTATCACCGAAAAAGTTTCAGCCAGCATATGGCCGTGTTCATCGCGCCAGCGTCGGCACAGCTCGGATCCGAAATCCAAGTTCAGAGTGATGCAGGAGCGCCTTATCTCGCAACTGAGAAACACCAATCTGGTAAATGGGCGATAACAGACACTCGCCGTCCAGTAACAGAGCAGTTAGATCTCAGCTCCGATGCAAATCTCCCGAGCAATATCTGGAGAGACGGGAGGGATCAAGAGAGGTGCGGATGTGCGACCGTTCCCCCGACTAACCCAAGAGCTCTGGACGGATTTCCGCTGCCATCCCCAGCAGAGCCAAGACGCACTTTGGCGCTATAACGAAAAAAGCAGCTATGACCTCAGAGCGCATCAGACCCCTGAACACCACGAGAAGCAGGCTCGAAGAGGGGCCAAGATTAGTTCACGGCACACGATTCAATAACTGCTGGTCCATCGCACTTCCTTGCACGGATTCTTCCATTGCATGATGGACTGGACGGACACTCTGCCTTGACTCACTAGTGTGGATTATTGATTGGCTAGATGCCGGATTCCGTTCATCAGTCTTGCCAGAGAGCAGACTGTCAAGGCTGCTTGAGACAATTGTCCTGCAAGGCCGATGCTCGTCTGCGTCACCAGTCAGTTTCGGGAAGTCTTGTCGCCTGGGCATATATTTGAAGCCCTGTCCCGCACGCACCAAATGTGGCAACATGGCACGGGGTGTTTCCGATCCGATGCTCGATGATGGAACTGACTGATTGTCTGATGACTGGCGCTTCCGCACGGGGCAGACACGCATACGCGTTTCGTCCGTGAAGCTGGGCAGTGGTTACGTTGTAGCTCAAGGCTACTGTCCGTCAGTAGCAATCGCGACCGCCATGCGCTGACTGACTGGCATAGGCTTGGACACGCAAGCAAGCTTACGCCCCAAGCTCCATTTGGCGATCATCAAGAGAGGGCACCCCATGGGCCCTGACAGACCCACGACGCAGCAAAATAGCTTCGCTGAATGAAGCTTTTTGTGCGACTCGTGAGCTGGCCCGCTGGTGAGACGACCCTTGCGGAGTCTTGTGATGCATGCGAATATCAGACGACAGGTGATTGGCTTCATGCTAAGTACGCGCAATCCACCCTGCCAGCACTGGCGCTCTTGCGTGAGTTGCTCATTAAGGCCGACGGCCTCGAGACGAAAAGGGCGTCTACAACGGGCACACGCGCGTATTTGGTGTTGTAGGCTTAATCCAAGAAAGCCCCAGGCTGGTAGGAGTGTACGAAAACGGCGATCATGAGAGGTCCAGGCCCTCCTCCGCCCTGCCCATCATTGGGGGACCCAAACCGGTGAGGGGTATGGCTGGACAATTGACCGCCACGCAGGGCTGAATCGACGGTGCTCCGAAGACGTCCACAGCTGCCTGGCGCTGAATGGCTTGAAGAACTAACTACCTCCCTTGAGACTGTCAATTGTCAGGTGGTTGATTGTGATGAACCAGAATGAGTAGTATCCATGGTGGTGTCCTCTATCCAGCCCAGCCCGATGGCGGCAGAAAGGCTGCCGAGGAGATGGCAACTGTCGCTACGATGATCCTCGCGGCAGCAGTGGGGAGAGACATAATGACATGGGCTCCGGCCAAGAAAAGGACCAACCACGGGGCGAAAGAGGCACGTAGGGACTGTGGAGGTGTCGCCTTGGTAGAGTCGGGGGATGGTGCGGTTGGCTGCAGACCCAAGTTGGCATGCCGAGAAAAATCCTGCGAGCTTGCTGCCCATGGTCGTCGTGTCGGTGTCGGTGTCGCCCTCGCGCCAAATCCGCTCTCGTCATCCACTCGGATGTCGGAGGCGTGTGCGCCCGGTCTTTGGGTTGAGGCTAGATGACACCGGTCGTGCCGGCAAGGACGGGCGCTGATGGCCAGAGGGATCAGGCGCCGTCGTTCACCGTTATCAAACCGGCCTAAACGGACTGCAAGGTTGAGAAGACGCATCGTTGACTGGGGCTGAACTTGCTCTGTCCAGAATCGCATCCCTGAGAGTGCTTTCGTACTTCACACCGCGACTTTGTGTGAACGATCGAGCATCGTAAAAAGCAGCAGGGCGCTTGAGCGCCAACCCCGCCGAGAAGAAACCAAAACCCCACCTTAATATCCAGACTGGGCAAGAGGGACGAGTGGGGAGCGCCAGGAGCGCAAGAGCAGTTCTGGGAAGGGCAGGCGCGACTGATCACTGCCCTGGGTGCTGACCACTAACGGGCCGGCAATTAAGATGATTAAGGCAGCACTAGCAGGGGTAGCGCCTGCCAAACAGGGCCCAACTACATCATAGGTAGATCAGCCATGGCACCGTCACTCTGGTCTGCTTCCAGGCTGTCCTTGCCCAGGGCAATGCAATCTGGGGGGAAGGGGAAGGAAGGAAGGAGCAAAGGGAAAGAACCTTGAAATCGATCCCCGATGACCCTTACCCGCCCGCTACCTTCCAACCCATTCAAGCTGGCAAACGTGAACAGCGAGAGCAACAAAACCTTTGCTGGTCGCCGTCTCTCCCATCAAATTTGCACCGAGTGCAACGACTGAGGAAACGGCCCAGGTAAGACAATTGACTTGTCGCCAACTGCCTTCTCGAACGCCCCCAGGTACAGACAATCGTCGAACGCGAGTCACCATCACCCGCACATCGTCACCACCACAGACTGCGAATTTCCCGGCTCATTCCCTGTCGCTATCTCCGATCGCCGCTGCTCATCCCCCCGTCCTCGTTGCCGAAGAAGCGATCACCACCGTCTGCCGACCAAACGCCGTAAAAAGACCCGCGACTTCCGAGCTGAACGGCCGCCGTGTTCGGGCCAGAACCTATCCTCCTCTTCCCGTTGACGTTTACCCGTCGCAAAATTCACGCTTGGGTGCACTTTGGTGCGAGCCAACCGTCATCTGGACCCTCTCGTCAAGCCATCACGTTTCCCTGACACCGGCATTGATCCCAAGGTTTAAGACAGCGCGCGCCGCTCCCGGCTCCTCAGTCGTCCCGGCCATACCGACTGAATCGTCACACGCCCCTAGCTTTCAGTCCTCATCATCCACTTCTCCGCGCAACGCCCGGCCTCCCGGAACTCGTCAGCTCCTTGGTCGGCTTCTAATACCCAGTCATCAGCGCCGTCGCCCCAGGTCACCGCGTGGAATGTGATTAATGCCCGCCCTGAGCTGACTCTTCCTACCCGCTCCTCTTTCCATCCTCATTCACACCTCTCTGTGGCTCCCTGCACTCCCTCGCCAAAACGGTACGTGCCGCCTTTTACTTTTAGTCCCCTTCGCTGCCTGTCTCGGCCTTTGTCCTGCGATTGTTCGCGATGTTCAAGTCTTCAGCCCCATCCTCCCCACCCCTTCCGCCAGCTGGACCCTTAGGTTTGCCTCAACATCACGACCCTATAACCCTGCCTGCAGCTGCCAGCTGGCTCGCCCTTCTCTGCCCTCCCTGGCCCTTCCCTCTCATTACATCCAAGGCATCCTACCTTGTCCATTGCACGTGTCACACAGACTAGCACGCCGCGCCTGGCTCCCTGACCGGCGTTGTGGATACCCTCGATCTTCATGGTTGCCAGCGCATAGATCACTCTAGTGCTGGTCTTCGTTGGCACCCAATTCGCCCAAGACCCCCCTGTTATTTGTTTTCAATGCTGGAGAGCGCTCGAGTCAAGGCTTGACCTGACCAGTTGCTTCAAATCGAGGTGGTCCCCAAATGACCGGTCTCGTTCTGTTGCGAATGCTGCTTGACGACCTTTGCCTAACACGAGCGCCATGACAGACGTACAACAGCAGTCCGGCACTCGACCTGATCGCTGGCAAAACGTCCCTGGCACAAGTCGCGTCTACTACAGGCCCCGTTATCGCCTAGAGCCTCCTCAGGTGACCCCAGCACTCCCAACACCTCCGATTCGTGCTCGTCAGTTTCGAGGACGATCCATCCACATTGTCTCGTATCCACCTGGCTTCATACCTCCAGAACTGAGGCCACCACCCGAACCAACCGCGAAGCAAAAGAAGAAACAAGAGAGGAAGGAGGAAAAGAAGAGACAGAAAGACGCCAAAAAAAGATCGAGCGTCGCCTCCCGAGAGTCCATCACCAAGTCGACCATCGAGAGGATCTTCGCCCCATTCGTCGCAAAGGCACAGTCGTTCACCCAGACTTCTCCGTCGCGACCTCCGACCCGACGCCAATCAACGTCCGGAAGCTTCTTCCAGCGCCTCTCCATACATTGGAGTGACGATCGAGCAGAGGAAGATCTGCCGGCGCAGAACAATACACCGGTGCCTGAAGAGACACCGGTTCATGACGTCAGTCCGGCCCTGAACAACACCCCTGCGCAGCCCGAACCCCCTGCACAGAACGACGCGCCGACCCAGAACGACGCACCAACCCAAGACGACACAAATACCCAAGACGAGACATCAATGGCCCTCAGGACACCAGCATTAATGGAAGCCATGAGGCCATCATACACCAGTCCCTATGCTGCCCCTGTGCACAGGCAAAGCATCTCTTCGGTGAGGAACGCGAAGAACGCCGTTTCGTCACTGGTATCAGAGGTACCCAAGCCAGTCGCCGCTGGCAGTGGTGTGGCATGTTCGATCCTACTGGCAGAGCCCAACATCTTCCTCAACGGCTTCGAGCATGAGGGTCACAGGCCGGAAGGCCAAGGCGGCACCGCATTACTTCGCGGCAGGCTCCAATTGGTGGTGACCAAAAACGTCAAGATCAAGGGCGTAAGCCTCAAGCTCGTAGGCAAAGCCAGGACGGAATGGCCCGAGGGTATACCGCCTCTCAAGGTGGATGTTTTCGAGGAAGAATCACTGCGAACGCAGGTCTTGACTTTCTTCAACGCCATGAACGACGGATGGGAAACTGAATTCGGTAATCAGTGCACCTACAAATTGAAGAACAACTCGCCGACCAGCACTACTGGCACACCGACGGCCCGGGCTTCCCTCTCCCCTGCTAACTCCAACCTCTCGATCCACCCCGCGCGGAACAGCATGACGGCGAAGGAAATGAAGCGCCTCTCATTGCAATCGAACCAGTCGCGCAGCTTCGGCAAAGGCGAGGCTCACGTCTCTACTGCTCAAGCCAAGGGATACAAAGTTTTCTATCCCGGCACCTACGACTACGCCTTTGAGCTGCCCATCGACCACCATCAGTTAGAGACTATCAAGCTCCAGTACGGCTCGGTCAAGTGGGAACTGCACGCTCAAGTCGAGAGGGCTGGCGCTTTCAAGCCTAACCTGCACGGCCAAAAGGAGGTGTCCATCGTTCGTGTGCCCGATCAGCTCTCGCTCGAGACCACCGAACCGATTTCCATCAGCCGGCAATGGGAAGACCAGCTGCACTACGATATCATCATCTCTGGCAAATCGTTCCCGCTCGGAACTAAAATCCCCGTTGCCTTCAAACTCACTCCCCTCGCCAAGGTTCAAGTACACAAACTCAAAGTCTTCTGCACTGAGACGGTCGAGTATTGGACAAACGATCGCCGCGTTACCCGGAAAGACCCCGGTCGCAAGATTCTGCTTCTCGAGAAGGTAGCTGGCAAGCCTCTTGATGCTCAATTCAACTCATCCGAGGTCCGTGTGCTGAGCGGCGGTGAATTGACCCCCCGCGAACGCCGAGAGGCGCGCGAGGCGGCGGCTCTTCGACGATCTGTGGAAGCCTCCAGGCGTGGCGTCCTGCCGCAAGCCCTGCCGGAAGCGTCAGACAACCTTCTGGGTGATCTGGACCTCGGCCTTGAGAGCTATTGGGGTTCCACCGAGATTGAGATGGACGTTCAATTGCCTACTTGCGAGCAGATGGCCAAGAGCAAGGAGCTGCGTCTTACACCAGACTGCAGCTGGAAGAACGTCAATGTTTACCATTGGATCAAGGTAAGCCCGAATTTCGCCTCACACAGGACTGTCAATTGACCATTCTCAGATTGTGATGCGCATTTCCCGCCTCGACCCCGAAGATCCTGCTGGACAGCGCCGGCGCCATTTTGAGATCTCTATTGACTCCCCCTTTACCGTACTCAACTGCCGTGCGACTCAAGCAAACACTGCCCTGCCGGAGTACTCGGGCTCGATTCTAGACGCCCAAAGCCGACACAGGTCCTGTGGCTGCCCCGATGCGTCCACTGTTGCGGGCCCTGCTGAGCTCTCGCCGAACTCCTCCACCGGTACCTTGCCAGGCGTCGATACGCCAGATGGAATGCCGGCGCCACCTCAGCCTGCCCACCTGACAGCATCCAACGTTCTGAGCCCAACGGCTACTGGAATATCTGGCGGCGGCGGCGGCCGCAATTCACCGCCGACCTCGCAGAACAACGACCTCCAGGCGCGCCCGATTCACTTGCTTCGCGTGCCTTCCTACAACCCCCCAGCATTCGACGCCGAGGACGCACCGCCTTCTGCACCTGAAGAGGTTGCGCAGACCCCTCCGCCGAATTACGATGTCATTGTTGGCACGCCGAGTGTCGATGGCTTGGCCGACTACTTCGCGCGTCTGAGCGAGTATGACCTGGACCGTGGAGATGATTCGGACTCAGACGAGGGCCCGGAAAGAATCATGGAGCGCGGCGGCAGGGTAAATGTTGCACATCCGCGAACGCCCGGCGCCCCACGGGCGCCGAGCAGGAGCATGGAGATCCAGCGTCCTGCCCTGCAGTTACGCATGGACGATCTGCCGGGAGCGCGGAATGGCAATGCAGTATGATCCAGCCACTTGGCATGGAATTGATCACGAAGCAGATGAAGATGTACGAGACATGCGCAGGATTTTGGACGACAGGGAGGATGATATTCGGGCCTACGCCGACGACAAGTGATGTGGCTCACGGTTCGGCTGATATAGCTGCATGGACTTGGAAATTTCGTGCGCCATAGACTGGCAACGTGGATAATGCCTTGGTTCAGCATCGGCGCAACGGTTCTTGTACCTCAAGCATACAAATGGGCGTTTTAATGATTATTGATACATACATATACACACACGATTCTCACGTTCTGCGGGACTTTTTCCTCTGTGAATGCTCGATCAGTTTGGTGTCGCGATGACTCTTGACTCTGGTCGAATCCATCGACGTGTAAGGTTTGGCAAGGTAAGGCGAGACGAGGCGAAGGTTGAATGTCGAGACCCTCCCATCCGACGTTGCGTCACCAGGATGTCTGCCGTAAGCAGCCACTTCTCAGGGTGCAGCTGCTGGTGTTTGCACCAAGTGCGTCGTTACATTCGGTGGGCTCCTCGCGTACCACCACGCCCGTCGGGGGTGGAAGGTTGCTCTGCCGCCCCCAATGGGGAGACGGCGCACACGGCACTGACGTGAAGAGGTCGCACGCAGTGGTCGGTCAGGGACCGGAAACTTGGCCGGCATGCCAGTCTGTGTGACTTTGCGAGGTGGGATGACGATTGATCGGCGGGCTGCAGCGAGGTGCGGTAGGGGTGAGACTGGTACAAATACGCGGACAGCTTGGCTTGTACTGTATTTTGGGAGGAGCATGCTCAATCTCCCAACTTCAAAGCATTGGCAGACTAGAAGGAAATATCGAACTGACAAGTCTGGCATATCACGGCTAGAGTGCGCCACTTTTACACGGACGTTGGCACAGCCTCTTGACTACAAAGCGGGCGGCACTGACACACGCCGACATGGCGCCTTTCATCGACTCGACGCTGCGCTTCGCGCGCGACTCGGCCACGCTGCTGGCGCGCGAGGACCCGGCCGACGTCGCGACGGGCTGGACGCACCGGGCGAAGCACCGGGAGGACCGCTACAACGACGACGGCGAGGGCCTGTCGCGGGGCGCCAAGGCGGGCATCATACTGGGTAGCATCGTGGGCGTCGCGGTGCTGGGGTATCTCGTCGTCTGGCTCGTGGGCAAGCAGAAGACACGGAGGAGGACGAATAAGGAGGCGGGCCGGAGGCGGAAGATGGAGGAGGGGCGCGGGTCGTTGGAGAGCGGGCGGTCGACGCCGAGGGCGCCGGAGAGGGTGTATCGGGGGCCGTGGTCGGGCGTGAGGAGGTCGCCGAGTTATTGGATGGAGAGACGCGATGAGAAGGAAGGGAAGGGGAGGGATGGGGGGAGATGGGCGTAGGATGGAGGGCTTGATGCGCGGTTGTTAGAGGCTTGGGCCGCGGGGGCTTCGGCTTGGTGTCTGGGACCCTTAGGGATTCCTAGTTTGGGATACTGTGTAATGGACAGCTTATCGAAGAATATATCTGTTCAATAACAAGGAGCAACCCGCAGCTGGATTACTCTTCCTGCTGTGGATGAACCTGACCGGCCGGCATCGAGAACCGAGTGCTCAGTACTTAGTAGTAATTGACCATCGATAGCAGTGCTGGGGTCAGCCAGGAGATTGAATTTGGAAAGAATACAGCGTGAGAGAGTACGATGCTATCAATTTAGGATATCAGAACAGGGGTCAAGGCCACATCTCATGCTTGGATGATAGTAGCAGGTCGTCAGCGAACATCACGTCCGTGACGCATAAGGAACTTCTCAACATGGAAGCATGGTTGATGACTCAACGAATCTGCAGTCTATTCGGTGCGGGTGATATCCGACGATGCCAAGTCGCCAAGATCGAAACGTTGGAAGAGATACCATGTCGTGACTCCTCTCAATTACAAGCAGGAGTCATGCCACGATAACCTGCTGCCCACGGAGAATGGAGGTCGGCAGCCGGGCTCGGCAACCGAGCAGCCCACCCGGCGGCTGGAACACCAAGCGCGCGCATCCCTGTCTGTTGACAGGCGATAATAGTGCGGCCCGCTCCGGCTTCAGTCAGGGGGCAACATCAGCGCAAGGCGTGCGGCACTGCGAGAGGATATATCAGGTCTCGGAGCGTTGGGTCGGTGACGAGCGCGTGTGCAGGCGACCTCCGTCATCCAGCTTCTCGGGAGCCTATGAGGGACAGTGCACGATGGTCTTCGGACAGGCCGTCAGGGAGAGCTCGGCCGAGTGCTGGGTCCATGTTGGATGAGGCTCAACGGCCGGCCCGGTGAAGGCGATCGAGGCCTGGTCGAGTTCGTTCAGGTCCGCGGTGGCCAAGGAAAACTTTGTTCGAGAAAAATTCTTTTGCAGCTCGTCCGCTGCCAGATCGGGATTTGGAGAGATGTGATTGGCTGTTAGCGGGAAGGGGGGTTCAATCGGGATTTGTAGGGGGAATTCTCGGCGGGAGCGCGCGGGAGCTTAGGCGGGAGTTGCCCTATCAGGAGACTGTCTTCAGGGCATTTATGGGGAGATGGAGACCACTTATGGGGGGCGAGCTCTGAATGCCGTCAATATCCGGGCTTGGACATGTACTGGAACTGCTTCGATGGCCTCACCATGCGTTACTATCCCTTGGACGAACATGACAACAGACCACGATCATCCAACAATTGCCTACTACTTCCATGCCATGAGCTGTAGATGATCCAATGGGTGCAGCAGAAGCCATGTCAGTTGTGCGTGCACGGATTTCGCCCCCTAGTCAGTCACCAGCTGTCATCCATAGAGCGTGACTCGTCAACCCTGAAATGACCCCCTTACCTCGCCTCCTCGAGTCTCTCCCGACTTCACCCTTCAACGTCCCTGACAACTGTCGATGAGTCTCACGTCTCACAACCAGTCCTGCCCGGTGCACCCCCCGATCCGCCGCATGCCGCTCGGTGTGGCCGCCCGGCCCTCACGCGGGTCCCGGCACGATGGGGCGACTTACGAGATGGAAACGCGCCGACGACGCCTTTGGACGCCCTCCAGCGGCAGTCCTCCCGAGTCTAGACGGTGGAACGCGGCTGGAAAACCAGATTCTCCCAGGTCCCGCCCCTCGAGGAGTCAGAGTCTGAATCTTCGTGTGGAGCGGGAGGACGTTGAACTGTATTTAGTGCCGCCGAACCACGCTCCCACCCCCGGGCCGTGAAGGTTTCTCTCTCGTCACCGAATCTTACATCCTCGTTTCTCTGTGTCATCGCTACCGTGTGCTCGTGGCCTGACTTTGCGAGCCTCGTCCCCTTCCTCTATCGTGGCATGAGTTGATCTGGTCGTTGAGCTTCTCGAGCAACGCACACCCGTTGTCATATCGACGGCTTCACCGGGCATCGGACGATAGCATCATGTTCAACGAAAAGTCAGCCCGTACCAGCTCGGGCGAGATGGACTCGCCCACCTCCCCGGGCTCGCCCAACCTCAAGGCCACCGAGCTCGACACGGCCTCGGAGACGGGCCTCAACAGGCACCTCTCGGCGAGGCATCTGCAGTTCATCGCCGTCGGTACGTCTCGTCCCTGAAGCGACTCGAGGGGCCAGGTTTTCACTCACACGTTCCATCTGCAGGCGGCACCATCGGCACCGGTCTCTTCCTGGGTACCTCGTCCGCCCTCTCCGAGGCAGGCCCCGTGGGCGCCCTCATCGCGTTCGCCTTCATCGGAACTGTCGTCTTCTCCGTCATGGTCTCGCTCGGCGAGATGGCCACCTACATCCCCGTCGCCGGGTCCTTCACGGCCTACGCCGCCCGCTTCGGCGACCCGGCCTTTGGCTTCGCCATGGGCTGGACCTACTGGTTCTCGTGGTCCGTCACCTTCGCGCTCGAGCTCGTGGCCGCCGGCCTCATCATCCAGTACTGGAACTCGGAACTGAGCGTGGGCATCTTCATTGCCGTCTTCTGGGTCGTCTTCACCGGGCTCAACTACATGCCCGTCAAGTGGTTCGGCGAGTTCGAGATGTACTTCTCCCTCATCAAGGTCGTGACCATCATCGGCTGGCTCATCTTCGCCATCTGCATGAACGCCGGCGTCGGCGACGAGGGCTACATCGGCTTCAAGTACTGGCGCGAGCCGGGGCCCTTCGTCGAGTACATCGTGTCGGGCGCCACGGGCAAGTTCGTCGGCTTCTGGTCCGTCCTGATCATCGCCGGCTTCTCGTTCCAGGGCTCCGAGCTCGTCGGCATCGGCGCCGGCGAGGCCAAGGACCCCTCCAAGACGGTGCCGCGCGCCATCCGCAACACCTTCTGGGGCATCTTCTCCCTGTTCATCGCCACCGTCTTCTTCCTCGGCATCCTCGTGCCCTCGGACGACCCGAGCCTGCTGAGCGAGTCCAAGGACGCGAGCGCCTCGCCGCTCGTCATCGCCGCCCAGCGTGCCGGCATCAAGGTCCTCCCCGACATCATCAACGCCGTCCTCCTCACCGCCGTCCTCTCGGCCGCCAACTCCAACGTCTACAGTGGTAGCCGCATCCTCATCGCCCTCGCCAACGAGGGCCAGGCCCCCAAGATCCTCACCCGCACCAACCGCCACGGCACGCCCTACTACGCCGTCGGCGTGACCTCGGCCATGGGCCTCCTCGCCTTCCTCAACCTCTCGGCCGACGGCGGCGTCGTCTTCAACTGGCTCCTCAACATCGTCGCCATCGCCGGCTTCATCACCTGGTCCGGCATCAACGTCTGCCACCTGCGCTTCATGGCCGCCCTCGACGCCCAGGGCATCTCCCGCAGCACCCTGCCCTACATCGCGCCCCTGCAGCCCTACCTCGCCTGGTACGGCCTCTTCTTCACCGCCCTCATCCTGCTCACAAACGGCTTCACCGTCTTCATCGACTGGGAGACGAGCGAGTTCTTCGCCTGCTACGTCAGCCTCATCCTCTTCCTCGCCATGTTCATCGGGCACAAGATCATCTTCCGCACGAGGCCCGTCAAGCTCGCCGAGGTCGATCTCGTCAAGGGCCGCATGAACATGCCCGTCGAGGAGAGGGCGTAGAGCTTGCGAGGGAGGCGTGCGATAATCGCAATGTTTTGTTCAAAAGTGTACAATACGGGATATTTTAGAAAGGGCGATCGATGCACTCGGTAGACGGTGTCGGACGGTAGACAAAAAAGTAATGATACCCCTCTTAGAACCTACAATTCGTCCCTTCTGTGATTCGGTGTGCCCCCTCAGTCCAGCAAAGTGAAGACGCCAATGATGCCCGCGATGGCAACGGGCACGCCGCGGCCCAGGTTGTACAACCCCCACTGGTCGACGAGCCACTTTGCGCCCTCCTCCTGCTGGGCCGTCAGAGCCACATCCTGACCGCCGTACGTGTCAGCCATCTGGAGGATCTTGGCATTGAGCCTCCTGAGCATGAAGATGCGCGTGAAGGGCACGACGCTGAAGCAGAGCGCGGCGGCGGCGGCCAGGAGCCGGGACCGGGTCGCTGTGGCTGCGGAGGAGGAGAGGCGGAAGGCGAGGCCGGCGTAGCTGACGCCGCAGGCGACCATGGTGAGGGGGAAGATGGGTCCCGTGCGGCGGAAGGAGGATTTCCACTGCCGCAGCATCAGGGGCGTCGGGAGCTCGAGGAGGCCGGGCGTGACGAGGAAGGAGAGGGAGAGGTTGAGGGAGGCGATGGAGGTGGCGGCCACGGCGGTGGTGGCTTGCCAGGTCTGCAGCGATGAGGGTGTCATGGCTGGGTTCTGCGAGATTCGCGAGGTCTGATGATTGATGATGGTTGGAGAGGTTGAGGTTGGGACGTGATGCAAGTTGAGGTGAGGTTCGAGTGCGCGGATGGGTGGTGGAAGTTGGGATGGGGGAGCTTACAGGTGAGTCGGGCGCTAAATCAATGATGACACGGCGGTGCTTCGGCGCGTGCCCCTCTGTTCGGGCCCGAAGTGCGGGGTTCCAGCGCCCGTATTTCCCCACCTGGCCCCCGAGTCTCCTTGTCCACCTCAGGGCACCTGTGATTTTACAGGCAAAGGACCCGACATTACTATACAGTTCTGTGTACAGTTCCCGTTGTGAGGAAGTGATGATTTTAAATATAATCGAGGCTATCTGGAAAGCTTTCGATATCCCTGCGCGCATTCTGGTAGGCACAAGCTTCACTCAGATCTGCTACAACACTACAGCACAGACTTTGCCTCGCCCACGCCCAGGATGTGGCCCCCCTCGTCGACGGCAACCTTTGTGCGCTTGGTCGACTCCTTGCGCGGGTTCTTCGCCTCGAACACGGCCTTGAGCTGCTCGAGCGTCTTGCCCTTTGTCTCGACGAAGAAGAGATAGATAATGACGATCTCAACAACGATCCAGCCAATGTACACGAGGTACAGCTTCCAGCCAATAGCCTCCATGCCGACGGAGATGCCGTACGTGTTGACTATCATGGCGACGTTGAGGAAGAGGAAGGAGAGTGCGGATCCCTTGGCGCGCGTCCTGTTCTCGAGGCACTCGACCGAGTACAGCGTCTGCAGCGGCGTGAAGCCCCAGGCGAAGAAGATGCCGAAGACGTAGATGGAGACGATGACGCCGTAGGACAGGTCCGCGTTCTTCTCGGTCTCGGCCGTGAAGGCCGTCAGCATGCAGTACGAGGCGAGCGCGCCCACGAGGCCGATGATCATCATCTTGCGCCGGCCGAGCTTGTCGAGCTGCGCGGCGCCGCAGATGGCCGCGATCAGGGAGAAGATGGGGTTGATGGCGTTGAGGAGGAGCTGCGTGTTGTCGTCCTCGATGCCGGCCTGCTCGAACATGACGGGCATGAAGTAGCTGACGACGTTGTTTCCGGACCACTGGCCTGTAGTCTCGTGTCAGCTGGGCAATACAGTCCACGGGGGGGAAGAGAGGGCGCGACGTACCGAAGAAGGCCATGCCGATGACCATGTACAGCCGGTAGCGCGCGGCCGCGGTGTTGACCAGCTCCCTGTAGTCCCACCAGGGGTTCTCGTCGCGGGTGAGGGCGTTGTCCTCGATGATCTCGCGGTACTGCAGCTGGACGATGGGCGCGTTCGGGTCGCCCTCGCCGTGGTACTTGGCCATGATGGCCAGGGCCTCGTCGGCGCGGTCGTGCGAGATGAGCCAGCGGGGCGACTCGGGGAAGAACATGATGCTGCACATGACGACGAAGGGGATGCCGGCCTGGACGACGGTCGGGATGCGCCAGGCCCATGAGTTCTCGACGTGCAGGTTCGTGCCGTAGGTTGTCCAGCCTGTACGGGTGCGTGTTAGAAAGAGAGAGCGCCCAGGGGTGTGAAGAGGGTCATCGACTTACCAGCGAGGATGTTCCCGACCCACCAGAAGTTGTTGTCTTTTGATGAATTAGTATCGATCTCATCTAACGTATGTCGGGTTCTACGAACACATTCCGGCCATGAAGCCGCGGTAGGCAGGATGGGCGAGCTCAACGGTGTAAGCGGGACCAGCGGCAGAGGCGACTACGAGCATCGTTAGACATCTCACGCCATGATGAATGAATTTTAGTACTCACTGGAAGCTCCCAAGCCCAGGACGAAGCGGCCGCCGACGAACTGCCCTAGGCTGTTGGCAGGTGTCTGGATGGCGGTACCGACGAGAACGATGAGGCAGCCGATGAAGATGCACCAGCGACGACCGTATCCGTCGGCGATGAGACCGCAGAAGGGGAACGCCGCCACCTGGCCGACGTTGTAGATGAGGAACACGATACCCGTGGTCGAGCCGGCGCCGGTAAGATTAAAGGTTTCCTGGTAGTACGGCATGGCGTTGATGGCACCCATCAAGGAGCTGTCTATCCCGAGAGTCAGCTCAAGTCAGGTCCCTCTGCAGGGTTGTCCGAGTCTACCTACCGAAACCGTTCATCGTCGACACCAGGTACCCGATGGCCATGATACCATACAGGCGAAGCATATTGGGGCTGAAGTGGCTCGGCTTCTGCTCGGCCACGGCAGCAGCCAGGGCCACCGAGGCGGCATTGACCTCGGTCACCTGTCCCTCGACCTCCTTGTGCTCCAAGGGGTCATTGTCGTGTTCGTACACGGCCTTGGGCTCGGCGTACTCTGTTTTGGAATCCATGGCGACGATGCGGGCGTGGGCAGGAGTGTTCGTGTCTCTGTTCAAAGGAGGGAACACCACGAGGGAACAAGCATCGAGGCGCGTGTATGCCACGAGAGCGCAGGCGCCGATCTCCTTTTATACAAACCAAGGCCGCAACGTACTGTGACGGGCCCGACCTTGACGCCGGGCCGCATCGAGTGCACGCCGCCTCCCGACTCGTACCATCGCCGCGGTCTGCACTGCTACTTACCCCTCGCAGTGCTCGGGGATGTCGGAGCCGGAGCTAGAACAAGGTGTGGGCAGTCGATCCCTGCTCTTACGAGCCACCATCCGCCCTGTTCAGCGCCGGTGGCCACCCCGGCTTGCAAGCAACTCACGCTCCCCACGGGAAGCACCACTAAAACGGCCTCCACAGTCTGGTGCGGGGGGGCTTCTCATGGTCCATGGATGGTGTTCTCCATCTCTCGGGGTTCTTAACCTGTCTTGGAGGCTCGCCGTCTGCGGGGGAGACTGAAGCGGGAAGAAGAGGGCGATGGTGCTCCAACTGCCGCGGCGCAGCAGCGGGAAATGGGCGGGAAACTGGACTGGTGCGCTTCTGGCCAAGTCTGACTTCTCACCGGCGGGGACCGTCTCGGCAATTGCTGGCGTTTCCCCCGAGCAGACACCAGCCTCCTCATGACCACATCGGTCTTGTCTGCGTCTGGCATGGTGCGCCGTTGGCGTGAGGGGGCTCGCAAACAATTCAGTGCCCGTTTTGGGAACTGCTTCTTTCCTTGCATCGCTGCAAGGTCTCGCTGCCCTAGGTGTGGTTCGGCGGCCAAGGAGCTTGTGTAGCATCCCACGCGAAGACGATGGGTCGTCTGGGGATCGATGTATGCCGTGCCGGGTCCAGTCCAGAGGGGGAGCCTCCATACATAAGGCCCACAGCTGGTGGATTAAATCGACCGTATTCACCTCGGACAATAATTTGCTTTGGCAGACCATGCTCATATCGGAACTCTCGCGGTCTCTGGACTTAGGCCCTCTATATGGGGCGCTGGAGGATTACCGCTGCATTATGATGAGTTGATGACTTCAAATCCCTTGGCTGGGTGTTGTCTGCTGGCTAATGTCCATGCCCTGGCATCTGCTCCGTTTACAACAACCGTGAGATCCCACTTGTTGAATGGGAGGAAAGAAATGTACCCACCCCTCTACGAGATGTCCGTCACTCGTACGAAAAAGTCCGAACCAATACTAATACCATGCCGTGCAATGTGCGGGGAGATGTCCTCGAGCCTCAAGTCCACAGGGCCGTGAGGGCAAAAGCAGCGAGCACATGCGCCGTCTCCACCCATTTAGTTGCTTGGTGGTCTTCAAGGGCGGATGGTCGCCCGCGGCGGCAAAGATCGGCCCAGTCCAGGTCCCCCGGATTCCAGGAATAAGCGTGCCAATGCCCATGTCGGGCTGCCAACGTGCCATCGCCTCACGTCGGTGTTTGATCTTGTCCGAGCTGGCCAGGGCCGCCAGGCCATGACCTCATCACGTATGATGAGATGCTGCAGCAAGGAGGGCATGTGAATGTTCCAAGGCCAGGACTCGGTCTTATGAGCCGAGTTGCATCCTGTGGTAGTCGTGTCCGAGGCCGTGTTCTGCGAGTCAGTATCGTCTGTTGGGGCGTTTGCCGAAATGCGTCCGCAACGGCGGCGGAAAACTTGACGAACCACGCCTGTAAACCCCAGGCGGATCCTTGCTTGACTGATGCGACCAGCATTTGGTGAGAGCGCGGGAGAGCATGCATTGTATAACCCGGCAGGCCATCGACCAACACCTCCGTCAGAGGTATAAGTAACATGAATGAGGTCCGACAGTGTCTGCATTTCCAAGCTTCGGGTGGTCTTGCCGAACTGCTGGTCTAAGTGAGCTCATGTTGGGCAGGCCAGTGCTTTCACGATGGGTTCACCGCCGAGCTCGAGATCGGTGCCCACGCGATAAGTCCGATACCCGTCGGATATTTGCCTCGAAGCAGGTGCTCTGACTCGCGACGCGCGACCGTTCGAAATCCATGCCGAGGTAATTTGCTGTCAAGATTCGGCTCCCCATGCCGCACTGAAGACAGGCATCCATCCAGCTAGGAACATCGAGGCACCCCAAAACCATCGCTCCAGCGCAAGCCGCCCATGATGACGATCAGGAGGGCATAGCTAGCCACCACACTGACCGTGCCATAGACGTACGCCTGCCTGATGCTCTTCAGGGCCACGAGCTCGGCCACCCACGTCGAAATCGTCGTCAGGCATCCGCAGAAGCCGTCCTCGACGCCCAGCAGGACCTGGCACGCGACGAGCCCTCCGACCGGCGCGTGGACCAGGTCCCACGCCATGCCCAGCACGGCCGTCCCGCCCGCGTTGGCCAGGAAGGTGCCGAGGGGAAAAGATGCGATGCGCGGGTTGAGGAGGACGCCGAGGTGATAGCGCAGTAGACATCCGGGGGGCGCAAAGACGAGGGCGAAGAGCGCCTGGCTACGCCAGCGGTCATGGGGCGGGAAGACGGCCAGGAGGATTGCGGCGAGCCAGCAGCCCGGACCTAGAACGACGGCGAGGCGATCGATATATCTGCGCAGAAAGTGCTGCGGGAGAGAGGGCGTGATGGGGTGTATGGCGGTTGCGGCGTGGAAGCCTGTGATGAGGGCTGATATCGACAAGGCGATGGTGGAGATGAGGACGGCGAGGAGGGCCAGGAAGGAGTAGCCTCCATTTCGGGAGGATGCTGAGCTTCCTGGTGGACCTGAGGGTGCGAGATCATCTGTCGTCGCTAGGAACATGTCCCTGATGAAGGTCGAGAAGGAGGTGAATGATCCGCAGAACCCGGTGGCCAGCCCGATGTAGAGCGGGATCGCCTTTTTCCTGGCCAGATGTGCCGATTTGGCTGCAGGACTCGCCCTGTGACGGGCCTTGCGGCTTTCGGGGCCAAACATCTCCGTCGGCTCGTTCTGGGCATCTTCTCTCGAGCGGAACAGCTTCTGGTCCTCAATGAGGAAGCCCATGATGAAGCTGCCGCCCACGTTGGCCCAGAGGACCGTGAAGCTGACCGGCGCATTTGGGTAGGTCGTGAGTGCTTCGACTCCTAGCCTTGCCAGAGTACCGAGGATGGCGAACAGGACGAGATATGAATGCGTGTAGAGATGAGTCACAAGTCGTGAGCTGGGTTGGTTGGCGATCTGATCATCTTGGGACGCCATGGGTGCCTCATTGGCTCGGACGATGGGGCGTCGATCTGGCGGTTCCAATGTGATAGACGAATAGAGTCTTCCTAGAGGAAGCTTACATCTTTGTTTTGTGTAGATGCTTCGACAGACTCCCAATTCTTGACGCGTTTCCGGCACAAGCGGCACATTCCCAAGCTTCACCGGTCTCCTCACCGAGAAGGCACTCACCGAGCCTTATCTGGTCACCGAAAAGGCCCGGCCCACTGGCGGCGACTTCCGACAGTGACGCAGGCCTTATCTCAGGTTCCCTTATCTTATCGGGGCCTGCCCCGCCGCGTGGTACCCGATGACCTTCCCTCCCAGGTGTCGAGAGGGGACGCGCCGTCGGACCTCGACGACGACGAGACACCTCCCAATAAACCCAGCCAGGTCGCAGTGTCTCTGCAGTGCTAGCAATTGATTTCCCTCCGTCATCCCTCTCCCCTCTCTCGCCCACCGTGCTCTCCGTGCTGCCTCGAAAGGAAACCATCAACATGTCGTCTTCTCTTGATCTCCCTCCCAATGTCCACGTCTCGTCGCATCCTTGCCTCCTGGCCAAGCTGTCGCAGCTCCGCTCAAAGTCGACACCGGCCAAGGATGTCAAGTCTCTGGTGCACGACATCTCCCTGATCGTTGCCTGTGAAGCGCTGGCCGCATCGACGTCTCCGACACAAGGGCCCAAGGTACTTCGCCTCTTCGGGCTACAGACTGTACTGGCGTGGAAAGTCGGTGACTGACTGAACCTCTACAGGATGAGACGCCCTTGGGATATCCCTACGAAACAACCAGCCTGAACCCGCAGAGCATCTCCCTCATCCCCATCCTCCGCTCCGGTCTCGCCATGGTCGACGCCACCCAGACCCTCCTCCCCAACCCGGTCCCCGTCCACCACCTCGGCCTCTACCGCGAGCCATCCACCCTCGAGCCCGTCGAGTACTACAACAACCTCCCCCACCACATTCCCGACCCCAACCTGAAAGCGACGTCCTCCTCCGGCGCCGCCTTCGAGGCTTCCTCCACCGCCGCCGGCGTCGCCGAAGCGCAGAGCGACGGCGGCTCCACGAACGCATCGAGCCTCGCCATCATCCTCGACCCCGTCATCGCCACGGGCGGCACCTGCGCCGCCGCCATCCAGACCCTCAAGGAATGGGGCGCGCGCCGCATCATCGTCCTGAGCGTCATCGGCGCCGCAGAGGGCGTCAAGAAGGCCGCGAGCGAGTGGCCCGAGGCCACCGACGTCTGGATCGCCGGCGTCGACTCGGAACTCACCGACAGCGGGATGCTGAAGCCGGGCCTGGGCGATGTTGGTGACAGGCTGTTCCTCACGATCGGAAAGTAGCCGGGAGAGAGCCAGGGCGTCTCAGTAGTTGGATCGAGGGCATGACCAGTGCACCCGCGCGCTGTGGACTGGAATCGTGGCATTGGAAATAGCAATTGGTCCACGCTCCGCCAAATAGATCGTGTAAATAACGCCTCGACGCCTGTGCTATCCTGCTCAAATGTGCCCGAAGCGCTCCTCGTCTAGAAGTGTCTTCTCCTTCCAGCACTCCTCCACCCATCGCCCGCTGACGATCCGGGGCTGCTTCCGCGCGTTCTTCAGCGTCTTGCGCATGTCGTCTGCGGCGTCCTTCCTCTCGTCTTCTGTGTCGCCCACGATGATGATGTGACTGACGTCCTTATCATCGGGGCTATCAACCACGCGCCCGCCTCCGAAAGAAATGTAGTGCCGTAGGCGTAGTGCTTCGAGGCTGTCCGTCTCGGTAGCCTGGATGTATGCTGTACATCGGTGGAACGTGTGTCCCCTGAGGTTGCCAACACCATGACCATGCTCTTCGAGCTGCTCCATGAACAGTTCCGCTGCAGAGTGATCGTCCTGATTCCGACTTTTTGTCTCACAAGACATGTTCTCAAGCACTTGCCTCAGCTCGTCGACATCGATGGTCCGAGCAAAGGCGTCACCATATTGGTCGATGTTCCTTTTGGCCTTCTCCTTCAGTTCCTCGGTCCCGTGCAGGATGTGCCGCTCTTCGAACGGCAGCACGGCAGGGTGCTCCCCTCCATCCTGGGCAAGGCAGTCTCTGATCCAGCTGGGCCTGATGATATCAACGCCCTTGCCTTCTTTGGCGCCTTCCTTGACCAGGCTCGCGACCTTGACCACGTTCTTCTCGGCGATGATGATCAGATCCGACCTCGGCACCGCGCGCTGGGAGACGCGCCCGCCATGCTCCTTGATCAAGTTCTCGAGCTGTGCCCTGGTCTTCTTGAACGGCTTGGGCGACTCGGACAGGATGCAGAACTCCATGCCGTGGAAGGCCTGAGACTTCTCGCCCTCGAAGATGACCGGCGCGCTGTCCGTGCCCGCGATGATCAGCTCTTTCTTGACGCGTTTCGACGGCCTCTTGCGCCTGTTCTCGGCAGTCATCGTCTTCTCCTCCTGCTCAGCCTCGACGCGCTGCTTCAGATCCAGGAAGTCCTGGACGCTGAGTGCCTGATCCCAAGCCTTGTCGAACCTCAACTTTTTCAGGCGGGGAAACCGCAGCGTCATGCCGAGGGCGAACTGGTCGGAACTACCGACGTTCGCAGCCTTGGCCTCCAACACGAAAGAGTCCCTGGGACGGATCCACACGTCCGGCTTCTCTGCCTGGCCGTGTGCGAGCTCGATATACTCGACCGGGGGCTTCTTAGAGTCCCAGTCGATCCACTTGCCGTCCGTGTGATGCCTGATCTCGGCGTAGTCCTCGGCGCTGAAGCCGCCGCCCACCTTGAAGAAGCTGAAGCACTTCTCCGGGTTGGCGCCGGCGCGAATGTGGTTCTCGCTCACGCGCAGGCCGCACATGTAGCTCGAGAGGATGCCGCCGCGGCGGCCGGAGCCGTAGTATCCGCCGATGACCACGCAGTCGAGTGACTCGCCGAACTCGGTCATGTACTCGGGCTTGACCTTGAGCCAGTCGTCGTTGCGGCTGTTGAGGCGGTAGCTGGAGCGGGGATTCTTGAGGACCAGACCCTCAGATGCTTCTGCGACCACCTTTCGAAGGAAGGGCTCGATCGCGTCGGCACTTGATGCGGTCTCGTACGCGTGGACTTCGATGCGGCGGTGAACACCCACCACTGCTTTCTCGAGTGCTTTGTGACGGTCGCGGAGGGTGTACCTGGTCAAAGGCTGGTCGTTCAGGTACAAAATGTCGAAGACACGAAACAGTGGTCTCGGCCCGGCATTATTGTAGTTCTTTTGTTCAGCCAGCGCTGCAGTCTTCAGAGTACCGAAGGGCACGATCTTGTCCGAGGCGGGGTCCCACGTAATCATCTCGCCGTCGATGATGATGTTGCGAACGCCCTCCGCAAAGGCTTTCGATAGGTGCCGTGTCAAAGCTCCCTGTTCATCCTTCAATCCGTTGCCATAGAGGTATGTGTAGTCCTTCGCTTTTCGGGACCAGAAGCAGAAGCGCTTCCCTCCCGGGGTCTTTGAATCCTCGATCATGTGCATCTGCATCCGCTCGCCATCGAGCTTCTCCTCGATCCAATACTCGGTGTCATCCTCTGTCGGTCGCAAGTACTCGACCATCTTCTGGAACGAGCTTGCCACTTGGAACTGTGCCAGCTGCGGCTGGAAGCATTGCATCAAGGTGACTCCTGTCTCCTCCGATTCCAAGCGGACTTGCGGGTCGTACAGCTCCCAACACACGCGCCGCAGGCTTGAAGACACGTTGAAGAGGGCCTCGGCGTCCGGGTGCCACAGGTTGAGGAGCGTCTTCTCCGTTGCGCCGACTTTCATCTGCTTCAAGATGATTCGGATGAGCCAGGTCAACTCCTCCGCATTCATCCGCTCGTAGAACGTCTCGAAGACCTCGAGATTCTCCAATTCGCCAGACGACCCAGCCAATTTGTCCAGCAACTCGTTGACCTCAGAGATGCGCATGTCGCCCACTTCTATCCGCATCGGTCGCTTCGAGAGAACTTCAAAGCATCTTCCAGCAAAGTCGCCAGCCAGACGCGAGGCGGTTGTCTGGCCGGGCAGCTTCCAGTGGAGAAGATTGTACCCATCCTCGGATTTCTTGTCAATCTTCATCAGCTTGACGAGGAGCTTTCCGATGGCATTCTCTTTCAGTCCATAGACGCCGCGATCGCGGTCCTTGTCAGGAAGAATCAGCCGAAGCGCTGGATAGATGTCATTGCCCACCTCGCTGCGCCAGCGGGAGATGAACTTTTCGATGATGACGCGCCGTTGCTCATGAGGCGAGAGCTTCTTGGGGCCATGGGGGCCAACTTTTGACCGTGGAGGGCCCGGGCCATTGTTCTGTTTCTTGTTGTCATTCAGTGGGTTGAATAACGATTTGAACAGCTCTGAGAAGACCAGTGTTGGAGAGTGATTCTTGGGGCGGTTTGGGTGCCTGATGAGGGTCAGCAAGGCTTGGCGAGAACAGGGTCAAAGCTCGTACTTTTCATCGAGCTCCTCGAGTGTCATGCCCATCACGGCATATTGCCTCTCCTCCTCGCCGACAGTAGCCGCATCCGCACCTGGCGATGCCTGTCGCGAGCGCTTGCTCATGATGTGCCTTGTTGGATCATCCGTATCGGACCGTTGTTCAAGAAGCTTGCGCAGCAGGTGCAATTGGAAGGATGATTAGGGGCCGAGTTGGTGAAACCGAAAATGAAATCCGACGAGCTCGTGATCGCTCATATATTCGAGGATCATCGAGCCAAAGCTCAGCAAGGTGAGGTTGCTGCCTTGAGCTTGTGTGGGTCGAGCTCGGTCTCCCACTCGGGCCATTCACGTACCACGAAAAGATGCGACAAACCAGCTCACTCCTCATGTTGCATATTCATTTCGTCAGATTCGTTAGATGAATATCTCTTTCTTAACTTCACAGCTCGCCACAGCAGAAAACCAGCCAAGTCCCACACGACAACTCCGAGTCAATTGATCATCAACGTCGCCATCCTAAGACTACTTCCACCGTCGACCATAACTCATTCGCTCGTGATGCATGCATTAGGGGGAATCATTTTTTTGTGTTGGTTTGAGAGGGCACGCCGCATCTCAGGGGACCCGGGAGAGCCGGCACAGCTGTTGAGGAAACTCGAAAGCAGCAGTACCGGACCATCCCGGGGGGTATTTGACTATCTAAGAGCGGGTGGAGAGGGTGTCATCGTTGGCCTTCTCGGCATCGACCTGCCTCATCTGCTCCTGCTCCTGCTTCTTCTGGTTGGAGCGGCGGCGGAAGAACCAGACGGCGGCACCGATGAGAGAGAGACCAGCGACGGCACCAACGACGGCACCGGCGATCTCGCCAGCGCCCATGGAGGAGCCGGAAGACTTCTTATCCTCAGTGACGAAGTCGCCAGCGGCGTGGGGAACCTTGCCGTCGTCACCGGTGATGGTGACGTCGACGGAGGGGTCGACCTTGATCTCGGGGTCATCGATGGTGGTGTTGAAGCAAGGGACGGCCTCGTCGAAGGACTCGAGCTCGACGAACATGACGTCGGCGCAGGCGTAGTGGATGGTGCGGTCCGCCTCGTTATCCTCGAAGTTGGCGACGTACATCATGGAGAAGGTGGCGTTGTCACCGGCACGGATGTTGGAGGGGGCATCGGGAACAGTGATGCAGGTGTGGCCCAGAGACAGGGAGCCAACCTCGTTGGGGCCGAAGAAGGGAGAGAAGTCATCCTGCTCCTGAGGGTCTACATAATACTATGTCAGGCTACGCTTCAAAGTCTGGATGGGCGGGATGCTTACCGTTCTCGTACGAGACGGAGATGTGGACGGCACGGACGTTGTCCTGGGTGACGAGAGCGAGCTTGCCGTTCTCTGTTGCATGATCAGTACATTGTTTAACTAGGACCTAGCCTTGGTTGTGAAGACAGCAGGGGCTCAGTGTGGACAAGACTTACTGATGGGGAACGCAGTCCTCTCGCCAACAGAGGCATCAGAGCCGCAAGGAGAGCTGTTGTCGTGCTTGTCAGACCAGGGACGGTCAGCGGGCCACATGATGGCAGCGGGGCCCATGTTGTCGCTCGTGCCGAAGGCAGCAGCGGAGCTGGCGTAGACGGCGCCCAGGAGGGCGGAAGTGACCTTGGTAGAAACCATTTTGATATGCAAGATGCCGAGGAAAGGGGCTCAAGAGTATGGGCTGAGATGGAAGCTGGAGGCTGGAGTACTCGAGTGAGGCACTTGAAGGTCAGGGAAGCCGTGGGAGAGAAAGGAAAGGACTTTGCGAGGAGGGAGGGCTGTCAGCACCGCCCATATATGCTTGTGCCTGCGAGCCGCCAAGTGGTTGGCATCGCGCGATGCCGCCCGGCTGCTGCCCATCTGCCGTGGAGAACCTCTGACTGTGCTCGCTCTCTCCCCGTCCCTCGTCCCTGTCGTTTCCTCTATGGCGTCTGGTGGTCTTCCGCGGTCTTCCGAGGTTGCTGCTGCACTACCAACCTGCCGACCAACAACCCCGACAGCCCGACTGCCCAGCAGACTCTGACAGCCAAGGCCGACGATATGGTTTAGCGCTGGCCCATGGCCCATCGAATCCCTGCCCGAACGTGTTTTATTCGCTCAGACCACGGAGTGTGCCATGTGCCTGCAGAACTCCCCCACTATGCAGAGTTATCAGATGCTGCATCGGCCAATCGACGAAGAGCCCGTCTCCACCGTACTCCACTTGGTGTTCAATGGTGCGATATCTGATCATCTGATTAGATGATCTCCGGGGTTCTCATTGGCGCTCCTGATCAGCCACCTGTCTAGCAGGGCTGGGCAGATCTTGGCATCAGATAACTCGTCCCACGTACCCACCTAATAGCACCCTGGTCTCGCGCCCAGTTGCCCTCTGTAGCGTTCCCTTCTCCTCTGTTTTCGTATTCGATCCGTGGCGGGTCCAGCGGTTCATGTCTCCTGCCGGTTTCGAGCCGCTAGACGAGCGGAATTCCTGCTTTTCTCTCTCCGTTCACGCTTCAACTATCCCCGAGAGCTTGCCGCCCCTCCAGCCACAAGACGGTGAATGGGACCTTGCGCCTTGGCCTTACTCCTGTCGGCGATATCGGCAGCCAAGGCTGTGCGCACCTCTGGGTTGCCACCGTTGGCCGATGTCTGCGAGCTCGGAGATTGCGGTAGGATTCGCCGCCAGTTCTAGGCGCGTTGGTGGGAATGCGCCGTTGGTCATACTTTGCATTTTGCATCGTATTCCGCCAAGGTTAACCGTGCTTTAGACGCCGGGCACTGAGCTCTTCAGCTGACATGGTGTGATCTGACTCGGCCCGGATCCGGCGAGCTCCGTTTTTCTGGGAACTGTCATAGCGATCCGGGCGTATTAGCCTGGATTCGGAGTGTGTTCGAAGCCGCAGCACCTGGGAAATTACCTAGCCCAGGAACCATGCACCTACCACATAACATTCAGGGGGACGCGAGTCCACTTGGGCACGGGCGAGGGGGGGATGAGAGGCTTATAAGACGGGCCACCATGGCTCAATCCGCTCACCTTCCGGACCTGGTCTCTTCACAGTTCAAGTCACCAGACAAGCTCAGCTACCAGTCCCTCGCTCAATCCAGTCCTTCGTTTCCACGCAGATCCCCACCCCAAGCTCAGCAAAATGGTTGCCACCAAGCTCGTTACCCTTGGCGCCGCTCTGGCCCTGGCTGTCCCCGCCGTCGCCTCGCCTGCCACCTCTTACCGCGTTCTCCGCGCCCGCGACTTCCAGTTCCCTGACGTCGTCCCCATTGAGAAGCGCCAGGACGTGAGCCCGGACCGCTTCCAGTGCCACTCTGACTGCGGCAACACCATTCTCGATGGCGAGAACGATGGCTACTGCGAGTCCTCCGCCTGGCGCAGCCTTCTCGACGCTTGCCTCGAGTGCGTCCCCAACCACCCCATCTGGCAGTGGTACAGCGAGGGCGTCCAGGGCGCCGCTGAGGCCTGCGGCCTGAGTGCCGAGCCCGGCTCGCCTGCCACTCCCATTGGCGGCGGCGGTGACGACGAGGAGGAGACCACCACTGCGGCCCAGCCCTCCACCACCGCCGCCCCTGCCCCTGCTCCCGAGACTACCACTGAGGAGGAGGCTGCTCCCACCACCGAGGCTGGCGCTCCCGTCGAGTCCGAGGTCTCTGAGGAGCCCGAGGAGGAGTACACCACTCCCGAGGCATCCGCCACCCCCTCTCACGTTGCCCCGATCCCCAGCCACGTCCCCGTCCCCAGCAACGGCGTAAGTTGACCTCTCTTCCTGAAGCTGCGCTGGAACCAGCTGACTGACTCTTCCTCAGACTGAGCCCGCCCCTACCCAGATTCCCAGCGCCGCTGGTGGTCGTGTTGGTGGCTCTTTCCTTGCCGCCGGCGCCATTGCTGCCGCCGTCTACATCCTCTAAGCGGGCATTGTGTCCGTAAGCGTTGCTTCTTGGAGCCATTATGACATCCACACTACTTTGGAAAAGGAATGGCATGTGACTGAAAGGCGTCAAACTTGACTTCTGTAATATGTAATTTGTACGTCGGGGTTTAGATAAATCTGATTTGCTGCCTCGGTGGAACGGCTCTCCCTGTATGGTATCTGTTATCGTGTTCCTTAGAGAGAATCAACCAGGCAAGGCATATCCAGTCAGCCCACTTGTAATGGCTAGAGAGTGAGCTTGTGATCGATTCATTCCTTGATTTGACGAATTCCCTTGCTTGAAGTGGATTATCTAGAGGGCCCCCATGAACCAACTTTGAATTGTAGTCTTCCTTCTCTACCCACACCACCTCATACTGAGCTCGATTACGGCAGGTTCCACAGCATTCCCGTCATGCCGATGATCGATGTCTGGCGAAATGCCAGGACCGCTTGTCTATGATAACAATGTCGAAGACCTGGCTCTTGGCCTGCACAGGTCCCGTTGCAAATGTACTGTTGGACGATCAACAACGACGAGTAAAGGACGGGACAGCCCAGCCATCGCCCGTACACTTTGTAACAAGCTCATCAGCATTCTTGATCAGCCAAGTTCCAACTCGTCAGAACAAGCACCCACACACACCCCGGCTCCTTGCCTTCTTCACCTGCCCAGCCCTCGACCCCGGCGGTCTGGCCTCCGGGCCACCGTCCACAAGCCGAGAGGCAACTATTGCCGCGTGACTCCTTGGCCTTCAGCTACCTTGTCCGTGCTGAACGATCTGATAAAAATCGCGCACCTTGGCCGAAGTCATTGCATGCCGAGGGCCGTCCTGATCCGAAGAACCGCTGACAGAGCAATGATTCAACTGACATGACCGTATGATGACATTCCGTTGTCTCTGAAGTGTATGATTTCGGTTCGGCCGGCCTCCTCGGGAAAGCATTTCGAGGATTTGGGATAGGCGAGAATGTGCCATGGAAAGTGTGGAAATGCTTTGTTCTCTTTTTTTGGAAATCGATCGAACGGACCCGGCTCTTTCATCCGACGTTTCCTTTGTAGTTTACTACTTACTCATCAACGTGGCCCAATATGGTTGCTACCGGTTTATTGTTTTCTCTCTTTGAATCTGTTTCCAACTCGATACTGAGGTACGTCTCGCGAAATCATGGCGGCGCAGAGCGCTCTAGAGTCGGCTGCCTGTTGCCAGTGTGTCCGCTCGGCATGGGTCGTTTTCCCCGATGGATTCTTGCGTTGGGTCTGTACAGAAGAACAGCCTTGATCCAGCACAGTATTACGATTGAGTTGTAGTTTGCAGATCGACCCATCTCCCCGACCTTGTTCTTTTTTGGCTTCTTTGTTCAAAGGCCGGCCTGGTTGAGCGCATTGGAATTATCCCATCGCCAAACCTGCAGTCAAGTTACACCACGCCTGGAAAGCCAGCAATGTTGCTGTTCAACATTGCGTTCCCTGCCTTCATAAGGTAGGCTTGGAAGCCTCCGTCTCCTGATTCTGATGCTCGACAGACTCACATCAATCAACAAACCGCCATCTAGTCACAGCAACTGACAGCAGCGACATCATGGCGCCTCCTCGACTCGGCTCTTCCGAGACCGACACCTCGAGCAAACCCTCTAGCAAACCGGACATGAAGAGTTCTGATCCAGACGATGTATTATCTCCTACTACAGCATGGACTTCTGACGAACGTCCCCATCGCGTCCAGGACATGGTATACAGTCTCGACCATGTCAGGCAAATTCAGGACCGTCATCTTGTAACAATAGAAGAGGAGGACTTCTCCCAGTTTGTGCACGATTGGAAAGAAGAACCAACAATAGACATCGCCACCGATCTCTACAAATTCATTCGCACCAAATTCAGCCTGCCTCTATACGAGGACGTCAAGATTGAATACCTCAGTAGAGGCGACTTCAACCACGTCTTCATGATTCAAGCTCCCAAGTGGCGGAGGGACGACGACGAAGACAGCCATGATCAATTGCCACGCACGCTTGTTCTGCGCATTTGCTTGCCCCTTGACCCCTACTACAAGATCGAGTCTGAGGTCGCCACCATGCATCTGGCACGGGAGTCTGGCTTGCCAGTGCCCCGAGTCTTCTTCTTTGACTCGACCGCTAGCAATCCATTTCAGCTGGAGTGGATGATCATGGAGTACATCTCTCCGGAATACAACAAGCTGATGGCGGAAGATTGTGAAGACATTCAGGAGGACATCCCGGTCATGGAGAAGCTGTCTCAAAACATCGTGGACCTGCTGAACGAGCTTGCCAAGAAGAGCCAGTTTAATCAGATCGGAGGCCTGTTCATCGACTGGACTACAGGTAAGTACTTCGTTGGGCCTTGCGTTGACTATAACTTCTTCAAGGGACCTCGTGTCTACTACAGCGACGCCATATCTCGCGGTCCTTTCAACACCATTGAGGAGTACATCAACGCCCGTCTCTCTCTTCAGATCCGGGATGCGGAGAATGATGACCTTCGAGATGACTCGTTTCGCTTCTTTTCACCCTGCTATTGCAGCAGCACACAAGATAAGATTCACCATGGACACCTGAGCCAGGTCAGGAAGAATTACCGGGGGCTACTCCTGTCGGCACGAGACAACCTCGTTCCAGCGCTCATGAAGAAGATCCGGGACATGAACAGCCGGGAAGGCTTGAACGGTCCCGTAGATGGTCACACGACATGCCTACGACACCACGACCTGCACGCCCACAACATCTTCATCAAGAAGCCCGGCAAGACGCTGAAGCGCCTACCGCACAAGTGGAAGCATAACCCACTGGTGCCCAAGAGCAACACCCCCACAATCTCCGCCATCATTGACTGGGAGGGCATCACCCTCTTCCCCCGCTGCTTGCACCGGCCGGCGCCCAAGTTTGCCGATTGGCTCTCCTTCCCCTCGGCAATGCGTGCAATATACCGCACCGGGGAGAAGAGCGGCCCCAGCTTGGAGCAGTTACTGGCTGGTAATGCCTGCGTGGCCTCGAACCACGGCTATCCCTTCATGCCCCCGGCTGAATGCACTTCTCCCCAGGGCACGGCGCTGCTGTGTTTCATGTTGAGTGTGAGGAGCGTGCAGAACATGCATCCTGAAGAAGTCGAGTGGTTCCAGGAGGCACTTGAGTTCTTCGGCTTTGACGCGGGTGACTACGATGTGGTCGAGATCGAATCCGAACCTGAGACGAATCAGCCCAGTGGTAATCCTTCCGGGCTTGCTCATGATGACGAGACTGCGTTGGAAAGCCCGCAGGTTTTTCGTCTAGGGGCAGCTGAGCCGGCCGGCACCAGCCACGCTGATGCCGCCGATCAGGCTGCCCGTCCTTCCCAGCCCGCCCCTCCCATCAACAGCAAGGAGTTTGAGGATGTTGCCCTCGGCCCTCCCCCGAAAATGGATGTCCGCCTTCTACCTGTGGAGTACAACCCCGAGGAGCCCATGCAAGTGCCGCTCCAGGAACTCTTCCGAGGGTACGAGAACAACAACCACATCTACCGCTGGAACCGCAACGGCGGTGTTCCATCCGCACCGGCCGAGGCCACAGAAAATGAGGTCGCATCGCAGAGCCGCCAAGTTCCCTTCAGCTTGCCCAACTACATTCTTAGGATGTTCTGCTGTCGATGAACCGCGAGTTTCCGCAGCAGATGACCAAGTGGTCTATGGCGTGTGACGAAGAAGGTAAGTATCTAATTTGGGTTCGTTGATTCATAGCGTTTGAGCTAGATGCTCCGTATTACAATAGATTGCAAAGAGTATCAACCTTCATGTCCAATTGTGTTGTCATCCTACCAAGTGATGTTCCAGAGCTCGATTTTCGACTCTTGTCAGGAACAGGCAATATGCCGATCATGAAAAAAGCCATAATTCCTAAAAGAGTTTCCCTTGATTTAGTCATATCTAGGGGAACTCCAAGAATGCCCGGGCTTTACTTTGATCCTTACCCCGTGTCTAGCCGCTCTAGAAGCAGCTATTCCCGCCAAGGCCAAAGAAGCGTGTGTGACAAAATGGCTCCAAGGAGGATTTTGCAAGAGCAGTGAGAGGAAGATGAATAAGCCTATCGTCAGCCGTCTCACACGGTAGGTAATGTCTTACTCCGGCCTCACAGGACACCCGGCGACAAAACCAGGATTGAAGAAAATGCCCAGTGATGAAGAGGCTTCACCAAGATTATGCAGCCTAGAAAATTGCTATGCAACAGCTTCACATAAAACCAAGTCGAGACTCCTCTGCCAAGAGAACTACTGGTGTGACACCCTAATATGCGGTTAAATCCCCGAGACTGGCCTGCATGCTGCAGCGGCATCTGGCTCGGCTTGCTTGACGACGGGTAAATGAAGATCACAGCCCTTGATTGGGTCGTCTAAAGGAAGGGTTCGAAGTTTTGGCATCTTCGTTCAAAAGATTGTTTCGAGGTCTACTGGTCATGGGACGGCAAGGGCGACCACGGAGTTGTGGACGGCGAGATACTGAATATACACTTCAAAGCAAACTGTGTTTCTCTGCCGCCTTCGTGAGTATGATGTCGAATGAACGGCCCCAATACAAATGGGTCAACGTACTTTCTGACAAGAAGAAATGGTAAACGCAGGCAGATATTGCGCCGGGGCTGTTATGATCGACCTACTTAGGCTTTCTCGGACTCTTGATTAATACCATTACAGCAGCATGCTCTGCAGGCCTTCCATGGTTGATGTTTTTTGAACGCATGAATCGTCCGCATAGATCGGCTACGACGTCGATGGCCCGTCTGATCGGGATAACAGATATGACCGACCCGTGGTACTAGACAAGGCCTATTCCAGGCCCCATGTGTAAGGATCCGTTGGGGATACCAGTCTGCCTCGTTGAATTCTCGTCAGACCGGACTCCAAAAGTCAATTTGGAGGTCTTCACTATAGGTGTGTTTGGTTTGGTACCTTCCGTACTCATCTACCTTGAAGCCGTCTTCGGCAGGCTAATTGGACTATGGTCGTTCGTTCCGCATCAGCCAGCACTGGCTGTCTCTGCGATTTGCTTGGTAGGACGACTCTTAACCAGAACAGCCTTCCTGTTCTGAAATTGGCAGATTTTGATGCTGCTGGCTGGAAGCAATAACACGCCACATAGAATGGCTTCCCGAGCGGTAACATGATCGCTGGAACTAAATCGGGCATCATTCGCGACCGACAGTGGTGGGTGTCAGCCACTGACTGGGCCAAGGTGAACATGATAAAAGCAAGGAAGCGAAAAGGAAGCGAAGAGCACTGTGGTGACCTGAACGAGATTTTATCCAAGTGGCCAAGAGTGATGCTTATATTAATTTACAAACAGCCGGCATCAGCCTCGGACCTCGACCTGGCCACAGGACGACGGCGAAGACTCGTTCGCTCCTCCGGATGGCTACAGGTGCCTCGCCACGTTTCGGCCTGAGTGCCGCTGCCACTTCGTCAAGGGATGCCGGCTGATATGAGCCTGACATGGCGTTGTGTAACGGCTATTCCGGCTAAAAGCTTCCTGCAGGCTCCCCGCGGGGAAGCGCATAGGGTTGCAACCACTCTGGAGGGGCGGGTACATCACGAGATCCAACGAGTGACCAGACCGCTCCGCACATTAGCCAGGACCCTTGCCTCTCGGAACTTTATGCAGGCTTTTCTTCCGGCAGGGCACTTGAGGCCAGAAGTGACGATGCCCCGGACTCCGTTGCTGCCGCCCAGGGTCTCGCCACTTGGCCGACCTTATGACCACGACCTCGGCTTTCGAAGTTTGGTACGCGCCGGGGGACTAACTTATTTGGGGACCTTGTGCCCTCCGAGAAAATGAAACGTCGTCTTGTTCAGGGCTGGTCTTAATATACGCGGGAAAACACAGGAGAGCATGGGTGCCCGGTCTCCCCGAAAATTGAGCACCGGAGCCTCAGACTCCGGCACCTGTCAGCTTAGTTACTTTCGACAACCCGAGACCAACGACAGTCGTGGATTTGTATAAGAGGTCGGGTATCAGACGCTCTTGAAGATCTCGTTGCAGATCACCACTCACTCCCGGCGTCGATCATACCAAGCTTTTACCTCGCAGATCCCATCGGCAAGCAATCGCCATGGTCTCCTTCACCCAGCTCTTCACGGCCCTGACCGCCGTCGCCGGGGCCCTGGCCGCCCCCAGCGCCCTCGAGGCTCGCCAGAACACCCCCAACGGCGAGGGTACCCACGACGGCTGGTTCTACTCCTGGTGGTCCGACGGCGCCTCCCCGGCAACCTACACTAACCTTGCCGGCGGCTCCTATAGCGTCACCTGGCAGTCTGGCGGCAACCTTGTCGGCGGCAAGGGCTGGAACCCCGGCCATGCCCGCTCCATCACCTACGATGCCACCTGGAACCCCGTCAACAACGGCAACAGCGTACGGAGACACGCCTGAACTGTGACCTGACCGTGGGCGCTGACACGGAGATAGTACCTGACCATCTACGGCTGGACCCGCAACCCCCTCGTTGAGTACTACATCATCGAGGCCCAGTACGTCCCCCATACCGAGAACGCACACGTTGAGAAGATAGTCTAGCTAACACACGCACAGCGGCGAGTACAACCCCGGCTCATCCGCCCAGGCCCGTGGTCAGATCACCCACGCCGGTGCGACCTATCGCCTCTTCGAGAGCACGCGCACGAACCAGCCCTCCATCGACGGCACCCGCACGTTCCAGCAGTACTGGGCCATCCGCCAGACGCGCCGCACCAGCGGCACCGTCGACACGGGCGTCTTCTTCAACGCCTGGGCCGCTGCCGGCATGCCCCTCGGCAACCACTACTACATGATCGTCGCCACCGAGGCCTACAGAAGCGCCGGCAACGCCCGCGTCACCATCTCCGGCTCCAACGGCGGCTCGCCCCCTACCACTCCTCCTACGACCCCCCCGGTCACTCCTCCTTCGCCCCCCACTCAGCCTCCTCCTGGCAACGGCGGCAGCGTGAGTCTCCTCTCGTGAAATCGATCTCAAGATGTGAAGCTGACTTGATAACAGTGCTCTGCCCGCTGGGGCCAGTGCGGCGGCAGCGGCTGGAGCGGACCTACCTGCTGCCAGTCTGGAAGCACTTGCCAGGCCCAGAACCAGTGGTACTCGCAGTGCCTGTAAAATGCTTCTCTCCGAGTCATGGCCGTTCGGACAGACGTGAATCGCCAGCCCTGTCCCGGCGCCAGAAAGAAACGCCCGGAAGCTCGGAACCCATCAACGCAAGTTTCACGATGCACATATTCAACCCGTATCAAGGACTATACTTCGAGTACATACTAGTAGCAAACGCGGTCCTCGGGCCGTGCGACCAAATAAAACCCCCCTTGCCTAGCGAGACGTGATTAGCATTACATTTTGACCTGGAGTCCGTTCCCCCGTTCATTCACCCGCCTTCCAGCCCTTCTTGACGTGCACCACGATCTTGCCCGCGGCAGAGCCCTCCTTGAGCTTCCTGTAGGCGGCGGGCACGTCGTCGAAGCCGAATTCCGAGTCGATGATGGTCCTGACCTTGCCCTCGCCCATCCACTGCGCGATCTGGCCGAGGTGCTCGTGCGAGTTCTTGGTGAGGAAGAACTCGAACTTGTGGCGGGCGCCGCCGAGCGCGGCGGGGAGGATGGAGCTGGGCAGCAGGCTCTTGAGGGTGGCGAGGTTGACGGCGCCGCCGATGGACTTGAAGTGGCCGTCCGGCAGGAGGAAGTCGTCCGAGGCGGCGTGCAGGTTCGGCGGGGAGTTGCCGACGTTGTCGACGACGACCGAAAATACGTTGCCGAGCTGGCGCAGGCGGGCGATCACGTCGGTCGTCTTGTAGTCGATGATCTCGTCGGCGCCGAGCTCCTTGCACAGCGGGATCTTGCCCGTGGAGCATGTGACTGTTACGTGGCACCCGAGGGCCTTGGCGATCTGGATGCCGAAGGTGCCTGCGCCGCCGGAGCCGCCGTTGAGGAAGACCTTGTCGCCGGACTTGACGTACGGGGCGATGGCCTGGTACGCGGTCAGGGCGGTGGTGGCGGCGGGGCCGGCCTGGGTGAGGTGGACGCCCTTGGGGAGGACGGCGACGCCGTCGTAGGAGGCCACGACGTACTCCGAGAGGGAGCCGGCCTGGTGGAGGGGGTCCATCCGGCCGATGACGTTGTCGCCGGCCTTGATGTCGAGGATCTCCTCGCCGACGGCGACGACGCGGCCGCTAAAGTCCATGCCCGGGGTCGTGGGGTAGGAAATCAGGGCGCGGGACACCTGGCCGAGGCCCATGAGCTTGTAGTCGGCGGGGTTGATGCCTGTGGCGATGACCTCGACGAGGACCTCCTTCTTGCCCACGGGCTCGGTGGGACGAGGGGCCCTGACGAGCTTGAGGTTGTCGATGATGTTGCCTGGCGTGCCGACCTGCCAGACTTGCATTTCTGATGCCATTGTGGGTTGAGGGGGCTGAAGATTTGATGGGTGGGGGCTTAGGATGTTCTGGTGATGCGTTGGGAGAAAGCAACTGATCTCGTCAGATTGTGTTCAGCGGTGAAGTTGGTGATGGCGATGATGTACGAATGAAGATTGATGAGCTCGAGTCGTCCCGACGGGAGGAAAAAGATGGTGAAAAGAGCTGGTGATGAGCAAATGCGGGATCAATGACGCAACCGTCCATTTCCAGACAAATGGGCCGAACCTTCATGTCTTAGCCGGATTCTGCCCCCATTTTTCCACCGCTTTCACCCCGTCCCTCCTCCAAACTCAATTCAATTGACGACCACGACACGATGCCGATGCATTCGGATGCTGTAACACCTCACTTGCACGGGTGTGCCTGACTGCCGTCTCACTGTGGGGTGCATACAGCTTCCCGTGCTTACGCCCCGCCGACGAATCGACTTGGCATCTTGTGACACGCCCAGAACACGCATCATTGGCGATTGATCGGCCGACCGTGTTGCTGCCTCGACCTTGCAGTATTGCCAGGTCTGAAAGGCTCGGACTGCCCCATTGGGGGTGACCTTCTGCTTGATGCATCTAGGGCTACAGCATCCACGAAACCTCCCGTCATCGTCTACCACACCACCGACCTCCCATCCCCTCGCCTCACGCTATTGGGGCCGCCCTTGACACCGCGTCGGACGTCACGGAAAGTGTCGGTCCAAAAACCCAAGAGCAGTATTGCAGGGGTCAATGCGGACGCCGGCATTCACAGCTCAGAACTTCAGTCATGGGTACCACTGGCATTGATTCCAGGCACAAGGCTTTGGTCTCGGCGATGACTAGGAACCACCTGCTCAAGTAAATTCTCTATTAATCCATATCCAAAGCTAACATCCTTCGCCCTAGCTTTCATTGCCTTCCAAAGATCCATACTCCCGTCGTCGGTACTCAGAACTCATCGGCTCGAGCTGATGCCTCTCGGCAGAAGTCGTGTAGGCCACACAGTACGATGCGGTCCCCCCCTCAGCCCTGTCCGCCCACTTCCGCGTCTCCCGATCACTCATGGTATCCGCGGCTCGCAAGAGAGCTTCCGTCTCGGCCGTGACGACCTGCGCGACCGCCTGCCACGGGTGCCACAGCCTGGAAGCGCCATTCGTCCCGAGGAAGAGCACCGCCGTCAGGATCAGCAGCACAAAATGTGCGAGCACGAAGCCCAGGACCACCGCCAGCCCCGCCCAGCGGCCGGGCAGAAGGGCCGTCACGGCGAAGACGGCCGTCACGTCGTGGGTCGCGCCGCCGCTGCGGACGTAGCTGGCGTAGTGCGTCTGCCACAGGCGCGTCAGGAAGGACCGCACAGCGAGGGGCAGGGAGCCGGTGTGCTGCAGCACGTCCTGGAACTCGGACGAGTAGATCCTGTGCGGCGCCCATTCGTGGTCGAATGTGCTGTTGGTGGAGTTGAGGAGGTAGAAGCCGCGGGGGTCTCTTAGGCGACTCTCGTAAGTCCCGGAGTACTCGGGGCCTGATGGGTTCCACGACTTGAATTCGGTGAGTTCGAAGGAGTCGAGATAACGGCGCCAGTCGCCGTGCTGCGGGCTGAGGTGCAGGAGGCCGCGCTGCTCGATCGTGAGCGCCGTGCCGTCCGCACTGATCCTGGCTGACTGGCGGCTGAGCGCCTCGGTGTTCCAGCCAGGGTCGCCAGTGCCGGAACGTTGGTCCCAGACTGCCTCCGGCTCAGCCTCTGTGGCCTGGCCATGGATCGTTACATTGTTCGTCATGGCGCCGACGAGAGAGATGCATACGGATAGCGACAAGACATCCCGGTCCAGCTCGTCGCTGAAGATACTGGTCCAGACGCTGGTCTCGGATTCCCTTCTTGCCTTGACTGGATATACCGCGTCATCTGTTGAATCAAACAGCTCCCCGGCCGCGTTGCCATACTTCCTGGCGTCGATGGCAACGAGGGGCATCATCTGGACCGCGGCCGCCATCCCTGGGATCCCTGCGACCCAGTGCGACCAGGCAACACAGAGGGTTACTGGCCAACCCCCGTTCTTGTCTTCATTGTATCTCGAGAGGACCTGACACTCAAAGTAGACCTCGTGCTCCTCGGCCTCGTCGAAAAGGAGGTCGAGCGCCTCGACGATAGGGCGGAAGGTAAAAGTGCCGTTGATAAATGTCGGGGCATCCCTGACACCCTCCACCCCAAGGATGGTGATGTTGTCCATCTCGTCATCTGCGGGCGCGTAGCAGAACGTCCTCGTGTTGGATATCGACGCTGGCCCCTCGTACCGGACCAACCGCGATCGGGAATCCGCGTCAGCGAAGGGGAGCATGGCCACGAAGGTATCGCCCGTGTCGCGCGCGTCATTCCTGCCCTCCTCCGCGCCTTCGTCGCTCTCGGCGAATCTCCACGGGCTGGCTGGTACGTTTGTCCATCTGGCGCCAGTGGCGAACTCGAAGCCGGGGTACTCGACATCCACCGCCATGTTCATCTCCTCGGGTGACCCCATGATGACGGCGTCGCTGAAATCGGAGAGGAGAACGGTCGAGAGGAACGTGGAGAGGACAAGCACAAAGACGGCAATCGCCGACAAAAGCGCGACCATTAAGCCGCGGGGGCGATGCAACAGGCGCCGGCCACCCAGGGTGAGTATCTCCAGCGGCCCGGAGCCCGACGCCCTCTTGATGGAGAGGCCCGCTGCGCTCGCGAGGGTCGTTCCGGAGGTCTCCATGACGACAGCCGCCAGTGCGGCCGTGACGAACGACAGCTGCAGGACCATGGAGGTCCGGATGGCGGCTGCACATATGGTCACGACTTGGGGCGCCGCGCCTCTGTCGACGACGGTCTGCCAGAGGTCAGGCAGCTTCGTGCCGGCGACGGCGTTTCCCGAGCTGACCCAGAGGGAGCTGAGTACGCCGCAGGCCGCCAGGATCATGACGCTTCCTCCGAGAATGAGTGCAAGGCCTCGACCTCCTATGGCCCTCCATTTTGATCGCTTTGCAGGCGGTTTGGGAGATTCCGATCCTGGAGGGGGGCTTGGCGTCCGTCTCGCGCCGGCCGTCGGGCTTGTCAGAGTACTGAGCTCGGTCCCATTGTCGCCAGAATCTTGGATTGCTGCCGTTTGCGAGGTCATGGCATGTTTTGCCTCGGGTATCGGGCTATATGCGACCATTATTGCACTGCGCTGGGTCGCATCCCAATATGAGAGAGAGAGCACCAAGTCGCATCAGGCAGTCGGCGTGCTGACCTGGGCATATAACGAGATGCCTGCGATGACAAATCCTGATCGTTGAGAGATCTGGACCGCCCTGCGTGCATGCAGGGCGATAAGAATAGGCCCTACACCCTGGCCGCTGACCTGGACATGCACAGCCTGATGTGCTCTGGAGCCTCTCATGCCAGGCAGCCCTGGGCTGTACAGGATGGAACATGCTGTCCATTGGTTCGAACCTCAGCTGAGGGGGCTGAAGAGCCTACTCAAAGGCCTGCCAGCAGCCTGCGCCTTCATCGTGCATTTCTCGACTTGAGGCCGTCCTGCGCTGACGACAGAAAGGTGATCGGCCCCTCGGTGTTCGGGGCGAGGCCGGGCGCGTACTTATCCCAACGACCGACTCCTCCAGCCTTGGCGTCTGCTTACCAAAGAACCCATCCTCGCTCGCTGAAAGGTGGAAGAACTCTTACCCAAGGAGCGAGGGTTTAGGTAACAGGATCCACGCCTTTGAACATCCCCGGGCGCCGCCGACAGCACGCGATCCCCGGATTTCTCCACCCCCGTACTGTTGCTACTTAACGGCGCCCAGGCGAGGCGGTCGGGGAAGGATCACGGTCTTTCCGACAACGCTCGCCATCAGACTTGCGAGCTACTTCTATTCTGGCATCCTCTCGCCTCTCGGAGCTCCCATGATAAGGAAAGGGGCAGCAATGATCCCGACACCGCGCTGAACCAAGATACCTTTTGCCCGCCATGGAGAAGACCGTGACAGGTCCGACCCCGGAGTCGGCCGAGACCAAGGCTGTCCGCGAACCGACGCCGAACGACAATCAGCACAACCGCTCAATGCCACCCACCACGGGAAGCCACGCAAATCCCGCGAACGACGCGGCGCCCACCACCGTCGAGGAGGCCTTGGTCGGCGCGCCGCCGCCCGAGAGGAACGACAACACGGACGGCTTCCCCGACGGCGGCGCCAGGGCCTGGACGGTCCTCTTCGGCACCTGGTGCGTCCTCTTCTGCACCTTCGGCCTCGGCAACAGCATCGGCGTCTTCCAGACGTACTATGTCAACGAGGCGCTGCGGCAGTACTCGTCGTCGACCATCTCGTGGATCACGAGCTTCATGCAGTGGACGCTCAACTTCATGCCCATTGTCTGGGGGTTTGTCTTTGACAAGTACGGCCCCCGCTGGATCATCATCGGCGGCTCCGTCACCTACGTCTTCGGCATCATGATGGTCTCGCTGTCGCGCGAGTACTACCAGTTCTTCCTCGCCCAGAGCATCGTCTGCCCGCTCGGCGCCAGCGCCGCCACGAGCGCGAGCATGTCGTGCCTGCTGTCGTGGTTCCACCGCCGCCGCGCCACCGCCTTTGGCATCATGATGTCCGGCTCCTCCGTCGGCGGCATCGTGCTGCCCATCATGATCCCCAAGATGATCGGCTCGGTCGGCTTCCCGTGGGCCATGCGCGCCGTCGGCCTCATGTTCCTCGTCATGCTGTCCATCGCCTGCTGCACCGTCCGCTCCCGCCTCGAGCCGCAGCAGAAGCCCATCGATTTCGGGGAGTACCTGCGCGGCATCCGGGAGCTGACCATGCTGTCCACGGCCTTTGGCCTGTTCCTCGTCTTCTGGGGCATGTTCCTCCCGTACAACTTTGTCATCCTGCAGGCCAAGGCCCAGGGCATGGACGAGGAGCTGGTCATCTACCTGCTGCCCATCCTGCACGCCGTCGGCATCCTCGGACGCATCATCCCCCCTCTCATCGCAGACAGGATCGGGCGCTACAACGTCATGATCGTCCTCGCCTTCCTGACGGGCATCGTGTGCCTCGGCCTCTGGATCCCGATCAAGAACGACGCGGGCGTGCTGGCCTTCACGGCGGCGTTCGGGCTGCTGTCGTCGGGCCTCACGTCCATCGGCCCGACGCTCATCGCGCAGATCTCGGACATACGGGAGATCGGGGCCCGGACGGGGACGGCGTTCGCGTTCCAGTCCTTCGGCGTCCTCACGGGGAGCCCCATCGCCAGCGCCATCGTCGATGCGCGGGGCGGGGACTATCTGGGGTTGCAGCTCTTCTGCGGGTTCTCTATACTCGCGTCGTCGGTGGTCTTTTCCGCGGCAAGGCATGTTCAGGCTGGCGGGTTCAAGATCAAGAAGGTCTAGGTTCGGAAAAGAGTGCAACGTACCGTGTGTTAACAACATGGTTGATGGACCGATGTATGCATATGGCTTCAATACAGCATGTCGAGTTCAAGACCCTAAGGGACAGCCCCTCTCCAAGCACTTCACTACTACTACTCATCCGTGCCGTTGCTGCATCCCACATGATCCGCCAAGAGTCCAATGCAGACCAAAACGCGGGGTAGTGGCATTTTGCCCTGCTCTCGTTGCCATTTCCCCAGACTTTACCAAATTTGATGCCGTCCCGGATGTAACATGGGGTAGCACCCATCGGACCAAGTTCTTCTACGAGACGGACAGCCGTCTGCAGGCGCATCTCAACAAGGACATGGCCACAGGATGTAGGATTCGAGGACGCCTCGGCAGGGATGTTGATGCCAAATAGGACGGTGGTGTCGTTTTGGGAGGCCCGTTCAGGCGACCAACGCGACGGCGAGTCTGTCGAGCGAGCTGCTGAGGGGGGACTGTTCCCATGTGATCAGACTCAAAGGTCGAGAGCAGCCTGTCAAGAGGAACGTCGTTGATGAGGTGGCCGAGGCTTCATGTGCTCAGGAGGTGTCTTGTTGTCGTGTATATAAGACGGTCGAGCGGTGGAAGGTAAGTCGAGTCGATCCAATACAACCAAGCTCCGCAATCAACAGCTGCAACACCACAACTACCATCCCCGAGCCACTGTCCTCTGAACTCTCCTACTTTCAACATGCATACCTCCGCCCTCCTCCCTCTCGCCGTCCTCTCCGGCTTCATCACCCAGGCCCTCTGCCAGCTCTCCGTCCTCCGCGGCGTCCTGACCGCTCTCCAAGCCGACGTCGAAACCTACGGCGACGCCTTCGCGGCCGCCGACGCACCGGCCATCCAATCCGTCGGCGACGAGCTCCTCCAGACCGTCCAAGACGGCCTGGTCACAGTACAGGCCGCCTCGCCCATCGGCCTCCTCGACGCCATCGCCCTACGCGCCACCATGGAGGCGCTCCAGGTCTCCGTGGACGAGGCCTACGGCACGGCCGTCGCCCAGCAGCCCGCCGTCGACGGCCTCGGCATCGGCGGCGAAGTACACGATGATTTCGTCGCGCAGCGTGACGCCGTTGGGGACCTGGGAGCCGCGATTGTCTCCAAGGTTCCTGCTCTGGTCCAGGGCACGGCGCAGGGGTTCGTTGATGAGATTGACGCTACGCTCGCCGCTGCTATTGCCGCGTATGCTTGATTTGGATGTCAACGGCTTGGGTCAAATTCGACTTCAGAAGTCAAGGGGCTGGACAAGAAGGTGCCGCGTCATTTCTGGAGGAGCAGCTGGTTGCCCGAGACTGGTTCCACTCGGAACATACATAGCCCTTTCGGGACTCTGCTCTTGATGTCTCGGTCAACTGAGTAACTGAGGACTTGTTAGCAAGAATTGATAGTCGCATTTCTGGCAATCCCCCGCCCATTGCACCAGTACTCACACCGAAAACAACGTGGCCCATTGTGAGCGAGGTCAGCACGATGTCCTCTAGCATGAGGCAAACCTGAGCACGGCGTATCAGAGGCCCATAGCATAGTCCGGGTCACAGGCAGGACGCGCAATACGCCGGGGCCGAGTGAAGGGGCGAAGTCCCAGAGCGTGACGCGGCTCTGAAGAAAGTCGCCGGTAGTGATCTGTAGCAGTGGCCGGATGACTCATCCGCCGAGAAAGACGACTAGCCTGGCTGACAGTATCGTGAGTTGAGCAAATTCTGACCTCAGAGATTGTCGTTTCACAGCAAACTTCACGTATATGCTCTCGGTCGTCGACTGACGAGTTTGGCTTGTTTGCTTTTAAATATGGCTTGACAATAGCCGGCCTGCTTGCTGCAATCATTCCATCAATCGACGACTTTCCACCACACCATTAAAGAGCCGAATTGCCCAGCTCCAGTTGGCAACGAAGCTCTCCCAAGTCTGTACCATTCGATGGATTACACCTCCCAGGTCACAGCCAAGGCCCTGCACTATGCTTGCGCCCTGGCCACCACTCTCTATGTCCCCGTCACCATCTTCCTGGACCGCAGACAGAAGGGCGCCAAGCCGGCCGGTCGCTGGGTGCCCCGCGCTATTTGCTGCTCCCTCTTGGTTGCCAGCTACGTCGGCGAGATCATTGCCGTCGCTGGTAGTGAGCCAGATGCTATCACCACCAGCCAGGCCCGTCTCGTGCATCTCATCGTAGGTGCGCTGATCTGGGCTGGCCTTTCCACGCAGAACCCGGCCTCTAAACCCGTGCTGGGCACGGCGCTGCTGTCTGTCGCCTTTGAAGCCCCCCTTGCCGTCCTCACGCGCACTAGGGGTGCATGGTCGAATGTCGACATAGCCGCTGCCATCCTCCAGGCAGTTCGAGGCATCATACTCTGCGTCCTGGCCGCCCTCGCCCTTAGGAAGCGCCGCGCGTCTGGCAGAACGAAGACATCTCGAGAAGAGGAAGCCCAGCCCCTGCTACCAGACCAGGACGAAACACCTGCTGCAGAATACGGCACCGTCCCCTCGTCCGACGACGACGACGAAGACCCAGACAGCGATGACGACGCAGGAGACACCGCAAAGATCAAGAAGCGGCGCGCCGAGCTGCTGAAAAAGAAGGGCGGATGGATCGGCTACCTCAAGGACTTCACCATCTTCATCCCCTACCTCATCCCGAAGCACGACCGCAAAGTGCAGTTCTGCTACCTCGTCTGCATCCTCTGCCTCGTCGCCGGCCGGGTCCTCAACATCCTCATCCCGCGCCAGCTGGGCATCGTCACCGACCGCCTCGTCGACGAGAGGCAGGCCCCCTACGGCGACCTCGCGATATGGCTGCTCCTCACCCTGCTGCGCCACGAGTCCGGCATCGACTTCATCGAGGCCCTCGCCAAGATCCCCATCGAGCAGTTCTCCTACCGCCAGGTCACCAACGCCGCCTTCAACCACGTCATGAGCCTGCCGATGGAGTTCCACGCCGAGCGCGACTCGGCAGAGGTCATGAAGGCCATCGAGCAGGGCAACTCGCTGACGAACCTGCTGCGCGTCCTCGTGCTCGAGGTCGTGCCCACCGTCGTCGACCTCGTCGTCGCCCTGTGCTTCCTCTACTACAAGTTCAACATCTTCGCCTCCATCGTCCTGCTCGCCGCCGGCGTCGCCTTCGTCGTGCTGCAGGCCGTCTCGTCCTCGTGGAACCTCGACAACAGGAGGGACTCGACCAAGGCCAGCCGCGAGGAGTCGCGCGTCATGCACCAGGCCGTCCAGGGCTGGCAGACCGTCACGTACTTCAACATGTTCCGGCACGAGAGCCGCCGGTTCGGGGCGGCCGTGGAGGCGCAGCTCGAGGCGAATCGGCGCTACCAGAAGCGCAGCGCCTATCTGGACGCCGTCCTCGAGGCCATCGTCCCCATCACCTTCTTCCTGCTCGGCTGCCTCGTCCTGTACGAGATCTCGTCCGGGGACGCGACGCCGGGCGACTTTGTCTTCCTCATGCAGTACTGGGAGTACATCATCTGGCCCATCCGGTGGTTCTCCCACACCTGCCGCTACCTCATGACGGACCTCGTCGACGCCGAGAGGCTCCTGGCCCTGCTGCAGACCAAGTCCAGCATCAGCGACAGGGAGGGCGCCAAGAGCGTGCCCCGCGTCGAGGGCCACGTCGCCTTCGAGTCCGTCGACTTCGCCTACGACGCGCGCAAGCCGACGGTGCGCAACCTCTCCATGAAGGCGTCGCCCGGCGAGACAGTCGCCCTCGTCGGCGAGACGGGCGCGGGCAAGTCGACGATCCTGAAGCTCCTGCTGCGCTTCTACGACGTGACGTCGGGCCGCATCACCATCGACGGGCACGACATACGCGACGTGACGCTCGACTCGCTCCGCGGCGCCCTGGGCGTCGTGCCGCAGGACCCGCTCCTCTTCAACGCGTCCGTGCTCGAGAACCTGCGCTACGCGCGCCCGGCGGCGACCGAGGCCGAGATCCGCGACGCGTGCCGCGCCGCCGCCATCCACGACAAGATCCTCTCGTTCCCGGACGGCTACGCGACCGTCGTCGGCGAGCAGGGCGTCAAGCTCTCGGGCGGCGAGATCCAGCGCATCGCCATCGCGCGGGTGTTTCTCAAGGACCCGCCGGTCCTCATCCTCGACGAGGCCACGAGCGCCGTCGACTCGCACACCGAGGCGAGCATACAGAAGGCCCTCGAGGGGCTCAAGAGGGGGAGGACGACGTTTGTCATCGCGCACCGGCTGTCGACTGTCGTGCGCTCGGAGAGGATCCTCGTCGTGCACGAGGGGCAGGTCGTCGAGAGCGGGACGCACGACGAGCTCATGCAGGCGGGAGGGCGGTATCACGGCCTCTGGACAAGCCAGACCGCTTCCGGTGGAGTTGTCGCTGAGGAAGAGTCCCTCATCTGATAGGTTTTTTTGGTAATAGAAGCGATCCCCCAAGTGTACCTTGCAAGTGTTGATGTGATGCGATCCGTCGCTGGCTTCTGAAGATACAGGCCTACTGACCCGGCGGCTCGGATTGCGGCGGCCTCACAACCCAGGACCTGTGCTCTTCGTCCAGCAGGTCAAAGGTCTGCTGCGCGACCCTCGCCGGCCAGCCGCCGAGCCACCAGTGCTTGAGGAACTCCTCCATCATGATGCAGAAGTAGCAGAACACGACGAGGGCGGCCTGCGGCGGCGTCTGCCGGCGGAGTTCCGGCAGCCTCTGCGTGATGGTGACGTGGAGCCAGGAGAAGGCCGTGGACAGGTCCCTGGTCTCGGGGCTCGACCGCATCAGGGCCCACGTCTGGTCGAGGTCCTTGATCGCCGACTCGTACGACTCCTTGGGCGAGAGGCCGCCGGAGCTACAGTCGAGGGCGCCGATCTTCTCGCAGAGGAGGGGCATGCAGGTGTCGCATTCCATGTTGCCGCGGTCGACCATCATGTCCGTGATGTACCGGATCGTGGGGTACAGGATGCTGAAACGGTTGTCGGAGGACGACGTCGCCAGCGCGAGGTGGCTGGTGCCGAGGAACAGGCTTATCCAGTCTGGGGACTCGTCCGCGGTGGCGCGGCCCAGGAGAAGCTCATATGTCTGCTCGGAGCTCATGATCGCTGCACGTGTTCGTGAGTAAACAGAGAGTCGTACGGCCGGGAGCGAAGGTGGGGGGCGGTACCATAAAACACCGTCAAGGAGGAGAAGACGAAGAGGTTCTCAATGGTCTCCTTGCTATCCGGGCCTTCGGTGATGGGGAGCAGCTCGATGGCTTTGCGCGCGGCTGCGTTGTGATACTGCAAGCCGACCTCGAGCAGGGTGCCGCGCCGCGACGGATCGATGTGCGCGAGGTGAAAGGCGGCGAGGGAGAGCATGGCCAAGGCGACATAGTCGCACCGCAGCGCGATGGTGACGGTGTTCTTCTTGAAGAAGTTCTGCATCGCCGGGCTTGGCGACAGCGTGAGGCAGGTCGACGTGTCCCAGTGGCACATGAGCTCCAGCTCGAGCATGTTCAGCCTCTCGGGCCCAAGAGGTGGCTGCCATGCCGGGCCGCGGACGTTGATCCTGTGGCTCGCATGTGCCTGCTGGGCGTCGAGTATGTCGCACACCCCGCCGTACTTCATACACCTGCCGCATTGGGGCTTTTGCTCGTCACACTGGTTGATGTGTTGTCAGCGGCCGATGCTTGGCTCGTGGAGGGAGTCTTTCTCACTCGGAGAAGAGACGGGTCGTGGGGTACCTTGATCTTCCGCGCCTTGCAGACGGAACATCCTGTCCGTACTTTGCGATGAGGTTTCCGAGTGAGCTTCACCGTGCTCGTGCCGATGTTGATGTCCATCGTGACGATGAGAGTGGTGTTTGAGACGAGGTTTTGTCTGATGACGTGTTGGTGTCACATGTTGGAGACACCGCCGGTCTTTGGGGGGTTCAAGACTTTTAAAAGGGGTCCAGGTCGCCCAATGGGCCGGAGCCGCAATTCAGGGACTAATCTTAGCGGGGCCCTGCGCCCTGTCGGTGCTAGTAGAGTCGGCCGGGAATGCGCTGCAATCTAAAACTTCGGCGCATCGTAGCCCCGCTGGGCTTCAGCCGGGGGGCCGCAGGTACGGCGCTACAGGCGCTACTTACTAAGGTACAGGGGGTTGATCCGGGCCGCATTTCATGCAAGGTCCCGTCAAACGAAGCAACCAGTTTGGAACGAAAACACAGCGAATCTTTCAAACATCGGAGAACCACCTCAACTGACAAAGGGTAAAATATGTCATGAACTCTCTAGCTTAGCACAGTCCAAGCCCATTTATTATTCTATTCTTCCATCCTCCCCTACACTGACGACGACCACGCACTCCCATGCCAAGTCTATCAAAGGCAAATGCTGAAGAGATGCGCTGAAGTATATAAACAGCGCTACAATGACAAGACGCTCAAACATGGGCCTCTCTCCTAAACATATCCACATCCCTGGAGGCAACATCATCAGCGACAAGGCTCGAACGACTGACGGAAGAGAGATCGTACATGTCGGACTTGTCCTTCTCCAGGTCCCCAATATACCAAATGGCAAAGATGACCATCACCAGGGCCATGAGTATCGTGTCGAAGATGTACAGGAAGATCTCGTGGGAGATGAGGTAGCCGGCGTTGCCCTGCAGGTACTCGACGACGCGGAAGACGCTCCTGACGAGGATGAGGATGCTCGTCGCGTACAGCGCGTACAGGTGCCTCTTCCACGGCACGACCTGGCGCGAGGCCGCAACCGTGGGCGTCTTGTGGACGCGGTAGTGCACCGTCAGGGACGTGAAGAGGAAGACGCTGAAGATGACGATCTGCACGAACAGGCCCGCGATGATGATCTTCTCGCCGAGGTTGTACAGGTCCAGCGTGCCGGCGGACTGGATCCCGCCGCCGCCGGCCTGGAGCGTGAAGGCGACGACGTCGCCCGTGACGAAGATCTTGGTGAGCCACTTGACGGGGATGAAGGAGAGGTGCTCGGCGTGCAGGGCGCGGATCAGACGGGCGAGGATCATGTAGATGGAGGCCGCGTAGAGGGCCGGCGCGACGAGGATGAGGATGGCTTGCATGACGAAGCCGCCGATGGCTTCATCGTCGTAGTGGGACCATATCCGTCCGCAGTAGCCGACTGTCTGGACTGTTCGGAAGGCCGAGGAGTCAGCAGGGGCTAGTTATTCATGGCTTTCGAGAGCAGTCAGTAGTAGTGCTGAGAGACTTACACGCGCCTCCGATGGTAAAGGCAGTAAAGTAAAAGGCCCTCGCTCGGTAAAGGCGCCAGAAGTGCAAGGCCGTCAACACGGCAAAGACGACGACCGAGACGATGGCCGCAGGGAGCGAAGGGACGTAGTGGTAGAGCTTGAAGACGAAGCCATCGCCGAGTGAGTGCTCGTCAGCCATGGCGGGGAACTGTCTTGTCGTGCTTGACGGGAAGTAATTCAGGAAATCCCCTGGGAACCCATCTCTGGGCAAGCCATGGCATTTTAATCGCCTCGCACATGGGAGCAAGCAGCACGAGAGGCCAGACGGCGACCCCGAGCCAGGGGCAGTGACCGATCTTGGCAGCTTCGGTCTCGCGCCGAGCTCGGGTCTTGAAATGAGTCGGCTTCCGGGGCTAAGAGTAAGAAAGCGGGCCACGGACCGGGCATCCCATCCCGTGTCCCTTTGTACTCCGGTGCTCGGGGGCGAAGTAAATACCAATCGTTGGCCCATGCACCATATCAGCTTTGCAGATAAATTCCTGGACCTGCGTGGCTTATGCCTGCGCCTTGTAGAGAGATGCGAGGTGTGAAGCACACCCTCGAGGAGACGCGGGGTGGGACGCGCGTTTGTTATAGCGAGAGCCATTGTTCACTGCAGATGCAGTCACTGAAGACGGCGCTGTGGGTCGAGTGCCGGGACTACCTCTGGGTACTAGTAAACGAGAATACGAGCGGCAGTGGTTGTCTTTACGAAGAACGAGGCTGGTGGACGAAAGGTTCGGCGGATGCGGTGAAGGTCTAAGCCTCGGTACCGGTAAATTCAGACTTTGCTTGACTCTCAAATATACATGCATGGTATCAGAACTATGATGCAGATATTCGATACATCAGCGAAGCTCACATTTGAATTCCCGGCTAGGCACACTCGAGACCCGAACGTCCGCAACACGCCATGGGTGTTACCGACCAAAATCAGCGCGCCAAACAATACGAAGAGGGCACGGCCGAAACGTTGCCTCATCAGTGTCATCACCATCCGTCTACAGACCAAGGCGTTGTCCCTTCTTACGAAGGTCAGTGGGTGTCTAGTCACGCCCCCGACTATCCAACTGGGGTAGCTGAGCTCTCTGCCGAAGATGCCAGGAATTCAGCACCAGAAAACCATATGTTGGGCACCGGAACTAAGCTTGGAGGTTTGCCCGCCCGTCTTTTCCATCCATTTGATTCTTTCGACTAACTCAAGAGACAAGATGATGTCCGTGTGGAAGTGGACTTCAGCTCCAGATGGGTGCGGACCCTGTCTGTCCTGGCCGAAAAGACCATCGAGAAGGAAGAAAAGCAAAGGCTAGAGAGGCCGTCGACAGAGCAACCTACTGCGACCCAACCAAGAACAACCGCATGGGCGACAAGGCTGAACATCGTACTCCAGGTGGTAGGCAGTCGTGGAGACGTACAGCCCTTCGTCGCCCTGGGCACAGAACTGCAGCGCTACGGCCATCGCGTCCGCCTGGCCACGCACGACGTCTTCGAGAACTTCGTCCGCAGCGCCGGCCTCGAGTTCTACCCCATAGGCGGCGATCCCGCCGAGCTGATGGCGTACATGGTCAAGAACCCGGGGCTTCTGCCGAGTATGGAGAGCCTGGCAGCCGGCGAGATCCAGAAGAAGCGCTTCATGGTGGAAGAGATGCTGGAGAAGTGCTGGAGCTCCTGCATCGAGCCTGACACGTTAACAGGCGCCCCTTTCGTGGCGGACGCAATTATCGGGAACCCTCCCAGCTTCGCCCACGTGCACTGCGCCCAGGCCCTGGGCATACCGGTGCACATCATGTTCACCATGCCGTGGAGCAGCACGGCGGCTTTCCCCCACCCGCTGGTCAACCTGAAGAACATGGACGTCAAGCCAGGCGTGGCCAACTACGTCTCCTACGCCGTGGTCGAGTGGATGACGTGGCAAGGGTAAACATCTTCCACCCCCGAGTCCTCGCACAAGCCTGGAAGCTGCTGCTGACTTGAGCTGGGCAGTCTCGGCGACATCATCAACAAATGGCGCAAGAGCATCGACCTGGAAGAGATCGCCATGTTCGACGGCCCGCTGCTGACCGAGCGCCTCAAGGTCCCGTACACGTATTGCTGGTCGCCTGCTCTGGTGCCGAAGCCAGTGGACTGGCCATCTCACATCGGTACGGCTGCCCACTCTCGAGCGGCTCTCGCCGTCCCTTCCTCTGATACTAATCGCAATGCCAGATGTATGCGGATTCTTCTTCCGAGAGGCACCGAAATACACGCCCCCGGACGATCTTGCCCGGTTCCTGGCGGCCGGGCCACCGCCTGTGTATATCGGTTTCGGGAGCATCGTCCTCGACGACCCGGACAGAATGACCAGGACGATCCTGGAGGCAGTGGAGAGTGCTGGCACCCGCGCCATCATATCCAAAGGCTGGGCCGACCTTGCGGGCTCCGAGAACGAGAACGTCTACTGGATCGGCGACTGTCCGCATGAGTGGCTGTTCCAGCATGTTGCTGCCGTTGTGCATCACGGGGGCGCCGGCACGACGGCCTGTGGGTTGAGGAACGGGAAACCCACGACCATCGTGCCCTTCTTTGGGGAGTAAGCTGTCCTCCCCCCTCCCCGCTCCCCCTGATTCTTCCCTGAAGTCAAACAGCTTCTGCTGGCGAGGCCGTCAGGACACAGCGGACTAACCTGATCCCTCTTACAGTCAGCCGTTCTGGGGCCAGATGGTGGCCAAAGCAGGCGCCGGCCCTTCCCCCATCCACCACAAATCCTTGACGGCGAGCAACCTCGCCGACGCCCTCCGCTATTGCCTCTCACCGCAGGCCAGGGATGCCGCGGCCTCCATCGCAGCGCAGATGGAGGCCGAGGATGGCGTCCGGGCGGCCGTCCAGTCCTTCCACCGACAGCTGCCCCTGGAGAAGATCCGATGTGACCTGATCCCCACCGAGCCAGCCGCGTGGTCCTACACCAAGACGAAGAAACCGCTGAGGCTGTCCAAGATGGCGGCGCAGATCCTGTCTGACTCCTCCATCAAAGCCAAGCATCTGTCCATGTCAGTGACACCAGACACAACAACCACTCCCTCGCCGTGATATTGCGTTGATACCAGCACCTCTCCCGCTAACACGGCCTCAGCTACGAGACCAACTCCCTAAACATGGCCACGACCCGCTGGGACCCCATCACAGGCGGCGCGTCCGCCGTAATGGGCACGGCCGTCGACATGACCGACTCCATCACCGGCATGATCACCAAGCCAGTCGACGAGTACCGGACGCACCAGTACCGCAAAGAGCAAGAACGCAAGCGCCTCGCCGCCAGCGACACCGCCAGCCTCGACTCGGGCAACGACAGCCGCGCCTCCCCGAGCGCGAAGGCCCCATCGCTCGCGGGCAGGATGGCCGGCGCATCGGCCAAGAGCATCGGCGGCATCGGCCCCACGGCCCTCAAGGGGATGGTCGTGGACATACCGCTCGCCATCACGGAGGGTCTCCGCGCGATACCGGGGCACTACGGCGACAAGGTACGGGATCACGGGCCGGTCTCGGGCGTGGCGTCCGGCGCGGCCGTGGCGGGGAAGACGCTGGCGTGGGGGTTCGTGGACGGGCTCAGCGACCTCGTCGTGCAGCCGTACAAGGGGGCGAGGGACGAGGGCGCCGTCGGGGCCGTCAAGGGCGTCGGGAAGGGGGTGGTAGGTCTGACGGCCAAGAGCGGCGCCGGATTGCTTGGGTTGTTTGCGTACCCGAGTGCTGGTATTGCTAAGAGCATACGGGCTGCGACGCATGGGGGGACGAGGAGGTCGATTGTCAGGGCGCGGCTCGCTGAGGGCGAGTGGATGCTCTCGACGAGTCGGGGGAAACAGGTCAGTTCTGAGGAGGTTGTGGCGGCGTTCAAGCGGTGGCAGTAGTTGTATTGCGGTTTTGCGGCGAGGGTATCACATGGGATACTGGAAACTTTTAAGTGCGTTGTGTGAGACACATTGCATAGAGAGGCATGTACGATAGTGTTTGCTAAAGCTATACTCAGGTAGTAGTTTCTTTTTCGCTTGTTATACAGACCTAACATAAGCATTAAGTTGCAAATTCACTCAGACGCGGGACCCAGAAATGGGACATGCGTGCGTGTTGCTTGTCTCCCGCCTCCATCTCCCAGGATCTCATATAACGCACCCAGTCAGGACAATTACCGAATGATAGCCACAGTGAAGTCGATAATTATAAAACCCACATTATCCTCTTCATTTTAAAGTCATACGGGCTGCCGGATTATCTTCGGAGAAGAGTCAAGTTATGGCGTTCATGTCTGCCAGAGGAGACCCTGCATCAGTGCATGTCATGGGTTCAGTGGAGTTTCGAACTGGCTTGTCAGGAGGCAGCTCGTACAATACGAAGTGGAGGGGGTGCATAGCGAGCAGAGCTGCGCTAAAATACACTATAGACCAGGCCGTGAAAGCCGCCGAAGCACTGCCTGGTCAAAGTTAAACGAGTAAACGAATAAACGAGACGTAAACGAGCAAGCACTAGCCGCTAACCTTCTGGCACCTAACTAGTAGCAATTAGCAGGTCTCACTGGCAAGACTGGGACTCGCTGAAGCCCCTGACTCGCAGCCAAAGCTTGGAGATGCACACACACACACACCTTAAGTAGACAGACCCTCGGTCGCCACTTCAAGTTGTTGCTCGTTCCTCGTTCTCAGGTACGAAGTAAGCCATCTTCATACGTCGAGGCCTCTTCCAAGACTGCCTCTCATTCGCTTCCTCGTTCCCTCGGGCCTCACGACAACTCGCTCACGCTCATGACTGGCTCACACTCATGGCCATGTCAATGTCAGACACTGCAACGCCTGAAGAGCCCCCCAACAAGAGACGGCGACCACATCTGAAATCCCGGGGCGGGTGCTTCGAGTGCCGCAGGCGCCGCGTCAAGGTACGACCCTCCACCTTCTTCTGCCTCCGAGTGTGCACCTTGAGACAAAACAGGCCTGACCCGGCATCGCAGTGCAACGAGGAGCGGCCACGCTGCGGAGCCTGCGTCCGGCGCGTGACTCTATGCGAATATGCCACGGACGCGCCAGCCCCCAAGGCCGGCCGCCCCTTCGACATATCCCACGCCCCCGGGACGTTCGACATGAGCGACCTCGCCCTGCTCCACCACTGGACCGTCTCCGTCAGCCTCGACATCTGCCGCGCCCCCGAGGCCAGCGACATCTGGCAGCGCGTCTTCCCGCAGATCGGCTTCGAGCACCCCTTCGTCACCCACGTCATCCTCAGCATCACGTCCCTCCAGCTCGCCAAGGAGGACCACTCCCAGACGGATGTCCACCTCACGCGCGCCGCGGCGCACCACAACGCCGCGCTCCAGGGCTTCCAGCACGCCGTCGCCGCCATCACGCCGCGCAACAGCGAGGCCCTCTTCGTCTGGTCCCTGCTCAACATGATCTACGTCTTCGGCGTGCTGACGCGCCCGAACCCGGACCCCGCGCCGGTCGGGCCATCCCGGAAAGACCTCGTGCTCGGCGTCGAGTGGATCCCCATGTTCCGCGGCATCGAGGCCGTCCTGCGCCCCACGCACGAGACCCTGCGCTTCGGCCGCATGGAGTCCATCACGAGCCTCGGGAACTGGGCGGACCTGGAGCCCGGCGCCCTCGCGACCGACGGCGTCGACGGGGCCCTGTGCCGGGCGCGTGAGACGTGGGAGGAGCGCGGCGGCGGCGGCGGCGGCGGCGGCGAGACGTACGACGAGGTGCTGCGCATCCTGCGCAAGTGCCGCATGTTCATGGCGCAGTTCGAGACGATGGACGCGCGCGCCATGGAGGGCTGGGGCTACAACCGGTCCTGGTCGGGCCCTCTCATCTTCATCCACTTCGCGCCGCAGGCGTACTTCACGCTGCTGCACCAGAGGCAGCCGCAGGCGCTGGTGCTGTTCGCCTTCTTCGGCGCCCTGCTGCACAGCTGCAACGGGTACTGGTTCGTCGAGGGCCTGGGCGGGGAGATCGTCCAGACGGTCAGTGACATGGTCGGGCCGTACTGGAGGCCGTGGATATCTTGGCCGCGCGAGTATGTCCGAGAAACAGGGAGGCCAAGGCTTGGATGCACAGCAATTTCCCCGCCTACGTAGCCAGAGGAGGATGGTTGGCGGCACACAGGGCGCTGCCAACATCCTGTGGTATGTCGCCTTTCATCAAGGAGCACTATAGTCTAAACCACGGCGGACAGCCTAAAGGAGTAGGTCGGCGGCAGGTAATTCAGGCTATGCGGCCTGGCGCCGGCAGTGTGCTGCACCCCGCAAGAAGCAAGTTGCGTGCATGATCCAGCGGTTAAATGGGTGACCACTCGCGTGGTGGTACGTCGACGTGTGGCGATGATTACCGGCAGTAGGCCACGACTTGGCGGCTTGGGATGACATTGGCGCGGCTTTGCGATGGCACGTTGACGTCCGTGAGCAACTGCCGATATCAAGCAAGCCACAGGTTTCCCATAGATGCATCATGCTGGTGGTGCGAGCACCGAGTGCCGAGCCCCCCTGCCAACCCCTGAATTCCCTGAATGGAGTCACCTCCGATGGGCGGGCCGCCGTGAGATCCCATCGGAGATCCACCGCCATGAAACCTGCTCTCCTCCGACCATGATTCGGCCGCGATGACGGGTCGTCCATGGAAGATCCCGGCAAGCATCATTTATCATGATTCCTGGCGCCATTGCGGGCCCATCTCTTCAGGCTAATTTGCCCCGTCTGGCGACGAGGGTCACGCAACGCCGGGGAGCACGACACTGACGGGTGCTTGGGTGCTTCCGAGGACCATAAATACAGGAACCTCTCAGTCGGTTTCATGATTCGGATCAACAGATCTTCATCCCATCTCGACAAACACCGTTTGATCAGCACCATGGTGAACCTGTCGTCCCTCCTCCTCCTCGGCGCCGCCAGCGTCGGCCTCGCCGCGCCGGCCACCGACGCCCCCGAAGCCCACGAGCTCGCCAGGCGCCAGGCGACGCCCAACGCGCAGGGCACCCACGACGGCTTCTTCTACTCGTGGTGGAGCGACGGCGGCTCGCCCGTCACCTACACCAACCTCCCCGGCGGCTCCTACCGCGTCCAGTGGCAGTCCGGCGGCAACCTCGTCGGCGGCAAGGGCTGGAACCCGGGTGTTGATGCTCGGTACGACATATTCCTTTGAAACCTCTCAACGCCTACTGACAGTCCCCAGCGCCATCCAGATCTCCGGCACCTACCAGCCCAACGGCAACAGCTACCTCGCCGTCTACGGCTGGACGCGCAACCCCCTCGTCGAGGTACGTCCCCTCTCTGACCATTGCTTCCGTCACAAGGCGTCTAACAGCCAGCGCAGTACTACATCGTCGAGAACTTCGGCACCTACGACCCCTCGTCCAACGCTCAGCGCCTCGGCACCGTCGAGTGCGACGGCAGCGTCTACGACATCGCGCAGTCGACGCGCGTCGACGCCCCCAGCATCGACGGCACGCAGACGTTCCAGCAGTACTGGGCCGTCAGGCGCAACAAGCGCACCGGCGGCGTCGTGCAGACGGGCTGCCACTTCGACGCGTGGCGCCGCGCCGGCCTGCCCATCGGCCAGCACGACTACCAGATCGTCGCGACCGAGGGGTACTTCAGCAGCGGCTTCGCCGAGATTACCGTCGCCGACGTCGGTTAAGAGGCCGGGAGAGGGAGTGAGTGCTGGGCTTAGGGCTTGGCTGGACGGACCCTTGGTTCTGTCACTTGGTTCATGTAGATACTTTTGGTGCGAGGCACTTACATATCAGTCGTTTTGGCGGTCGGGTCTCTGTGGCTTGCCACGGAGTATCACAGACGATGGGGATGCCCTCAATGCAAACATGTTTTGCGGTGGAATTGTTCTTGGTTCAGATGCTGTATCCGTGATGTGTAGGACTCGTGTTTGCAGACAAATGCAGTTTGTTTGTACTCTCTACTGCAAATATAACCGAAGAGTTCCGAGGCGCTTTCGTGGAGGTGTTTCCATGGCTGGACATTGAGAACCGTGGTCACCACGTGGCAGCCACCATTCATGTTGTAGTCACTCAGACAAACGTTGCATGAAAACCCAATCAGGCAAGAAGAGAGACAGGGAAAACGTGCGTAGGTTCCCAAGTAAACAGCCACGATGTGGCCTGTCGAGACCTGATCAATGCTCGAGAAGTGACCCGATGCCCACAACAAATGCAGAGAGAGCAGAAAAGGACGAAATCAAGATGACTACGTGATGATCTACTTCATCATGTCTGTGATTGACCATATATGACGCATGAGAAATCCCGATTTGCCCTGTGAGAGTAGAGGCACTCATCAATACGACGTCAACGGTAGGCGCTAGACTCAACAGACCACGATGATCCTCTCGTAACGAGCATTCATGCCCCAAAGACTAGGCCATCTGGTATGTCCCGTTTGAAGCCCGCAGCTTTGATCACGAGGCGTCCTTGCTGTGATTTACCGCGACTGAAAATAGGCGGCTGGGACTATTGGGCATGATTGTTCGTCCAGCCGCAGCAACACGAGTGGCGAGCCTCGACTCGTACCGAAGCGACTCGGATCGTAGTGGAAGACAAGCGCGCTGTTAGCACGAGCTGGAGACCTAAACATAGACCCTGGGGCAGCGGCCCGAGGTAGCTTCGACAGCTGGACTATGCCCTGGGGCGAAGCCTGTGCGACACGAGTCAGGCCTTGGACAAGCCGAGGACCCTGAGCGGAAGCCGAGGAGCACCGTACTTACCGAGTATCTCTTCTTTTTCGCAGTGAGAAAAAAGCGATTGATCTAAATTGGTAGGTTGTAGCATTGGCAGAAAGAGGTAAGCTTCGATCCCTGTAATGCAAAACATTCTGAAGGATTCCATCGTGAATTCTCCGTGGCAGATGCATCCGAACTCCCCTGCGAGTCAGGGCCTCGGGAGCCTCCGAGAGGGAGCCCAATCCCTACCGAGGCCTGCGCTACTATAGTACTCCATGCTAACACGTCAAGTGCAAGGATACAGCCGTTGCCCCGTCGCCCCGTCGCCACGCAGGCCAAGTCGGGGCTGTCGGGCTCTAGCGATCGGGAGTCGGTGGATCGGCTGCGGAGCGGCTCAATGCCGGTGGACTGAGGGCCTCTCGTATTTCTGGCACCATGTGACGGAATGATGTCAAGCGGACACCGACTCTGGGGCGGTACGAGAAGATCGTCAGGAGGGCACGGGGTAGGACGGCGTGGCCGGCACTCGCGATGTTGCCATGACGGCCTTCACGATGATGTATTTTGGTGATCACAATGGATTCTAGAGAATATATAAAGCCGGGGGATTCTTCACTCAAAACAGTCTTCATCCAGCACACTCATCAACACACCTAAGACAAACACCACACACTACACCACTACTACCAAGTTATCAACCCAAACTACCCAGCCAGCTCCTCAACCATCACCATGCACTTCAACGCCCTCGCCCTCTCCCTCTTCGCCGCCGCCGCCGCCGCCTCGCCCTGCAAGCCCTCGCCCTCCGACACCCCCGGCACCGGCACCGGCACCGGCATCCCCGCGGGCGCCAAGTTCCAGCTCACGGCCCTCCGCTCCGCGAGCCCCATCCACTTCGCCTCCTTCAGCGCCGCCAAGGGCAGCCTCTTCCTGAACCTGCCCTCCCAGGGCGCCAGCTGCGACAAGGACACCAACTCGGCGACCTTCTACCTCGACGACGGCGCCCTCTACCTGTACGCCGCCTCGGCCACGCCCCAGCAGATCTACGTCGACCGCTCCGGCATGGGCCAGGGCAACGTCGGCTTCACGACCGGCGCCCAGCCCCCGCCGCGCAACGGCGAGCGCGACGGCTGGGTCCTCGACGACGCCGGCGACCTCACGCTCGACGGCGCCAGCTTCATCGCGTGCCCGAACAGCATCGACGGCGCGTGGAGCGTCTGGATCTCCGCGGGCGTCGAGAAGCCCGCGGGACAGGAGGGGTGCCTTGGTTTCTCGGCCAGGGCGACGGAGATCGAGGACCCCATCAGCTGCTCTTACACTTCGTCCTAGAGGGGGGAAAGACGCATATGAATCGCAGTATACCGGGAACGAATGCATGATTTAGATACATAACATCGGCTTAATCGTAATTGACCAAGTTTCTCATCCCTCAAGCGGCAAGTGACTGTCTAGGCCTCGCAATCTCCCCGAAAGCTCCACTGCCGAGCAAGACACTTGCTTAGCCCTGGTGAGCCGGCTAGGTCTGTTCTTCAATCCGGAGATGCTCCAGACACTGCAGTAGCGGCATCACCGATGTATCCCCATCATCTTCATCCATGTGCTCCTCGTCGCCCATCTCATCGTCGCCCTCATTGTCTTGGTCATGGTCGTCGTTGTACATCAGACTATCGAGACGTACAATCGCGTCGAGACGTAGTATGAAGCCCACCAGAGCTCGTCGACGTTGAAGTTCCCACTGCCGGACCCAGGGGGTCTCCAGGCCAAGGAGATCATTATATTCGACGGCGGGGTAATCGGTTGGCCACGCCCGAAGTATTTCCAGCAGCCGTTCTTCAACTTCCTCCCAGTGCCGTCGGTGCTCTTCGTCCGGCAGAAGCATCCGCCTCAAACCTCGAGCCGCGCTCGGGGACATGTCGCTTTCGTGGGGGTTCCATTCGATGTCCAGCAGCAGAGTCCCGTTCACTTTGGGGATGGGCCTGCTCATGGTCGCCGGGGCGTCGAGGTCCATCGATGTCTCGAACCGCTGGTTCAGGGAGAGGATTTCGTCGACGCTCGGTCCCGTAAGACTGCCACCTATGCCGGGGCCGCTCAGGGTCGGAGGGGCGCCAGGCGCATCGCCAGGAAAGGATGGGCGGGTGCCGCCTTGTACGAAAGGCGTCGTTAGATATCCGTAAAAAGGGAGAAATGGTGCGGTGGAGATCTTACCTCTGCCTTGGTCATCCCACCGCAGCAGGAAGTATTCCACAGTCTCTTGGAGAGAAAAGCGGTCCATCTTACAACGCCGAAGCCTCATTATGAGGTCACCTCGGCGAAGGGTGTAGCGACGGGCGCTGCTGTAGACCGTCAAGAGAGTGCTAATATCTTTGGGGAGAAGTCTCGTAAACGCGCCAGTCCACCACTTGGCAATGGATTCATAGACATCATGGGGTATTCTGTCGGTGTCTACGCCCTGATCCAAAGCGACACATGCCAGGCGAAACATATTTTTGAGGCCGACGGCGAAGTTGGCCCACATCTCTTCTGTTTCCGTGATGACCCCCCAGATGTTCCGGTTGACGTGAAGGTGAAATGGGCCCTCTAGATCAAACCCCTCCAGACCAAAGGTTTGGACCTGAACGCGAGGATTGAGGACGGCCGGGAAGACGAGGTCGTCATCGAAGGTGATCACGAACACCATGGTGCTGACCTATGCTTGCAGTAGAGCTATGGATGGGAGGTGGAGGATGACGCTCGATGTTGAACCTAAGTTGGCTTGACTGAGCGAAGAGGCGGTGGGAGCCAAATACATGCTTGCTCTATGGTCAGACGGACTGAAAAGAAAGAAGTTTCGAGATGGAGTGCATCAAATTGGAAGAAGGCCCCGGTCACGCGGGTCAAACTGCTCAACTGTGGTTCTACTCAGGACCTGTTTTGAAACCACCTAAATGAGATCACTCCTTTGACTGCCTCTTTCATCGAGTTGAAACTGCTTGCTCTTTCGGGAACAGGCACAAGAATTACAGAATTAGGGGAGCTACTCGTCAGTTGCTCAAGAGACGAGGCAGATACCCAGGACTCACTCGTTGAATGAACATGTAGCAGCGAGAGCTGCGTTTTCATGATGGACACGAAGCCCATAAGGTGCAAGTCGTGAGTTGTTACCCCCCTCAGTTGCTTTTGAACATAAGTCTTGGGCGCTCAGGTGCGGAGAATATTTGCCTTTCATTGAGGACGACGGGAAGTCTTACTCAAGACAGTAATTTACTCTTCATCATAAGACAATGTCACACTGAAATGATTGCCTTTCAAACAGTCAAAAGATATTCTTGAGTTTCAACTTTACTTCGGCCACATGAGTCCTGATGTCAGTTGGCTCTTGATGGTGGTAAGAAATACAGAGAGAATCTAGAAGACCAAGCTAGCCATGCATACAGATAGATAATCGAACTTGATGCTTGCGTCAAAGGCGGCAGTTATCATTTTCAGTCTATCCTAGCAAGTTGGCAGACCATAAAGGGACTGGGCACAGTGGCTTGGCTTGCATAGTTGCCATGCATGTCATGCACCAACACACGTGTTGATCAGCCTGTCAAAGTCGCCTGTTGGCGACCAAACACCAACGACCATCTTTCAACCTCATCACACCGTCTTTCAGGTAAATGTTTCATCCACCAAGCAACGCACGCCCACCATGGGGCAATCCATCAGTATCGGAAGCCTTTTGCCACTGCGCCTACGACTCCGGCTTGGAAATCTCCTGTTCCGCCCCGTTGGCCCGAATGTAACAAGAGTGAGCTGGAACCGCGTCATCAAGGGCCCATGCGACCCTCCCGAGATTGAAGCCCTGCAATACCTCGCCTTGCACACGGACATTCCAGTCCCCAAAATCCACGCCATTCACATTGAGAGAAACCGCGTCATCTACCTTGAACTGTCCTACATTCGAGGTGTCACCCTCGAAGCCGCCTGGGACGACCTATCGACACAGCAGAGGGACACCATATTCGCCGATCTCAAACAGCATCTCTCCCGTCTCCGGGAGCTCCCACCCCCAGCAGAAGACATCGTCTGCTCAGCCCTCCAGAACCCCGCCTACGACTGCCGCATCGGCTCCCGCTTCTTCGGCCCCATAACCCACCAGCAATTCCACTCCTGGACGCGAAAGCACCTCGTCGCGGAAGACGTCGAGTCCTGTCTCGGCCGCCCCGTGGCACTCACGCACACGAGCCGCTACCGGACCTGCTTCACGCACGCGGACCTGGCGCCGCGGAACATCATCGTGCGGCGCGGGCGCGTCGCAGCCATCATCGACTGGGGGTTCGCGGGCTGGTACCCGGAGTACTGGGAGTTCACGAGGGCGCATTACAACTACGAGTCGGGGGACTGGGAGGAGTACATGAGGGTTGTGCTGCCGGCATATGAGATGGAGCTCGCGGCTGAGAGGATTCTGTGGAGGATGCTGCCGGAGCCGGGGGCCCGTTCTACTTCGCACTTTCGCGATGGGACGGTTTTCAAGCATAAGGGTTCAGACCCTTCGCCGGCATGGCTGGAGGCGCGAGAAGGTTGCCAGGTGACGGATTTGTGGTCTATTGCATTGGCGCCGAGGAGTTGACGCGCTGGTCTGGCGGCCAGTGATCATGCAGTGTTTTTCGAGAACGAGAATATGCCGGCCTGAATGCATCATGCAATCATACACTCTCGTCCGTAGCTTCGACAGACATGTCCCGCAGCGATCTCATACCATCGTATTTATGCTACCCGGCTCAAGCACCGAGAGAACGCGCACATCTATACACATCTATGCCGTACCCGTCTACCACCCTTCCCTCCCACAAACGCCGCCGCCCCAAGCACACACCACGCCAAGACCGTCCCTCCCTTTACTTCCTCCTCACGAACTTCGTATGTCTCCCCGTCGCCACCTCCGCCCCCCTCACCCCATCCTTCACCTTCCAAATCCCCACGGCCGTAAACGCCAAACTACCCCCAACCTTATCCGCCCTCCCCTCAATCTCGACCTCCTCCCCGACCCTCGCGCCCCCGATATAGCTCACGTTGATATCGACACTCACGCCCGTCGCGTCGCGCAGGTCCCAGCTCGCGATCGCCAGCCCGCCCACCCAGTCGACGATGGTCGCCGACACGCTGCCGTGCAGGCTGCCGGATGCGTTCATGTGGCAGGCCGCCAGCGGGAGCCGGAAGACGACGAGGCCCTTGGAGGCGTGCGTCAGGCGCAGGCCGTGCGTTTCCGGCGAGAGGAGGAAGGCGTACAGGGGCGAGGACAGGGAGCGCGTCACGTGGTAGTCAAAAACGTGCTGAGCGATGGATGGGTCCGAGGGGATGGGGGACGGGCCGGGGTAGGTTGTTAGGTGGGAGGTGGCTGCTGCGTTGAGGGTGCTCGGGGCGGCGCCCTCGGGGGCTGCGTCTGCGGGGGCCATGTTGCCGGGTGATGAGATGTGGCGTGGTTTTGCGGAGGTTAAACGCGTGAGTATGAAAATTAGGTTCCCTCGATGAGTCTGGAGTAAGTTGAGCCTTGATGTGAGTGAGTTGTAGTTGATCGAGAGGCCCGGCAGGTGGAATCCGGGGGTGAAAAGTCGGGCGCATCACGTAAGCAGGCCGTCCGGTCTTCGGCGATCCTCCGCCCCCTTTCCCGAGCCCTTTCCCGAGGGAGGCCAAAAACACGGGGTTTCTCCGTAAAGCCACTGAATAGGAAGTGAAATGAAAAAAGGACAATGTTGAGAAGGGGTATCGAGCCTAGAAATGAGAATATACGCCAAAAAGACCAAACACTGTCCCAGTGTCGCTGAGCTCCCCCGGCAAACTTCGCTTGATACAGACCCTGGATCCGTCTCCTCCTGCACCTGCTTCGTCGCCATGCACCTCCTGCGAGTGCTTCGCCCTACAAATCGCTTCCATTCATCAACGTGCGCGTCGATCTGTCGTCTGTGACCTTCTATCAGGCCTGCTTCCTCCGCCTCTTCTTCCGAATGGCCGTGACGTGCCTGCGCTGGAAGAACGCAACACACCAGCTGAAGATCTTATGCCTCAGCATGATCGCGCACGTGCAGAACAGCAGCGGTCCCGCAATCTTCCAAAAGTACGAGATGCCGCCCCTCGTCAGGTCGGGGAAGGGCTCGAAGTTCTGCCCAAAGTAGCCCGTCAGGAACGTCAGCGGGAGGAAGATGATGGTGATGACGGTGAGCTGCTTCATGCTCTCGTTCTGGTTGGCGGATATCGTGTTGAAGATGAGGTTGATGAGGTTGTCGGCGCTGCGCTTGATCTGCTGCATCGTCTCCGTGATGAGGACGCAGTGGTCGAGCACGTCGCCGAGGTACGTGTGCGTCAGGGGCGTGACGATGACGCCCGACTCGGGGTTGCGGAGCTCGCGCGCCGCGACCTCGGGCCGCATGTCCGTCGCGTGGTCGCGGAGCACGTTGACGATGTTGTCGATGGGGTTGAGGAAGGTGAGCATCTTGTTGATCTCGGAGATGCAGATGTAGAGCGACCGCGACTGCTTGATGCTGGGCGACATGAGGACGTCGAGCTCCAGGTCGCCGATGACGTCCGAGTACACAGCCGTCAGCGGAAGCGCGAGATCGATGATGGCGTCGATGATGGCCTGGACCAGCAGGGACGCGTCGCAGGATTGGCGCAGGATCGTGCCGGGCGTCGACAGACGCAAGGAGATGGGTCGTTCAATGTCGGATGCCGACAGCTCGAAGAAGGATATCACGGTGTTGTCCGACGTCAGGAAGATGGAGACCTGCTCCGCTGACACGGCCAGGTTGCGAGAGTTCAGCGACGAGTGCCTCTCCATGTACTCGGTGCGCGCCTCGTTGGGCGACGCGTGGTACCTCTGCAGGGTACGGACGAGGAGCGCATCGTCAGGGAGCTTGACAGGGCTCTTCGCGCGCATGCCTAGCCTCTTCCTCAGCCGATCCCTTCGCGACAAGACCGGCTTTGCCGCGGCGGCATCGACGGGCGGCGACGCCGCAACCTCGGGGTCAACCTTCTCCGTGGAAGGAGTGCGAGGCCTGTCGCCGCTCCTGCCCCTTCCGAAGATTCTCCCGATTTTCGCGCCACCTGCCCTCAGGCAGCTCCCGTCCTCGTCGTCATCATCGTCGTCCGACTCGGAATCGCTGGTGTCGGGATCCACGAGACGAACAAGCTTCTGCAGCGTAAGGATGATAAAAGCATGATTCGTGTACCAATCCGCCTTTGTCCTGTTGCGCGTATTCATCACATCCTCGATGGCCAACTTATGCAGCCCCTTGTGCGTGCCCAGCGCCTGGATGATGTCCCAGCTGAGACCGTTGACGTTGATCCAGCGACACTTGCTCCACGCGGGCTGCGGGACGGCGAGGAAGCGTATGAAGTCGGCGTTCCCAAACGTGCGCTGCTCGACGTGGCTCTCGCTGAAGTCGGACACGGTGATGTCGCACGCGGCCTGGAGCAGCGGGACGGAGGCGTGGCCGCCGTCGGGCTTGGAGGGGTCGAAGCCGGGCTCGGAGCCGGGCTGCCAGCCTGGGCGCTGGGACTCGAAGTCGAAGGCCGCCGTGTCGTAGTCCTCTACCGGCTTGAAGGTGTTGGCTCGCGAGTCGGCGCGCCGGCGGTAGGTCGGCGACATGTCCTTGTGGAAGTCCGACTGCGCCGTCGAGGTTCGTTCGAGTGGGTTGCCCTCGGCTGGGCGGCTTCGAGGCGGGCCATTGTCGCTAAAGTTGGTCGAGATCTGTATCGCGGTGGGTGATCTCCTAGATGAGGGGTCATGGTCAATGTGTTCAGACATCATGACAGGGCGAACGCGCCAGCGAGAACATGGCCCAAGAAAGAAATCCCAGAAGCAAAAGTATCGTGTAGCACGGAGAAAGACCAAGGAAATTGCCTGGAGGATCGAGCAAGATAAGCTCATGTCCAAAGCTTAGCACGGGGAAGGGCGCTGATTGGCAGCTCGGCACAGCGGGGAGCTGTCAGGGGCCTCACCCGAAACCCCGCTGCTAGCACGCTAATGACGAGACCTGGGGTCACCTCGGACACTGACTGCACAGCGCTCTCCACAGCACGGAATCGATACCCTTGAGATGGCAATGTTCGTGTTTATACATCAAAGGAAATAAATTTACAAAGAACCAGCATCATCCATCGAAGACAATCGACAATGGACGTAATACTTCGGCCTTGAAACCCAGTCCAAGGCCAACTGGCCAGGCCAGACCTCACTTGGCATCGGGGCCGACGCGAATGACGGTATACGTCGACTCCGGCCCTCCGCAAGGGCCGAGCACCAGCCTTCCGTCTCCGGGAACGACGCAGCTCTCGCCGTTTCCGTTCACCGGCTGCCACACAAACTCATCCTCGTTGACGTCCATCTTCACGAGCTGCCCGGCATCCGTGGCGCCCTCACCGCCGGCCCGTCCGCCGCACGAAAAGAGCGTCACGTTGTCGTCCGGCTGGCGTCGGCTATCTGTGCTGACGCACCCGTTCGTCAGGACGCTGGTGATCAAGACACCACCCTCAACGGAGCCGTCGTTGTTGCGGCCCTCGGTGATCAAGTCGAACTTTTCGTTGGGCGTGCCGCCGCACTGCACCAGCGCGAGCGGGATCAGGTTCTGGCGGAAGTCGCCGGCCGTCGGGTCGATGGACACACACTGGCCCGTCGAGGTGCGCAGGGAGACGTACTGCACGGGACGGGTGGCGCCGCTGTCGAACCGGTGTGCTTCGGCGGCCGCAGTGGGGTCCAGGGTGCCGCCAGCACGGGAGACGGGAACAGCCTCAGTCGGAGTGCCGGGTACTCCGTTTCCAGGGGCATCAACAGCGTCTTCCTCCTCAGGGGTGGCGGACGAGCTCGCAGCAGGAGGGGTCGAGATTTGTGGGGTAGAGGCCGGAGGCGCGGAAGCCACCGGAGCATTGGTCGTGGTTGTGGTGCACGTCGTGCCCTTGAACCCGCCGTTTCCACGACCCTTGCCGCCGCGGCCTCTTCTATTCCCATTTCCGTTGCCGTTGCCGTTGCCGTTGCCGTTGCCGTTGCCAGGCGTCGGCTGAGGGGCTTCAGGGGCTGCGGTCTCTCCATCAGGGATGATGGTTGAGAAGATCGGGGCCGGTCCCTCATTGCCGGGGTTCTCCGTCTCAACAGGCGCTGCGTCCTCGGTGGTCGAACCAGGGGCACCTCCTGTTGGCGCCGGGGCGCCGTCGTCTGGGATGATAGTCGAAAAGATGGGAGCGGGAGCTCCATTTTCAGGGCTCGCATCGTCGGTAGGCGCCGCCACATTTTCGGTAGTCGCCTCGGAAGCACCGGTAGGAGCGGGAGCGGGCTGATCATCCGGGACAATGGTGGAAAAGATGGGCTCAGGGGCTCCTTGGGCCGGCGGCTGCCCACCGCGTCCGCCACGGTTTCCGGCGGCGGCAGGGCCGTCATCTGGGATGATCGTCGAGAAGATAGGGGTAGGGGCACCGGGGACCTCGGCAGGCGGCTGGGTGTTGGCGGGAGGCTGCGCGGTAGTGGTCTCAGGTGCGTTATTGCCAGGAGGCGGAGACGTGGTGGTTTGAGCAGGCGGAGGGACAACTACACCGCCGCCGTTGCCGTTACCGCCTCTGTTTCCACCATTGTCAGAGCCACCATCCGGGATGATGGTCGAAAAGATAGGAGCAGGGGCACCAGGAATCTCGGCAGGCGGCTGGGTGTTGGCGGGAGGCGGACACGTGGTGGGTTGAGCAGGCGGAGGGACAACAACTCCACCACCATTGCCGTTTCCGCCCCTGTTTCCGCCGTTGCCCCCTCCGTTTCTGTTTCCTCCTCGGCCTCGGCCGTTGCCGCCTCCGAAGAGGCCGCCGAAGCGGCTACGTCCGCCCTGGCCACCCCGCGAGCCTTGACCACGATGATGCCGGCTCCTCAAGATGTTCATGCCGCCGTAAGTGAAGGCCTGAGCGGGGTCGTTCTCGTCACAATCCGCGATGACGACCGCATCGCCAGCAACAGTCAGGCACTGTCCATCCGAGTTGCGGGGGCGCAAGACATGAGGTCCCCAGCCGGTCTCAAAGTCAAATAGCTGGGATTCGGTGACGCCTCCCTCGCCGGCAGCACGTCCGCCGCAAGAGAAGAGGTTGACGTTGCCGTTGCGTCCGTCAAAGTTGAGGCACGCTTGGGTCTGTGGCCTGTCAGCTAGGCCCACGACTTTGCGGCCCGATATGTAAACTCACCAGAGTGCTCACGATCAGCATGGCGCCATCCTGGTCGTTGTGCTTGCCGGCCGTGATGACGTCCCAGTGCTGTCCGTCGGTGCTTTGGCAGTCCGCCACTTGCAGTGGTGTCAGGTTGGCGCGGAAGTCGCCCGAGAGCGGATCGACAAAGAGACAGCGGCCGTCGGAGGTCATGATGGGGATGTTGGAATGCGCACGTGTCGCGGTGTCGTCGCGCTGATGCGCTTCGGCCGTAGCTTCTTCGTTGAGCTCGTCTACGGCCCTGTGGTGAAGTCCGGCGTCGACCCTCACGAGGGAGGCCGCGAGAGCCAGGAGAATAGAACGCTTCATAGCCATGATATCGGTAGAAGAAGAGTAAGTCGGGTCAAGAAGTGAATGTCCAATGGTTGAAGAGACTGTGAGAAATGAACGTAAAGGGGGAGGCGTCTGCGCAGCAGTCGTTCCCAAGGCGAAAAGAAAGGGAAGACGAAAGGAACGAGAGTGGAAGCTATTCACAAGTGAAGGCGCCGTGGAATCTCCATGGACTAACTCACGCGGACAGAGGTTGGGCCATGTTCATGTATATAGACGAGCCAAGTCCACTCCATCCACATGGATGCCCCTTGGCCGCGGGACCATTGCCGCATGTGCCATGCCGCCCCCGAGCCATGGCATGGGGAACAGGTCGCCCTCTACAATGATTAAATTACCGTCGGCGCTCAAGGCTTCACTGGGAGGGGCCTTCCGTTTCACGATACCTCCTACCAAGCGCTGCAGCGTTCTGTTTGCCAGCGTTCCCCGACCCAGGGTCGCATGGCGCATCACTCGGGCCAATCCCCCGTCCGATCATTGAGCGGCACAGGGATCAACGCCCTCGTAATGCGGTCTGTCTGTCGTCTGGTGGTCTTCGCGAAGCATTGAAAGGGTAAGTCAATACCCTTGCAAAGATCTGTCAGCGCGGTAGCAATTGGCTGGGCGGCAGCATCCGCAGGGTGAGGCCTGGACGGTGTGAAACGATCCTCGTTGCATCGCACAATTGGTGTAGGGATGGCGGAGAGAATATGAGACGAGGTCGGGGACCTGCGAGCCCCTTGACCACGATGACGGGCCATTTGATTGGGCACACGTTGTGCCGTGCCCTCCGCGCGCTTGAGCACAAAGATCTGGGTACAGCTGCCGCCATGTGTAACAATGAGCTGGCGCGGTAAACACGGCGCTTGGCATTGAGCAGGGCCGCCTTGTTGAAACGGGAATGCGCTCCTTCAGTGGTTGGTGCGACAGGAGGTGAAGTAGGGGGCCTCTTGAATAGAAGAACCTGGCAGCTTGGAGCTTGGGTGCTCATGAGCTGATTTTGTGCTTCTTGTCGTCCGAAACAGGAGACTCCTCGAACTGGTCGAAGCGACCCGCCATGGGCTGGTTCGTCCCGTCCGTCGTTTTGGGCGGGATCCTCAGACGATGCGCTGATCTGCGCGCTGAACCCGCTTGCATTCGGCCGAGGAACCAGGCCGCTGCTCGAGAGGATCACCGCTCCCGGGCGATCCCACGGCCTGAACATGTCGGACCAGCTGCACGTCCCCCAGCGTTCAAATCATCAGCAAGCACTCGGTCAACGTGCACGATCGAGGACATGGAACAATCGAAGCTGACCGAATTGACGAGCACAGCGCGAGGTGTTGCTGTCGTAATTGGTGGGATGATCAAGCAGATTCTGACAATTATGCGTCATATCGCCGATGTCCCAGCCCTGGACGGAGATTCTGTTCCTGGGGAGGCTGACCATCGCGATGCTCCAGGAACCAGATCGAACAGTGGAAAGCTGTCAAGTGCCGTCGAGCTGTGTGGCGGGAGCCTAAAAGCTTGAGCCGTTAAGGTTGACCAATGGCGAGGGGATCGGCTTCGATGGACGGCATCGTTTGGGTAAGGGAGGACAAAGGCGACATCTCGATTTGAGGCGAGTTGTTGCTCCGTCGTGCCCAGTGTTTGGTGGACCAGATGCCCGATCCATTCGTCTTGGAGAAGCCCTAGAGAAGGTACATTACTCATTTGATGATCGCCAAGATGCCTCCGGAGCTTTTGGTCTTCAGGTGGACCTTCCACGCGTGTGAAGTTACAGTGAGCATCACAAGCAGTAGGCACTGTTTGCTGGTTGCGGCACAGGCGATGAATGACCGCCGGGTTGCAGGGCTCGGACGTGAAGACGCAGTCAGCAAGAGCCAAGGAATCCAGCCATGAATCGGCCTTCACTGCGATGCATTTCCCTCCATGCGAAGCGCTTCGTGTCGTGAGGGTGGGAGGGTCTTCGGGTGTCGTCATCACCCAAAAGGCTGGAAAAGGCAAGACTCGTTCGCGATAGCTTCATCCATCCGGTAGGAGTGACTGATCTTTCAGGCCGACCCTGATCATGCGTGAGGGAAAAATGGGGATCGCTTGGTCTCGAACCTGCGATGCGATGCACCAACGTGGAGAAGAAGCGAACAACGCGTCAAGCCGTGAACCAGTGGAAGCACGAGGAGTGCGCATCCGGGGCGTTGGATGATGGGAAATCCGGGGGGTAAACAGAGTTGACAACCGGATGGCGTTGGCGTTTGTGTGGGAGAGCGAAAATGAGGCGTCTAGAAGAAGGAGGAGGATAAAGATGGCAGCAGATCAGGCAGGCACCACGGGCAAGAGCGGGGGGTGAGCGAGAAGCGGAAGGCGCCAGGGGTGGTGGCTTCCACTTCCATCTGTCAAAAGTGTTCTCCACAGTGCCTCCCAGCGGGAAACAGCGCTGTGTGACTCAAGCCGCGTTTTCAGGCGGGACGTTCGCGTTCTGTCCGCTGTAAGCTCAGTGGCTTCGCACGTTGGAAAGCTTGATCTCTTCATCCAATCGCCACCTCACCCAAATTCCATCCAAACTCCTCCTAGACCTCATCGAGGTTGGCCATCAAGGCACGTTGAGCTTCATCTCTACCTATCTGCCTATACAAGTCCGAAGCATCTTGAAAGAATCAGAATGATCCCTCTATTAGCTTATCGCCTCGTTACAACAAGAGCTTGCTCGACTTATACCACGTCCCCCCCCGTACGCCCAGTTCCATCACATGCCTGGCGCCTGAGTGTCCATCGAGGTGCGAGGCGCATCCGCGTGATATTCAGCCATGCGGCACGGCCTCGCTGAAGCCGTCAGTACTCTTTGAGATGGTGGGAGGGTCTTGATGCCGTGCTTCGTACTGTATCTGGCCGCCGCGCCGGGAGATGGCGTTGCCTACACACCAGACCCACGATGTCTTCACCGTGCCCAGTTTTCAGGCGTAGAATCTCCGGCCTGCCTCCCCCCCTCGTCCATCTTCAGCCAGTTCTTCACTGATGTCATGCTAGTCTTCTCCGTCCCCCTACTCTCTATTCGACTATTTCTATGCTGTTTCCCTCTTCTCTAGGTGGCAGCTAGGCTCCTCTCGAGACATCTCTTCTTTCCACCGTTGTCTGAGGCGACATCTAGGCACAAGCCACTCTTGATATATTTTTTCAGCTGCAACATACCAGTTCCAGTTGCTCTCAATATACTATCATATTCGTACTTTCTCCTCCCTATTATCACCACAATGTTTTCCAACTCGCAATCCGCCACCAACGATGCCGAGCCCGACCCTCCTCCTGCTCGCCGCCCCATCAGGGTCAACGTCTCTTCCGACGAGATGGACGCTGCTGATAAGCGTCTGGCTGAGCTCGGTTGCACGCCGGTATGTCTTCCCTTTTTTTGTCGAGATCTTCCATCTCATCACGCACTCTCCGTCGAAAGACATAGGCATGGCACGGGTACCTGTATGGGCAATATCTAACATCCTCCTCCAGGTCTTCAAGCGTGAATTCTCGTCATGGGCCTGCTTCAGCTTCGCCCTGAGCATCTCCGGTCTCTACGCAACTATCATGGCTACCTTCAACTACCCCCTCGTTGCTGGTGGTGCAGCTTCAGTCGTCTGGTGCTGGCTCATCGGCGGCGCCGGAGCGCTGGCGCTGGCTCTCTCCATTGCGGAGATATCATCTTCATACCCTACCTCTGGTGAGTCTCCTGAATCATTGTATGACTAGACAATCCCTGACTCTTGAGCAGGTGGTATGTACTTTACGATCAAGTACCTTTGCCCACCCTCCCATGTTGCTGTCGTTGCATGGATAGATGGTAAGTCTCTTGAACTCCATGATCACTGCCAACACACGCACTTACACCTCTCAGGATGGCTCAACCTCATCGGCACCATTGCTGGCACTGCTTCCTCCGAATACGCAGCCGCCCAGATGCTCCTCTCCGCTTGCTCCATTGCTTCGGGGTTCAAGTATCATCCCACTCAGGTGCACATCGTTGGCACCATGGCTGTGCTCTGCATCGCCCATGGCCTCATCAACAGCATGTCCACGCACTGGCTGAACAAGATCTCCAGCACATACGCCATCGTGCATATCTCCGTTCTTCTCGCTGCCGCCGTTGCGCTGCTTGCCGTGGACCAGAATAAGCACACGCCCGAGTATGTCTTCACGCACCTCGAGCCGCAGTCCGGGTGGACGCCCCCAGCCTTCAGCTTCTGGTTTGGCTGCTTAAGCGTGGCTTGGACCATTGCAAACTGCGATGGCGTTGGACAGTATGTTGACGATCTCCCCCCTATCCTCGAAATTGCGTTGCTGATAAAGTGTAGTATCGCCGAGGAGACACAGAACCCCTCTCAGGTCATCCCCTGGGCCATCACGGCCGCTGCCCTTTTCACATATGGCGTCGGCTTTTTGTACAACGTCGTTCTCGCATTTTGCATGGGCGATCCCAAACAGCTCATCAACAGCCCAAGTGGCATGCCCGTAGGTCGAACCTAATCCCCTCGAATGTATTCAGGTCACTAACAATACCCCAGATCTCGCAGATTTTCTACAACGTCATGGGTCCCGCGCCGGCAACCCTCTTCTCCATGGCCGGCTTCGTCGTCATGAACTTCGCCTGCATCCCCTCCATCCACGCGGGCTCCCGCACCGTCTGGGCCTTCGCGCGCGACGAGATGCTCCCCCTCTCCCGCATATGGTTCCGCCTGAACCCGCGGACGGATACGCCTCTCCCCGCAGTCTGGCTGTACGTCACGCTTTGCGTCTGCGTGAACCTCATCGGCCTCGGCTCGCACGTCCTCATCACCGCCATCTTCAACGTGTGCGCCGTCGCCCTCAACTGGAGCTACTGCATCCCCATCCTCTGCAAACTCATCTTCCCGGAACGCTTCGAGAGGGGTCCGTGGCACATGGGTCGCGCCAGCGTCGTCATCAACGTCCTCGCCGTCGGCTGGAACGCGTTCCTGTCCGTCATCTTCATGCTGCCGACACGCCTACCCGTCACGGCCGACAACATGAATTATGCGTCTGTCGTGCTGGTCGCCACTTTTGCATTTTCCATCATCTACTGGTTCGCCGGCGGGCGCAACTACTACACGGGACCACGCACGCGAGCCCAGCTCAGTGGCGACCAGATCGTGGCCGAGCAGTACGTGGCTGTCGACGACACGGAGAAGGCGCCCATCAGCGACGCCTCCGATTCCGATACCTCGCTCGTCGGGGAGCAGCAACACGCCGTGTACGATAGCGGGGCCGACTCCTCTGGTCTAGGGTCTTCGACTACCGTCTGCGGCGAGGAGACGTACGAGAAGGATAAGGGGTTCGATACCGTGTTCGACACGCCTAGCACTGGTTCGGAGGTGACGGTTCAGTGGGAGGGCGCGGATGCGGCAGATGTGTCGGATGCACATGAGCGCGATCCGAAGGCGACGCCTACTGGAGGCGACGAAACTCGCGGGTGAAGGGTGGTATCATGACGACTTTCCACGATTAACGACTGCTTGGAATTTGATGCGTTTGCTTCTTTGATTTTCTCTCGTCTGCTTTTTTTGCTATTTGGTCGTCTTGCGAGAGTTACAACCCCTGTTTATGTGGCATTTCCATGGCATTTCCAAAACATTTCCAAAAGCCTGCCGAATCTATTTCATCACGTTTTGATAGACTCCCATCACCTTCTATTCCTAATAAAAAGCATCTCATCCTCTCGGGCCCTCACGAAGGCGGATACCCGTGCATCTCCATGAACCCGGCACTCACGAGGCTCTCGGGCCCCTTGCGGTCCGCGGTGCCGGTCCAGTACATGAGCCCCCCGAGGCCGCGCTCGCGCACGTAGCGCGCCTTGAGCCTGACGCTCGCGGGCGTGTCGAAGCTCGCGAAGCCCTTCTCGGGGTCGACGTGCCAGGCTGCGGCGGCGGCCTCGTCGACGAGCGCGTGCGACAGCCACTCGGGCGGGAACTGGTCGTAGTCGAGCTCGCCGGCGCCCGAGAAGGAGTCGCCGGGCGCGCGGGCGCCAGGGAAGTAGCGCGCGTAGGCGGGGATGCCGAGGAGGATCTTGGAGGCGGGGAAGCCCATGCGCAGGGCGTAGTCGATGCCGTCGGCGCAGGAGGCGCGGCACGAGGGGTGGCAGCGGCCTCCGGCGGGCGGGTAGAGCTGGGCCTGGTGGCCGGCGACGTCGGCCCAGGGGCCGGAGAGGTCGTAGGCCATGAGGTTGAGGAAGTCGAGGTAGGCGGCGGCCTGGGGGAGGTTGATGTTGCGGAGGACCCATTCGCCGGGGGGCAGGGCGGTGGTGAGCTGGTAGCGGGGGCCCGGGAGGGTGGTGCGCAGGGCGTAGAGGAGGTGGAGGAAGTTGTGGCCCTCGGAGGGGTCCTTGGGGTGCTCCCAGTCGATGTCGATGCCGTCGAGGCCGTGGCGGTCGACGAAGGCGCGGCACTCGCGGGCGAGGGTGTCGCGGGCCTGCGGGGAGGCGGCGAGGGCCGGGAACTCCTGGGAGGCGGTGGCGCCGCCGAGAGAGAGGAGGAGCTTGAGGTGCGGGTAGGTCTGCTTCAGCTTGACGAGGGCGGCGAGGCAGCCCTTGACGCCGTCGGCGTCGACGTGGTTGTCGGCCCAGTCGTCGGTGGGCTGGGAGGTTAGCTGGGGCATGCTTTGGACTCAAAGCACAAGTACCTTAAGAGTGCCATCTTCGTTTACTCTGGGACAGTGTTAGTGACGGCTTGTCTGAAAGAACTCCATCCATGTTGATCCCGATATGAGAGCGTCATGAGATGAGAGAAAGAGGGACTCTAGGACGTCAAACGCACCCGACAAACGCGTACAGCACATGGCTGGCCTGGTGGACATTGAGCGCCGACGGCGGGATGCCACTGTAGATTTTCCACTGGGGATAGTACACGGCGTTGGCGAAGCCGTGAGACATGGTTAACTTGAGTGTGGTTGGAATGATAGAATGAGTGACTGTCGTGTCGTGAGGTTGTGAAGATGGCTCGTGTGGAGTCGTGGAAAAGCGACGGACTCCCGATGGCGGCAGCGGATAGGGCCGTGGAACCGTACGGGGGGCTTTTCAGGGCCCTGGGGAGCCAAGAATGGATATCTTTGGCTGCGCCTATCACCTCGGCGGCCACGCAAGCTTGGATTTCCTGTGGGTTTTGGGGGCGGCGGTGAAGCTGCTTCGTGCTACCCGAGCTTGCCGGCCTTGGCTGGGGATGAAGATGAGGATGTTCATGATGCGAACAGAACGAGGTCAGTTCATCGTATGTTCCTGATACTGAGTTCAAGTTTTTTTCCTCTGTATTATTCTATTATGTATATGATTTTCCCACCTCGCAGTTATTACATTGTTAGTTAGTATGCTTTATATGCAAGCTCATTTTCGTCGTTCATCGTCACATCGTGAGTCTTCCCCATCCGCATCAATCCCTCCCCCTCAGTGGTGCAAGGGCATTTGCTTCTCCGGCTCATGCACGTGCACGCCCGCCTCCTCGTCCAGCATGCCCGTCTTCCTCATGTACCTGTACAGCCCCGCGTCGCCCTCACTATGCCTGCCGCGCCCCTTGCCGATGATGGCGAAGCTATCCCGCATCCACAGCTCATAGTAGGCCGTCGCCAGCAGCGTCGCGGGGATGTTGACGAGCATGCCGATGGGCGCGTAGCCCATGTGCGTAAAGGCCTCGCGGCCGAAGAAGATGGCCGCCACGACGCGCGTGCCCAGGTCCCTCGCGAGGTTGGTGCTCAGCGTCTGGCTGCCGAAGCCCCAGATCATGTTGGCGTACGCGAGGCCGATGACGAAGGGGATCGCGCCGGGCGTCATGAACGGGTTCGCCGGGTCGAGGGCCGCCCAGACGACGATGCCGATGAACGTGTCGGCGAAGAACTCGACAGCGAACAGGTACCCGAGGCTCTGGCCCTCCATGGGCATGGGGCACAGGATGGAGGCGGGCGCGGCGCCGCCGACGAGGGGCCGGCCGGCGGCCTCGAAGACGGCGCTGACCTCCTGCACCTTGGTCCAGTAGCAGGCCATGAGGACCATGCCGGCGAAGAAGGCGCCGGCGATCTGCGAGGCGATGTAGTACGGGACCTTGCGCCACGGGAAGCCCTGCCAGAAGGCCATGGCCAGGGTGATGGCCGGGTTGAAGTGCCCGCCCGACACCGGGGCGCAGGTGATGATGGCGAGGGCGACGCCGATGCCGAAGGCCCAGCCGATCTGGAATACGCTGCCGAAGGCGGCGAGGCCCTGCTCGTGGTCGTGGTGGAGGACGAAGCTGGCGATGGAGGCGATGCCGCAGAAGACGAAGAAGAAGACGCCCGTGGCCTCGGCGACGCACTGCCGCAGCAGCGCGGGGCGGGCGTGCTCGAACTCGAGGCGGCGCTCCGAGACGGGGCGGTAGACGGGCTCGTGGGCGGCGATGTAGTGGGCTGCGGCCTCTTGCACGTCCATGTCCGCATCATGATGGTCGGTGGGTGACGGGGTGAGAAGAATGCTGCCCGTCAGTGGGGTGAGGGTGTGGGCGCTGTCGGTCCTGAAGCTGAACGGCTTCTTCATATGCAGGTCGTGCAGTGAGTCGGCGGGCGACGGCTCCTGCTGGTGTTGTAGGTGGTAGTGTGCCGCCATCGGCGCTGATGGCACTGATGTTGATGTGTCTGAAAGCATCATGTTCAAGCTGCCGAAGCAAGTATGCAGACACTGGTAATACCAGGTAGAGTGTGAGTGATGTCAACTGTCTGGATTGAATGTGAATGATGAGAGGTAGCAAGTGGTCAGGAGAAGCCATCCAGGCCGCCCTTTTATTTACTCTTGAGAACGGTTCAAACCGATTCCATGGTCGAGATGGTGGCACCACCAGACGTTCTTCGCTCGATGCCGCTTCGATTCGTTATGCAGTGCCTCGCTGGCGTCACGTCGCAAAGAGCGATAATCACGACACGTACAGGGGGTATATCGCCCTGAAAAGGCCAGCTTCCCTTCAACACGGGGCTGGGCGCTGGCCGTCGACGGGATTCGAGGGGGCGTTGGCACCGCGGACCGCCAACCCGCAGCCAGAACAAGGCCACAGAGGTGAGGGAAAAGATGCAATGCGACAGAGTCTCCCGTCAGGCGCCGCAGAGCCTCCGGAAGTGGCCGGACACGACGCTATAACAACGTGATGTGCCTGGGCTGTCCGGGTTCCAGACTGTCTTGGCGGGAGGCTGCCTGTACGCTGACCGCCTGCCGCCTAACAACACCACTGTGACGTGCGGCAACAGCATCACCATGCCCATGCCTTGCTGGCTCATCCAGGCGTGGAAATCAAGTGCATCGTCTGCCTGCTTTGCACGATCAGCGTCTGATGATGCAGCAGCGATGGAAACCTGCTTGCTCGGGCCAGCGTGCACTGACAGGAAGCTCGTGTGACACTTGAAGTTCGACTTGTTGGCGCATCTACTCGTGCCTGCTGTATTTGAACTTCTGATGGATGATTCGACTGAAATATATTACCAGCAACCAAGTGAACGTGAGCAAGCCTGTCTCATCTTGGCAGCTCGCGAACACAATCCAATTCAGTCATTGAAAGGTCTTCGAGTTGGGATCGTCGATTTGCCGCCACATGTGGCTCGAGGCGCAGCGAGCACGAGTGAATTTGGGGCGCAGTGAGCTATTCTGGGACCGGCGTGTGGCTTGCATGCAAGTAAGCTGAAGCCTGAAAAGCAGCACACCCAGAAGGGCAGGGAGGCATAGCATCCCTAGAGATTTGATGTTATTTTTTCATGTGTGATATGCTGAGAGATCTTACAAGCCTTTCACTCTTCCCTTCTCCAAGCAATCAGTCTTACACATTCATTGCGAGCCAGGTGAGATAGCTTACCTAAACAGCATCGAGGCCTCGGCAGGGGAGCTTATGTAACAGTTCCAGAACGTCCACCTCTTCCCTTTCGGGCAGTGATGCACCGTTTCAACTGAAGCGCCCCCTGAGAACCCACTGTACCAAGCCGGGACCTGCGCCTCAAGGTCTACGCTGATTCGCCCCAGACAACTCTGTTACAGGCCGAACGCTTCTAAAAAGCGGTCCCGGGGCGTCAGGGTCCAATCGCCACCGACGCACAGGGACGCGCCTCGACGCTGGGCTGAGCTCGAGCTCGACTGGCAGCACCGGGAGAAGGAGCAACCGCCAGGGGGGAACCTCTGATTGCCCGTCCGTCCCCTTTTCCATTCTGCCAACGAGAATCCGCCCAAATACACGACCACTGTATTTTGAGGGCACCTCTCTCTTTCTCGCTTCTTGTTCCACAATCTCTTTCTTGGGCCCATCGTCATCTCGTGGTTGAAGTAATTGTTCAACGTCTTGGACATCCCTTGCATCTCTCTTCCACCTCCTGTCTTGGCGTCACCCAGATCACCAATTCCCTCCCCCTGCTCGCCTTATCGACGGCAGAAGAATAGCACAAGTCCTGCGCACGCGCCTCCTATCTGACGGTCGATCGTCCCCTGGCTCAAGGGCAGGACCTTGCTCGCTTTGCGTTTCCTCCTCGCGCGCCGACTCTTTCCTCTCGACTAGCCTCTCCTGCATTCCAGCACCCTCACGCCGAAGAACGGGCGAAACGTCACGCATAATCCTCCCGACTCTCGTCATCCTCCTCCATCCGCCACAGACCGACCGCGTTCCCGGCCGAAAGTCGACTCGACCCTTCTCAGCCCAAAGGGCCCGATCTCCGAAACCCACCCCATCATCACAATCCAGGGAAGAAGCCTTTGCGCCTCCCCCACAAGCATCATGAGCGTATGTGTTTCACCCCATCGTTCGCACCCTCGAGGTTTCGTCTCTAGTGCTCGGCGGGTTTGCCCTCTGCCCATTCCGCCCAATGCCTGACACGGCTCACCGGCCGGGCGGCACCCCGATCTACCTCTCCCGTCGCTGATGTTGTCTCGTTTTCCCTCTCCTCCATGTTACACCCATCTCCTCGCGTACACCTTTCTTCTTTGACAGAATAATTGCTGACAATATGGCCCAACAACAGTACGGGTATGCCTCGCCCTCGTTACCTGCCACTCGCGTGGTCGCACACTGCACGAACGAGAAACTGACGCGCGACGGGATAGATACGGCGGCAGACAGAACCCCTTTGACGACAGGGGGGCGTCGGAGGGCAACTATGCCGCTCCTCAGCAGCAGTCGTATGGCCAGTCCTACGGCGGAAACCAATACGATCAATACAATGGTATGTCCTCGGGTACCCCCGCGCAGCCGTAGGTCGACCTGGCTAACCCCCGCCAGAATCCAACGTCGAGATGACCTCCATGGGCCAAGGGGGCGGCAGCTACGGCGGCAGCGACCCTAACGCCATCCTCAACGAGTGCCGCTCCATCGACCAGGGCATCGACGAGGTCGAGCGCAACCTTGGCCAGCTGCGCATGCTCCAGGACCGGTCGCTCGCCGACGCCGACACGTCGGGCAACAGCAACACGAAGCGGCAGCTCGAGGGCCTCAGCGCCGAGACAATGTCCATGTACCGCGGGCTCGTGGAGCGGGTGCGCACGGTAAAGTCGAACCCGGACTCGCGCACGCCCAAGAACAACCCGCAGGTGGGACGCATCGACCGCCGCCTCAAGACGGTGATCCAGCAGTACCAGCAGATCGAGTCGCAGTTCCGCAAGAAGACGCAGGAGCAGATGGCGCGGCAGTACCGGATCGTGCGGCCCGACGCCGACGAGAGCGAGGTCCGGCAGGCCGTGTCCGACCCGGAGGGCGGCGCCGTCTTCAGCCAGGCCCTCATGCAGAGCAGCAGGCAGGGCCAGGCGCGGGCCGCGCTCAACGCCGTGCAGGACAGGCACGCCGAGATCCAGCGCATCGAGCGCCAGATGGTCGAGCTCGCGCAGATGTTCCAGGACATGGACACCATCGTCGTCCAGCAGGAGGCGGCCGTCGCCCAGATCGAGCAGAAGGGCGAGGAGGTCGCGGAGAACCTGGTCAAGGGCAACGAGGAGATCGAGGTGGCCGTCAACACGGCGCGCGCCACGCGCAAGAAGAAGTGGTGGTGCCTCGCCATCTGCGGTATGTTCGATTCGTTTCCACCCTCAAATCTACTTACTGACTTGTTTTCTAGTGGCCATCGTCATCGTCGTTGCCATCGTCGTGGTCGTCGTCGTCGCGGTCAACGGCGGCTTCAACAACAACGGCGGGGGCGGCAACAACAACGCCAAGCGGTCCATCGAGCAGCTCGCCACCTCCATGAACATGGACACCCGCACACTGTCCCGCGTGCTGCGCGACAGGATGAACAGGCCCGGCATCGAGTGGCAGCCCGGCGCCAACGCGGCACGGGACACGGCCGCCGCCGCCTACGCGCGCGGCATGGACCTGCCGCCGATGCGGTTCTAGGATGGCCGGCGGGTATATATATTGTTTCTGTCCCTGTTTTCATCGAACAAGTGCTCTCTCAATCATCTATATGGGTCTGGAACCACATGAGGGAGCGCGCATGGCTCTTGTATCGCGAGCGGCAGGCTGGGCATGAGACTGGTGGAGTTGGATGTGCCTCGCAGCTCTGCCTACAAGTATTCTCGTCTCGTGTCACACATCTTTTTGTTTTGCGGAATCTGGAAAATGGGGGAAGGTCTCATTATACAGTCCCCCAAGGGTCCAACGCCCCCTCAACCAAGCGGGCGACGAAAGGGCGTTTCTCGTTTTTACATCTTTGTATTTCCCCAGGCGACCCCCCGCGCCTGTCTGCGGCCCCTCTGTCGAGTTCTGTTCTTCTTTCGCTGTTCTGTCTTCTGCTTCTCTGCTTCCCTGGGCATCAATAGGGCGTTCTCCTTGCTAGCATGAGTCCCAATCGGTTTCTGCAAATACAATCTTTAGTCGTTTTTCTTCATTGGTCGTTTCACTGCGTGTTGCGGGGCGATGGAGATGATGTTACAAGTCTGGTATTGGGTGCTTCTGGACGATCTCGTGATCTTACATTAACTAGACTCTCTGTCTCTCTTGTTCCCGTCCAGAACGCAGAGAAGAAGCTAATAGTACAGAAGTCTCCCCGTATTGGACATGTCCGTCCGGTGTGTCTACCCTTTCTTGACTCGGGGCAAACGTGCTGATCATCATTAGGTCTCTTTCATCTCCTTCCCTCGCTGATAGTGCGCGCCATGAGCATTGTCGATGCTCGTCAAAGGGCCCTCTCATCAAAACAGTATCGTACATCGTCTCCCGTGGACAACAAAACAACAATAAAGGGTGCTCCTAGCCCCTGTCAAAGACCGCGCGTGCAACATCTAGTTGCTGGGTATTCCCAATTACAAACCATGCTTCCATGCCATGTAAGTTTCGAAACGGGGGTGCCGTAGCGGCAGCCCGGTCTCGCGACCTTTTCTCTTTCCTTCATGTCGTTATCATTATTCTCCCATTAGTTCCTCAAGTCGTAACTTATCTTCTCGTTTGTTCTTGCAGTCGTAACATCGTGTCATCCATGCGAAAATACACAGGTGCTCTCTTCGTCTCTGCGACCTCAGCACATCCCTCAGTGAGGATGCATCATCGGGCCGTTGAATTGCCTGTTCCGCTTCACCGGCATGTTGGTCCCCAGGTCGAACTCGCTGCTCTGCAGGTCCTCGACGTCCACGCCATTTGTCTCGGCCTTGCGGTGTATTCCTGCGATCTCAGCATTGGCGAACCGCACCCGGGCCTTCAGGTTGTTGTGCATAGCAACAATGGCCCGCGTCGTCGGCCTGCGGTTGGGGCGCGTCTGCTCCTGCTGCCGTCCACGGCGCGCGGGCGTTGGGTCCTGTCCGCCGGGCAGCGGCTTAGGGTCGTTGCGCGAGTTGCCTGGGAGCGTGGGGACCACGAGCTCCTTGGATGTCGGCTTCTTGCCGTCGACCATGTACAGCGTATTCTCGATGCGCAGCTGTTCCGGGCCGGGGATATCATGTACAAAGGCCCGGGGGCCCCTGGGCGTGGTGCTGATTACGGGCTCGGGCTCGCGGGGCATTACGCTTCCGTTCGCCCACTTGTTGCCAGGCCGGGGGCTGCGGATCGCCATCAGGTTCATAGAGTTGCTCAGGGGGGCCAGTGATGTGCTTCCGGAGGCTATCGTCGTGTAGCTGTCCGAAATCATTGCATCGTGGAGCTTTTCCGTCCATGCGATGGTTTTGACAGGAGGGGGCAGAATATGCTTCTCGGGGCTCTTGTCCCCTTCCTTCCGGACCGTGGGCTTTGTCCCCTCGATACTGAGAGAGATCGGCGCGATATCGAGCATGGGGGGTGGCTCCGGCGACTCATGCACTTCCAACGCGAGGATGGTCTGGTATTCAAGGCCCATTCTCTCCCTGACGCTCTGGTGGCTCCATTGAGCATCCCACTTCCCAGGCGCGCTGGCCATGAGCTCTGCACGGACCTCGTAGCCTATGCAGCCCTGCTCTCCGTGGTCTTCGTCGTCATTCTCGCTGTCGCTGTCGGCATAGCCAAAGTGGCGGCTGTAGCCACGCCGGCGCTCTTTCTCGGCGAGGAGGAAGGCCTTGGTCGGGCCACGGGGACACGAGCCTGGGCGAATGGCCATCTTGACACAAGTGTGCTTGTTGGGGCATGTCGACGGGTCGGGCATGTCGGGACTGCTGAAGACATGGGTGTAAGTGACAGTGCGCCGGTAGGTCACCATCCAGTCTCTGCAGCGTTCCCAGGACATGTGGCGCTGGTAACCGCAGTAGTCGCAGTGGGCGGTGCATTCTGTGCACATGGCTGCAGAGGATGCGGGAGTTGAAAGTTTCTTTGTGTCTTGGATGGTACTCGGGGAGGGTTCTCGTCGGATAAGTCTCCTACTCGATGGAGTTGCCTTTGCGAGATGTTGATGGGACAAGGTCGAGCCAAGGCTGAGCGAAGAGAGTTTGTTCCCCTTGGCGTTTGGGTGTCCCGTTCTCTCAGTAATAACAAGGTGGTGAACTGATACTCTCTGTCCTGGACGGCAAAGATGGCTGGCGCACGCTGTAGCTGTTCTTGGTGCAGCTACTGTGAGCGACGACGCGGAGGTAGAGATGGTTCTGTAGGATGGACGGTCTCAGGGTGAAAGAAGACTGAATCAAAAAAGGACTACTGGCCATAAGAAAGAGGGACAGTGAAGAGAATTACAAGCAGTAGTCTTGTCAAGGACGTGCCGAAGAGGAAAGAAGAGCGCGTAAGAGGAAGACGCGCAGAGGAGTGAGAGACTGAAGAGAAACTCGATGTAAGAAGAGGTGCATGGGAGGAAAAGACGAGAACAACAAGAGTGCGCGCCGAAGATGAAAGGGAGGAGGATTTCATGGGCGGAAATAGTGGCGCTCATGTTTAGAGTTATAGTTTGGCAGGAGCGATATCTCCAACCTTGTCGTCGTCTGCTTCGAGGCAGGAACGGAAAAGGGGGGCCACCACAGCCACTTTCTACTATCACCAGAACCATTACCGGGCATCTCATAGGTACCTACCTTATAGGTAAGGTACTCGTCAACAGTGCTGCAGACATGTTCGCCTCAGGTGTCCCATGAACATACATCCTTCTATTCACCGTGTACACAGGCAGGTTTACACCACGCGATGAAAGGCCTCAAATCATCCAAGCAGAATGCTTCCAAGGATGTAACCAATTGCTTTTAAGTACTCTAATGCAGAAAAGCCCAGTCCTGAACGCCATACCCCATATAGCACAACATGCAGTCAAGCACAAGTGAATGCAGACAGCATCTCCCCCTTTAGATGGATATCTCTCGAGCACGTGACCACCCCCTTACCGGTCCTTCTTGCCGGCCGACTTCTTCGCCTTCTTCCTCTTGTCGCCAAAGGCCTCCTCGTACACCTCGGCCGCCGTCTGCTGCCCGGCCTTGCGCTTCGCCTTGCCCGTCTTGACGCTGACGACGGTGCTCCCCTTGCCGTCGGCGACCTGCCTCTCGGCCTCCTCCCACGCGGCGCCCCCGCCCTCGATCTCGTACTGGTCCAGCGGCAGCGAGTCGATGAGCTCGCGCTGCTTCTTCCGCATCTCCCGCGCCACCTCGTCGCCGCCCTCCTCGAGCTCCTCGTCCAGCGTCACCGCCAGCGGCTCGAACCGCTCGTCCACCACCTCGTCCTCGTGCACGCCCGTCGCGTTCTCCCGGCTCACGCCCAGCTTGTCGCCGCGCGGCAGGCCGGCCTCGGCAGCCGCCGACACGAGCGTGCCAAAGTGCGCAGTCACCTTGCGCAGGATCTTGATGAACATGGCCAGCAGCTGCTGCGGCGGCAGGTTCAGCTCCTGGCCCACGGCGTCCATGCCCTTGCGCTGCTGCCCGATGGCGAGCAGGATCGTCTGCTGCACGGGCGACAGGTTGACGGCCGCGCGCAGCCGGCCCGTGAAGTAGAGCGTCGACAGCGTCGGGAGAAGATCCAGGATCACGTGGTAGTCGAGCATGTTGTTGGCGTACGACTCGAGGCGCTTGAGGTCGAAGGGGCTCATGTACGTGTCCAGCTCCGTCTTGGTCAGGGCCTGCACCTCGACGCCGTCGAGCTTGGCGCCCGCGCTCGCGGCCTCGTCCACGCTCGCTGCCGTGATGCAGTGGAAGGTGCGGAAGTCGTAGGACAGGAGCGTCAGGAACCGCTTCTGGAAGTCGCGCGCGAAGGCACCCAGCCACGACTTGTCGGCGCCCACCTCCAGGGGCTTGACCATGACGCACGTGTGCTCGCCGGTGAGCTCGCTGGCAGTCTGGCGGACGTACAGCTGTGGGGTGTGTTAGCACGATATACCAAATAGCCAGGATTCGAGGAGGTACGTACCGGTGCGAACTGAGCCTTCTTCCAGAACCGGAGCAGCTCGGGCGACATGCCGTACGACACGCCGATGTAGTCGAGGGCCGCGGGCTTCTTCTCGTCCAGCTTGGCGAACAGCGTCGGCATCTGGTTGATGTCCTTGACCTTGACATCGTCATCCAGCAGCGTGGCATCGGCGAGCTCCGCGTCCGTCGCGCGCGTGTACGTCTCCTCCATGACGGCGTCTCCCTCGGACAGGTTGGTGAACTTGCCCTCGTAAAAGTCGACGAGCAGCTGCAGCGCGCGCTTGCCGTAGCCCATGCCGATGTAGTCCGGGTTTGTGGCGATGCGCACGATGCGCGCGCCCGAGAGCGACGCGAAGTCCTCGTCCTGGTACTGCTGGCTGACGAGCCAGGGGATCAGGTCGCCCGAGGGCCGGGAGCCGCGGCTCAGCTGGTTCAGCACGCTCTGCCGGCTGATCTTGCCCTCGAGGGCCACCTGGATCACGCACAGGGGCTCGGGCAGCTTGTTGTTCGTGGCGGGCGCCGCGAGGATGTAGAGCTCGTGCGCCGGGGCGTCGCTCATGAGCTGCAGGTCGTTGGGGGAGTTCTTGTAGTGGCTGGCGACGTACAGTGCTACCATCTGCTGGAGCATCCTCTCGGCGACGACGTGGCCCTAGATTGCATGTCAGCATGGATATCAGATTCAACTTCAAAGAACAACATACCGAGAAGAGCGTGTCGCGGTTGACCTGCAGCAGCTCGCACTGGCTGGGGTCGGGGCAGCCCTGGCCGCCGGCCTTGGCCTTTGGCAGCGTCGCGTCCAGGCAGAGGACCTTGTTCAGCCACTTCTCGACATCGTCGCCCTTGGCGTAACGGATGGGCTCCGACAAGGTGATCTCGCGCAGGGACCTGCTCGCCTGAAACTCGTTGGACTGGTCCTTGGACGAGCGGCCCGTGGCGCGGTCGGCCACCGTGGTCTCGCCGCTCGGCTGCGCGCCGGGCCGCGACTGGTCACGCAGCTGCTTGATGAGCTTCAGCGACAGCGAGCGGCCGGTGCCCTCGTAGCCGTTGATGGTCGAGGCCATGAAGACGAGGTAGGGACCCATGAGCTTGCGCACGACGGGGAGGGGGATGGCGGCGGCCTCGTCGATGACGACGAGCTCGGCCTGGCCCAGCACGTGGGCGTCCTGCGGCCGGATGTACTGGATGGTCTGACGGTGGTTCCGCGTGATGTTGACGCGGACGATGGCCTTGTTGAAGTCGGGGTTCGTCGACTGGATGATGGAGTAGTCGGCGTGGTCGGCGTAGCCGAGGGCGTCGAAGCCCTTGAAGACGAACTCGAAGAGCGTCTTCAAGTTCTCGGGCGACGGGGATGTGATGAAGATGTTGCTGTAGCCGTGCGCGACGGCGGCGGCGACGGCGACGCCCATGGCGGCGGACTTTCCGCGGCCTCGTGCGGCCGTGAGCGTCACGGTGCTCCGCAGCGTCTTCTCGCTGATGGCGTCGACAAAGGTCAGCAGGGCCTTGGCCTGGTCGGTGGTCCTGGCCAGGTTGACGAGGGAGCCGACGGGCTGTGTGTCCTGCAGGGAGTCCTTGAGGGTGTCGAGCTCCTTCTGGGCCTCGGTCTTGTCATCGTCGAGCTCGGGGGGCGGCAGGCGCGTGACGTTCTTGCCGCCCGAGATGGGCAGCACGTTCATCTCGTCGTCGATGACGAGGCACGAGGCGCAGCCGCCCAGGGAGAGGATGAAGCGCTCGTTGAAGCGGGCGACGACGTCGTCGTGGGCCTCGGTGCGGTACTTGTTGTGCACGTCCATGGTGAGGTTGTACAGCTGCTTGAGGGACTTCATGCCCTTGAGCATCATGATGACCATGCCACCGCCCTCAACCGTCTCGATTGTGCGCGCCAGGATGTTGGGCGTGATGGCCTCAAAGTCCTGCAGGACGCACATGCCGTACGTGTTTCCGAGAATCTTCTCCGTCTCCTTGTAGTAGACATAGCGGATGTTGTTGAGCGAGACGAAAAGCTCGAAGGGGTCGGACTGGTTGGCCTCTCGGATGCCGCGCTTGATCTCCTTCTTGATCTTGTTCTCGCGCTTCTGTCGGTGACTGCGCACGGGGGTTGGTCAGCTCTGGGGACGTTGCTCGCCCGGGTAGGCGGAGAGACGTACCTTGTGAAGCCGAGCAGCTTGTTCTTGTATGCCCAAAGCATGTGCTTGTTGTGCTTGGGGTTGTCGTGCGTCCACATCGTGTACAGGTTCACGACGGTGTCCTTGATGTTGCGGTCACCGACCACCACGATGAAGCTCCTCTTCTTCTCCTGGACGCCATTCTTGATGAGGGCCGGGATGCGGGAGTCGCTGGAGGGCGTTAGTGGGATGCAGCGATACTGCCGAGTGATCAACTCACATCTGTTTGCGCGACATCTTGGCGGCTTCAAGGGATTGCCCTTTGAAAAAAGTCCTCCCGAAAGCTTCAAGTCGGTCGTGATGTAGGCGGCGGGACTCGAGCGGCTCAGACGCCGGAGCTAGCGCATCGAAGAATTCCAAAATTTTGGCGGACCGCAACATTTTCTGCCGGGCGGTCGGCGCTGCTGTCGAGGGCGGTGTGGGGGTGGCTGACGCCACATCAATCTTTACTCAGCCACACCTTTGTTTCATCAGGATTGTTCTTGGGAATCCGATGTCTAAAGAGCCACGAAGAATACATTTGGATAAATGATAGGACGTTCAGACTTGGTAATATTCATGAAAAACAAGGATCATGTTGTACTCGTCCATCTATCTATACACCCTCCATGTTGTACATTTACATCCGTCCGGAGACAAGTCAAGCGAGAGTACCTCTCCTTGTAAGCAGTCCATGCTCACAAACGGGCTCGTCACTCTCAGTGTCCTCAGCAGAACTTCCTCTCATGAATGTCTGCCATTGCTATGCTGGTTGCAGCGGTCTATCAAGCCCACGAGGGGACGAGAAGAGAAAGAAACCCGCGAGATGCAGTATATGCCCTCCATGCATTCCAGCGCCCGAACGTCGGACGGCAAATACGAAAAAAAAAGAGAAACCCTGCCGTGGAACACCCAAGCGCAACGAACCGCCTCAGAGCCTGTCCAGCTTGCGCCTCAGGTTGCGGGTCTTCTTCATGAGCTTCTTGTACTTGGCCTTCTTCATCTTGAGCTTGCGCTGCCTCCGGACGCTGAGGGCGTGCATGGTGCTGCCGCGGTCGGCGGGCCGGGCCTCGTCGAACATGAGCTGGCGGCGCGCCATGCGCTCGAGGAAGGAGCGCGGCGTCGCGGCGGCCTCGTCGTCGACGATGCGCGGGCTGTGCGCCATGACGCGGACCTCGCCGTTGGTGTCGGTGGACTCCTCGATGGTGAAGAGGGCCTTGTAGACGCGGTGCTGGGGCGCGTCGTCGGCGAGGAGCGAGTGGCTGGCGGCGGCGGCCTCGACGTCGGCGTTGGCCTCGGAGGCCGGGCGGGCCTCGGGGGCCGGCGGCGGGCGGAAGGGGACGAACTGGCCGGCCATGGCGTTGAGCTGCACGTAGACGCTCGACTCGGTGCCGTCGGCGTGCTGGAGGTCGACCTTGCGCACGGGGTCGCCGTTGACGTCCGCCTCGGTCTGCTCAGAGATGGTCATCTTGGCCATGGCGCCGTCGAGGTCGTCGGCCGTCCGGGACAGCGTGGAGATGACCTCGGAGGTGCTCATGGACTTGCTGCGCAGGTCGAAGATGGTGGCGAAGGACTCTTCCGTCACGGACTTGGGCATGCTGTGGGTGACGGAGATGGGGCGGTGGAGGGAGAAAAAGGTCGAGAGGCCGAGGGCTGCGAGCGTTAGTACGGTCCGTATGCTTCCCGTCTTTCGGCTTGTTCCAACATACCTTCTTGCGAGAGGTGCTGCGTGCTGGGCACGCTGGGCAGCTTCTGTGATGCGGCGCTCCTCTCGGCGCTGTCCTTGCTCCTGCGCTTCCTGGTATTCGTCTTGGCCTCGCCCGACCGCGAGGATGTCGACGCGGGCACGGCGGCCGACTGGCCGGGGATGTCCTTGGGCCCATTATCGGAGCTCGAGGGTTTCGAGGACGAGGCTCGTCGTTGGTGTCGGAAGGGTCGCGAGGCACCGACGGCGGCGGCTGCTCTCGGGGCGGAGGCGCTGAGGGAGGCGACGAGCGGCGTCGGCGGCACGGAGACCACGCGACGCACTGTGTTGGGCAGCATCGTGTTGCCAGGGGCGTACGACGGGGAGAAGGACGTCGTAAGGTGTGATTCGAGGGGCGAGAGGTGAGCTGCGTTGAGGATGTCGTCGCGACGACGTTGGCGTTGACCGGAGTTGCAAAGCCCGGATTTGGCCGCAGGGAAAAGAACTGGTGACTGCGAGTTCGTTCGTTGCTCCACTTCGCCTCAGGCATCAACTCGGCCCGAAAAAGGTACGTACCGAATGGCTCGACTTTCTGTCACGGACTCACGATAACGGATATTCTATTTGATAAGCCACGTACAATCCCTCTACAATACAATCAAGGCCATGCATCACAAAGCCACGTTCAGATGAGCCATTTCTCGAGTGACCCGACCCAAAGCCGGTGCCGGACAAAGGAACCAAGGCATGGCGTCATGAGCCTCGCCCCGTGATCAGCTCCGGCCAAGAGCCGCCCGCATTATCTCTCACCGCCAGCACCTCCTCGCACTGATAGGAACTACTACTAGTAGTGAGATCGGATGGCCCATCGTGGACTCACCCGTCCAGAGAATACCCAACATCCCCCGCCTCCCGTCCCATCTGCACAAGCATCGCCCGCATGTGCTCCGCCCTCCTCCTCTCCCCCTCGCCCAAGGCGCCCAAGTCCACCCGGTCAACCCACCCCTTGAGCCCGTGCTGCAGCACGTTCCTCGCCCGCAGCGCGCTCCCCCCGACGTGCCCCGCGCTTCCGTGCAGCGTCATCCTTTCCTTTCCCGCCGAGTACACCCCGCGGTGCAAGATGTTATTGTTGTAGAAGACCACGTCGCCGGCCCGCAGCTTCACGACGAGCTGGCCCGGCAGCTCGGGCGCGAAGGGGTCAGCGCCGCGCTCGACGTCCGTCCGCGCCCGCGCGTGCGACCCCGGCACCACGACGAGACTCTCGTCGTCGTAGAGCGCCATGTTCCACTGCGCCGAGTACGACGGCTGCCCGAGCCTCGCGAGCTCCTGCTCCGCCGTCGCCGTCGCGGGTATGTCGTCCCGGTGCCAGCGCAGCGCAAAGTCGGCATCGGGCCGCACGAGCAGGTTGAACAGCTCCATGACGAGGTCGTCGTCGCCGCACGACAGCAGCGCCTTGGTCGGCTCGAGCACGGCGTCGGAGAAGTACGTCTTGACGTAGACGGCGCTGTCCGGGAGGTCGGGGTGCATCATGCCCTGGACGCCCCAGATGCCCTCGGCGGGCAGGTTCGTCGGGGACGACTCTGGCCAGGGCGGGAACTGCTTCGGAAGGGTGCGGACGTGTGGCCACTCGCCGGCGCGGGCGAGGGCGGCCGTCTTGTGCGTGACGCGGCGCAGCTCCTCGAGCTCTGGCTGGGACAGGGCCGAGGGGACGATGACGAAGCCGTCGCGGTTGAGGCGTTCCAGGAGGGTCGGTGATGCCATTTCTGTGGGTTTTTTCATGTCTCTATCAGAAACTGCCTTGTGTGCTCCTGAAGATAAAGCCGAGGCGATGTGAGTTGATGAACAGATCAATCATCTTGCGTTCTTCAGTTGAGTTCAGAGCTTCCCACAGATGGTGGGGTAACCGAGCTGGAGCCAGTGCCCGCAGTTCCATCAGCCGGCATGCAACGTTTCAGTGCCGTGTTGCCAACCTGATAACCTAACAACGACGCCCCTGTGATACTTGCGAACATCCCCGACTAGGACAATCTCTGTTCAGTTCATGCCATGTTGATCTTGTTGATGCGTTGATAGGATCAAGACAACAGGCAAGTATCTCGACACAGTGTCGTATTCGAATTGGCAGGGATCGATATGAAACCCCACTGATCGCCCAGCTTAAACTCACAACAGGTCCATCCGTCACTTGATGTTTGTTGAATCATCTTGATTACTACTCTTACAACAGTGCCATCTTCAGGCCGCCCATCACATCTGGGTATCACTTGCGGACCGCCTCTACTTGGCCTCCTTCTTGGCCTTCTCGGCAATCTCCGCCGCCTTCTCCGACTTCTTCTCCAGCACCGCCTTGAGCTCCTCGAGCGTCTCCTTGAGCAGCTTCTCGCCCTCGTCCTTGTGCTTCTCCGCCACCTCGCTCAGCTGCTTGATCTTGGGCAGGATCTCCTCGCCCTGCGGGATCATCTTGATGTACTTGTCCAGGCCGGCAAACCCGCCGAAGCTGTCTGCTGTCGACTTGGCCTTGGACTTGGCCTTGTCCACGGCGTCTCCGACGTAGCTCTCGAGACCGCCGAGGTCGCCCGACTCGGCGGCCTTCTTGGCCTGCTCGAACAGCTCCTTCGCGTTGCCCTGCTTGAGCGCGTCGGCGTTCTTCTCGACGAGCTCCTTGATCTTGGGGTTCTTGTCGAGGTAGGGCTTGGCCTCCTCAAGACCACGCTTCCATGCCTCGTCGCCCAGCTTGCGGACCTGCTGCACCTTCTCGTCGATAATCTTGCGCGCCTTGTCGATGTTGGCCACGCTGAAACCGCCAGCGGCGAGCTCCTTGAGCTGCTTCCACGTCTCGTCGACCTGCTTCTTGGCCTCGGGTCCGTACTGGTCACCCAGCTGCTTCAGCTGGTCGATGTTGCCGCCGAGCTTCTCCTTGACCTGAGGGTGGTTGTCAAGGAGATCGGAAGCGGCATCGGCCGACAGCTCGGCGATCTGCTTGCCCAGGTCGGCGATGGCCTCGTAGGCCTTGGAGGCGGCCTCGAGGCTGAAGCCCGACTTGGCCACGTTCTGGAACTTCTTGTAGGCATCGTTGACGATCTGATCGGCCTCCTCCTTGTGGTTCTTGCGGATCTTCTCCCAGTCGTCAAAGGCGGTGTCGACGTAGGCGCGACCGCCGGGGATCCAGGCGACGTATGAGTAGACAAACTGCTTGATGTGACTGGCAGCCTCATCGGGCGAGGGGGTGGCCTCCTGCAGCTTCTTGGCGGCGGCCTGGTACTTCTGCTCGGCCTCCTTGACGGTCTTGTTGACGGCGGAGACGGTGCGTCCGGTAGGTGTGAAGGTGTAGAGGCCGTAGCAGAGGACAGTACCTACGATGCCGCCGGCGACGCCAGCAGCGAGGCTCGAGGAGTTGGAGGCCCCGGCTCCTGTGGTGGAAGAGGTTGTGGATTGGAAGCGGACGCGCTGCTGGCGGGAGACGCGGGCAGTGCGAGCCGCCCTGGGGAGGGCGGTGCGGATGATGGGTCGCGCAGGAATCATTGTGAGGCGTGGGAGGTGAGGGTGATGTATTACAAGGGGAGGGGTAGAGAGGCGCGGGATGGAAGAAGGAATTGAAGTAAGGGGTGGAAGGATTGGTGTAGAAGAGTAGAAAGGTAGTGCCAGAAAGGGATCACGAGAAGGGTAGAACGGGCAGGAGACAGAAAGCTTATGAGGCGGCAGGAGCTCAGGTTGAGAGCTAAGACAGGCGGAGGGAAGGTCCTACGTCACAGGTACGAATGAGGGCCCGTCTCATCGTGTCGTCGAGTTTACATGTGTCGAGCTACGACAGGAGGCTGTGCCATTGGGCAGGCCCGGGGTGATACAGGTACTAGTCCGCGTTCTGGCCAGAATCAGTTGTGAAAGTGAAGGTGCTACGACGGAATGGGACCAGAAGCTCCGGAATGGTGACATCAGCGACGCTTTCGAATGGGCGGGGGAAACACCCGAGACCACGAAGATCTCCCGCCCTAGCACTGCCCTGCGCTGGAAACGGGGGGAAGACAGAGATTTCCATGGTTTGGTATGTGTCGTAATTGGTCAATTGGACATGTTTGCAGGAGTTTCTTGACCGGAAATCGCAGAAACCAAACCGTTGTGTGAACCTCGGCAGAGCTTCCCTCTCCCCGGCACTCTGTTCCCCACATTCTGCCGTCCCCGGGTCACCGATGCATGCCGCGCCGGGGGATGGACCGCCCCGGCCAGCCAAGAGAGCAATGAATTGCTGTCAATTCGGACGATCATTCCGAGGAGCAATAGTGGCGTGTCTTTGATTAAGAGTCAAGCAGGATTGAGGATCTGATAACCTTTTTGCTTGAAGGCCCGGGTGGGCAAGTCCAGACGTCCTCCTACTAGTAGACTACAACTAATTCGTACAGCTATTCGTTGATCTACTAGAAACTGTTCGCTAGCCGTCTATGATGACAAATTCCCGATCTTCAAGGCAAGGAGGCAACTGCGTTATGTTCTGGTGCCCCCTCACTGAGCATGGGCACACTCAGATCTGTCAGTGGAACTTGGGATCTCAGGTAAGGTAGACGGCCACTCTTGAGCTTCAGTGAACGAGCCTTGTATAATGGGTCTATCAAGTGTCTCGTCATAAGTGAATGATTCGACCAGACAGCTTTGCCACATGACTTGAGTCTCTTTAGTTGAGTTCAGTCAATTGAATGGATTTGCCCTTGACTTGCATTTACCTGAGATGCTCGTCCGCACCCGATCGGATGGCCCCACAATGCGTTTCTCGGTGAAGCAGGCTCACCGCCCCGACAAGCGACACACCGGTCGCGTCTTTGCCCTCGTGACGACCAGGGGCACGTCTCGGGGGTTCACTTTCAGCGCCATCATCCCGCGCAATCTCCTCCCCGTGGGATGTATCAATTTCACGACTCTGTTCCCCGAGAACCCAAACGACTCTGACAATTCTATCTGTCTATTCTTCTCGTCATCTTTCCTCTGTCTCGTCTATCCGCCAAGCTCCATTCCGTATCAACTCCCAGCAGTGACTGTGTCTGGCACGGACTAGACCAGATTGAGGTCAACTTGAAGATCCATCCCGACTCGATCTTTCCTTCTCTCACCTCACATTCACTCCGCAAACTCTTACCACTTCACCCCACACATTCGCATCAGCGTCTTCATCTCTTTGTATTTTGGTACCCCTTCATACCGGCGTTCCGGATCTTTCTGTCTTGCATAGACCTTCGCGTGCTCAGACTCACAATCGCAATCATGGTTCTCGCCTGGTACGTCATCGCTCCCCTGAGAGAAGCTCCCTTGAACTGACAGCATCCCCCAGGTATCAAGCTCGCCTGGCTGCGCGCCCCCTGCTCACCCAGAGCATCACCACCTCGGTCCTCTTCGCGACCGGTGACATCGTCGCCCAGCAGGCCGTCGAGAAGCGCGGCGTCAAGGGTCACGACCTCGCCCGCACCGGGCGCATGGCCCTCTACGGCGGTGGTATGTCACCTCTCACTCACCCTTCCTCATGACACCTCCCACCACCCGTACCTCACCTCACAACGTCTCCCCTCCCCTCATACCATGGCTAACAACCCCCAGCCGTCTTCGGCCCCGCCGCCACAACCTGGTTCAAGTTCCTCGCCCGCAACGTCACCCACAAGAACAAGGTCGTCGAGACCGTCTCCCGCGTCGCCGCCGACCAGCTCATCTTCGCCCCCGTCGCCATCAGCGTCTTCCTCTCCTCCATGGCCGTCCTCGAGGGCACCTCCCCGCAGGAGAAGCTGCGCAAGAACTACAAGACCGCCCTCACCGGCAACTACTACCTCTGGCCCGCCGTCCAGGCCGTCAACTTCAGCGTCGTGCCCCTCCACCACCGCGTCCTCTTCGTCAACGTCATCAGCATCGGGTGGAACTGCTACCTGAGCTTCCTCAACAGCTCGTGAGAAGGGCTTTGCATTAGGGGCGGTGTCGGAGGGCAGGTATACATCTGGCATGGTAGATCGCCGCAGCGTTGGGCATTTTTCCTCTGGCTGGTAACATGTTTCCTATAGACATCTTTCATCGCATTCAACTCGGATCTCATTTCTCCGCCCCCTCGCTCCTGCAAAGGTTGACCAGACTGGCATCACGCTGCTAACGACAGTCCGACGGTTGTTCTGCAACGGGTATTTGACTCGCTAATGACTCGTTTCCTCTCGCCTGAAGCCATTATCCCCCAAACTCAATCAAAACACAATGCGGCCAGCAAGGAAACTACACTGGGAGATGATCTCACTACTATCGGTCAAGCGCGCACCTGCTACCCTGGCTACCTAGAATACAACCAATGTCCAGAATGAACTGGCTTGACAATATCAGCTCCGCCTTCACCTCTGAAAGCGCTGCATAGCCTCAAGGTCGTGGACGGGCGGCGTCGAAAAGCATGGCACAGCGGCGGAACTTGGCAAGGCTGTGTCAGCCCATGCCATGCAGGGGACGAATCAGTGGCATTTAAGCTGCAGTCGCTCGACACCGTCTCCCAAGATATCTTCCCCCCTTGTCAATTTCCCTCGCCGTCTCCCCCTCGCCGCCGGCGGCTTGCGGCCATGTCGTTGCGCGATCCGACACCGACGGACCCTCGATCTATTGAGGAATCAACGCTATGTTCTACGTGTCGGCAAGCGCTACTTCTCAATGACAGCGACGACGACGAATTCAAAGTTTCCAATAACTACATGCCCTTTTACGTCGCTGGCAGGAAGCAGCGCTATCAGGAAACAACTTGGCCAGATCTGCCGGCTCTCAGAGACTCAGATTCAGCAGGCTGTGGCTTCTGCGGCTTTCTCCTGGAGCTCGTCTCCTCACAGACCATACATGACGCTTTAGACGAAGCGCTGGCCGAGACTGTGCCCAGGAACATGCCCATCCCTCTGCGAATAGAAGTTGAACGCCGTTGGGATCACACTCGCGACCAAAGCATGGACTCGCCATGGATACCGATGTTCCTGGGCGTCGTGGTGATATTGGATTTCAAGTCCCTGCAACATGACCTGTACTGCTTCCTCATCCCACATGCCACGAATGGTAAGCTCCGCAAAGTAACCGCTACGTTCATTGACCATGGCTGGGCGCCTTCTTTGCTGACCTGCCGCCCAAGATTCTCCTCAGATTGCAAACTGGCTGGGGCTCCAAGCGCCCATCGTACCATCATATCTGGACGAAGCCTGCGTCGGCTGGATGAAGGAGCGGCTCCGGGGCTTCAAGGCTCACGCGAGCTTCCAGAAGCCAGGCAGGACGCTTCCTAAAAGACTGCTCGACCTCACTGGTGGCACCGCCCGGCTTGTCATGCGTTCTGAAGTGCCCTTGTCGTGGGCATGCCCGGATACCCTCCCCCCCTTTGCCACTTTGAGCTACTGCTGGGGCTCGCCTAGCGATGCCAGGCATCAGCTCACGTCGACTACAAATACCATCAGCCAGAGACGGAAAGCCATACCCGAAGAGGACATGACGGAATGCCTGCGGGACGCTGTCAGTGTCTGCAAGGCCCTGTCCATACCATACCTCTGGGTCGATGCACTCTGCATACTGCAGGACGACGACGCGGATTGGAACGAGCAATGCGCCGACATGGCGACAATCTACGGCGATTCGCTCGTCACGCTGTGTGCCTCAGCTTCCCGGTCTTGCCGTGAGGGGTTTCTGGTCCCGCGAGGGCCGCGGTGCCGCCTGCCGTTCAGTTCAAGGGCACGACCCGGCCTCCGAGGTACCTACGACTTGCGGGCCATTTTCACCGGGGAAGAGCATTCTCTCTGGTTGATGGCTTGGGATGTCGCCTTGTGCCCGTGGGGGAGACGGGGCTGGGTTGTCCAGGAGAAGTGCTCGGCGGAGCGGTCCCTCATCTTCGGCGACTGTAACGCCCATTTCACCGGCTCGTGGCACGACGACGGGCACGGCGGCGTCGGCTACGGCGGAATCCGCGAGACCGCCTTGGTGAATGAGATGACCCGCGAGCAGCTGGCGCACCTCGACGACGAGCAGAGATGTCTCGCATGGCTCACCATCATTCATTTCATGTGCATGGCCACGCTCTCCAGGCCGACAGACACGCTTCCGGCGCTCTCCGGGCTCGCGGCCATTTTCCACGCGGCGCACCCGGACGTCTACGCCGCGGGCCACTGGCGCCGCTGGCTGCACGACAGCCTCGTGTGGAACTCGGATCTCAACAAACCCCGTCCCCATCGACAGGACTTCGTCGGCGTCCGCGAGGCCGCGGGAGCATGTTATACAGTGCCCTCGTGGAGCGCGCTCTCCGTGCATCGCGGCGTGAGTTATTTCTACTACACGAGGCACTTTGCTTATCACGACCTGCTGTTCGAGAACCGCTGGGCCGAGGCGCTCTTCCGCCCCGAGATGCAGCTGGCCGGCTCCAACCCGTTCGGGGCCCTCAAGAGCGGCATCCTGCACGTGCGCTCCCTTGTCCTCGACCTCTCACACCCTGACATGTCTGAGCTCGCGATCCACGTGCCTTCCGCGAGTGATCTCTCCTACCCCTTCAATATGCCGATCCTGCGCGCCGCATGTGGGGACGTGTGCAAGTTCGTGCTGGAGATCGGGTACGACGGCCACGACGGCGAGGACCGCGAGGAGGCGCTGGGGCGTGACCTGCGCCTGATGAAGCTGCTGCTCATTGGCAGCTCCAAGATCCGAAGGGGTCGTGGAGAAGGGAGGCTCAGAAAGGGCCGCGGCGCATACGGCCTCGTGCTGTATCCCGTACCCGGCTCGTCGGCCTTTTACCGCGTAGGTATCTTCTTCCCCACGCTGTCCAAGACATATCGCCAGGGGTTACGCCTACTGAAGCGCCTTGGAGAGATGAGGGACGTTGTCATCGAGTAGCATATTTGTCATCATCCACCGCGCCCTTTAAACACAAGCACTGTCCGCATTGACGGATGGTTCTCATTGTGCTGCTCGCCTAGACACTCGTGATCTGGTGATGTCGTGGAAGCTTATGGAACAGGAGAGACAATTATACATGCGTGGAACTTTGGGATGGTCAATTTGTGATCACCCGGCAGCTTTGATATGCGAGCGACATGGTGAATGTTGTGTTCTGTCGTGAGACTGAAGAAGCACCCCATTTCAGGGCTCATGGGCATTCTTCATTCACAAGTTAAACAACTTGCCCGTACATGACTGTGTTAAACAGTAGAAACTTGCGACAGTTATCTTAACCTAAGTGTGTCGCTTGAACATATCTCGTGGGCTAGATGTTTTGACACAGAACTCCTCCAAACCCATCAGACATTCAACCATGAGTTGTGACCTTGTCATGAGAGTCATCGAGCGCCGGACGCTAAAGATCAACATCTACCAAGTCGTTACGTTGTTGCATGTCTTTTGCAGCGTATCTCCCTGACAGAGAACCTCAGAGTCGTTATGCTTCTGCCTGGAACTCTCGTGCCGCACGTGCCGATCTCACCTCGACGACAAAGTCCTTTTGCACCCCGAAGGCCTTCACTTTCCATCCCCAAAGCCCATACAAGTCGACCGCCCTCTACACCTCCGCCATGGCCGTCATCGAGATCCAGGTCGTCTCCGACTTTGTCTGCGCAGCAAGTCCCCCCTCGCCCCTCCCACGCACTCAACAACCCTCACCCTCGCCCTCACTCACCACCCTCCCTTCAACCTCATCCTCATCCTAACCTCATCCTCATCCCAAGCATGACCAAAAGCTAACCTCCCCAGTGGTGCTACATCGCCCACCGCACCCTCTCCCGCGCCATAACCCTCTACAAACGCACCTACCCCTCCGCCCGCCTCGACACAATCACCACAACCCGCACCCCCTACCACCTCGCCTACAACACCCTCCCCCACAGCGTCGACAAGCACTCCCTCGCCGCCACGCGCCTCGCGCACCTGACGCCCGCGCAGCGCGACGCCCTGACGCTCAAGATGGACCGCGCCGGCCGCGCAGCCGGCATAGCCTTCAAATGGGGCGGCACGATCGGCCCCAGCACGCGGGACGCGCACCGCCTCGTGCGCTGGGCGGGGCGCGAGGCCGGGCCGGACGTGCAGGCGGATGTCGTCGAGGGGTTGTTCGACGCGTATCAGGCAAGGGAGATGGATTTGTCGGAGCGGGAGGTGTTGGTGCAGGTCGCTGCGGGTGCGGGCTTGGACGGGGCGAGGGCGAGGTTGTATCTGGAGTCTGGGGAGGACGCGGACGAGGTGGATGAGGAGGCTGCGAGGGCGAAGGTGGAATTCGCCGGGGAGGGGGTGCCGGTGATTGTTGTGCAGGGTGTTCATCGGCTGGAGGGGGCGAGGGATGCGATGGAGTTGTATGAGGTGTTGGTCAAGGTGCGGGAGGAGCAGGATGGTGGCTCGGCGGGTGGTTCATCAGCCGAGGTATGAGTTCATGGAGATAGTTCTTTTTATATTTGTATGGGAAAGGCAGGGGCTGGGAGTCGTTCCGTCTGCTCTTCGCATTCATTTATATGGCTTGAGGCCAGCTATAGCCCATGCTGAAGGTGTCTTGCGAGATATGCCACTGTGTGGCCGGCGTTGGAATATGTCCATGAATTATGACCACGAAGCCATCTATATCTACAGGCCCTTTCTCTATTCATGTCCATGTCGATACATTGATGAGGATCATAGCCCTTGAGGCGTAACAGCTCTTGACCTGTCGTGGGTGTAACTCAGGACAGGAAGTTGACCATATCATGCTGGCCAGCAACCGCCAACGACACCAGTTCCATGCCAATGACCAACTGGAGCCAAGTGAACAGCTCATATCATGATGATACACCCAGCAACATTAGAGGACGCTCCTTTGAACAGCATGCCTCACGAACCTCAACTCCAGCACGATAGTGATGTCAATCATCATACTACACATGATCACCTCACCTCACATCATCTCACTACAAATGACAGCACATATCACACACAACGCGCTCGACATCACCCAACGCCATACAGACGCCAAAAGTCGCGTCCCCGAGTCTCGCAATATAACCTAGGACCCAAACTCCAAGCGCGCGGCCTGTAGGATGCAAGAAAACATGGGAATCTGCCAACTTCCGCATCCCAGCAAAACCAGGAACGAATTCCCAGCACACACGCATGCTAGCGGTGCCGTCCGACTCTGTAGTGGTGTGCACGCCCCGATCTTCCTCGGGCGCCGTCCAAGCAAGCGCACCGAGAAGGCGTCCTCGGCGGGGTTGCACACGAAGGCCAGAGAACATGGAAACGGCATGCCCAGTTTGAAATCAAGGCATATTCCCCATCCTTTTCCCCTTCCTTCGGTTCGATAGCGCCGCGCTGCTCAGACGTTTGGAAACCTGCTTCCCGCACGCTTGCCCGACACCGTGCCTTTCCCCTCTCGGGAGCTCGCGAACAGGGGCCAGACAGCAGCAGAAGCTCCGGCCCAAACTCAATCCCACCTCCCCGAAGCCGGGCAGCCGGGTTGGCAGCAAGCAGGCGAATGCAGGCGAAAGAAGCAGGGCAGCAGCATGCGGGTCGAAAGCCTCGCAACCGAGAGATGAGAGATCGGGCACGATCGACGACCAGTTTGCTGATCGATCACGATGCGTGGATAGGAGACCGAGGGCGCCAGCAAGGGGGGCACTTTCCTGGCTCGGATTAGCCCCGTGGCACCAAGGCTCACCCCCGCGGAACCGCGCCTCTGGCGCCTTGGAACAGGTGCCATTTGCATCGACGATGGAACATGAGAAACTGGATTTCGCCATGTTCGACCACCCCTTCGCGCAGAGGCTAGTGGATCGGAGAGCTCAAGGAGCTTGGAAAAGGGGTCGAAGCTCCGGAATTGAGCCATCGCTAGACTCTCCTGCGACCGTCGCGAGGAGACGGACGGATCTGGCGAGCGTAATCGAAGGAGACGGTATTCGTCCAGCTAGCTGATCCCTCAGCCTGTAATCGCAGCAATAGCTCCATTGTCATCGCTGCCAGCACAAGATTCAACGGTCGGGAGCCCATCGTGCCCATCCCTTGGTCAATGGATTGTCAATCGTCGGGTCCTTGAGCCCTGCAAATCATCCCATCAATCCAAAGGGTCCCCCTCCATGTGTTCCTGCAAAGGGCACCCTCCCTCAGCCCTCCTGCCACTCAATATCCCCAGCCCTCTCCAGGCCGGAGAATTTACCCCATCGTCGGATAACGGGAATCCAACAAGGCATGGCCACGCAACCCTCAGCCTGCTGCTGCGCAGCCAGCAGGCCTCCAGCTCACCTCATCGATCCCCTGCACGTAGTTCGAGGAATCCTGATTGCCGTGCATACAGGCCCTGTCGACATAAGTCATGGCTTGCAGACGCGAGAGTGGCGGGTTCGCCTCTGCCATTCGACACTTTCGCGACCCGCTTGGCGCCGAGGCATATGCCGAGTGTAGAGGGACGAGGACATATGACCGGAAGCGGTTCTCGGTCTGGCTGCTCAGCTTGCGCGCACATGCAAAGTAAGATCTACCCCTGCCTGCTGTGGTGGTCACGCAAGCACGCCCTGATCGCCTCAGCTTGACAAGCTGCCAACTTGAACATGGGCTGGACGGAGGGAGATCGGCCCCCCCTTGTGCCTGGCAGGTGTTCATTGGTCTGTCCAGGTTCGCCTGCTGGGCCGCAGCTATTTCCGGCCTCTGGCGTTCCCGAACGCTGCTGCTGGATGAAGGCACCATCGCGCGTCTTACGCGTAGAGTGGTTCCTCTCGAATTTCCCATTCGAGCCCGGCTTCCGACGATGCCAGCTCCTTCCTGGCAATCATACCGCTGGGATCAACGTTCAGCCTGGCCCGCGTCGAAAGACGATCAGGCTCTCGTCTTCGGGTCCCCCGCCTCTCATTTCCCCGAGGGAGGGATGAGCCCGCCAGCAGAGTGCCAACTGTCAATCCTTGGCGAAGCCAGATTGGGTTCGGTGCCATGCAAAATGGGAGCTGAAGTCTGCAAAACCTCAATCTCGCAGCATTGCCGTGCCTCTCCATTGATGATAAACAGATTCGTTGCCGAATTCTCGACCTGGATGGTGTCATCTTAAATCGACACGTCCCGGACGCGTCGTCGCGACCATCTTCCCCATCATATCCCGCAAGATCAAAATAAGCAAACGACAGAGAGGCATTCATGCTTGGCGCCGGCGATGCTCAGCTGTCCTCTGGGATCCTCACTATGGCGTCAGCATGTCTTACCTCTATCAACCGTCGACGGCGTCCTGGAGGACCGTGCTGATCACCTATTAGCCTCGAGCTACCGTGTTGGAGCGGCCTGACGAACAAGACTTGGCTCCTGCTAGATAAAAGGATTCCCGCGCGTGGCACGAACATGTCCAGATCAAGGCCTGATTGGACGGAGATCCTAACATGCCGATAAGCCTGCCTTTCCCAGTGCGTGCTCTTGTGCTCCTGTGCCGTTCACGTTTCGCAAGCTCTCCCCGGCTGGGCTGACCACCATCTTGCGCATCGTATGCACGTGAAGATGAGCTAGCCTGATGGACAGGCTGCCAGGCACAAGGTTGGCCGTCTGACATGAAATGGTTTTCCCGCGCCACTCTGGTCAGACGTGGCTTGGCCGATCGACCAAGATCAGCGACAGATGCATCGGTCGTGTTGAGGCTCGAACCGGTGGTGGCCGGTTGATGCCCGGGGGGACACTGGTGAGCACATTCGCTGTCGGCAAGCCAACTCAATCGTCCGATACGTGCTTCACTTCCTCGCATGCTTCCGAAGCCGGTTGGCCATTGATTACGGCGGCGATACCCTGCCGATTCTGCGACGTGAACCGAGCTCCAGGAGCCAAGCCGCCAGAAAAAGGATGGCGGGCGGCAGGATGAAGCCTGGTGCGACCGAAGTGATGGTTCCCCCAGTGAACGGAAAGCAAGAACCTGATATATAGAGGCAGGCAGGGGATAGACCGAGATGAGGTCTCTGGGCGAAAAGACTGTATACGACATAGCATGCGAGCGCCCTTCCGTGACATGGTTCGTGAGCCTGCGGCATGGGTCATGTACGAGATGATGAACCCATGGCCAACGCCTCAACTGAGTTCCGTATCGCGAGGCAGGGCTATTTAGAGTTTCCGTGCCGAGCTTCTCGCCACGCCGCGCAGTGCTCCCCGAGGATCATCGTGTCTCAAGAAAGCAAACCCCGGATTCGGCTGCGACAAGCTTCATCTCGGAGTTGCGGCCTCTGGGACACCGGAGCCTAGATCATGCCGGCCCGCCGCCAACACGAGCTGCGGTGAGAAGTGAGAAGTGGGTTTGACAGGTTGGCACATCAATGGTGTCTCGCAGCGACTGATGCGTGAGAAGGCCAATCCGTGATTCAACGTAATAATGAATGCTACTGTGAGGCGTCATCGTTGGGGATTCCACGCACAGCATAGCACCAGACAGTCCCCGCCGAGGCACTGGGGTCCAAGACCGCCCGAGGGTCAATGCACGTCGCCAGTCTCCCGGGAACGCGCATTTACGCGTTGGGGAAATGGGATGCCGCGACTTTGAGAGCTCTGATTGATCAATTCAGCTTGGAGACGCATCTAGGGCCCCCGGTCGCCGGATGCACGTTAAATCTGGCTAGGTAACGACGTGTGAGTTACTTTGGTTGCTTCCAATAGTCTTCCCGATGAGAAACTGTCCAGGCCGTGTCGATCCGACCACTGCAACGCAGCGACTCAATGAGCTGTTGTAACGAGCGCGTCATGTACTGCAAGTCGTCGTCGGCATGGCGCTCAGGGGCAATCTCGGGGCCCGAATTCACCATCGGGCCTAGCCATCTGGTTCTTTGTTCAAGTTCTCCTGGCGCGAGCGGCGGTGCCGTGGCCACGGCCGGTGCCGGTGATCAACGGTCCCGGCCACCGGCGACAATCGCTGAACCTTCAGGAGACGTACGTCTAGCGCAGTGACCTACTTCGAGCTGGCGACGATCTGCGTGCTGAGGATGCTCTCTGCCCATTTTCCATGCGATTCGAGCCATATCACCATAGTCGATCGCCTATCAAGACATGGGGCAGGACGTGGCAACGCTGGCGCAACGGCAGGCAACAAGCCCGCCAGCCATGCGCCTGGTTGGGCGTCCGCCTCTTCTTAAGCATAAATGCGACCCGACCGGTGCGCAGTATTGGGCGTGGTATCAAACCCGTCGGGGGCTGAAGCCACGATGGAAGTACCCTCAGTGCCCCCTCGTGATGCATCGTCTTCTATTAGTGCCTTGCGGATCAGCAGTGAAGCTGCCTCGTAGGTTTCCGGCGTTTTCATGGTAATCGATATACCCGGTTACCTTGGCTCGAGCATGGTCGTTGTACCCATCGAGGGGTTCGAGCTGACATTCTCGGATACTCCAGGCCAATCTCGAATCGGCAACCAATCAGGGTGTTGAATCACCTAGTCACCGGTGGCGTCAAAAGCCTCGCTCCCCGCCAGTCGGAACGAGGCGTCCCCTCGCACCACGGCCTGTATGCTCCCATTGAGGTTTTCGGATGATCGTAAGCTCAGGAAGCAATGGCGATAATCCTCTCGTCTCGTCGCCGAGCGCATAGGGGAGAATATCGGGATTTCCGTGGCCGTTTCGACGGCCTCCAAGCCGGTTGAGTGGCTGGCGCCAATGCAACGTGCCGAGTGGTTAAAGCACGCCGCGAGCGCGACCGTTACTCGAGGAGACAGACTTCAAAGACATTAAGTTTGCTGCAGTGTACGGCTCGAAAGTATGGCTCCCGGAGCTGTCGCAGTACCCGACGAGTAGGGCGAGGTGATGATGAAGGAGGGAAGTTTCTGGGAGGTCGGTGCCAGGCGAGCACACTCAAATTTTCGGGTCCTCTTTACCGCAAATGGCGGGGTTGCACCGTGCTTTCCTTCGCTGCCTCGCCCGGCCGCTCCTGTCTGCCCGCCGCGCACGAAGAAACACGAAACATGGAAACCAGTGGAAAGTGGAGCAACCGACAAAACGGCTTGTTCCTGCCCCGTAGCGCGATACTCAGCAGTGCATTTGGTGGATAATCATCGACTCGAGGGTCTGGGCTCTGGTGCATCCGATGAAATGCAGACGCTGTGCCCCAGGTGCCTGGGCTCCAGGGCTGCATACAGTGAACGTTGAATATTCTGGTGTCATAGAGCGACGTTTCCCTGATGCCCTGCAGCACTGCGTCAAAGCCGACCGGCCATCGTGTCTCGAAGTGTTTTCTCATCCTCTCATCTTGATCCGACTCGGAGCCTCATCAGCGACCGTTTGGCAATTGTGCATGGAGCTTCATCGTCTCCACCCACACCCCCTTTGTGTAAAAATGGAGACCTACCGTCTAGATCTGGGGCGCGCCATGTGGCTGGAGCCGGCACATGGCCCCGACGCAACTGTCGTCACTTGCCAGCTATCCGCTTCTGGAAAAGTTCTAGACGGGAAGGGCCGTGCAGGTGGATCTTCGGATCCACCCACCGGGTCCGTCGCGCTCCCTATTTCGGACGTGGTGTCTTTCCCCGCGTTCGCGACCGCGACCTGTGCAGGGCCCGCATCGCTTGACATCATTCAAATGAAAACGCTCGGCATCACCTACCGTGGCGGTACCCATACTAATGAAGACCGCTGGCCCTGTATTGTCGGCGGACATTGTGAGCAGTGCCTCGATGCGATCTGTGCCCGTATCCGAACGGACCAGCCCCCCCTTCTATTTCACGAAGAACGACCCGTCGCCGTGGGAATGAGGCGTTGGATATCTGACACTTTTTTGTGACGGACGGCCATTGAAAATACTCGCAACGTCACTGGCGCGCTTTGTGGAGAGTCAGTGGCTGCACATAGTGGTTGCCCGCCCGTTGCTTCTGCCGGTTCTTCAACGCAAGGGATACCGGGGCTGAAAGCCGGATATGGTGCTCGGGACAGATGATCACTCACAAAAAAATACTGGTTTCCCGCCAATGACGGGGAAGGCGATCCGCAGCCTATTTCAGGGTCTGAGACCAGACAGCAACTCAGCCATGGTCGCACCAAGAGTCAGGCCGTGATGATGGATGAGGCAGGTCTGAGTTCGGAACCCCTTTCTCGGTGGATCGAATGCCCTTGCGCCCCCCAATCCGCGACATACAGGGCAAAGAAGAAAACGTAGACAGCCATGCCGGTCTCGACGCGCCCGATGATGCAGGCCTACCAGACAGCTGGGCGAAGCTCTCCAACGCCTCACGCGTCGCGCCGAGCCTCACGTCGCGTAAAGTGATTTTCTTGCGGCGGGCATGAGACGACGTCGGTGGTGGTCCTCCTTTCGAGACAGGGTCTGCGACGCATCGTGCGGTGTGAGCGACCGGGACCCAGTGGAGTGGCACCAGCAGCATTAGTCTGGTCGCTCCGCAAAATCCGAGAACATTTGCTACCGAGGTGGTTGGGAAGTCTGGGCTCGGGCGCCGGGCGGCGTTCGGCCATAAACGAAGGGAATACGTAGACGACAGCACTATTGTCGATGGTTCCATCGCTCACATCGAGTTTCAGCCGTCAGAAGCAAAGCCGGAGCACCGCGGCCAGGCGCGGGTGCCAAGTCGCCACGAGCACACGGCACGGCCTCTCCTGTTGCTTCTGCCAAACCGAGCTCGTTGCCCCCGTGCTCACGGGGCGGTTCAACGTCGTCCACGCCCGTGTGGGCACGAGTGGGCAATGCACCACGGTTGAAGCGGTACCGATGAGACGAGTACCACTGACTGAGTCTCCGAGCCAGGAAACCATGTCCTCCTACTGCGTTGCCCATGCAGACTACCGCAGCAGAAAAATTCTGAAGCTCCATTTCAGCCATCAAGCCCCTCCGTTGCCGCGTGACTCGTCCAGAGACCCATGAGGCTCAACTCTAGCATCGGATACGACTGGGGGCGTTTGCGCGGTAAGTGCTGCGGCGACGCCTTGGCACTTTACCGCCACAGACGTGTTCTTTCTGCTGGTGAAGAAATCCCGCCCTGGACGCATCATCCCCCACCGTACCCCGCGCGTCGTCTGGACGATGCACGGCAAAAGAAGGCAAATTGTTACTTGGGTGGGCGACTGGGCGTCGCTGACAGTTTCTGCGGCATCGTCAGTCCCAAGTACTCCGCTACTACGCAGGCTTCGGTGATGGAGACGCGACTCCTCAGTGGAGTCGGGCGGCCTTCCCTTCCAGTTAGCTTCGGAACGAAGCGACTACAAGGCTCGTCGAGAGTCAAGACCCTGAATTTCCTTGTCGCCGACGTGGGGAATCGTGAGAACGAATTTAGTCGTGTCGAAGGTTTCGTGACGTTTTCTGCGGCGGTCAAGCTGCAAGCACTTTCATAAGCTTGGCACGGATGCTGTCATTCATCGAGCAGACCAATCCTCTACTCCTCAGCGGGGCCACCTACTGCTGTACAGACTGGGCTGCAAGAGTTGATGGTGCGCCAGCCAACACGCGTTCATACGGCCTAGCGACCGCTCTCGATCAAAACGGCTTTCAATCATGGGCAGCTTGGACTCTTGCTTACCCCTGATAAGGCTGAGGGCAGCACTGCGAGCCTGGCGCCTTATTATTGTGATGCCGAGCCTTCGTGAGCTGAAGCAGAGTAAGAGCAATAAGCTTTGGCCTAACTATAGGCCAACAGCAGGCCTCAGTTGCAATTAAAGGACGATGATGGTGTGCGGCCTGCAGTCATGTAGCATGGGTGCCATCCATTGCGGACAATCCCGGTCAACCGCCGAGCTTCAAGCTGCCCAGCCTCCCTGCAAGTGGAGGGAAAGGTGTCTTCCTTTCGTCACGGAGAGAGTGGTTGCAGAAGTGCCAGGATCGGGCAATGGCCCAGAAGCTCTGTGGAGCGCGTTCTGCCAGGCATTGCGAACCCCCGCCATCAACCTCTTACGTCTATCATCGTAGAAGACGCACTGGAAAAACCACGCTTTGCGGCAATTGAGGCCGTGAACAGGGGTGTCACAGACGCGATGATGCGGATCTTTTGGATGGCCTCTATGAAGAGGCGGCTCAAGCGGCTTGCGTGACTTCGGGGAGCATTGGGTCCATGTCCCTCGTCGAGACCGTTTCCAATGGTCATCGAGAGGCGAACGCGCGGATCCGAAACTGTAAGTGCCAACGTTGCCATGGCCTGATTGATCACCTTGTGTGGGTGGCGCCGCTGTATGATGACAAGACGGATGCTCCTGTTCGATATGGCGTCCAAGGGCCGGGAGCAACTTGAAGGGCGACTCTTGGAGTTGAGAAGACTGACCAAATGACAGTGTCAATTGGGTGATATTAGACCGGGCCTGAGCGCCTCGTTTGCAGCTTGACAGCGTACTTGCGCTGGTTTCTCGCTATAACGAGCAGAATCGGAGCGCCAGGCGGGTTTGGGCCGCTCACGCTGGCCATTTTGATTGGTTGGTTTTCTTTTTCTTGGTACAGACGGGGATGGAGCACTCATCCCCGGTTCCGACTGTCCGGTTCAGAGGTCTCAAACCAACATGGCAGGGCGTGTGGTCCTCGCTGGGCTAGGCCTCCTGTTGCATCAGACAACGTCACTCCAAAATGACAGGAAATTTCATAGTACGGAAGGGTTGCCGGAGTGCCCATATGGCGTGGCATACTTGTATACTGAGCGATTGCCCAAATCCTCGTTGAGGATGCATGGTCCCACGCAAGGCCCGAGTCTGACATGATGGCAGCCAGCCACATGCTGTTGTGCTCCGGACATGCCGTGCACACTCTCGCCAACGGGTATGATGATAAGCCGGCTGTGCACCAGATCTGCGAGCGGACCAAGTCGATGGCTTGGCAAGTACGACTGGTAGCTCCTCAGTGGTTTGCTGGCGTGATATTGGCGTCTCGACAGCTGTCCAAAAGCGCAAGCAGGCGCAGACGGGGGTCACATGGAAATCGAGCAAGGTGGTTAATCCATGCGTGGACGGACGGTCAGGTGTAGGAAAGGCCACCCGGCGAACCAGCTTCTCGGTGCGATTCGATGGCCGCGTTTGAAGAAGATACCGGCAAAGCCAGCTGAAGCTGGCCCGGCCTGACCCAGTTCATGACACGCATAATCGAACCAAGCTGGCGTGGTCGCGAGGGGACGCGATTCGGCGGTTTGATTGGCTCCCCTTCTTGTTTAGGGGCGCTGATGGATGCAAGAAGCTGGCCAGTGCCAGTTGAATCGAGCGCTCCCATTGGTCCCGCAAGGATGAACGACCGGCCGGCGATGGTGGGCTGCAACCCCGGCCCTGGCCTCGCGTTTCTGACAGTGCTGACCAAAGAGACGCTTCTCACATGAAGGCTGTGGTTCGGCCCTCCGAAGACTGACGGGCAGACCGGCGAAGCGGGGTAGTAGAGAGAAATGGTGGCGATGATTCTTGAACTTCCTCTGATGTGAACCGCAGCAAGGCCAGCCGGGATGTGATTCTTGAGCCATGCCACGAGCGTGTTGCTGGCTCGTTCGTAGAGAGCGAATTGCAGGCCAAGACCCGACTGCGACACGATGTCCGTGGTGCAGGTCGCGCAGCCAGCATGGAGCTATTGGAGTTTCGACGGGCGGTGCTGCCGACGAAAAAGCGCGGCGCTGTGTGCTGGAGGCACGGAAACAGGTTAGGCGCGGAGATCATCTCATCGCTTCTTCCCTGCTGGCCACCCACCGTTCTGGGATGGGAATCGAGGCCGAGCAACCGGGTGTGGCTACAGTTAGTGGGCGAGGCGTAGCGTGTCAAGTTCGCGTCGAAGGCAACTCGATCGTGCATCGTAAACGAGGGGAGGGGCTGATGTGATATTGTGGCCTGGCGATTTATGCAGCAGAGATGGGGACGTTGTGCTGGGGTGGATTCCATTTCCAGGTCCAACAAGTTGGCAGAGGATGACTTGCACCTGCCCTGCCCGTTACCTCAGCTGTCTTACAGGGGGAGGGGGGTAAAATGACGGGCAGGCGCCCCCATCGTCCGCTCCTTCTGAGTGCCCGCTGAAGCCCTCCCCCGCCGTTGGAAGAGGGAAAGTGCATCCAACAAGCGAATGCAAAGGGCAGCGACGTCCGTTCAAGACAATCAACAATGGGACAGGTCTTCGTAGCCGAGGCCCTTCTTCATGCTGCCTACCTTAATCGCACCTAAACAAACAACAAACAAACATGGGCAGCAGATCAATTGACCAAGAGACCGCCTTCCGTGGCCTGCCGTGTGCTAGCCATGCCCGACTTCAGATGGTGTCGACATAAAAGGCAATTGAGATCTCACCATCCTCGGACCGGTGCCCAGCCAGCTGCACATCTCGAGCTGTGAGCATTCATCAGCCACAGTCGCGTCCAGTAGCCCCGGCCGTTTTGCTCACTTCAGCACCGACGCCTAGGCGCATCCGTCGACACACAGCTTGTCGTCATTGAGACCCATCTTTCGCCCGAGCCCGCGTCGAAACCTTGCCCTGTCGCTTTGGTGCTCCTTTTCAGAGTCGGAGACTGGAACACACATGCACGGCACGAGCCCGAGTTCGAGGTCTTCGTCGTCGAGACACACGAGCATCATCAGACCCTCCGACCGGCTTGGCTCTCCTTTTCTCAACAGGTGTCGCAGCCTGCCTCGATTGAAGCACTACCGTGCGTGTACAGCGTACCATAGCCAGCTCTCTCACCATCAGCGGAGAGCGACCGGGCCCCCTGGCCTTCCCGTCGTGACCCCTGCCCCAGCCAACCAAAGAGACAGGGGAGAATTCAACCACCAGAAGCAACAGTGGCCGAACAGACACACGAGCCAAGACTCCACGCAATTTACACGCCGCCCACTCGACGCCAGCGAATTGCGACCTCCGTCTGCCGTCTCCCCTCTCCCTACGCAGAGCCCTGGACCGACGGTCTCGTCCCAGCCACTCAAGCGTGGAGGAAGACCCCGTCGCTGGCTGATCAGAGTCTCGCCGGCGCTCACTTGCATCGAGCCGTCGTGGTCCATCCATCTGCCACGGGAGCCACATCTCTGCCGCGACACACGACGGCCGTATCTTACGGTCGCTCTGGTCTGCTTCACGTCGGATGGGCCGCCCGCTGGTACCTCCCACACCCACCGCGTCTTGTACCTACCGTCACCCTCCACCCACGCTACACGCTACAGGCATCACCCGCTGAGCGCCTGCAGGCCCCAGTCTGCAAGGAAAAAAGTGGGAAGACTGAGCATCACAGCACACGATCCTGGTTCCTGTCCTGTCCTGTCCCGGCCTGGGGATTACCGGCCCTCTCGTACAGGCAAAGTACCAGGCCGACCTTGTCCACCCACCCGGGGCCAAAGCTGCACCAGCCTGTCTTAAAACTACTCGTTAAAACACCTTCTCTTCCAATCCTTCCTCATCTCGCCCGTCCACCTCCTACCCTTTAACCTACCTCCTCCTCCTCCGCCTTCCCCCCTCCTCTCCTCCTACCTCTCCTCATCCATTCATTCCCTCTCCAGCCTGTCTTTACCGGCTCTTGTATCCTTCCTGATCCAAGAGTCCACTCAGCAGCCTGGGAATTCGCAAGCGACAGGACGAGTTCGCTTGTTGGGGCCCCCGTTGCTGCAGCCCACCCGACCCGACCCCCTTTCGACCTCGTGGGAAAACCGAGTGCATCTGCTCGACATCCCGTATAAAAGGTCACAGGCCTTCCGGACTGTGAGGAACAGGAGTGGTCAGATTCGAAAGAGAAGCGGGAACGGACATTCTCTTGTACGGGAATTTCGATCCTTTTTGTGCTAGTCCTCCAGCGACACCGGCCCTTTCCTCGACCCTTTTCTCCATCCGGAGAGCTGGAATTCCTCAGTCTGTCGACTAGGAATTGAACCAATCTTCACGCTCCGAACCACCGTGGTGCTCCAAGCATCCCTTCCGTGCCGGTCCTCCGCCTCGGCCCCCGCGAACCGACCACCATTCCACCTCGATCCCTTCCGAGACTGGGATCTCCCCTTCGAGTGTGGACAGTGTGTGCTCCATCGGCAGCTTGACAACGACCCTTTTGCCTGCATCTGGGTACCGATAGAAGCAGTGAACGCGCGGATTCTTGGACGATCGACTTGGCAGGCTCATCACCGTCGAGGACCATCATACATGATTCGACCCGTGTACCACCTTTAGGTGTTCATCCCACCCTCTTCCCTCCAGGGCTTTGGATGTGAAGGTATGTCATGGCCGCCACTCGGTTCCCCCGCTCGTGCTCGTCCACGGGGTGCTCTTCCAGAAATGGTGATTCTAAAGTGTGCCTTTCTCTCCCTTGCAGTTGTCGACGGCTCCCAGTTGAACCAAGACATCTTCTCCGCATTCAAGCTCGACCATCGCCCGAGGATTGCTTCGTAGGACACGTTAACTCGTAGCTCCTACCGCGCCTCAGGAATTGTCTCATTTCCTCTAGCCTCTTCAGACTACTTGTCAAGGTGGAGGTAAGCTATTCTTCCCCCTTCTCCTTGACCAGACTCGGCTTGGCACCCCTTACCCAAGGGTGACAGGGGCCTATCGTCAAGATGGGCCTTGCCTTATTTCCCGTTCATGCCACTGCACGTCCCCACGCCTCCCCTTCCAAATGGGCGAGCGCGACTCAGACCACTGGCACTCTAGGTGCACCCTTGGATCGGTGGTTTCCATGTCTCACTCCATCCTCGCGTGCCGACAAGACTCTCGAATGCTAACTGCTCGACAATGCAGAACTCGTCCGACGACAATTTTCTTAAACGGCCTGTTTCCCGGCCACTTCGGTCATTTCTGCTCCACGCTTGGATCTATCACGGCACAACCAGCCACAGCCACTCTTTTGCTGAATATCATTCACCACGCTCCTTATAATCCTAATATTCTAATCGCTCGGTTGGATCTCCACCGACACTGCCGCTCTCTATCAACAACCATCTCCGACCCGAAGCTTCCTGGAGAACTTGACCAGTCCATCTTTTGATCACCCACAGCTTGTCGACGTCAACAACAGTCAACATGGCCTTCTACGAACAAAACCCCCAGGCCGACTGCGCCTTCTTCACTGAAATGGTCGACGAGCCTCAGAGGCCCCGAATGGGTACCAGGGATGCCGCCAAGATGATTGCTAGGCAACGGCAAGAGATGCTCGCCAACGAGCTTTCGCGTCTCGCCAGCGATGAATATCTGGAGGACATCATGCAGCATATGTCGCACATGGAGGTAGGTTCACGACGTTGAGTTGCCCTGGTCAACCCAGTCGACTAACGAGGACCAGAACGAGACCCTTCCCGACGCCAACCTGATTGACATGCAGCGCGAGATTCAATGGTACATGCGCCCGTACCTCATCGATTTCCTGATCGAGGCCCACGCCGCCTTCTCTCTGCTCCCCGAGACCTTGTTCTTGACCGTTAACCTGCTTGACCGTTACTGCTCCAAGAGGGTGGTCTACAAGCAGCACTACCAGCTCGTTGGCTGTGCCGCCCTGTTGATCGCCGCCAAGTATGGTGACAAGAAGGACCGTGTGCCGCAAATCCACGAATTGAACAACATGTGCTGCGGCCTCTACGATGCTGGCATGTTCACCCAGATGGAGATGCACGTCCTCAACACCCTCGAATGGACCATCGGGCATCCCACCGTCGATTTCTTCTCGCAGCTCATCGTCGCCGAAGAGCATGACAGCGTCGAGGTGGAGCACATGGCCGCCTACATCTGCGAGATCGCCCTGTACCACCGCGACTTCGTCTCATCAAAGCCTTCTGTCATGGCTCGTTCGTCTCTCGCTCTGGCCCGTGCCATCCTCGGGAAGCCCGAAGTCAGCGATGGCGAGTGGGACCATGCGGACAATGTCACGCTGCTCACCCTGTCTCAGCACCTGCACCAGCCTTCCGTCGCCCTGGCACGAAAGTACTCGTCACCCATCTACTCGGTTGTTTCCAAGAAGCTGGCGTCCTTCATGGCGCACCAGGCCAACATTGCCCGTGCCCAGGCCGGCCCTCCCTCGCCGCCTTCGGAGCATGTTCACAAGCAGGCCGACATCTACAGCACCCCCCAGAAAGGCCATGGCGCCGTCCCCGGTATCGCCGACGGTTACATGACACCGCCCATCACACCCGACGGCTCCTACTTCGGCAATGGGTCCAAGGACGCCTATCCTCTTCACGCCCGCTGCCCGGTCACACCCAGCCCCCAGCCGCCTCACAACGCCTACGCCCAGCATCATATTCAACAACAACAATATGTACCCAACATGTATCGCGAGCCCCATGGACAGATGGTTTGAGGACCACTGGGCGGCCAACAATCTCGGCGTTGGCCACAGAATCTCCACCACACATAAAGACCTGGTTGGTACAACCGGGCACACCGGAAAGTTTTTCACACGGGCGCCAGAGAGCCTGTCATCGGATCGAAGGAAAAGAAGATTGATTGCATAGGAGCATACAGAATGGGCTCTATTTCTCGGCACGGTCATGGCATCAAGCGATTTGATTTATTGTGTTTGCAACTATTTTCGACGACAAAGCGGCCGACGGAAGCGGACCAGAAAAAAAGAACTCTCCACCTTCAATACCCCAAATATCTTTCATTTTCTTCAAGGGCAACACAGCTTTCAGCCTCGACCACATACATACCAACCCCTTCCTCGACTACGAAGGCCCTTGACCGCCGCGACGGCGAGTCACCCTCAAGTGGCTAGGGAGATGGCCCTCCTTTGGGGGCGCGAAGGACACTGCCACTCGGCAGGCGACAACAAGCACGAGGAGATCGTCCCGCTCCACGCCACTACCAGAGCGTTGGCCACGGACTGTGGCATGTTTTGCAGGAATTTAGCGGAGGAAAGACTTCCTATTATCAGCGAGAGCGATGAGGCGGCGGAGGACCAAGACCTCCTTACTGAGCCGCCAAAAATCGCAAGGGCTCCGGCATGCGCGGGAATGTAAATCGCGCTCGCCACTAATACCTCGACCATGGGAGCAACGTTGGGCGGGAAGACGAATGCTTTCCCGGTGGCCGAGGGGAAGACTTGCGTGTGTGTATCACCAACTGACGGGCCTGGGACGCCGAAGGGCACGAGCTGCGCTCGCCTCGGAGGGAGGCATTGATTCTTGGGCGTACAGGACTGGTCAGGGTGAACCGTTTGGATCACGAGCGGACGGCCCAAAAGCTGATTATCCGCCCTTGGCCAAGGCAGGTAGTTGTAGAAAAGCATCAACCTGAACACACCAAAAAACACCAGTAAAAATGCCTCCATCCTCATCCGCCTGGTGCATGTATTGCCACTGTTTGTCCTTCAATCACGTCGCTGTTGACAGCTTCCCATCGGCCACCAGCACGGGCGTGAAGACCCTGGAGCTATCCCAGCAGGCATTCTTCATGGCCAGTACAGGGCATGTCCCGTTAACTGTAATTGGGCCTTGTCTCCATCGTGCCCGCGGGCAGGGCCAGCACAAACGCTCGGAGATTAAAGAGAATCGCCTCGCAAGCCAGTCGCGCGCAGATCCAGGCGGCCCAGCGGGTGGGCGTGTGCGTGGGCGTGGGCGGCTGCCACGTCAGAGGTGCGACCACGCTCCATCGGGCCTTTTTCGTCATCATGCCTCGTGGTTGGGAGATGAGGCAAGCGAGCAAGGCAGGGCAAGGCAAGGCAAGGCAAGTCAAAGAAGCATGGAGTTCTGGGGATCTCAGAAGTCGAGTGTGAGCAGTCGGATATCATAGAGAGAGACAGAGGCGCGCCAGCGACGATCCCGTGCAGCCGCGGATCTAGGGGGCCCGGCGGCGTCCATCGGTGATGGAGCAGAGCTGCCGTGGACTATCGACGGCGGGATCCTACTTCACTAAAGACAGTTTTTGCTGTAGGTATTGCTTTTCTGGGCGCGGCCTGCCTTTTCTTGCTAGCTGGGCACCGGCGGCCTGTCGATATGCCAGGGGGCGGACGGACGTGGAACACAGCATAGGCGAAGCGTGGGATGATGGGGGCCGGGAGGCGGGTTGGCTCTGGGCCAGTCATGCAGGTGAAATGAGGCTTCACACGTCTTGTCAGACGCGGGATCCTCAGGGGGGCAGAGTGGCAGACGAGAGGGCTGGAGAGGGGAGAGAGAGAGGGAAGGGGGCGTGCGACGATGCGTGAGGGAAGGTGTCTGCATTCTTGTTCGCGACATGGGCTTTTCTGATGGCGATGTGCCCCGGCCACAAAGGGCATGGCTTGGACCATGATGGGATGTCGAGATGGAGAACGCAGTGCTGGGAGGCGTGTCGTGCGTGGTCTCTACCCCTTTTTTTCCAAGTTCCGTGGTAGGAGGAATGCATTCCCCTGCCAAGTCGGATTACCTAAGGAATGAAATGTGGGGGCTATCTGAGGTGATCAGGCGTGGCTTAGTCAGGGGTCATGGTCTCTTGTCTCCTCTCTCGTCCTTCTCGCCGTTGCCCAGCCTCTGCCAGACTCATTCACAGTAGAGTTCACGCCGTCTCGGACCAGGCCTTTCCAGCATCATTTGTGCGACGACATTCCTCGTCCTCGACGCCCGCTTCGCCGCACTGTTCCTCCGCGTCCACGCCCCTTCCTTCGCGTTCCTGTCAAGCGCCGTGGGAGGAGTCTTCTCCACCAGGACAATCGTACCGCCGCGAGGCGCGCCGATGGGACGAATGTGGATATCGCGACAGGGGGATCACGAAGCAAAAGAAGAAGATGAGATGAACCCGAGTCCGACTTGCTAGCCTCTGCTTCCTTTTTTTCCTGCAAGGTCCCCCGGGGGTGCCCATCGGCGATGGACCCAATGGCCCTGCGTACCGAGAGTGCCACAGGATTGGCGCCGCCTTGTGCTGCTCGTCAATGCCTTTTTTTTATCCATGTGGTTGCGGCCGTGCATTATACTGACAATGTGCGGTTTGGTACTATAGGATCCGTGCTCGCGAGAGCGGACTATTTCATCTCATGCGGAGCATCACTCTCTTAACGGTTCTTGGCTCCCGGCCGACCGTGTCGAGGCTCGGCCGCGGTCTCAACCGGCGTTGGCATGTCTCTTCTCTGCGTCTCAGCCCCTGGGAGCTGGCATGCGAGCGGTCCGGGTTCATGCCGGGACACTTCGGATGACACCTGCCCGCCGGGGGTGTCTTTCTTAATTCGCATTCTTCGGACTATACTGCGCTGGAATAGGGGCTTTGAAGCCGCTCTGAATCACGCCGAGATGATGGACTCTGGATAATGCGTTTATCGCTTCTATACAGATTACCGCTGCGCCGTCGCTTCACGACTTCCTCTTCACGCCCAGGTTCGAGCCGGATGCCTCGCCGTCTGCGCTTCCCTTCTTGGAGCGATGCTTCTTGGCGTCCTTCCTCGGCTCGATCTTGTACGGCTCCAGCCATCCCGTGCTGTCGACGACAGCCACCTCGCTCCTCCCGTGCGATCCCTCGGTCTCGCAGTCCTGCACGCGAACGACCCTCGCCCCATCTGGCCCGCGGACCTCGTGCACCATCCGGACGATGGTCGGGTTCCCGCCGTCGCCCAGCCCGAGCGTCTCCCACACGTGCGTCGGGTGTCCCGTCTCGAACGTGGTCCTGGTGCCGGGCTCGAAGCGCATCTGGCCCGGCATGCGCTGCGCCCCCAGCACGTCCTTGCGGTCCTCGCCGAACCACAGCTCGTCCCGCGACGGCGTCCCCTGCACGTAGCAGCACTGGAACGGCAGCATGCCCGACAGTCGCCCGCACGACTCCTCGCGGTCCCGCTCCCAGCCCCGGTACAGCTCCTTCACGCGGCCGCTGCGCGTGTACCGCGCCACGGGGCCCGGCGCGTTCTTGCCGGACATGTTGAACTTGACGACGCGCGAGATGCCCCCGAGCTCGGGACGGCGGTCCGGCCACACGGGGTTCTGCGGGTCCACGAGCGACTCGCTGCTCACCGTGTCGCAGATGGTCACGTACAGCTCGAAGACGTAGTTCTTGGTGATGCCGTTGGCGGTCGCGACGCTGCTCGCCGTGACGCACGGGTACGTCTCCTCGTCCAGGCCGAGCGCCTCGAGGTCCTTCGCGAACAGGCAGGGGTGCGACGCGCCAGAGTCCAGGACCATGCGGAAGGCCAGACGGGGCTTTGACGGGTCCGTCTCGAACCTGTCGACGGTCCTCTTGATGTATGGCGCCCCCGCGCTCTCGGGCGCGTTGTACCTGCTCGGGGACGTGTCGGAGGGGACCTCTCGTCCCTCTTTTGCCCGCAGGCCCTGGAAGCTCATGGTGATGCGGTGCAGGTTGTGCGACGACAGGCGCGAGGCCGTACCCTTGTAGGCCCCGACCTGGACGGAGGGCGCCATCACGCAGCCGCCGCTCACGCGGAGCGGCGGCTCGTACCAGAGGGATCCGGGCCCGGCCATGGCGGCGTAGCGGGCCGTGCGGTCTGCGCGGTCCTCGGTGAACTCCTCGTACGTGTCGGCGAGCTCCATGAAGCGGCCGGCGTAGAAGAGGGCGTACTTGTCGGAGACGCCGAGCTCGCCGTCCTCGTAGCAGTCGATGGCGGCCTGGATGTTGGCCTTGACTTGCACGTTGCGAGTATTCTCGAGCGACCAACGCAGGACCTCCAGTCGTTCGGCGACGGCCTCCATTCTGTAGGTATCCGTCTCCTCGCTGGAGCAGGTCAGTAGGTGCTTGCGGGTCTCTGTGTTTGTTTTTCTGCTTACAAGGGCTGCTCGATGGCGTCTCGATCCTCCACCAGGTCCAGCTCGGCGCGGTCCTCTCTCGCCTCGGCGAGCTGCTTGGCGATGCCGGCTACGGCGTCCGGCCCATGTTTCTGGAGTGCCTCCTCGTAGATGCGCTCCCATCTGTCGACCAGGGCGTCGGCCGCTTCGATGGCGCTGAGGTTGCGACCGAGCGGCGCGCCGATGATTGTCGTCGGCGGCTCGAGGTCCGGCGTGCGGCGCGCCGGCGTGTTGGACTTTGCGTCCACGTCCTGGCCCGGCGTTTCTTGCGTGTTGGGTTCCCCAGGCGGCGCCATTTCACGGCTGTTGCTGTTCATCGTTCTGTAGTCGGCTTCAAACTCTGCGTCCTCGGGTGTCGGCTCCGGGCTGATGAAGGATGACGCTCCTCCGTCCGTGTTGCTCTCCCACGCTTCGGATCTTGGCCTTTTGTTCGGAGGCTGGCTCTCCTCGTCGACGAGCTGCTGCAGCGGCTTCGGCCTCGCTGCGCGGCCGGGGTTTCTACGTCTGCCTGTCATGGTGTTCTTTCGATTTCGAATGCGTGTCTTGGAATCCTGCTCGGCCAGCGCATGCAGGTTTCCGAAGCCATTATGAGTATCGCATATCACCTCAGTACTGCACACCAACGTTTCGTGAAGGCTGTGGGATCATTGACCATCTCTGCTTCCAATGCCTTCTCGTGGATCAAAGACCAGCGACGCATCGCCTTTGACACTGACAGACCCGGTTCATTGGCCTGGTAGCGACAGCGTGCATGATCAAAGCCTCTTCTACCCTCTTTGTTGCGAATGAAGAGAGAAGGGGGCACTGCAGCTCCTGGCCCTTTCCTTTGTCGCTATTGTTGCGGCTCTGCCGCGCACCGCATCTGAGGCCCTTTCTTTGACCAGAGCCCTCTCCCTGGATTGCCAGACCACACCGTCCTTTGTCGACGGGAAGACAACATCTTCTTTCAAAACGTTGTCGCCTTGCCCTCCCCGTGAAGGGGCGCCGTCCCCGTGTCTTCTCGAGTTCCGTAGATCTTTCGTGAACCTTTCTCTCTTTTTCTTCACTGTGCTCGCTGTCATACGCCTTTCGACAGGAGGCAATGCTGTTGTTCAGTGAGAGTGACAGATTCTTTATCATATTTCTCTCTTCTGGACAATAGTCTATCATTTTTCGGAAGACTGCGCTTGACTGGTGTAGACTGACCGCCTGCGAGGTTTACGCAACGATCAGAGTACAGGACATCACAACACGACTGGACTGACGTCGTCAGACATCACACACCATGGCTGGCGAAGGCGACATACCCGATGCGCTGACGCCGCAATTGCCCCCCGGGGCCGAGAAGGAGATGCGTAAGTAATTCCCCTGCCAAAAGACCGCCTGTCCTGACACGTCAACGCAGCCGGCATCGCCGAGGTGATCCACGACCGCTTCCTGGACAAGTTCCCGCCGGCGCACCGCGAGAAGACGCTGGACCTCATACGCAGCAAGCAGTACTTCCTCCTGTTCCGCCACATCGAGAACCTCATCGCGGCGCGCGCCCTCGACGACCTCATGACGGACGTCCCCGTCTTCCGCCGCCTGATGCACGCCGTGTACGGCCTCCGCCATCCGCGCCTGCAGTACGACGACGTCGGCGCCTCCATCGAGCAGGAGGTCGCGGACGCGGAGCACGAGCGCCGCAGGCGCGAGCGCGTGGAGAACAAGGACTCCGAGGCCGAGATCGACGCGAAGCTGGCCGAGACGCTCGCGCGGTTCAGGGCGGAGGGGATTGATTTCGGCTTCGATCGCGAGATGGCGAGGGAGGCGCCGGAGGTGTCTGGGGCGGGCGCTGTGCCGCTCGCGCCTGCGAGGGGAGGGCCGGCGCCGAGGCAGCCGTATACGACGGGCTGGACGTACAGGGCCGCGAGGCCCGGGGCCAGGATCGCGTTCGATCCGAAGGCGACGTGTGAGCAGTTCCTACCGGGTGGGTGGGCGCCTCGCCCTCGCCCAAAGCCCTTTTCGGCTGATTCGGGGCTGTTGAGAGACTTGAACGAGGAAGACTTTGCAGTAACGTCCGGAGATGAGGAGGAGGAGGAGTATGAAGAGGAGGGGTACGAAGGCGAAGAGGGGTCTAACGGCCTTGCTGACGAGAACTCTGACGGGGACGTCGAGATGGGCAGTGACACGGTGCTCGGCGCTAAGTTCGCTGAGATCCTTACTACCGTTCGGCACCGGCGCCGTCTTCGGATGTCAGGTCGAGACTCGACACAGCTACGGAGATGGTCGACGACGAAGACCCAGGAAGGGCCGAGTGAGCGATATGACGACGAGTCCCGGGTCTTGGGAAGCTCGGCGGACACTACGCCTGTTTCTCCCCGTCCGCAACAAGGAGACTTCGGGTTTCAGGAAGACGTTGCTGAGTCTGAAGACGTTGCCATGGGCGGCGTCGAAGACACGACCTCGGAAGCACCCGAGGGCCCAGAACTCCCCGAGCCTGGCGTCTACGATGAGCACTGGCTGCTGAAATATCTCGAGGCCAGCGACTCGGCGACACCCGAGGAGCTCGGCATGGTGCTGTACCAGGGATGGAAGATCCACTCGCCCAAGGTCCAGCTCATCCGCATCAAGAACTTTCTCTCCGACGAGGACCGGGACCGGACCAAGGCGTGGGAGGTCCAGTTTGCCGAGATCTCCGTGTACCTCCAGCACCTCCGCGAGAAGGTCTGGGACGGCACGCAGAGCTGGGGCTGGCTCCTGAAGGAGTGCACCGCCATGCTGCAGACGCACTGGGCGTACGAGGAGATCAACTACGGCAAGGCGAAGCTGGATCTCAACTTCAAGCCGCCCGTCTTCCGCAAGAGGCTTCAGACCCCGATTGGCGCGCAAGACATACGTCTGTTTGCCGCCCTGCCCAAGGACGAGCTGAAGCCTCGGTACTTGCACCATCGCATCCCCGAGTCCATCCACGACGTCGACTACCAGATCCCCGGCCCGCTGCTCCGGAGCCGCTTCCTCAACTGGTACCGCGGCGACGTGACGCGGGTGTGGAACGTCGACCCCTACAGCGCCGAGCAACCTGGCTGCGGCAGCCGCGGCCTTTTGCCGTACCACACGCCCTCCATCAACATGGCCGTCGTCGAGGACGAGACGTACGAGAAGTGCATCCGCAAGGGCACGCTCGAGACCTCCCGCGCCCTCCACGAGGAGTGCAACTTCGCCTTCACCAACAACAGCTGGTTCGCCGACGACCGAGGCGCCGTGCTGCCCAACGGCGACGCCACCTGCGAGTGGTCGCGGTTCCGCGGCGCCAAGCGCGCCGCCATCCAGCAGTGCCTCTCCGCCTTCGACGGCACCGAGAACACGGACCTCATCACGCCGTTCCGCAAGCTCGTGCTCCCCATCTCGCTCAAGGAGAAGAAGCGCATCGAGGAGGAGGCGCGACACAAGCTCATCTACCCATGTCTCGCCATCAAGGAGCCGCCCAAGGGCGAGGACGTGGACCCTTTCGTCTGGACGCACTGGCACCGCCAGCTCATGGACAACCACGAGCAAAAGGCCAAGCTGACGTTCCACGACGCCCAGCGCAGGTGGCAGAACACGGCCATGAACAAGCTCAAGACGGACAACCAGCGCGTCGATCTGACGTCGTGCAACTTCCTCGGCCCGTACGTGCCCAGCTTCCTGTACAGGGACGTGGAGCGGCAGCGGCGGGAGTTCCACGAGCTCGGCCGCGTGTACAACCTGCTCCATAGGGCGCAGCGGCGCGCGCCCCGGCCGCTGCTGGCCGAGCTCCTGGAATATGCCGAGTACGCGATGGACGAGGACTACCCCGGCATAGAAGTAGAGGAGCAGTTCAGAGCCGTCGAGGAAGAGGTCGCGCGGCAGGACAAGCGCGACGGCGTCGAGCGCCGGCCCCTGAGCGAGGACCAGCTGTGGTGGCTACATCACGTCGCGGGCCCGTCGACGAACAAGCAGCTCCTCGCGGGACGTCTCCCCGGCCGCGACCACGCGCACGCCGTGTTCCTGCGGCGCATCGACGCGCTCCTCGACGGTACCTGGCCCCGCGGCGTGCTCGCAAAGTATAACAAGTGGTACTCCGTGGACAAGATCACCGAGGCCATCCGCGGCCACACGCACTCGTCGAGCGCGCCCCCGCGCGCCACGTACCGCTTCGACGACAATTACGTCGAGAAGTGCTGCACGCAGCTCGCCGCCGAGGGCGTCCTCCGGCGCAAGGTCAAGAAGGGTATCGTGGTCTTCTCCCGCCCGCTCTGTGACATGCACCCGGAGAGCAGGATCAACTGGTACGCGCTGGACATGGTGGACGAGCACGGGCGGCGCGTTCACGACGAGCGGCTGGACCTCGACAGGTTGCCCCCCGGCACCGAGCGCAGCGTGCTTCCGTGGGAGGCCGCGGACGCCGCGCGTCTAATGGACGAGAGCGACCTTCTCGGTGACGGGGACGCGCCCCTCGAAGAGCGCGCGCTGACGGCCTTCCGCATCATCGGCTTCCGGCTCGGCCAGAACCTCGACCGCGCGCGCGACGCCGTGTTCCGCGCCTACGAGGAACTCGAAGAAGACGGGCTCGGGGAGAAGCCCTGCGTCACCGTGGACCTGCACCTCCTGCACACGCGCGACATGCAGAACATGATGTGGCGGGGCTCCGCGACGGCCAGGCGCAGCTCGGACACGGTGACGTACGGCGCCGTGGTGCGCGCGGCGGCCCCCGCGCTGCACAAGCCGCACATGTCGCAGGACACGTACAGCCTCGCGGCCGTGGAGCTCGTGCGGCGCAACAAGATCCGCGAGCTGAGCGAGGCGGGCAACATGCGCTGGCCGGTGCGCGAGGCGTGGCACGCCGACGAGGCGACGGGGACGTGGGAGAAGACGTATCGGCGCGAGACGATCTGGGACTTTGCGCGGCCGAGGGGCCGGGATGTCGGGATGCCGAGGAAGAAGTTCTTCTCGCTGGACCGGTGGCCGGTGCACGTGCAGACGAAGGAGAGGCGTGCGGAGATACGGCGTGGCCGGGAGGGGCGCGGCGCGGCGGCAGACGTCGAGTACAGCGTCGAGGCGGCGCAGGAGTCGGCAGGCAAGCTGGCGACGTCGCGTGCCGTCAATGAAGCCGTGAAGGAGGCCGTTTTCGGCCTGCTGGACAAGCAGAGGATGGAGCGCGACGAGGCGGAGCGCGAGAGGATGGCGCAGGCGTACCGGGCCGCGGCCGTGTCCGCCGAGGACGCCGTCGACCCAAAGTACCGCTTCGTCCACGGCGAGACGGAGTTCTGGCGCGGCGACACGCCGAGACAGAAGAAGGCCATCGAGGAGCGTCTGAGGGGGAAGATTGAGAGTGAGTGCCCCTTCTGCCCCTGCCCCAACATTATCCCTCTGAATCCACCCTCGACGACCACCGCAGTCACAGCTACTGACTTGGCTCGTAGGGCTGCTTCCTGGCGCGTCCGACCTCAGGTCCAGCGAGGCCGTCATCGATCCCGGCGAGCCCGAGATCGCCTTGCCTGAAATTCCTCCCTCCATCCGCATCCCGCAAAGCGTCGCCCCGCCGCCGGCATCCAAGCCGGGAGTCCAAGTCGACTCTGAATCGGAATCAGACATCGATACCTGGGTCGCAAAGGACGAGCTTTCCCCCATATTTACTGAGCCTCTTGATTTTGGGTTTAACATGAGCGCAGTCCAAGCGTTTTTCAACATGGCGGCGAAGCCGGCTTCCTGGCGCGCAGAGGCCGATGAAGAGCTGCAGCGGCGTGTTAGGGAGCTCAATGAGCGGCCTTAGACTTCGTCCATGTGGTTATCCCAGCTCATATATGGGACTTCAATGGCAAACGCGCTTTGGATTCAACTGGCGACAGGCACGATGCGGTGGTATTCTTGCACCTCTTCATCAAGTATTGATGGTTCAGAGGCACTCACGTGCCCATGCCCGCGGAGGAGTGACCTCGTCTTGATTCGGCGTTGCGTATGTATCTGACGGTTGCTATCTGTATTTCACTATGATATGAATTGTTATTTCCATCGCGATACTGAAGACATGGCCGCTACGGTTCTCCCGGTTGTGCCTCGCACGAGTACCATGTAAAAGCCAAAACATACCACAAACTTGTCAGAAATGATAATTGCTCACCACGAGCAAGGCGAAGCATCATCCGCATATGCCAAAGGAGCCTTGACAGCCTTCACCACAGTAATCTGGGGAACTGCCGCAGTAGCCATGACGACTGCAGCATTGACCCTCAGGGTTTCCACGGCAAGTGGCGATTCCTTCACCACAGGAACCATCCGTGCTCACAGGCAGAGCGGGCAGACCCTCGCTTGGTGAGGGAACCGGGTTATTCTGGGGAGACGACGTTGGAGTGCCGCAAGTGCCGAAATCTCTTTGACAGCCCGTATCACAGTGTTGTGTTGAGGTCCCGCAGAATCCGTACTGACTGCAACACTGACCCTGAGGGCATTTGCCTTTGTCGGGACCACAGTTCAACGTGTCGCTAGTGGGTGCCGTATCTGCCGGTGCGGGAGGTTGAACCTGAAAGTGTCAGCCGACTATCACTGCAGGAAGATTCAGGTCCGACTCACATTACAGCCGTTCCTTTCATGATATTCGCACAGATTTCGGAGATGCTTCTTCAAGTACGCATGGAAGGTGTAGCCGTTGTAGCGGTTGGCCTCGGAATAGGTAGCATCCCAGATGGCAACGCCGCCGAGTTGCGGACTGCAGCTGTAGGCGGTGATGAGATTTGCAGCCTGGCGATGAGAGATGTACTGGCTCGGGTTCGACGCAGAAGGAGATCCCGGTAGGGAAATATACAATTTTGCATTCTTGCTCGGTGTCGACTGGATCCACGATGCCTAGTCGTCGAATGTGAAGCCGGCAGGAGATGAGGGTTCGTCAGGAACGTAGTCAAGATTGGCTGCAGCCCAGGTGGCGGCGGAGCATCGAGGCGTGTTGTAGAACTGGACGAAGATCATGTCAAATGCAGTAGCCGAGATCATGGACGCCATGTTGATGTCCGGAACGAGACACTGGGGCGATGCAGTGAGGAGGTAGGGTTTGGACCCAATCGCGAAGTATTCTTTAAGCCGGGTGACGAGAAAATCGTACCCAACCGAATCATCTGCCTCGTGTCAGCGACGGACAAGCGCCCGAGTAGGGACTCAATGGGCCAATGGGTCGAAGCCGAATGCCCGTACTCGACACTCACCCGAGGAGGGATGCTCAATGTCCATGTCGAAACCATCCAACTCGACAACCTGGCCGTCGCTGTCGAAAGGACGTGGCATGCCCTGGGCGACCATTGTCTGGTTGGGTGGGCCAAACATGTACCACAGCTGATCAGCCAAGTCCTCAGCTTCCTGGACACCCGTCAACTGGTAGGACAAGACGCCGCCGCCAAGAGAGAGAATGATTTTCTTGCCGTAGGTCTCTTGACAGGCCGGTATTTGGGCGCTCAGACGGGAGCAGTCAGACAGGAGAGCATTCCGCTGAGGCGTGTTGACACCGCCAAAGCCTGGACCAGGAAATACAGCACCTCCGCATTGATTGCCGAAGTTGGTCCCAAGAAACCCATTCGCCTGCGCAGGGAAGAGATGAACGAAAGAGAGAACGATGATGTCCACTTGAGGTTGCTGACAGTAATGGATCAAGTCAAGCTGATTGGGACCTTGGCCCTGAGAGGCGAAATGGGTCAGCCGTTTCATCAGACACAACATGAAAATGAGCATAGTCATGGGCATTGACATACCCAGTAGAGAACGACATTGCTCTTTCCAGCAGCATCAAATGCCGCCTCAGCACCAAGGATGAACGTGCCAAGGAGCACAGCTGCCCATTTTCTCAACATGTCGGCCGAGACGGGGTTGCAGGCTTTGTGAGGAATGGTCTAATGCAAAAAGAGAATGAGAGGGCGTCTCTCGAAAGGGACGTTCGGTGGTGGGAGGAGGCCTGAGCTGAAGAGCTCCCGACGCGCACTGCTTCGATGGCTGAGATGAACAAGGCAGTGAAGGTTTCGAGGGGAACGGGATCTCGCAGGGGAAATGAGGCCTTCCATGTCCGCCTTCCTCCAAGGTACCTTGCTTGATGGCGCCTTCCTCCACGGCCACGTCAGGTAGATGGTGCCTTCCTCCAGAATGAAGACCCATGCTTGCTCCTTCCTACTCATGACCAGGTCCCGTCAACGGGAAGCTGCTACTGTACGACCCCGCCAACTCTTGCCGCAAGCCATCCCTTCCCTTCTGCCTCTTGTATCAAGACCGCAAGGGGAATAGCCCCTTGAGACAAGGTGTTCACAGTGAAAGTCCGCTTTCAACTTTCGATGCTGTAGGTGTCTGACTGACGGGCTCATTTCCGCCTCCAATGTCCGCCATGAGCGCGGACTTTCCAAACCCTCATGATGAAGGCATCCAGACCCACTCCGCGGCCTCGACAATCGTATGTATAAAGCACCGCGCTTTCATCATGACTTATCCATACCGAAATCCTCGTTGTCAGTTACCCAAGAATCCGGAACGTCATCAACAACCTCCGACTGAGTACCATGGACGCAGTACCACACACCATGCGCGGCCTCGTCGCCCCGAAGTACTGCGCTCCAGCAGGCTGGGAGATTGCAGAGCTGCCCGTTCCCTCCATCACCAAGCCGAACCAGATCCTTCTGCGCATCAACGCCGGCGCCATCATGACAGGCGACTGCCAACGGGCCGGCGGCAGCCCCATCCTGCGGCTCAAGTCCGACTTCCCCTTGCAAATCGGCGCCGAGGGCGCGGGCACCGTCCTCGCCGTCGGGGCACAAGTCACTCGTTTCAAGCCCGGCGACGCCGTGTACGGGCTCAACTTTACCCGGCCAGCCTTCACAGAGCCTGTTTCGGGTACCTGTTGCGAGTATGCGGTCGTGGCGGAGCACGTCTTCCTCCCCAAGCCCGAGAGCCTGCCGTGGGAGGAGGCGGCTTGCCTCGTTGGTGGCGTCGTCACGGCATATCAGGCCATCACGCAGGCCCTCCGCTTTATGGGCGCCGACAGCCTGGAGGGCAAGACGGTCTATGTCCCTGCTGCGCTGAGCGGGACGGGCAACCTCGTGATCCAGGTGGCGAAGAACATGTTTGGGGCCGCCAGAATCATCTCGACTGCATCGACACCAAAGATGCAACTTGTGGAACAGCTCATGCCGGGCATGGTTGACCAGCTGGTGGACTACACCAAGGAAAACGTTGCAGACGTCGTGACCCGCGGGAGCGTGGATGTCATGATCAACACGCAGTGGAACACGCTGACGCCAGGAATACCTTTGCTGAACCCGCAGACCGGCGTCTTGATCTCATTGACTGGGGCTCCCGAATCGTCTCTTCTCAAGACCCTCCTCGGGGAGAAGGCGGTGCCCTTCTGGCTGGCCTGGGCCACTGACCTGGCCCAGTACTGGTACGCGTTCCAACTGAGGGGGACGAATATCAGGTACAAGATGATTTCAGGTACTCCGGAGATCAGAGAGGACATGGACATGATCGGTGAAGCCATCGCGTTGGGCAAGATCAAAGCTGTGTACAGGGCTGTCGACCTCTCCAACCTCGATGAGGTGCGGGCGGAGTGCGCCAAGGTCAACACAGGCAGGGGAGGAGTCGGAAAGTTAGTAGTGAGGGTGAAAGATGTATGAATGGCCGGGGCATATTCGATCTAGAAGCATGTAGGCATGCAAGTACCTGATGGTGAACTGATTCTTCGCTCGTACGTCTCATGATGGTGAAGCCCATGGATTACAGTGGGTGGCCTCTCCTTGGTGGGGAAGTGGGGTGCGACAGGACTGTGTCCCGGGGTTCGACAGCCTGGAGGGCCTGGGGGTTGGGAGTGGGACGTGTCCGGGACGCGTTGAGTGCTCCACGAGTGTCGCGTCCGTGCCCACGCGTCCGATCAGCTCCTGCCACTTTACCACCCGTCGCCCATCCCGTCGCTCACGCTGTCATCACCAACAAACCATCACCATACTATCCCGCCACCCTTCCTGCATCCATTTCGTCGACATCCATTTATCGCGGTTTCTACGATAAGCTGCACACCCAACATCTAGCCAATCCCCCTGAAAGCATCATCATGGTCCTCAAGCGCAAGCGTTCCTCCTCGGAGCTCTCCAGCTCGACCTCGCAATTCGGCTCCTCGCCGCTCCGCCCAGAGTCCATCATGGACATGGACATCACCCCCATCTACCCCGGCTTCTCCTTTGATTCCCGGCGACCGCACGAGCAGACCTCCGGTCGCACAATGAAGCGCTTCCGCGACAACCGACCATCGGAAGACCAAGTCCACCGTACGTCCACCCATTGACGGTTACCCCTCCCTCCCCGTGCTGACCGTCCCGCGCAGAACGGACCATGAACCTCCTCTACAACGCACAAGCCCAGCACGCAGCCCCCTCATCACCGCTCAGCACCACCAGCCCCATCGCGCCGCCCGAGCAGACGCAACGACCCGCCCGACCGACGCAGCGCTCCCTGCACAGCTTCTGGAACATCAACGCCGGACCGCGGGAAGTGCCCAGCACGTCGCCGATGGCGGAGGCGCCGTCACCGATAGACTGCGAGGACTGCGGTGCCGGTCTCGGCTCGGGCGATGGCAGTGCCATGGACGTCGACGGCTACGGCTTGGATGGGGACCATACGTGCGGCGCGTGCCGCAAGGCCGTCTGCTCGCACTGCTCCGTGACGAATCTCGGGGAGCAGAGGCGGTGCTTGCGCTGCGCGGGGCGGAGAGCGTGGTAGGCTGTGTGGAACTGGGGGCATTTGGGTTCTGCGATCTGGATATGGCGTTGACTTTGCGAATGATACCAATGAATATACCCTTTATCTATCATGGCCGCGTGCCTTACTTCTTCTTGAACAGTGACGCCACATACATTGCTCGGGTTATTTCTTCCATACCGGAATCAGGCTGTGCTTCAAGTAAGCCCGGAGGGGCCAGAGAGATGCCTTGGCACATGCAAGCCAATAAGGGCTGCAGCAGGAGTGCAGCTTGACACTGCAGGTGGCAGTGCAATCTCGGTCAGCCCTTATGGCAGGAGCAGCTGGACTGGTGGTGTTGCCTGACTTTCCCTGCTGTCCCTCGCACGTCAACCCCTCATGTCAGCTCCATCTTACACGATGTCAGTTCCGTTCTAAACCATCACCGAGCTTGTACAGCACGGCGCGCCGCGCCAAACAACTCCATGTCTGGTCTCGAACTCGCCGCGGGCGTCATCGCCGTTGTGACAGCCACAGGGCAGGCTGCCAAGCTCACGTTCAAGCTGAAGAGTCTGTGGGACGACATCAAGGAGGCGCCCGACGAGATCAGAGACCTCTTAGACGACTTGGAGGCAACGGGCGAAGTGCTACAGGCTATCGAAGGCCAGCTCCAGGATGCGACCGCTCCGGCTGAAGCATGGGGCACGTCGAGACTGGAGGCCGTACTACGACGTTCTCAGCTCGCCGTGAAGCCGCTCGAGGAGGCCCTCGGCCTGCTTCAACAAGAAGTGGATCGGTCTCAGGGCAGGGCGAGGCGGAAGCTGATGTCGGCGAAGATTGTGCTCAAGAAGCCCGTTTTAGACAGGCTGGAAAGCAGGCTGAGGCGAGCCCTGCAGCTCCTTCAGCTTTCAGCGCAAGTTCATACCATGTGAGTCGAGGCCAGAATTCTGGAACCAATTGTTGTTGACCCCCGGGCAGCTCAGTTATCACCCATGCCACCACAGTTATGACGGAAAGATTGCCCTTGCCTATTTGCCAGTCGTCGTCTCCGTCGGCAGGGACTATAGACATCCACGACGACCATGACGATGGTCTTCTTGATGGCGGCCAAACAAAGCATCATGTTAGCCAGCGCAGGCCGCTTGCTAGACACTTCAAACAGCACCACCCGAGTCGTAATCTGGATTGGACCTGGACCGGGAGGTTCGAGTGCCGTTTCTCACCCGAGGGCGGGCTCTTCTCTGTGCAGGCCCCAATGTGGCTGGCCCGCTCAATGTATACGCTGATCTATGAGAAGTCGCTGGGCGGTCCACAACTACAACTCCGGCGATATGAGATGGTCGATGATATTGACTCGGACATCCAGGATAGCATAGAGGCAGATGATCCCACCTCCGTTCTGGATGGCTTGGCGACGAAAGGGCTTTCGTTGTACTTGCGGACGAAGCATGGCAAAGATCTGCTCACAGTAAGTCTCCCCCCTAGCTCCATCGCAAGAATACCAATGTTGAACTTATACAAGATAGCATCCTTTTGCGGCGCCTTCAAGGTGACGGCAGCTTTGCTTGATGCTGGCCTCAGCATCTTCGTCGAAGAAGCGTTGGAACCGAGCATGAGGGACGGGTAAGTCAACCCCCTTGCACCAAGGTGCTAAGTGACGAAGCAGCTCATGGGCGTAGCGTTCCATTCCATATACTCGCCCTCAGCATGCCGATCCGTGAGGAGATCTTGCGATGCTGGCAGCTGGTACTGCCATACGGGATCCCGCTTCTTCTAAAGGACAATAATGAGATCATGATCCTGAACGCATACCAAGGCCTTCCGCAAAACAAACTGGACATGTATCGTCAGATGTTCTTCTCCGGCCGCGAGCCAATGTCTCCCGAAGTCAGCTTGAGGCTGTCAAAAGCTTACTTAGCGTCACCATCGATGAGTGATGATATCAGTCTCCTCCTTCCAGAGCTGGACCCTTTTGCTGAAATCCCTGAGACGCCAGTCTCCAGGGGCAGATGCCTGCTGCATTATCTCGCGGGGGCCATGGGCATTGCGGCAGGTATGCCCAAGCAGGCCAATGAGTTCGCACCCAAGCTGCCTGGATGGGTTAGCAAATGCGTCTTGCTCGATCCAAGAGGCCTACACCAGCTATTTCCGGAAGGAGAGGAAGTGTCCAGGTTTTTCGAGTGGCATACTGCGAATTTCATCACGCCGTTTTGGTTTCTCGTGTGCACGGCGTTGAGGTCGCATCGGTTGCGTGGATTCTCTTATAACTGGCGATCGCGTTGTGTGATGAAGAGCCGGATCGACGACAAAGTCCTGCGTCGCTGGGTGAGTTCTCTCCGGCGTGGTGGCGTCGATCTTGCGGCGTACGGCCGTACAGAGCGGAAGCTGGCCCGAGAGAGTCCCCGCGGATTTCACGCGATACGGCGCAGTCTTGACGATGGCATGCAGTATTACGCAGCGGAAAGGCGTCCGGGCCGCATCATAGGCATATCGTTTGGGGCCGAAGTGGCGGACTGGGTGATGTGGTGGGCTTGGGAGTATGAGTTCTTTGCGAGGGAGTTCTGGAACATGGTCGAGAACCCGCCGCTTGCGGTACCGGGTAGCTGGGAGGATGCTTGCAGGGAATTGGAGAGGGAGTCTTGGGAGGAATACGTCCAGTTGGATTTGGAAGAGCCCTGCGATGTCATCTGGACAGAGAGGAGGTAGCAGTTGGAAGCCGAGATGTTGCTAGAAGTATCTGTGACGGATGGGTCGAAGTTTTCCGGTGTCGTTCCGGGATATTTCTTGTTCCAAACGCTTCCTTTCTTTGAAGCGCGCTTCCATATCGATCGCTGAATGAGGGCGGCTTTGTCCGTCACACTCCGTGGTTCTGCAACATCAGGTCTCCTTGGCACGGCCCGACCCAATCGCAGCAGGCCCCCTGCAGCCCAGGCAGAGAACCGCCTCGTTGGAGGCAGGCGATGCGATGCTCTTATTGTCGCCATCTCCCCCGTGCAAAGGGTTGTCGCAGAGGGTTCTTCTGTCAACATTTCACGACACGGAAAGGATCAATCGCCATGTCCGGCTTGGAGCTCGCCGCCGGCATACTGGGCGTCGCCCAGTTCACAAGCGAGGCTATCACTCTATCGATCAAACTTAAGCAGCTGTGGGCGGAAGTCAAAGGGGCACCGGGTGAAGTCGGCGAGTTGCTTGATGAGATTGAGATCACGAGCGGCTTGCTGGAGGAGCATCAGCAGCTTGTTACCATGTCGGGCGCGGGAGGGCGGGGATGCCAGGCTAGGGTTCTGGCGCAGACGCAGAACGCGCTGCGAAACCTCGATGAGGCGGTCGAGATCCTCCATGACGAGCTACAGGCCTCGAAGAAGAAGTCAGCGCGGAGGCTCTTGTCGTCGGCCAAGGTGGTGGTGAGGAAGCCGGTGTTGGAGCAGCTGAGGGCCAAGCTGGCGAGGTCGCTCCAGCTGCTGCAGCTGGTGATTCTGATACAGCTCCAGTGAGTGGTTCATCATGGGAGATCGTGACAGGAATCTGACCGTCTATAACAGGCCCGTTGCTGCGCAAGCGACAAGTATCAGAATTGAAAGCCACGAGATATCCCACTGTCCGGCCCCGAAGATGTTACTCGACGACGCCGAAAACGAAGAAACTGTCACCCTCGTGAAAGACATCCAAGAGAAACGGTCAGACATGGAAGGCAGAAACGTGCAAAAAGTCGCGTACTACATACCCACTCACAGACTGCTGCGCAACGGCACTCACCTCCATCAGCAGTGGACCTGGACGGGACGGCTGACGTTCGGGTCCTCGCCCACCGGGGCCCCCTTGCTGTCCTTCCAGGCACCGACGTGGCTGATGAGTTCCGTGTACTCCCTGGTTGCCCAGAACACCGTCTGCGGACCTCAGCTCAGTCTTCGTCGTTACGAGACGATCGAGAAATGGGACGGCAAGGTCCTGGACGCTCTCGATCGCGACGACTTGCCCGATCTTCTCGAGTACGCGCGGAACTCGGGCTTGTCGCTGTTCTCCACCGATGGGGACGATACTACCTTGCTACATGTGAGTAATCCAGCTTGCGCCGTGTCGGTGCAACGTACTGACGTCCTCCGAGCTCGCGTGCTTCCGAGGCTCGTTGCAGGTCATGAAAGAACTTCTGGCCCTAGGATTGGGCGTCTTCACTCAGTGGATAGAAGAGTCGCCGGACGAAGAGAAGGAGTAAGTCGAATTCAATATATACGTGGTCCCATGTTTACTCATAATATCTAGCGCTGGTGCATGGTTGGACATGACGGTCATGAGCGCGGCCGAGGAAAGATGCAGAGCATACAAAACGCTCCGTGAACTCGTCCCGCATGGACTATCAAGCCTCCTGAATTGTGATCGCTACTTCATTTGGGTGCATCACCGGGCTTTTCGGGACGAAGCGTCGCTGTTCACCGAGCTGTTCATGCCTAGGTATCGATACATGCCCAAGCCTCAGAAATGGGGGATAGCATACGAGGTCTTGCTCAGTATGTTCGATCCTGACACCATCGCATATATGTTTCCGGAGCTGGTGAAAGGGGCCGAGATCCCGGCATCATCAGATCTCCAGGGCAGCTATCTCCTACACTGCTATGCGTTCCACTTCGCGGAATGGTCAGAGAAACAATACCGTGGCTTCCCGGAAACGATCATGGAAGCCTTTGTGAGGTGCGTTATCATCGATCCCGAGATGCTCAGTCGTCCAGTCGCTGCGCATGATCTTACTGATATGCCCGGCTGCGTCGATGGCCACCTATCGGAGGGGCTGACCCCTTTGTGGGTGACGATTCAGCGATCGCAGCGTGACTTCACGCCTCGGTGCAGACTGCGCGATCGTACGCGGCCCAGAGGCAGGCGCCGGAAAGACAGGCGCTCTAGAAGCTTCAAACCGAGTCATACGGTCTGGTTCACCAATTATGTGCGGCTAGGGCTGCCTGCGTACATGAACAATGCTTTATCGACTTGGCTTCACTTCTTCCAAGATATCGATGTTGATTATCTGGAATACGGAAGAAACGAGCGGAAGTTGGAGGGCCATGTCCCGAGCCGCTCGAACCTATGGATCGATGACCTTACGCTGGATGGAGAGGGATTCTCATTGGCGATGTGGCAAGTCATTGGGATCGCTTACGGGAGCCGTATCGAAGACTGGCATATCTGGTGGGTGTGGAACTACGAGTTCTTCGCACAGGAGTTCTGGGACATGATCGAGGATCCGCCGATGGACATGCCGGGCGCGTGGGAGGAAACCCAACAGGAGCTGGAAGCGCGGTCAGTGAGAGACTATCAAGAGCTGGCTCGGGAATCCGTGATGACCTGGACTGAGGTGTCATGAAAACGGTCGCGGGGTGTTTGTGCAGTTTGGTGGATGAGAGCTTCGACACAGAGGAGGGAATGAGGACAAGGAGGGGCATGTGTATTAGTAAGCACAAGTTGCTTACGTAGCTCCAGCAGCCCCTCCACCTTATCTGACGTAAGTACGACTAGGTACCTACCTACTAAGGAAGACCCCAGCTTCATGCGGGGTCGAGTTCAGTCAACTTGCCGGAGACACATCCTCATATCCCAGAGTACTCTCTGTCTACATTGACTTGTCTTGCTACTTCTATTTTGACCATTGACCATGTCTAATAGGGATACACGCCCCTTGGGCAAGCAGGGGGGGTGGTATCAACCAAACCCGCGAAAGCTCCGGTCACAGCTCGAGGATTGGCTCGCCGAGGCGTTTGGCGGCACTGACGAGTCTGGCAAGTCTGACAAGCCTAAGCTGCCTTTTCCGGGAGCGAGAATCATCATAGCACCGTAAGAGCTGCCACCTGTTTCTCTGCTTGTCGGGGTTCTCATGTGCTGATGGATGGCCCATGGCGACAGACACGCGGGGTACTACTACTCGGGAGAGGCGGCGGCCTGGGCATACAAAGCCTTCGATCTCAGTCAAGCCAAACGCGTCTTCATCCTGGGCCCTTCGCACATGTACCCTCTGAACGGATGTGCAGTGACCGGCTTCAAGAAGTATGACACCCCGTGGGGCAGCCTGCGCGTTGATGAGGACGTCATCAATGCGCTTCGAGATGCCGAGTCTCTGCCCCACATCCGAAGGCGCGAGGAGATGCTTGAGCACTCTCTTGAGATGCACCTCCCGTATCTCTGGCTACGACTCGAGCAGACGTTTGGCGAGGATCCCGCAGCCTTCCCGTCCGTTGTGCCCATCATTGTGGGTAATGGGGCCAAGTCAGAGGAGCGTGTCGTGGGCAGGTGGCTCGCCCCGTACCTTGCCGACCCCGAAAACGCCTTCATTGTCAGCTCAGACTTCTGCCACTGGGGCAGTGACTTTCAATACAGGCCATACATCAACGACGAGAAGGAATTTGATGTTTCGACAAGCAATTATGCGAATTCTCTTGCCAATAGCGAGCCATTCCTTGACACGATCAAGATGGTGGATGATCAGGCCATCGACGCGATCAAGACGGGAGAATATGCTAGGTTCTACGACAATCTGTCCGAGACGGGCAACACAGTCTGCGGACGTCATCCGATCGGAGTAGTCATGGCAGGTCTGGAGCAGCTGGGCGAGAAATCTGGTCAGACGGCACGATTCCAGTTTGTCAGGTATGAACGAAGCATCGACAAGGACGATAAGAAGAAGCCTTTGGAGTTCAATGGCTCGAGTGTGAGCTACGTGTCGGCGTACGCCATTATTTGATATGATTGAGTAGGGGGACACTGTACGGAGACAGATAATATCCAGGGAGCATTATTACTACATGTCAGAGAGACGGCTTCAGAAGAAAGATATGAGATCACGAGTTAATATGTCTCTTGGAAGCTATGAGATGTAGCATGTAGCAAAGACATCTCTTTGCTCACCGAGCTCACCGAATGTGCCGACGGCCAAGAAAAGCTTAGCGCAGTCGAGGCCCGCAAGCGGCGGGATGAACCCCTGTAGGGCGGGGACCCATTCCCTGTAATGCCCCGTAGGCCCCGGCGAATCCGATGCCAAGGTGCGCCCCGGCGAGGACCTGGAATTCCATCGACCCTGTGTCGGATGGCGGCACCGTTTTCTTCCTCGCCCTCGCCGCGTCTTCCGAGTGCGTCCATCTTTTTTCCCTGGTGCCCTGCTCATGCCCTGCTGACGATATTTCCCGCATCACGCGCCTTGGGCCCTATTGTCGTGCTGTTAAATCTTCTTGTCTTTCTCTCAGACCTTCTCTACGATCCTCTCTCTTCATTGGAATGACGAATTGATCTCCATCCCTACGACAGACATTTTTGTGCCCTCCCTCGATCCTGGGAGCGTGGCCCCGTGAACCTCGACAGTTCTCGACAGCTCCAGAGAGCGCAGTTCACACAGACTGCAATTGACGACTGGACGTCGCCGACTCGCCTACCATGCGCAACGCATTCATCCTCCCGCTGCTCGCGCCCCTCGTGGCCGCCATCCCTGCGGCGACACCCACGCCGGCTCCCACAGAACCTGCGGCCGCCATCGAACCGCGCTTCTTCCAACACCTCGATCCCACGGCCGTATGGATCAGCGTGGACAAGAGCGGCAAGCCGTCGACGGTGACGCCCATGCCCACCACCGTCTCGGGCTCGGCGGCCGTCGTCGACCCCGCCCCCTACGCCCTGACCGGCTCCCTCTTCGTCTACAACCACCGGGAAAACGGCAGGAAGACGACCAGCACCGGCGAGCCGCCGCTGCCCACGGCGAAGAACAAGAAGGGCAAGGGCGCCTTTGCGCCGTGCCATAGACCCGAGGGCGCAACGTACCCTTTTTGCTCGCCGGACGAGACCGACGAAGTCCTCGCGGGCAGAACCTACTATGGTAAGAATACCCCATCCTTCCATGCTCTGGGCGACGCACGCCGGTTCGCGGATTAGTACTGACAAACCCCCAGTGACGTTCGACGCCTCCCTCCCCATCCTCAAGTCCAACAACACGCAGAAGCTCAAGCTCCGCCTCCTCGGCACCGCCGTCAACGAGACGGGCGAGCTCGGCGACGAGGTCTTCGCCTCCAAGGCCGCCAAGCCCGCCGCCCACGGCTTCGTGCCCTGGGACGTGTCCAAGAAGCTGGTCGCGCGCGGCGCCCCCAACGCCACGGTCCACCTCTCCCTGCAGCGCCTCTTCGTCGACGAGGACGGCGAGGAGGAGCTCGTCGGCGACCCGGTCCCCGGACCCACGCTCACCGTGCTCCCGCCCGCCAAGCACGACACGGGCACCGAGCACGGCTCCATCCCCGCCGGCGCCGAGCTCTACGTCGCGCTGCCGATCGTGTTCGGCGTGCTGCTGCTCGCCATCATCGGCTCCGTCGTCTGGGCGCGCAGCAGCCGCAGGATGCGCTTCGGGCTCGGGGACCTCGCGTCGTCGGGCCGCAAGGGACACCGCGAGGCCAGGATGGGCCGCGCGCAGAGGATGCTGAATAAGATGAAGAGGAGGCGCGGCGGCGACGAGGACGAGCAGGGCGTACAGTTGCTCGACAGGCAGTATGATGACGATGATGACGAGGGCCACTTTGCTGGGCAGGAGGGCTGGGGCGGCCAGGTGCATAGGAGGCAGTCGAAGGAGGGCTACAAGGAGTCGTAAGCAATTGAGAAGACGCCGCTCACGGGGTGGTACTGATCACGTCCAATTTAATCCATCTGTGGAATGGGGTACACGCTGAACGTGATGACAAAATGTGAACGTATTGTCTGATGGAGATGTGGATGAAGTCCGGGAATCTATCTCCCAATGCCAAATTACCCCCCAAACGCCGTCGCTGTGCTTTTTTTCGCCGAACCAAACACACCGGAAATGCCTACGCGTCCACCTCCATTCTCTGGGACGTCTGCCCCGTAGCGGCAGCTTGTGCCGCCTCGGCCGTGGCCAGGTCCTCGTCGCCCTTCTCGTCCTCGATGAAGACGCCCATGCCGGAGAAGGCCTCGAACATGGCTCTCGACAGGAACTCCTCCGCGCTGTAGCCGCCGACGGTGATCCTCGTGTCCAGCCTCGCGGCGTCGACCCACTCGTTGCGGTAGTCGTCGAGCGGGCCGATGGTGTACCGCTGCAGCGCGAGGTCGAGGCCGCCAAAGGGGTCGTAGGGCCCGTCGTCCTGCACGGCCTGGACCTCCTTCTTCTTGAGGCCGCGGATGGAGAGGTTCGGGGCGGCGGCGTCGGTGAGCGAGAGGCGCGCGGCGTCGAGGCGGCCCTGGACGCGCTTCTTGAGGACGATCTTGTTGACGGTGGCTTGGGCCTGGCTGGCGTCGCCGCTCGCGAGGCCGTCGAGCAGCTCCTCGCGGGCGCGGGCCTCGCGCGCCCTCTCCTCGGCGTCCTCGCGCTGGGCCTCGAGGCGCCGCCGGCGCGCGGCCTCCTTCTGTTCCGACTCGCGCGTGGCGCGCTGGGCCTCGGACTCCTTGGCCTGGCGGCGGCGCTCCTCGATCTCGCTCTTGTGCGCGAGCTCCCACTCGCGCAGCTCGGCCTCGGCGGCCGTGCGGGCGGCGGCGTCGCGGCTGAGGAGGTCGAAGGTCAGCGTCTCGACGCGCTCGAGGTAGGCGTTGTAGTCGTCGAGGCTCTCAAAGTCCTCCTCGACCTTGTTGAAGACGGCGTTGACGCGGCGCCGCACGTCGACCTCGCGCTGCACGACGAGGTCGCCGAAGAAGGCCGTCTTAAAGTTCTTCTTGCGGAGCGTCTTGGCGCAACCGGCGTACGGGCACTGCGCGGGGCCGTCGGCGAAGATGCGCTGCACGCAGTTGGCGCACATCTGGTGGTAGCACTCGGGGTTGATGAGGAACTCGAGGTCGCGGTTCAGATACCGGTTGGTCTTGCACACGGGGCACTGCGACGTCGGCGAGAGGGGCGCCTTGGACTTGTTCATCGTCGCCATGCTGGGCGGCGGGTGCCCGGAGGCGGTGGTCTTCGTTTGGGTAAGGTGTTGTGTTTGGATGGTGGTGACGGAGAGCGAGATAGAATCCTTTCGGAAGGCAAGTTCGATTAGGGTGCAGCTTCTGCCGTGTAGACGACTGTCAAGACCGCTGCTTGTCGGTTGTTTGGTGAGGTTGTAGAATAAAGAGGGAGGGCGATGAAGAAGCTCTGGATGATTTGCGAGGCTCGTTTGACACTTGACGCGCTTAGATAAGCGAACTGATTGACGACGGGGGGCAGCTGCAGGGGTCTTACCCGCTTAGTCGTAGCTACCCCTCCAACGCCCGCCAAAGCTTCCAGCGGCCTCGCTTTGTTTCTTTCCATACATTCTACACCCAGATCCAATACAGCAGCCATGAGTATGTCGAACCTTGCTGCATTTCTTTGCACTCTCTCCCGAACGAACCTTACTTGCTGACCCCTCGCAGAGTTCCGACAGCCCAAGAACGAGGAGGAGACCGCCGCCCGCCAGAAGCAGGACGCCGAGCAGGCCGCCCTGCCCTACACCTGGAAGCAGAACGACATCAAATGGGTCAGCGTCGAGTTCACCGTGCCGGGAAACCTCAAGAGCAGGGATATGGTCATCAACTTCACGCGGACGACGCTCAAGGCCGGCATCAAGGGCCAGACACCCATCATTGAGGTATGCTCTCTACCAACACTCCCCCCATCCCAGCATCTGCCATGCCCTTCGCTGACTAGTCACGTCCAGGGCGAGTTCCCCCACCCCATCCGCGTCGACGACTCGACATGGACAATGGTCCAGGACGGCGACACCAAGACCGTCGACATCCAGCTCAAGAAGGCCAGCGACATGGAGTGGTGGCCGCACGTTGTGCGGTCCGCGCCCGCCGTCGACGTCGCCATGATCGAGCCCGAGGAGACGTCGCTCAACGACCTCGAGCAGGGCGAGACCCGCGCCATGGTCGAGAAGATGATGTACGAGAACATGCAGAGCCCGGAACAGAAGCAGAAGGCAAAGGAGGAGGAGAACATGAAGCGCATCAAGCAGCTGCAGGAGCAGACCGGCATGGACTTCAGCCAGGCCACCATCAACCACGGCAACTGAGGCCCGCCGTGGGTGTATCAGTACTTGGGCGAAGAACAAAAAGGAAGCATCGGGAAACGGCGGGTGTTCATGATGAGAGATGATATGAATAAATACAGCATGTGATACCAGTGGGATTGTCAGGGGTGAAACGAAACGACGGTACCATGGGATTCCGATCGGATCGGTGGTATGCCGCCAGAGATGCCCTGGCCGAGGCTTCATCTTGGACTAGGTCGGCGACAGACGGCAGTGGGGATGGTGCCGTCCATCAGTACGCAGGTGAGGAGCCAGACTGCCTTTTCAGCAACCCCAGGACCTCGCCTACTAAGACGACCTGTCCTGATGCATGCACGTGTGATGTATTTAGCAAGTGCACCCGGAGATGCAATCAGAGAATGGGAGTGATGGGCCTCCTAGGCGGGTGGCGAGCCGTAGATGCTCCTTTGGCTACCTACTCTACGGGCTGCTCGACTCACTGCTTGGACAGCCTGGCGGCCTTGAATTTGCTGATCTTCCGCCCGCCGTCGGCCTCGTCGAGCGGCCGGATCGGCGACTCGTCCTCCTTGAGGAAGCCACCGTGCCGGTGGATGAATTCCCTGCGCTTGCGGTAGTACTCGTCCGCCAGTTCCAGGTCAACAAACTCGTCGTTGGCGTCGCCGTCCATGTCCTGCGCGCGTGGGGCTGACTCGCGCTCCAAGACCGACTCGGCCAGCGTGCGGCCCTCGGGGCCAGAGGGCGCGATCGGCCGGTCCTGGTCCAGGAAGCGGGCGGGCATGTCGAGTGGTCCCTTGGGGACGTCCACAAAGTCGTCCGTCGCGCCGGGTGTTGCGGCCTGTTCTTGCTTGAAGCGAGACACTCTCTTGGGCTTCTTTGAGGGGTCCGTCCGTTTCGAGGGGCCGGTCCGCTCGACGATGTCACTTAGAGGCTCGACTATCGGGGCCTTGCGCTCCAGGACGGGAGCTGGCGTTGGTGCAGGCTCAACCTCGTCCGGAGCAATGTCGAGCTCGTTGGCGAAGCTGACGCTCTTCTTGCCCTTGGCGGCACTGTCCACGGACGACGAAGAAGCGCTCGACTTGAGCGCGGAAGCCGACGGCTCCGCGGCCTCTCTGCTAGATGGCATGGGTGCCTTGCTGGCTTCCCGGCTGATGACGATGCGACCGAGCCCTTCAGGACCCTTCTTGGCGTCGTCGTCGTCGTCATCATCATCCTGCATCTCCTCGGTGAAACGTGACTTGACACCAAGCTTCTTCTCCAGCTCCAGCATGCGCTGGCGGTAGTCGTCGTCGACAAAGCTTCCGGTATAGCGCCCATACTTGTCCTCGTCATCGTCATCGTCAGATTCGTCAATCTCGTCGAATCCTTCGTCCTCGTCATCCGTGCCCTCCTCCAGGGTGAGCTCGGCGACGACCGCGCCGACCTCCTCCATGCCGTACTTGAGCATTTCGCCCCGGAGGAAGGCGTCCTCTTCAGAGTCGCCTTCGGGGATGATGGCGGTCTCGCGAGCGAGGAGTTCTTGTTGCTTGGCTGTCTGCATGATTTCCTCGACGCGCCGTGCCGTTCTCGACTTTTGCATCTCCTCGCCGGGCTTGGTGTCTTCCGTGAAAGACACGCTCTTCTTCTGAGAGGACGCATCTTCCGGTTCGTTATCGTCGTCCGCGGCCAGATCCGAGAGGGAGATGCTTTGGTACCGTGGTTTTGTTTCGTCAGCTGGTGCTTTGGCGGGGACTTTTTCTGCCCGTTCTGACGGTGCCCTGGGCTGTGACGCGGGGACTGAAGGCTTTTTCGCTGCCGTCTGGGCAGCTTTCGGTGGTGTTGACGCAGAGGCAGGGCTGACTACCTTGGACGTAGACGGTGTCTTCTCCGTTACGTCCTCCACCACTCGTTTGGCGGGTGGAGTACCTCGAGGCAAATCCTGCACGCCGGCCTTCTTCAACGCCTCCTCCAGCTGTGCGGAAGAGTCCCCTGGCCTCTGCAAGCGGTGGGATACAACGTTCCCCTCCTCGTCCAGCTCCTCGATGATCTCCGTGATGGGCAGGCCGTCCTCATCCCTCACGTCAGGCTGGCTCACCACCTCTACGGCGGCGAGCTTGTCCTCGGCAGCATCGAGTTGCTTCTGAATCGTCTCGATGTTCTGCGTAACATAGTCGATGCGCCGCGTGAGAACACCGACAATCTGCTCGGCAGGCCTGACGCCTACCCGACCGAAGATCTCGTCAATCTCCTTGCCTTCAATGACATCGCTCTCGAACTCGGCCCGGATGCGCGTCAGGTCCTTGGGGGTGACTGGCGTGGGCAGTGCCTCGATCTCTTCCTTGAGGAGCTCGTACTCTGCGTCCCACCGACGCCAATGCTGCAGGCTTTTCCGGAGCTTGGCGACGTTGTCCTCGAGGAGCTGGCGATGCTTCTCCAGGTCGGCAAAGCTATCCCGTGCGCTAGCCATTCTGAGATTTGTTTGCTCCCCTCGGAGATAGTAGGAGAGGGGGGAGGCAGCGAGGCTGAACGGAGAGTGGTGAAATTTTGCGAGTGAAGTGAAGGATGGGAAGGAACTTTGAGGTAAGGTTTCCTTGACGTCGCGAATAGTGGGGCAACTGTCTGCTTTAGGAGACGTTTAGCGCAGACGGTCGGGACCCGCTCTGAAACTGTCTGGGCCCGTTTCTCTCAAGCTTCCTTTCCTCTTGGGCCTCGTCCAAACCCCAACTCTTCACCACTTCATCTCTACCGAGAGCTGAACCCCATTCTAGAGTCCTTCATCCCGTCAGCCACGCGGGACGTCAAGACTCTTACCTCGCTCAATGCAACCCGTGGTCCGTTATCCCGAACGGCATGAGTCTGCATCGACGCTGCTCTTGGAGCCGAGGACGCTGGCCAAGATGGACGAGGGACCGTCCAGCACATTGAACCTCTTCCATGTATCCCGGTACGGCCATGATGACCTGGGTGGTTGCTGATTTGTTCAGGGGTGGCTCGCTACTTGATTGGCAGCTACAAAACTCCGAGAACAGTCCCGTTATGCTTCTACACGAGCGCCTCTCTTTCCAACTCCGAGTCTTTGCTACGCGTCAAGTTGCCGGAGCGCCGAATATGCGAGCCGCGAGCCAAGACGAATGAGTAACAGCGCAAAAGTCTCCAATTCAGTTGCCGTCGATGCCGATGTTGATACTATTGCGTGTCCAGGCTGTAGTCTCTGTGTGACGACGAGCCGGACTTAACAATGTCAAAGGAGGGCTATCTCCGGGTGCAGATGATCGTCTGAGTATATATATCATTCTGATGTGGCTTCAGTATGAACCGATACCTTGAATATATACAACCTTCAACGGATTAATACCCACAGATTCAAGCTATTAACATCATTCCACCTCTTCCACCTCACAATGGCCCTCGACAAATGCTGCCTCCGTCACTTCGACTGGGACGGCACCCCTTCCGGCCGCGAGGGGAAGCTCGCCTCCAATGACGCCTACATCACCGGCACGAACAAGTCCGCCGCCGTTCTCATGGTCCACGACGGCCTCGGCTGGACGTTCCCCAACAACCGTCTGCTCGCAGACCACTACGCCCGCGAGGCAGACGTCACCGTCTACCTCCCTGACTTCTTCGAGGGCCAGCCCCTCGATTTTGAACTCATCAAGTCCGGCAACTGGGCCGCCCTCGACATGCCCGGCTTCCTCGCCCGTAACGCGCGCGACATCCGCGAGCCGGAGATCTTCGCCTGCGCCCGGGCCCTGCGCGATGAGGGCTACACCAGCGTCGCCGCCGCCGGCCACTGCTACGGCGGGTGGGCATGCTTCCGCCTCGCCGCGCAGCGTATGGAGGATGACAAGCCCCTCGTGGACTGCGTATCCGTCGCGCACCCGTCGCTGCTCACCGAGGCGGACGTCGACGGCGTGAGGGTGCCGTTTCAGGTGCTCGCGCCGCAGCATGACCATGTCTACACCCCGGAGCTCAAGGCGTACACCTTCAAGAAGCTGGTCGAGGGCAACGTTCCGTTCGAGTATCGGCACTTCCCGGGCGTCCATCACGGGTGTATGACCAAGGGCGACGAGGCGGTCGAGGGGGAGCGCGAGGCCATGCAGCAGGGCAAGGACGCGTCGGTGTTCTGGTTCAAGCAGTGGATGAAGTAAGGGGGATCGATCAGGTGCGATATGGCAGTGACAGGTAGCCGTAGCTTCTAAGTCACATATACGGTGTCAGTATTCAAGAGACACTGCATCCTTCCACGTGACACGAACCGTGTGATTTTGACTGTTTTCCTATTTCTTTTTCTTCTTCGTTTTCTTTTATTGATCCGTACATGGTCGATGAGATGTGTTGAACCCGAAAATATGAATACCAAGCACCGATCAACGCATCCATGAAATCCACCATTACCCCTGAACGCCAAGACACATCCTAAATCAGCCCCTGAACCACCGTTCGCCAGCCCATATGACCACACAAAACGCCAACCGAACGGAATGAGAACGCCGGGCTGAAAGTCAACGTCCAAAATCGTCGAAGTCAGAGCCTGTCTGCGGGGATTGCCTCACTCGCCCGGCTTCTTGTCGTACAAGAAGCTCTTGGGGTTGGCCGCGTCCAGGAGCAGCAATTCAAGGTTTCTCAGCAGTCCAGCCCCCGTCGTCGTGTTGTACAGGGCATCGCGAACATTCAAGAACCTGCCAAGGGACTCAACGCCGCCCTCCGCAAGCAACGAATTGGCTGTCAAATTCAAGAGAGCGAAGAGCTCGCGTGCCTGGGCGTCGCTCAGCTTGAGGTCGAACTTTTCATTGTACTCCTTCAGGCGTGTGGCGAAGTCAATGATGGGGCTCGGTTTCTTGGGCCGTTGCGCCCATTGCGTCTTTTCATCCCACATGCTCTTGAAAAACTCCTTGATGTCATCCGCGAGGTGCGCTAGGTGCCCCTTGCACCCGCGCTTTTTGCAGCGGATGCAAAGCTTTGCTTCGGCAGTTTTCGCGGCCGCCTCGGCTCCGGCTGTAGGCTTCTTCGGAGTGTTGGGTGTGCTTGGCGTGCGGCGCTTCGAAGCTGGGGACGCTGGTGTCGCCGGACCGGTAGCCTTGCGTTTGCCCTTGGCCTTTTCAGAGAGGACGGGCGTCACGGGATCCGCGGCGGCAGGGACCTGACCGGACACTTCTTGCCCAGAAACCAGAGTTTGGCCGGCCGAGGAGGTGTTCGACTGGTCCTGGGGCAGCATGGAGGGGGGTGTCGCGTTGGAGACCAGATCGAAGTCGTTCGGACCTTCGAAGCAGTTGGTGGAGTTGTTCACCTGGACCTGGGGTGACATGGGAATGGGTCCCGCGTTGAAGACCTGATTGAACCCACTCTGGCCTTCAAATGCACATGCATGCTGGTTGAAGTTGGTGTAGATGTAGTTTCCCGTGACGAAGTTGTTCCCCTGGACCAGGGGCGACATGGGGGCAGGTGCCGGGCAGGGGACCCCACCGTTCAGGGAAGTCGCCAGATCTTGGCCCATGGGCTGGACGTTACTCCATTGTCCCTTGAGATACATCAATCTGTTGCTGGTGGCTTCGTCCAGAAGGCCAGAAACGGGCGGTCCCATATGCTCATTGCTGACCGGGAACTGGCCATACCCGGGACCCGTCCCATACTGGTACCCCTGATTGAAGTGACCCGGCTGAGGCTCCTGCTGGGGGTGACCCTGGGTCTGCTCCGGGGCGTTCATCCCCTGAAGGCCCTGCTGTAACCCAACTTGAACTTGAAACCTGGCAAAAGTGTTTTCAGGTTGGGCGGCCAGAGGTGCCTGATGGCCCCCCAACGGCCAGCCCGAGGTGCCTATCTCCTGCGGGTAAAGAGACCCCTCTGGCTGGGGCCGCACCCCATTTAGCCACTGTTCAACTGGTGTATCAGTGGCTGACACACCGGCAGCCTGTTCTTTGGCAGGAGCCATGCCTTGCTGGGCTTGCATCATCTCAAGGCCCTGCTGGGGAGGCTCCAGGGAGATGTTGAAGGAGACCCCCGGGTCCAGGTTCAGCCCTTCCAGCCCAGACTCGAGCTCCTGCTGGCCGGGGGGGACCTCGCCATCTTCATCAATGGCGGTGACTCCAGCGGGCTGCTGCTGGGCATTGTCACCGTCACCCTCTGTGATGATGACGTCGGCGGGCTGGCTCTGCGGAGCCTCCTCGCTCTGGGGAGCCTCTTCGCTCCCCGTCTCAGGCTCCTCGCTCTGCGGAGCCTCTTCTCCCTGACGCTCCTGCCGAATGAGGGCGAAAAGCTCTGAAAAACTCTGCTCCAACTCGGACTCTGAGTAGGCTTCATCTTGTTGAATGTCTCGCATGAGACGCATTAAGCCCATCGGAAAGTCGATTGGCTGCAACATGGCCTCCTCACGCAGCCGCTGTGCAGCCCACTCTCTGCCTTGGCGGTCCGCTTCTTCCTTGGTTCGATTCATATTGGCGACGAAAGGATGTACCGATTCGTCCTGGTTGTTCGCATTGACACCAGATGGGCCGGCCTCAGCTGGAGAAGAAGCATCCATGATGACGGTGGAAGCGCAATGAGGTCGAAGTGTTATGACTTGGGTGGGTTGGATCGGGGAGGTGAGATTGTGTTATGGTAGGTTGAGATGGGACTTCAGTGCAAGTGAATCCAGGTTCGGTATCTTGAGATGATGTTAGATGTGTTTGGCTGTGTTTGGCAGGGCTGCTTTACCCTTGGTAGGCTGGGATGCGACTTGGTGATACTGGAAGTAGACTGGAAGTCAGGTTTCGTATCGTAAAATGTGATCTTGGGCTGTATCATGGGATGAAAACCTGAGCTTCATGAGGGGATGGCCCTTCAATTTAAAGCCCGACTGAAGTGCGAAAGGGCTCTGAGGGTCTCTGAGGGTCTCTGTGGCTTAAGTTTTGGACAGAATCAAAGTCTATGAAGGTGGCTTACAGAACAGAACTGTATTTCACGAGGCTACGACATCAAGGGGATGAACGGGTGCGAATTACGTACGATACGGCTTCATCAGAGGCCTGTAATGGACGGTCAGAACAACGGTGGTTTGCAGAAGAGAACAACAGTGTTCCACGAGACTTCATCATCACACGAAGAAAGTAACATGCGATCTGTAGCATAGCTTCATAAGAAAAATGTCCTGGATGGTTCGCATGTCAGTGATTCGCAAGCACAGCCGCAACTTGAGGCCCTCACTCATGAGATCTCTCTTGCCGCGTCAAGCGAGACGCATAACCCTCGACACAAGATCCCTCTCCCGCGCCAATGCGCTCGCCCCGTGTGAAAAATGAATTTCTGTTGAGGGATACCGTCCGTAATGTCTCAGGCCATGTCAAAGAAGCGCAAGCAGCACGTCAAGGCGACTCTTCTCGCCAGCCACGATGTTCGCAGCATTTGAGTATCCTCCACATATTGACTTTTAATTTGACAATTGGGGCGTGTCGGCCAGGCCGAGAAACTCTGCTCGCCGGCCATGATGCTCCTGTCGTGCGAAATTAAACCTCAATGACGTTACTGCTGTCCAATGGCTCATTGGAAAGGCGCACCTGACTTGTCGGGGACACCAACTTCACGGCAGGAGTGTATATGCAGCAAAACCAAACGGAATCGTATTTCGCTGCCATTGTCCGAGTCGACTCTTCCATATAGCCACGAATTGACAGTCCAGCACCCTCGTCGCCTATATCACGGCCTCGAGATGACCGTCAATTCGGGAAATTGCCATTAGCCGTGGTCCGTTTTGCCTTTTAAGGTCATCAACGTATCTGCCACGGCTGGGATTCTGAGGCCCGCGAGCCCCTAGTTTAGAAACATAATCATGCCGTCTATCGGGTACCGGTGGCGGTTGTGGGAAAGCACTGTCGGCTCAATGCGTACGGGGGACGAAGTGCCTAACAACGGTGGATCTGCTCCGGGCCAGGAGCGAGTGACAGGCACGAGAGAAGCCTTCAAGGCAACCTCTATTTGCGGCTGCAAGAGCCGAGACCACAAAGTTCATGAGCCTCAATCCTAATATTGCCAGGTCTGAGGGACTCGTCGGCACACGCCCCTACACGCCCCACGCCCTACGCCTTACGGTGCACGAATGCAGATGCTCTCAGGTCACGAGGATTTCTTGTTGAAAAGTACTTCGACCACGGCCTCGCCCATCTAGACTGTGAACCACTGACCCATCTCCCCTCCCCTCCAGGTGCGCAATTAAAAGAGATGCCCAATGAACGCCGCGCTTCAAGCCAGAAATATGTAGATTAGAGCAGATCGCACCGGGCCGCGACGCGTCGCTCTCACACTGTCTTGGCCACGCCTCTCTATTGCTGCCACGGCATCTGCTGAGCTGGACGGGGGAAGACGGGCTGCGTCTGCAATTGGTCAAGACCGCCTCCCATTGTCTGCTGGTTGTGCTGCCAACCCATGCCCGTCTGGTGATTGACGAACTGTCCCTGCCGGAACGGATTGGTGCTACCGGTAGGCTGTGGGGCGAGAGGACCAGCACTCGTCGCCGGCCGCTGTTGCGCCTGCGGCTGTCCAAAGTTTTTCGCGAAAGGGTTCGTCCCGGTAGCCATGGCCTGTAGGGGGGCAGGGGCGGCCTGTTGCGGCGGCTGTGTCTGGCCCTGGAAAGGCGAACCGCTCTGGGGCGAGAATGATTGCTGGGGCTGACTCGAAGATCTCGCAAATGGATTCGTGGATTGACGCTGAAGACCCCCAGGTCCTGGCGGGCTTGTCGGCGCGGACATGGTAGTTGTAGGTTGTTGCATTACGCTCTGTTGCTGACTCATCATCATGGACGCTCGGAACGGATTCGTTGTCTGCGGCGTTTGCATGGCGTTTTGCATTGGCTGCACGCCCGTCTGGAATGAGGCCACACCCTCTTGAGGGATGGATCCCAATGCACCAGGCTGGAAAGTCGGCTGCGGCGAGAACCCTCCAAATCCAGCTCCAGTGAATGCAGGTTGCATCGGCTGAGGCTGCGGTTGACCCCAGGGGTTGGCATTTTGAGGTGGTGGGCTGGGACCTTGTTGCTGAGTCTGGTACGGGTTTGTCGAGAAGGCCGGCGACTGGGTGCCGAAGCCATTCTGTTGGTAGCCCAGGCCTTGCGTCTGCTGAAACTGGCTGTTTGGGTCAAATCCAGTCTGCATAGGCATCTGCTGCTGCGGCTGCTGAAATTGTTGCTGTGGTACAGGCTGCTGCTGTTGTTGAGGCGGAGGGGCCTGTCCCAGTGGTGTCTGGTTCTGCTCAATAGAGCCGAAGAAATCAATCAGGTCTGCTGCCGGCGTCTTGGCCGGCTCCTGCTTTGGCTGAGATGCCGAGGTGGCGACGGCGGCAGGCTTCGGCTCTGGGAACGAACTGCTGGGGGCGTGCTTCTTCTCAAATGCGCCTCCCGATTTGGAACCGTTCGTCGAGCCACCGTTCTTCTTGGCCTGTACTTCGGCAATGTACTGGCGACGGTTCACCTCGAAGTCCGGATCGTTCAGATACTCCTCGAGCTGCTGCTTGAGATTGACCGGCGCGTGCTTGAGCTTGGGGACCTCTACTCGGGTGTAATGCTCGAATTGCCGTGCGACCCTAAGATAGCTGACCACGAAGTCAGTCTGTTTGGCAAACTGGCGGTAGATTTCCAGGGCCCTTTCGGCATCTGGCTTGGACATCTCGAAGAATTGGCCTGATGAAGTCAGAATCAGTCATGTGTATGCCTTGTCACCAGTTTGACGAGCCATACCGAGGATGTTGATCATGGCCTGGTTGAGGGCCTGGAACAAGGCGAGCAGGTCCAGAACCAAGAGCCTGAAGGCCGTCGTCTGCACCTCGTTGTCCGCCGAGATCTCGTTGTCCATGAGATCGCATCGCAGCAGGGCCGAGACCTGACGCTGCACGCACTCGGTTTCCCTGAGGAGGCCCTTGTCGACCGAGAGCTTCTCGAGCCGCGTTTCTTTCGCCCTGACCCAGTCGGTCTTCGTATCCCGATATGCCTTGGCCCTCTCTTGAAGGTAGTTGGCGTATACCCGAATATTCCGGCCCTGCGTCTGAGCTGGTAGGTGTTAGCCTGGTCCCGCGCCTGCTTCTGAATCTGCCTACCATCGCTAATGGTCGTCACCGTCAGGAGGTTGCGGTTGCCAGCCAGGTATGACAGCGTGGCGTCCGGCGAGCCCTCCCTGATCATCAAGTGGACGGTGATGAGACTTTTGAAGACAACGGTCCATGTTGAATCTCTCAAGCGGAAGGAAAGGACGCGGAAAATCTCTCCCACACCAGCTTCGCCGGAGTGTGTCGCAACAAGAATGTGCTCGATGTACTTGGTCTTGGGCGCCGCCGCCTGTGGGAATAATTGTCAGTATGCGACACGGAGTAGAGATCGGGCGGACAGCAAGCATGCCTTGATCTTGGTGGCGCCCTTGACACTCTTTTCGAAGGAGCCCGACATGACGGGCGTGCTAGTGTGTTTGCAGAACCGCTTTCCGGGCGCTCTGTGTATCCCTGCCTATGCTGTGCAGGTTGAGGTTGGGCAGTATCGAGTCAGAGACGGAGCTGGACTGATCGCGGAGTCGCGGTGTTGTCGGAGATCCGATTAATCGAAGGCGAGAGAGGCTGCACCTGGAGGAGACTCTGGGGAGGGTTGAGCTTCGGCTTGTGCGGGATGCGCGATGATCAAGCCGGTCTGGGATGGACCAAGAAGGCGATCCTGGCCGAGGGAAATTGGCACCGGGATCGTTGATGGGGCGCGATGTTTCGTTTCTATGCCGTCACCTGCACGACGAGGCCATGGCACGCACAGAAAGTCGAGTCGAATAGGAATACTGTCGCAAAGTCGAGCTTCTCGAATATTAGGTAGCTGCGGTGGGTTGAGGGGGGCGGCAGGGTAGACGGAGACGAACAAAGCTGCACCGCGAGTGGGTGTTGGCCACGTCGAGATGAGGTGGTTGGCATCGCACCGGGGCCCAGTGACGCGGTTGAACCGGGCCTGAGAGCTGGCCTTGGCTTGGGCATTGAGGGTCCTCTTGCCAGGGGCTTGGCATTTCAATGGAAGGCGCTGTTGGCGCTGACGAGCGCTAGCTCCATTTGGCGACAGCTGTCGGCCCGGGCTGCCTTCCTGAGATGAAGCTGGCTTCATGATCGCGATTTCCGACAGTCACGGAGCATCAAGTTTGGCTTGTCCAAGAGTTGACTTCTCCAAATATGTGTAGCTGATGATCTCGAGATTGCATTTTCATTGATTGTCATTGTTATATTCTGACACGACCACCTGCTTTTATTTATGAAGAACCGGGGTTTCTCCTGCGAATCTCGTCTCTTTCGCTTCGCGCAAACAGGTACAACATTTCCTGAGGTGGGATCACATTCAAAATGCCATGGTACAGAAAGAAAAAGTTAGGAGAAGTGACGCCCGAATGAATTTGGGTTGTGACAACCCAACCCAGCCAGCACTTGCTGACGCCGCAATGCGGCAGCTCGGTTCCCACACGACTTACCTCAACACCTTCCAATTCACAACGAGATCAGAATTGCCTTTCATCGCGTCCGATAATGTAACAAGGTCGTGGTCGAACGCCTATGTCATGGCTCCCTCGCCTGTTGCGACTCTGCCCTGAAGCCCCCGAAGGGAAGAGCTCGGAAGCCCCAGACGAGGTTGCTGCATCATATTATCCCACGTGGCTATCATCATCTGTAAGGATTTTGTTAGTTTTGCATCTCAAAGGAACATCATGTCCGCTGGGGGAGTTGCGGGCGTGGTTGGGCTGTACGTACACTGTTTTGAATTTGGAAGGGTCATGAAGAGGAAAAGAAGAGAAAATTCAGGGACGCGTTCGAGCACAGAAACTTTTAAAGGGCCCGGCGCCCAGACGGGCCGGGGTCGCCAGCAGGTACGTACCTGCCCCGCGCTTTCTGTGTGGTCGGCCTTGTACCTTGCGTGGGACCATCTTTTTTAGAGCTTCGAGCTTGGCCAGCATCACCTTATTCCTCGTCATTCGTCACTTTGTTGCATTGCGTTCTGTTCAGTCGTTTCTGTGCTCTGCAGATCGATCTTCTTCTTGCGGCAAAACTAGAACGACTTAATACGTAACAAACCACGAGGAATTGCTGGCTCAATGCTGCGACAGTGCCGCTGTACCTGTCGCGGCTTGTCTGCCAGACTTCCCCATACTCGCCCGACAGCACGGCCAGCATGGGCTTCCACATTACCACGCGCAGTCACGCGAACATACTTCTCCGGAGCGCCAGACTCAATCCGAGATGAAGAGCTCTCGCGGGAGTTCAAGAGTTTGCGTAGGGACCTCGGACTGTTGCGACAATACTCTCGTTAGCTAACTTTGGTGCTCCAGTCTTTGCTCCCAAGATTTCCTCGCGCGACTCCTGGCTCCCCGGCAATCCCTCCGTCGTAGTCCACGGCTTCATCGGAAAGGTTCGAAAGACTTCGAAAAGCCTCGCGTTCGCCACGATCGAGCTGGAGAATGGCGAGCTCTCGGGTCAGATCTGCGCCAAAAGCGTTGAACAAGTCGATGCGCTCCGCAAGATTCAGCCGTACAGCGCTGTCGCTGTCACGGGCACCACGACGTCGGAGTCCACACGGCGGAGGTTCGACATGGAGCTCGAGTCGATACAATACCTCAATCAATTTCCGAAAGACATCATTGTCTCCTCCGACGCCGTGTTCCCTCCTGAGGCACGGCACCTGCAGCTCCGCTTCCACGCCAAGCTGCGGGAGTCCCTGCGCTTTAGAGCCTTCTTGAAGAAGTCGCTCAGCCAGACGATGAATACACTGGGATATCTTGACGTTGAGACACCGACGCTATTCAAGTCGACGCCCGAAGGTGCACGGGAGTTTCTAGTCCCCACGAGGCGGGCAGGCTATGCCTATGCCCTGCCGCAGAGTCCTCAACAGTACAAGCAGGTTTTGATGGCCTCGGGTCTTGCGGGATACTACCAGTTTGCGCGGTGCTACCGTGACGAGGACCACCGCGCCGACAGGCAGCCAGAGTTCACGCAGATGGATCTGGAGAAGTCCTTCGCCGATGGCAAGACCGTGCAGGCTGATGTGGAGGCTGTGGTGAAGGAGACATGGGATGCCATGAGGGAGCAGTACCAGCTCCAAGAAGACAAGTCTTCGTTCAGGCCTGTCAAGAAGAGTGTTGGCGCATCCGAGCAGACGACTTCGAAGGCGGCAACAGAGGGCGCTCCGCGTGAGTACCCTGACATCAACATCCCGTTCCAGCGGATGAAGTACCTGGACTGCATGGACAAGTTCGGCATCGACAAGCCTGACCTTCGGATACCCAACGAGATTGCCCGGCTCGACGGGCATCTGAGTCACGGCTTCGTCGGCATGATCTCGCATCTGAAAGCACCCGTTGTGGAAGCATGGAAGCTCCGACTCCACGAGGACATCGAGCGCCGCGAGGCAGTGGACTTTGTCAAGGCCTTCCTCGGGAACCTCCACAAGAGCTTCTCTGAGAACCCAGACGGCGCCCCGCAGGCTCTCGTCTACGACACGAGCAAGCCCCTGAACGGCTTCTCAGCACTCGGCCCCGAAGGCCTCGACGCGATGCAGGAGGCGGCCTCGCCCGAGTCCGGGCTGTCCGACCTGGAGAACGGCGACATCGTCGTCTTCCAGGCGCGCAGGGACCGCCCGCACCAGGGCGGCGCCACGAAGCTGGGCGAGATCCGGTCCCTCATGTACCACGCGGCGATCGAGGCCGGGCTGCTCGAGAGGGACAACAGCTTCCACTTCCTCTGGGTGACGGACTTCCCCATGTTCACGCCGCAGGAGGATGTGGACGTGGGCCAGGGCGGCACGTCGGGCTTCTCGGCGACGCACCACCCCTTCACGGCGCCGCTGGCGGCCGAGGACGTGGAGCTCCTCTTCACCGACCCGCTGCGGGCGAGGGCGGACCACTACGACCTCGTGCTCAACGGCGTCGAGCTCGGCGGCGGCAGCAGGCGCATCCACGTCGCCAAGATGCAGGAGTTTGTCTTCCGCGACATCCTCAAGATGAGCCAGCGCAAGATGGACGAGTTCTCGCACCTGCTCAAGGCGCTGCGCGCGGGGTGCCCGCCGCACGCGGGCTTCGCGCTTGGCTTCGATCGCTTCGTGGCCGTGCTGAGCGGCTCCAGCTCCGTGAGGGACGTCATCGCGTTCCCGAAGAACAACAAGGGCGTGGACGAGTTTGCGGGCGGACCGGGCAAAATCACCAACTACGAGTTGAAGACGTATAACCTGGCGTTGAGAAAGAATTACAGGCCTAGTGGAAGACCGTAAGTGAAGAACTATGGTGTAGACGTGTAAGATAGTGCAATGATGGTGAAACATCCCACATAGACTTCATCTATTAGTATTGTACTTCGCATCACACTTGCACCGTGTTGTCTCGCATTCAATTGGTATGGTTCTGATTACTTCGTGTATTTGTATTCGTATCGTTTCATTACGCAAGTGCAACGCTTCTCATAACATTATCTAGCCCTCGATCATTCCATCCCGCGACAACGCAACCATTCTGTGTCCCTGCAGGTCCAACAGTGCGTTCAGCCGAGTAGGTATCCGTACGGGGCCGTTCCCTTACGACCTCTTCCACTGGCCGGCGTCCTCGGTGCCCTTGCCGAGCGAGTTGGCGGCGTTCTCGACGCCAGTGCCGATGTTGCCGAGGCCGTCGCCGACGGGGCGGCCGGCAGAGCCAGTGGCTCCGGTGACGGTGTCGCCGATGCCACGGGTGGCGGCGCCGGTGACGTTTCCGACGGTGCGGGAGAGGCCACCGACGGTGTTACCGAGGGCAGAGGTGACGAACTTGGCGCCGCCAGTGACGCCGTTATCTTGGTTGGAGGACATGGTGATTGAGGAGTGTGGTGAAGGTGAAGTTATGAGTGGTTTTGGATTTGTGTTGATGCTGGTTTGGAAGAGTCTTGATAGTTCCTGATGATGTTGGAAGCAGAAGTGGCTTGACAGGCAGCCAGGCCAGTCCAATTTATAGGCCGCCGGGCCACACCCCCCCTGTGGCAGTGACGCTGATGACGGGAGCCCGACGTCGTAAACGTGGACCGCACGTTGCGTGGTGGGATGGCAGCGGGAGGTCGAGGTTGCCAAGATGCGCGCAACCCTGGGTGGCTGTGACGTCAGAAAATCAGGGTCTGGGGCGAGAGGGTGTGGCTGATCTTCGAGCTGGCGGCCTATCAAAGCCACACGATGCCTGCGTTTGACATCACATTGCGGGCAGGGCCTGAGATGCCTTGGACCGAGGGGAGGCCGATCGCATGTGCGTGATCGTGGGCAGGGGTGGCGCACGCGCGGGTGCGTCGTGAACATGGGCGGGATGATGCACGATGGAACAGGGTGGAAGGGGACCGATTTGGTTGGAATTACATTAAGCTTTGGGGCTAAAGGGGATCTTTCCTGTTTGATGGTGTCGGGGCAAATGAAGAGCAAGATGATTCTCGATGCTGAGGGCTGGGGTGTGCTCGAGGATCAGAGTGTTGCTTGCACAATTGTGATACTATCGTGAGTGTGGCTGTACATGCTAAGGAGGCATTCAAGTTATCGACCTGTTGCATGTTCCCATACTACATAGACCGTAAGCCCAGATTCCTTCCCAACCTCAACAGATGCCTTGATTGGCGCAACGGTTCTTCTCCGATCGTATAGTGGCTAGTATGCCAGCTTGTCACGCTGGAGACCGGGGTTCAATTCCCCGTCGGAGAGCTCTTTTTGCCTTTTGGCGGCCCCATCCAGGGATTCCTTTTTGTCTTCGCAATGTTGCCCTAGGTCTCATTGAATTTGCTTGAAGACATTCGACGGCCAAGTCCTGCTGGATAGGCACTTAATCATCAAACCCAAACCACAGTATATTCTCTGCACTGTTGAATGCCCCTGAAACCAATTCAGGAAGGTCATAGTACTAAAGTATCATGTGGCTGACCTCTGCGGAGGCGGAAAACTAGGCGGAAAATAGGGAAACTGTCCCAGCATCTAGCATCGCCCGTACGTGGTATAAGACGATGCGTCGATCTCGTCAGGTTGTCGTCGGAATTCCTGAACATCTTTATTCATTACCCATTTACTGCCGTTATGAGTTCCATCAAGCACGAAAAGGACGCCGAGATCATCGAGCTGGCGAGGGGCCTCCAGGGCATCCCGTGGTGCGAAGAGTACGAGAAGATGATCTCGGGCATGCTGTCCGTCTCCCTCCCACGCCAGTCTCATTGCCATGCCCTTCACCCGCTAACTTTCCGCCAGATACGACTCCCTCATCCCGCCGCTGATGGACGCCCGGCACAAATGCCGTATCCTGGCTCACGAGTACAACACAATGCCCCCCAGCATCGGCACCATGGAAGAAGTCGCCGCCAAGCGCTTCGACATCCTCAAGCGATGGCTGGGCTCTGTCGGGGAGGGCGTCTTCATCGAGCCGCCCTTCACGCCGGACTACGGCTGCAACATGATCATCGGGAAAAACTCGTACATGAACTTTGGGCAAGGCTCATCCTACAAGGTCGGAAGCAAAGACGATGGCTGACTTCAGGCGATAGGTTCACGATCCTCGACACCAGCCTGGTCATCATAGGCGAGCGCGTCATGCTGGGACCGAACGTGCACATCTACAGCGCGGGCCACGACACGAGCGTCCTGTCGCGGGTCAAGTGCATCGAGTTCGGCCACCCCGTACGCATCGAGGACGACTGCTGGATCGGCGGCAACGTGACGATCCTCGCCGGCGTCACCATCGGGCGGGGAACCACGGTCGGCGCCGGTTCGGTCGTCTCGCGAAGCTTGCCGCCGTATTGTGTTGCTCTAGGGTCGCCGGCCCGGGTTGTCAAGACGCTGCCGACGCTGGAGGAGGAGATGGCTGATCCCGAGAACCCGTACCACCGGTTCGCTGATCGGTAGTGACGGATGCTTGGTGTCGACTATCGAAGTTCATGGGGCCTGTGTCAAAGTTGCATAGCAGACTGGGGCATATATCATGGAAGAAGCGGAGTATGCCGCTCGACGAAGGGCCAAGGATATCACGATCTATTTGCTGCTCGCGAAACAGGGCCTCGAGCCTATCCTGTGGCGTGGGCATGCTTATGAGTGTAGTAGTAGGACTACTCCGCCAGGTCTGGAAGCACCCGAGTGCGCAGCATTCCCTGACCGTCCGTTGCCACCATGGTGCACTGTCTGGCTCGGCATTCTACCCTAGACACCCCGTATCGACGTTGCAAGAGAGGTTCTGTAGCAACAGCCTGACTGTTTGACGGCGACGACACAGACTTCTTCCACAATGTGCCGGTAACCGCCCGTTCGGGGAACGTGCTACGTGAGCACCAATATGGACCGAGTGGCTACTAGAGGTAGATCCTGCCTTTGTGGCCTCCACCTCCAACTGCACCGAGTGCCAGCATCGTCAATGCCGGGGCAGCACCGTCCCCCATACCTCGTACGGAGTCAACATCAAGCCCGGGTGCGCCGTTGCAGCTGTTCGGCAACTACCCATGATCATCCTGATCGAGCTTGAATACCATAAGAGGGGTCAAGGCCGATCATGGACCAACCAGCCAAAAAGGACAACGTCTTGGGGGAAAGACACAGTTCCCGGTCCCAGCGAGGGGCTTCAAAGAACCCGGCGTTTCCATGGCTGCTAGGCGGAGTAGGCCGTGTGATTTTTGTCTACTGGTGCATGTATGTTGCGCTGCGAACCACCAACAGCGGCGCCGACTCACACGATCGCAGGCACTTTTCCGGGTATGGGAAGCGCGAGCGGGGGATGTGCGGAAGCTGGACGGGCAGCCACAGGCTTGGTTTTGGCTTGAGGAGCTCTAGGGTGAGCGGGCTCAGTGACAATTGAGGTTTTCGAGGTTATCTGCAGCACGTTCTAGATGCGGCAGGGCACAAGACTAGCACGATCGAGTTCCACGGGACCCTTTGTGTGCCCAGACCGGTGTACTGGTAAAAGAGGCGGGTCTGTCACCACCATGTGTGCCCTCCTCTTCGCCACGGACGCGGAGTAGGGGCTTTGAGCTGGGAGGCCGGAGACAGGACTGATTGCTACATCACGAAGGATATCACGAAAGAAGCTCTTTGCTGGTGTCTATTTATTTACGAGTCCCCCAGCGATCAGTAGAACATGGCTGCGATGCACCGTTGTATTGTGCAACTAGACTGGCCCGCTTGCGCTTTGCATGTACTTTTCTGGAGAGTAGACCCCTCTCTGGAAGTCAGAGCTATGGCATAGCTTGCAACGAGGCATGGTGCACGCACCCTCGAGGACTATGTGGCCGAGGGCCTGTATGACCTGGCTGTGCTTTTCAGATCGATCGATTGCTCAACCTCGGGATGCATGCAGCTACCCCCGAGAAGACCAACACATCACTAATACCTCCTATTCGGATCCCTGTGTGCCGTGCTAGACAATAGATGCATGGATCGCTCATCCGCACCTAGAGCTTGTGCATTATTCTGGAAGAGGGGTAGCAGCGTATTGCCTATCATCCACAGGACTTCTTTCGTCTGTCTGGCCGAGTTCGTAGCTGACCATCTCAAGTGTTACGTGTGCTGCGGCAAAGGTGAGATGGCTCGTTCAGAGAGGAGAAAGCATGAGGCTGGATCATAACTACGAGTCGGTCAAAATATGTGAAACTTGAGGAAGAGGATAAGAAGGGTTTCATTTCCTCAAACCCAATGTTCATCCGAAGACTTCTGCCCTTCAAGTCTCCATTCCCTGAGATGAACTCCCCGTCACTCGAGCACTACACATCCTTCTGAGCACTACCAATTCTTGAACGAATCTCACAGTCTCACCCACCATGTCCGACAGTCAGACGACAAGTGGTCTCGCCAAGGTCAATGCAGTCCTCGACGTGTTGACCAGCCTGCCACCCTTTGACTACAATGCTTATGAGAGCGGCATTCAGGACTTGATCGGTGTTGACGCGGACAGATGGTCCAGTGTTTGTTCAAGCGAGCTATACGGAGAGACTCCCAGCCTCGGGAGTATCCAGAATGTCGTCCAACGCTTCAAGGTCCAGACCATTGCCCTGGGCGTGTCCCGTAACAGTCAGTATGGCTTTGCCAATACTGTTGTCATGGTATGTGATACTGGCCCTGACCTGCCGCGAGCCATGGCTCACGACTACTCCGTAGAACGGTTTTCAGGAGCGTCTGAACACCACCTCCGCCGCCATCGTCGTGCCAGTGTACCGCAGGCATCTGGAACAGCACATGGCAGCGAACAGTGTCGGCTTCACCATCGCCGAGCTCGCGCAGGACGTCGAGTTCTGCTCCTAGTTCCTCACCAGGATCCTGACGCATGACTTCATCACCGATGCCCTCATCGCTCGGTTCCTCGACCAGCCGCACTACACTGAAGCCATCGCGTACTTGTATGAGCGGCTGCGGCCCAGCCTCGCGAGGCAACCGCCCACGGCGACGTGCCAACACGGCCTGCTCGACGCGGTGGTGCCGAACGCGACCGTGTCCGTGAACAGCCTCGCCCAGATTCCCGGCTATTCGGCGACCGCCATGGCGAGCCGGACCCTGGCGGAGGCCGGCAAGACCACCGACTTCATGGGTGCGTGCCTCCCGCTTGTATGGTCCGACAACGTCTTTCTACAAGAGCCGCAGTTTCCCAATATCGGCATTGCCTGGGCCAACCTTTGGATGGCCAACACCTACGCCACGGGGGTCATCGCCAACCTCATCAGCTCGGATGAATCCAGCCAGTATATTCCAGGCCTGGGCGGGGAGGTCGGCATGACGTACATCACGTATGGCGACAAGCTGTGGCGGTGGATCGTGTCACAGCAGGCCAACGGCCACGGAGATCTCTTCAACGTCACCGAGCAGGAGAACTCCAAATACGTCTCACCGTACGGATGCTTCGCCCCCGGAACAGTCGTCGCCACCGCCGACGGGGACGTGGCCATAGAGGAACTGAGTCCCTCCACCAAGGTGATGACGAAGGCGCCTGGTGACTACAGGCGCAGCTCGTCGGAAAGTGTCGAACATCCAGCAGTGATGACGCGCCCAGGAAGCCAGCATCTCGTGGTACCGCTTTACGGATTCAACGGAGAGGAGCCGTTTGTCACTGAGGGCCACATCTTCTTCACCACGTCTGGCCCCAGGGCCATCACCCCGGCCATGGCCAGAGCCGAGAACGAGTCTGTCAAGGTGGGCCAACTGCGTGAAGGTGACGTTCTCCTGCGCCTGAACGACGACAAGTCTGCATATGACAAGGTCAAGATCGAGAGCATCACCCGCGGGGGCGCCAAGTGCAACACCGTCCACGGCATCCATCTCGGCAAAGGCGGTGATGGCGGCCACATGTACCACGCCAACGGCTACTGGGTCGGCGAGAACTATCCGCAGCTCACTATCAAGGGCCTCGTGAACAAGTACCAGGAGATGACCATGGCTGATCAGCGCGCTTTTGTGAAGCACGTCTCCGAACTTCCGCCTTGCTTCCGCCAGGTGCTCGGTCCGGCCGTGTACAATACTGTTCAGCGCATCTTCTCGACCTTGGGCATGCCTACGCAGGTCACCTCGGCGTCCATCAGCAAGAAACAAAAGGGGCCATCCCGTCTCCTTGCTGACGTTGAGGAAGCTGGTCATCACCACGTCTCCATCATGTCGGCCGTGGCGCACTACAAGCTGGTACATCATGATATACTGCGCGAGTCACGGCGCACGCTGAATACCACAGACCCTCGCCATGCCGACAATGTTGCTGCTCTGAATGGGGACCATGTCCTTCCAGAGCTGAGTCTCTGCCACGGCGCTGTGGTGGTCAATCATGAGGGGGATTGCACCCTGGCCAGTCATGTATCCATGTCCCACCTGTCGGCTCAGTGGTCGAAGCCGCTTGAAGGGCAGCCAGGCATCTATCAGCATGGTGTTCTACGTTCCATCTACCACGGAAAGGCGGCCCTTGGATACTTCGCAACTGGACCTGCCGAGGTCGGTAGCCTCGACGAAATCGGGCCAATCATCCCCTTCATGGCCATCTCGAGTGCCAACACGTACAACATCAACTTTGGCACAAAGTCACTCGCCAACCCCAACGAAGCCATCTCAGCCAAATCAACAGACCCCGACGGCTGGACTCCGTTCTGGAAGGTCTCCATTGGCATGCAGCATGACCCTTCTTCAGGTGGATTCAAGATCGCCCTGACTCTGCCCGATCTCGACAAGCAATGGGTCGATACCTGGGGTCCGACGGCGGCAGATACTCCCCCATATCAAGTGTTGCCCCCGAAGCTCAATCAGCAGACGTTCGTCATGACCATCCCCGTACAGGTGCGCCCGGGTCTGGAAGCTGGACCGCCTGGTCTCTTGGATACGCTCCAGAAATGGAACCTCAAGGATGACGACGGCAAGACCATTTCGAAGGGACCGGCCTTTAACCAGTTTACCGTGTATCTGAACCTCGAGACAAACGAGCTTCATGGCTACTCCTGCGAGCTGGCACCAGCGGGCCTTGGCAGCTTCAAAGACGGCCCGATCCACGCGCTGACCACGCCGGGCCCCAACACCGCCTATCAAATCCGGCAGACGGTCAACGACTTGGCCCTGGACGCAGCCGCGAGGCCCGGGTCCTTGAGCTGCTTCGAGGCCGCGGACGTGACGGACCCCTCCGCCACCCTCCACGCCCCTGCAACGCCCGCGGCGCGCATGCTGGCAACCATGCTCTTCACCACTCGCGACCTCTCCATCGGCGATCTGCAGACCACCCCGGCCCCGTCAGACCGCGACCTCAACAAGTTCTCGCAGCAGTACATGCAGAACGCGGGCAACTACTGGCGCCTCCAGCCCGAGACCGACGTCTTCGGCGACGACAAGGACGCCATGAGGACGGCCCTGCCACGCAACGGCAGCCTGACCGACCAGCTCGACTCGGCCGGCCAGGCGTGGCTCGGCACCTACAACCGCGGCCTCGTGCACCAGGCCCTGCAGCGCGACGCCAAATACGCAGGCAAGTTCACGGGCCCGGAGGCGGACAGGATGAGCTACTACTGGCAGGGCGGGCAGAAGGGCTGCCTCGCGAGCGAGACGCAGTTCAACCGCGTCTCGGAGATTTGCGCGCGCGAGGCGTTCCTCGCGCTGACGCCCGGCCTGCAGGCGTACATCGAGGACGCGCGGGACTGGGCGAGCATGTTCTTCGCGTTCGTCTCGTCGGACGACCAGCTGAACGACCAGACGTTCGCGATGAGCCTGGACCCGGGGGCCAGCAACCTGACCAACAGGTACTGCATGATTCTCAACGCGCTGGATATGCAGAACAGGAGATTTGACGTCAAGCTCTGGGGACTGGTCAGGGACAAGCTGCTCTGCAGCGTGAGCAATGGCAGCATCAGGGGTGACGGCGAGGTAAGTCATGTCCGCGTGCGGTGTGAGACGTGGATAGACGGCGCTGACGGCTTGGTGGCCAGACACCTCTGTTTTTGCAGTCCTTTGTCACGCAACTCTTCCTCCAGGTGAAGACTGGCTCGAGCAACGACCTGCTCACGGAGCTGAAGATCGACCTCGCGGCCCTCGAGGAGCACTTTGGAACGTCGGAAGCGATCGACCTCGCGGCCATTCTCTTCAGCGACACCTTCGAGCTGGGCCAGTGCTTCCTCGAGGCGACGAGGGACCTGGGGGGCGTCATCGCCACGAAGAGAAAAGCCAGCTTCTCCGAGCTGATGGGCAAGTGGGAGGACAAGATCAAGGTCAAGTTCCCAAGCAAAGGGGAGATGCTCATAAAGGGGCTGCGCCTCGGGACGGCCTTTATCGGACTTGCGTGAGTTGACCTGCCTACGAGAATGACAGGACGCTGGAATCACAAAGACCATTGACCGGCTGGCTGACCTTTGATCATCAGAGTCGACGGTTACGGCATTTACCAGAGCGTCACGTATCTCCAGGACTGGAAGAATCTCGACGACGCCCAGAAAGCCGCTGCGGTGATCAGCATTGTTCAGTTCGTCGTGCAGACCGGCTCAGACCTGAGCAAGCTCATCCAGATGATGAGAGGCAAAGACCCGGGCAGGTACGTTCGATAAAGCGCCATCAGTTTCCTCATCCCCTCCATCCAGAGTGTCCATGCAGAATACTGCTGATGAAAACCCCCCTAGCTTTGACTTCAAGATCAGCTGCGTCAAATGGAACCAAGCCACGGGCGAGATTGGAGGCCACACCGTCAGCAGCGCGGAAGAAGACGCCTCCACGGGCGAGAAGACGGTCCTGCCAGCGTTGGACGAGAAGGCCATCAGCGAGATCAGCGCCGCCAACACGGGGAGCCCCGAGGGCGCCATCGAGAAGAGTCTCGCCAAGGTCGCCACGGCCGACGAGGCGGCCTCGGACATGACAAAGACGTTCTCGCTGACCGAGGCGGTGACGAGCGTCATCGCCATCGCGGCCAACATCGCCGCCGCAGTCTGCATGGGGTATCAGATCAAGGACGACTTCAAGAACGGCGAGTCTCCCGGTATCGAGGCCATGGTAAGTTACACATCTCGACGTGCCGTGCCAACAAACGCGGTCTGGGGGAACGTGATGCTAACTCGCGTCTACTCAGGACATCCTATCTGAGATTACGACTTGCCTGCAAGTCATTTCCGGCATTGTAGAGCTTGGGGCGATGGTCCTGGGTGTCGAATGCATTGCCATACCCGTCGTGGGCTTCATCATCGCCATCATCGGCATCATCCTGATGTTCTGCGAGTAAGTTCCCGACCCGTCACAACAAGCAGCCCCTCTGAGCGTGCGGCGGCTGACAGCAACGACAGGATGTTCATCCCCCACCAGGCGCCCCCGGACCCCGTCGAGACGTACATCAACAACAACAAGGGAAGCTTCCTCGACTCGATACCCGCGCAGCCCTCCGTGGCGCTGACGTACAAGCTCACGGACGCCTCGGGCGGCACGACCGTGCCCAAGGGCCAGCAAGGCACCATCGTCCTCTCGGTGACGAACCCGTCCAACGTGGACACCAGGTTCCGCTCGCTCGCCTTGCGATTCGCCGCGGGCAGCGACGGGGACGAGCTGTTTCTGGCGCCGAGCGGCAAGGATACCAAGACGGGAATGTCGCCCAGTAACAACGTCGTCACGTATGAGCTCGTCGGGAAGCCTGACGGGTGGTCGGTCCAGGGTGCGCCGGTGGCGAATAATACGGACGGCGGTATGATGGCCAAGATCATCTCGACGGATAACGCGAACGGGAGCTCTGTTCCCCCGGGAGGACTGGAGCTTAGGATTACGGGGACAGTAAACTCGACGGCTGGTACGGTCACGTTTAGGATGCTTGAGGGAGCGGTGTCGCGGCCTGGTGTTGATGGGATCCCGGCGGGTGATTATTACACGTCGCTTGTTCTGACCAAGTCCTAGGTCAAACATGGAGAATGGTCGGGGTGGGATTTGACAACGGACCCTGGATACGTCTTACTTGTTTTTGGGAATCCACATTCATAGGCACACACATGGAGGCTTGATATGGCTGTCGGAGGAGGAGAGGCTGTGTGCATAGCAGCCGTATCGGATGAGCATGTAATAGTGCGCTTGGCAACCAGGCAGACAACCTCACTTCCTATGAAGCGAGCGGATTTCAACCTATCTCGCACCCTTCATTTCTCCTGTCCTTGCACGAGAAGGATCAGCGGGGACACAGGGAGGATCTCCCTTAGGAGCAGGGTCGTCCTTGTACACCGCTGGGAACGGGAGAAGTTGTGCTGGTCATGCAGGTTGAGCTCGAGTAATGAATCACTATGACGCCTTCTAAAGGAAAAAAGAATAAGAGAGAGAGAGAGAACAGAAGGAGAAGGCCTCGGGTTAAGGCATGGGTATCGTCGTCTGGGCCGTACGACAGCACCAGCAATAGTGTTACCCCTGAGCACGAAGCCCACGAGCCGCGTCCCACGTCACTGACTCGGCCTCCTCCCGAGCATTATGTTTGAGTGCGACTTGCATCACCCAGCGCGCACCCACACGGACTATCTCCATCCTAAAACCGCGCTCGAAAGCCCACTTGGCGCACTCGGCTAAGCATTTTTCCCACGACAGCACCACATCGCCACTAGTCCTCTACCGATCTCCCACACAACCCGCGAACAGGTCAGATAGAGGAATAATGAGCCGCAGGTCGCGCACGCAGCTCACCGGAGGACCCGGGCGTGTCGAGCGTCTCCACGGGGAAGAAGGCAGCTCCGGGCCAGACGACACGGCGCGCGGCCGGAGACGACGGTACTTGGCGGGCCACGCATGTAAATCTTGTTTATATCCGTCCCCGCCGGCCCCGGAGAACGGATAGGACGGCACCGTGATGGAGTCTTTTTCTTTTCTAACTTTGCTCGTCTCACGAGTCCACGACAGCGCCCCCCCACGATGTTCATTCCGAATGAAATGCCGGTGATAGGCCGCCATATGGGCCGCACTACGATGCGTGAGGCTCCGCAGCGCTGCGAAGCCGGCTGGGGGAGCATGTGGAGGGAGGAAAATTCGATAAATATCAACCTGGAGTCTCCAGGAAGAACGGACTGCGAACCCATTTACCCCAGATAACTTTCTTTCCGAGTCTCTTTGGTGTCTGTTTGTTCGCCCCGAGAAAAGAACCTTCCTCTTCGGCCGGTTTCCATCTGCTTCAGTAAGGGCCATCGCCACCATGGGCATCCTCACCGTCGTCGAGGAGAAGCCGACGCCGCCGGCCGTGTACAACTGGCGCGTGTACGTGCTCGCGGCCATCGCGTCCTGCGGCTCGTGCATGATCGGCTACACGTCCGCCTTCATCGGGACGACCGTCAAGCTCGCGTCCTTCATGGCCGAGTTCGGGCTCGACGACAAGGCGCAGAGCGAGCGCAACCTCATCAGCGAGAACATCGTCTCGCTCTTCGTCGCGGGGGCCTTCTTCGGCGCCCTCTTCACCTACTGCATGAGCCACTTCATCGGGCGCAGGCAGTGTCTGGCAATCGGAGCCGCTCTCTTCTCCCTCGGCGCCGGGCTGCAGTGTGGCGCTGACGGGGGCAAGGGGCTGGGCATCCTGTACGCTGGGCGGGTGTTCTCGGGTCTGGGGACTGGTGTTGCTTCTGTGAGTACATGTTCTCAGTACTTGTTTTGGTTGTCCCATCGAAGAGAGACTTATATGCTGGGTAGAACATCATCCCGATCTACATCTCAGAGCTCTCACCGCCAGCCATCCGTGGCCGTCTCGTAGGTCTCTACGAACTCGGCTGGCAGATCGGAGGCCTCGTCGGCTTCTGGATCAACGTAAGCAAAAACCCCCCGCGGTTCTCTTCACAAAGACCCCGCCTGACCTGGCCGTGTAGTACGGCGTCGAGATCCACATGTCCCCGAGCCGCGAGCAGTGGATGATACCCTTCGCCGTCCAGCTCGTCCCCTCGGGCCTCCTCTTCATCGGATCCCTCTGGATCCGCGAGTCGCCGCGCTGGCTCTTCTCCAAGAACCGCCGCCAGCAGGCCATGGACAACCTCTGCTGGATCCGCCAGCTGGGGCCCTCCGACACGTACCTCCTCGAGGAGGTCGCCGGCATCGACAGGATCTACGAGGAGCAGAGGGCCACGGTCGGCTCCGGCTTCTGGCAGCCTTTCAAGGCTTTGGGCGCGCGGCCCCATCTCCAGTGGCGCCTCTTCATCGGATGCATGCTGTTCTTCTGGCAGAACGGCAGCGGCATCAACGCCATCAACTACTACTCCCCCACCATCTTCACTGTATGTTCCACGGGACTAGACCTTCTGGCAGAGACAACGCGCTAACAATCTCGGTAGAGCATTGGTGTCGAGCCGGACACGGTGAACCTGACCACCGGCATCTTCGGCGTCGTCAAGGCCGTTATGACCTTTGTCTGGCTGCTCTTCCTCGTCGATCAACTCGGAAGACGGAAGCTGCTCCTCATCGGTGCCGTCACCGGTTCTATTTGCATGTGGGTGATCGGGGCCTACATCTGCGTCGTAGAGCCGACCAAGAACCCATCAGACCACCTCGACGGTGGAGGCATCGCCGCCATCTTCTTCTTCTACGTCTGGACCGCCGTCTACACCCCGACCTGGAACGGCACGCCCTGGGTCCTGAACTCCGTGAGTACCTCCCCTGCGCACCAGCAGGAACCTCGATTCCTTTCCTGCGTGTGGTGTAGCTAACACAGCCAGGAATTCTTCGACCCCAACTTCCGCTCCCTCGCCAGCGGCGCCACGACCGCCAGCAACTGGCTCTTCAACTTCCTCGTCTCGCGCTTCACGGAGCAGATGTTCGAGGCCATGGGCTACGGCGTCTACTTCTTCTTCGCCGCGCTGTCCTTCCTCGCCTTCTTTTTCGCCTTCTTCCTCGTGCCGGAGACGAAGGGCATACCGCTCGAGAAGATGGACCGCCTGTTCGAGATCAAGCCCGTCTGGAGGGCGCACGAGACGCTGTCGGCGCAGCTCGCGGACGAGGACGTGCAGCTCCGCGCGGACGACAAGAGCGCGACTGTCCATCAGGAGACGGGGTCTGATAGTGATGCGGCGAGGGTGTGAGCGGCAAAGGCCGGGGAGGCGTACAGGGAGGAAGTAGATCAACAATCGATACGTGACGACATGAAGACAGCGATACATTATTGAGAACTTCAGCAGTAGCGTCCCAGTCATGTGACACGTCACACTTGGCGTGCCTGTTGTCCTTGGTTCTGTCCAGCATCAATGGTGAACACGCCGGAACCCCCCTTTCCGAGTAATTTTGCGTCCAACTGCCTCGAAACAAACAAAACAATGCTCTGGAAACAGGATAGACGAACTAGGCATGTTGTATTGAGATATAGAGAGTAAAGCACGCGGCGCAAGGAAGAATCAGGGGCGGCAGGGCATGTATTGCAGCAAAGATTTCGTACAAGAAGTCAACCTATTTCGTTTCTGCAAGGGAAAAAAAGAGTGGTTGACAAGGAGAAATGTGCAATCCATAGTTCTACCCGTAGGGATTTCTCCTGTTTGGCCGATTGGCGTTGCTGGGCGGCGGCGGGGGATAGTATTCAGGCTGGATGGGACGCCGCTGTGCCGGCTCGGGAGACTGAGTCTTCTCTCTGAGAGTGCCCTCCCAGGTGTATGACCCAGCCTGGTGTTCGGGTCCCAGAGTAACAGTAGACTGAGGTATGGGTGGCCGCAGCCGGCCCCCTCGATGTGTCGTGATGGGATCTGGGCCCGGGTATTGCAACCCGCCGGAACTGTCCTCAAAGGGCACGGGAACAGAGCTGTCCGTGGGTGAGTCCGATGTCTCATCACCGTCATGCTCTGTGTTCGAGATGGATTCGGCCTCGCTTAGAGTATCGTCTAGCTTCTTGTCCAGTTCTTTCGTGGCACTCGCATTTGGCACGATCTCTTCGGGGTGCGCATAGAGGAAGTGCATCTGCAAGTCGTAGGACGATTTGAAGTCGAAAATCAATCCATTGTGGTAGCAGATTGAACACCTGTAAAAAGCCTTTCGCTCGAAGAAAGATTCACAGACCACGAGATGGCTGGAAGGGATGAGATTGGCCAAGAGGGGAAGATTGAAGGCCGGGAGAACGTCCACCAACAAGTTGCAGTCCTTACAGCGCTTATAGTATTGCGGGTCGAGAGAGCCTGACCCCCCAGACTGGACCGGGTCATCGTAGAAGACATCCTCTATGGGCAATGTTTCACGCTGGAGCACCATGGCCCCTCCGCAGAAGTGCCTCTGCTGGACCTCGTTCGTGTCTATGGGGAGCCTCGTCGGTGGGTCTGGAAGACTGCTGGAGGACTTTCCGAGGCCTCCAAGATGGTGATTCAAAGTCGATCGAGCTGTTTGGAAGAATCTGTCGAGGTCCAATTTCCAGGCGGATTCGGTACGATTCGTATTCTTGAGTGACTTGTACGCCTGCAGTACCGGCTTCACTTCGTTGGCAGCCTTCTTGTTGAGGGGAACTGTCCATGGTGAGAACCGGAAGGGCTAGGCCAGGGGTTTGGTCGGTGCTCGCCGACAAGGAAACAACGTACCATTGAGAGATTGCTGCGCTCCATCCTTCGCGCGATTTTGGAGCAAAAAGGTGCCACTTCGTATCAGAAGTTCGTGGTCTTTGGATGTTTTGTTGGAGGCAGAGCGGGAGTTTTGGTACACCTGGAAACCCCCGGTGACCACTTGGATAGCGGCAAACACCGCTCCGACAATGGCGAGTTCCATCTCGGTTACAATTTGATCGAGGCGCGACTTCAGTAGCTTGTGGGAATGGTGATGAAGGAAAGAAGTGAGAGAGTTGAGTTCAAAATGAAAGCTGACGCAGAAGTCTACGCGGGAAACTTGACCTCCTCTCATCAACAGTGAAGGATCCAGTATCTCAACCCATGCGGCCAAGACGAAAGAAGAAATGTTTTGATGGAGAAAGATAGAAGACGACGGCTGCGAGGACCTCATCACACACTCTGGGCTTTGCAGCCCGACCTTGGAATCCAGGGGTCATCAGGCTGAGCTGAAAACATGCCGCGTCGAGTTGGCACATCGGCCCAGGGCACCAATGATATCAGAGCCTTGGCCTGCAGCCAAGGGATCGGTGAAAAGGCCAAGTAAGCCACCATCTCAATGGTGCGTACTCGGTCTGATGCGCTCGATCGACAGAACAGCCGAGTGGCTGGATCTGGCCATCGTGGGGACCAGGTCTTCGACCCATGAGCATCAGTCAGGGAAGTGCCGAGTCGCCATGGCCAATTTCAAGCAATGAAAAAAGAGAGAACAAGGCTAACGAGGAGCTGAAGACACTGGCTTGATTCAGATGCCTTACGTGGCGGCTACGTCGGCATAACCGCCGGTGCCGCCGTTTTGTGGAAATTGTACAGGATGATGAAGGATGCGACCCGGCAAACCAATGACAGTAACAGTTGGCATGTCTACCGAAAGGAGAAAGATATACACACGCACTGACAAGATCTCAGATGACGAATAAACCAGCCATCCCCTCTCCCGAAATCGGGTTCCCTTCAGTCTCCTCCTTCATGCCATCTTGCACATAGAGCCTTTTTCCAGCCCCAACCGACCCGAACCCTGAGCGAAAACATTCATCGAACAAGCCATGGACGTTCAAAACGACAACGCTCCTTCCGAGGTCTCTGACGATGCCAGTGGCACTCAAGTATCATCTCCCCCTCACACTCGACCTGAGCAGGAGCCCAACACCCCGCTGGAGACTCCCAGGGACACCTCCGTCTTCCAAGCGAGCGAGCATGAAACCAAGCTCTTGCATGTGCTGGACACCCTCCGCAATTTCAAAGTTGAGCAAGAACATGAGACCCCTCGCGTGGTAGTCTGTGGTGCGCAGTCTGCGGGCAAGAGCTCTGTCCTGCGCGCCATCACAGAGATCCCGTTCCCCCAGAGCAGCGGGACCTGCACCCTGTTCGTCACGAAGGTCACCATGCAGATGCACCCCGACTTGCACGACAACAAGGTCACTCTCAAATTCGAACCTGCCCAGAAGTCGAAGCACAAGATGCCCACCTGGCTGAGTGAGTGGGAAAGACAAGTGGATGGACCAGACGCGCTGGGCACGAAGCTCGAGAAGCTGCTCAATGATGCGAGAAATCTGGTGTCGGAAAATAATGATCGCAAACTCATGACGGAAGCTGAGCTTCATGTCACAGCGCGAGGGCCTACGCTTCTGCCTCTGCAATTGTTCGATCTTCCTGGCCTGGTCGGCGTCGAGGTGAGCAAAGACGACACCATGGTCGACGACGCCAGGCGTATCATGGAGCCATACATCAAGGAGAAGCACACCATGATCCTCCCTGTCGTCAAAGCTAGCAACGACCTGAACGCCCCGGACAATACGATTTTGGAAACCTGTCTTTCCGCAGACCCAGAAGGCGTGCGGACCGTCGCTGTAGTCACGCACCCCGACAAATGCAACGACATGACGGACAAAGATCGGCGTAAAGTTTGGATCACGACAGTCTGCGACGGCGAGAGAAACGATAGGAGATTGAAGAATGGCTGGCACGTCCTGTGCAGCGCACCACTTAAAGGGTCACAGTCACGTCTCGATGCAGATGACGCCTTATTCAGCCCGAATGCCACGGATGCTCACGGCGATCTCATCGAAGAACCCTGGAGTTCAGTACCGGTTGACAAGCGCGGGGCCGTGTCGCTCAAGCACAGGCTTCGCGTGTGGCTGTTCCAGAGCATCCGCGACTGGCTGCCAGCCGTGGAGCAGGATATTTGCAAAGAACTCAGGACCTTGAACCCTGAGATACAAGATTTGGAGAACACTGCGCAGCAGACGGAAGGGTCACTTGCGCAGCTCAAAATTGTGTTGCGAAAGCTTCGAGACGCAGTGCACATCGACGCGCTCGGAGACTCGGTTCCACAGACTGCCCGTGACGGCCCCGATGTCCACCTCCGAGGCCGCGTCAACGATGAGAACGACCAGTTCGCTGAAAGCATGCGACTGTTCGGGCGCGGCTGGGAGTGTGTATCGGATCGAAGCCAGCCCTCCGCAGACGACGACATCAAGTCTATTCCCGAACCGCGCAAGTACAACAAACCCAAAGACCAAGACTGGACCAAGAATACCAAGCGATTCTTAACCAAAGGAGACGAGGCAAAACACGCCCAGAAGATCCTGCTTGAGAACCGTGGCAGTGAGCTCTCATCTGAACGCAACCACCGGCAGTCGGCCTACATCTTCACAGAGTTGTCCAGGAATTGGCATCTGATTGCGGGATACCATATCCATCAAGTGGATGCTTGTTGCAGGAAATATCTCGAGACGGTGGTGCCCATCTTTTTCAAGCGGAGGCCGATCCTGCATGACTACAATGACCTAGAAGGCCATGAAGGACTCATCGACGGAGAACGCATCGCGCAACAGTTCATCAACCAGCATGTCAAGCCCAGCCTCGACGGTCGGATCAAGTGGGCGGTGAGAGAGCTCAAGCGGCTGGATCTCGAGCTCAGAGAGCATCCAATCATCCTCGACAACGAATTTGCGGCGGAGAAAAGGCGATACGAGAATGCAAAGGACTTCAGTAATATGCAGGCCACCCTGAACAAGTTTCACCAACTCGGAGGGGGCCAGGAAGCCGCCGAACCAGGAACAAGCATCAACCCGACCGTGGTCGCCATGGCCAACAATACCTTTTACCAGGGAGATATTCAGAAAAACGACGTTGAAAAGGTTTTGCGCAAGGCGCAGGTGATATACAAGGTGAGGCCCCTCTCCCGCGCGACCTTTTCATGGATTGCCGCACAGAGCTCTGTGACTATCTAACATTATTCGTCTCGCAGATTAACTATCGAATCTTTGTCGCAAACGTTGCAACTCAAGTGATCCAACGATGCATACTGCGTCATTTCGAGGACATCATTCCCAGCGACATGAGCAAGGAGGATATGGAAGCACTCGTGGCCACGGACCGGGAAGATAGAAAGAGGCAATGTCAGGAGCTCGTCAAGAAAAAGGAGCAACTCGAATCATGGCTGGGAACCATACGGGAATTTCGAGTTGAAAAATGAGCGAGAGCAGGGTGACAGTCAGATGTTCACAAGAAGTCTGGATATAAGCCATTTCGTGAAGGACTTTGTGGAACGTATGAGAGCGTAGGAAAACATGAACGACCGGGCAGGGTCTCTCGAAGGGTACGACCGCAATCAATCCTATCCTCGAAGCATTTCTGGACAATTTCATCCTCACGAAGCTGCTCCCGTGAACCTGCTCCTGTCTCGGAGCCTCTTCCCGAACTTGAAGAACAACCACGGCAGCGGCGCCATGAGCAGGGTGAGACATCCTAGCAAACTGGTCGCCCAGTGGTGACCGAGCCTTTCATACATCTGCACTCCGAATAGCGGGAATGAGGCTCGAGTGTTGTTAGTGAATGCGGTTCATCTTCTCACACGCAATTATGCTCACCTGCCAAGGTGCACCTGGTCAGACCATTAGACGCCATGGCCGATGCTGCGAAGCGCGGGTATGCGTCAACCTACCCATCAGTCAGCAAAGTTCGACTCAAGACTACTGTTGCAAGCTCACCAGAAAAGTAAAGATACCGGTGAACGCCAGCACTACCCTTCCATCGGTATCCGTCAGCTCCTCGTCGATGACAATGGCTGGTGTCTACTCACCCGCAACCAAAGACGGCACATCCAGCAATGGGCACAAGCCAGTGGATATCCGGGCGTGCCGTCCAGGCAAACCAGAACAATCCGGACGGTATCAGTAACCCCCCAAGCATGGCTGGGAGCAGCCGGAACTCAGGCTCGCTCTCGCCGTGCCATTTGATCAGTCGCCCGCGTGCGCTCGACCAGACAGGAGGCGTCACGGCCGCGACGCACATTCCGGTGATGATACCCAGGAACGTCAGGCCAACCTGCCAGAGATTCATGCCGTACTGAACCCGGAAGATGAGGGGGAAGGCCACGAAGAACAGGTATAGAATTCCGAGTAAGACGGCGGAGTAAATGTTCAGCAAGAGGCACATTGGCCCGTGGATGAGCAGCTGGACGGGACGCAAAACCGAGGCTCGGATGACTGACATTTTGGAAGCGGCGACGTTGAGTTCCATCGGGGCTCGGTATCGGTTGTCTCCCGTCTCCTGTCGCAGGCCCTTTGCCTTGTCGCGTAATCTGACGGCGTGCTGGGTCTCGGGTGCGAAGAGCAGGATCAGGACAAGCAATACCGACGACCAGATGAGAATGATGTAGTACGTCCACCTCCAGTCGAGGTGATAGTTGATGAAGCCGCCGATGAGCGGGCCGGTACAGGGGCCCGTGAAGGGCGCCACCGAGACGAGGGCCATGGGCCACTGGATCTCGTGGGGGAGGAAGATGTCCGCGACTGTGCCGCCCGCGACAGAGAGGAATGTGCCGCCGAAAAAGCCGCTGAAGAATCTCGTGGTGATCATGGTTTCGATGTTTCTCGCCACTGCCGACGGCACGGTGGATATGATGAAGAGGCTCCAAGACACGAGATAGATGGGCCGCCGCCCATACAACTCGCTGAGAGGGCTGGTGATTGCAGGGCCTAGAGCGATGCCGAGCACGAAGATGGAGAGGCCGATTGTAGATACGACGGAGGAAACGCGGAATTCGACATTCATCTGTGTGTAGGTTGCTGTATAAATTGAGCTTGTGCATGTGCTGTCATGGCGCTGTCAGTTACAGGAACTCAGAAGCACGTTGGTGATAGTGGACTTACACACAAATCGTCCCGAGGCAGACAATGATGACAATGATCCATTTACGGAGCAGGGGTGTGCTGTGTGGGCACATTGGATCCTGTATGCCGTCAAACTGCACCACAATGATGTCCGGACTCAGCTCTGACCTCTCTTCTCTAAGAGGTGGCGTCCCTGACAAGGTGTTCATTGGTGTGTTTGGTGCGACGTCGGGCAACTTCCCGCCCATGGTAGTGGTTGAGCTCATGTCTTGGTAGCCGGCTGAGGGTTCGCTTGGACTGAAGACCATCGGGTGAAGAGTCGCGATAATCCACGAACAACGGAAGAATGGCCCCAAAAATGCATGTCTCGACTGGAAAAGAATAATAAAATCAAAAGAAGGTCAGGGTCTTTCTTGTACAAGAAATCTGGCAGATACCCCGGCGGCTTCTCAACGTCACCGACGATCTTGGTCGCTTATACGCCGGCGAGAAGACACCGCGGCGTCTTGGCACGATCAAGACGCCGCGGGGACTCGAATCCCACTACATCACGTTGTCCCACCTCAACTGCTTCTCTCGTGCCGGGAATTTGGACTGACAGCATATTAATCCAGAAAGACACCTCAACGTCCCTGATCATCTTGCAGCAGACGGAGGTGAACCCTCCTCAAGCATCTCAGCTAGACCTGGCATGCTGTCACGTGATGGATCATTCAATGAGGGGGCGCCAGTCGTCGCGACACAACCTACAACTTGAAGCGTCCTACCTCCACCGTCACATCAACAATGACCACACCGGCGGACACGCCACGCTGCCGCGGTGACTCAACCCGCCCGGCACCTCCAATCCGAGTCGCGTGCAGATCGTGTCGGGCCCGACGGGTCAAGTGTGACGCAGATCAGGGACGGCCGTGCTGGCAATGCCGCTCCCGGCAAATCCCCTGCGAGCTGGTTGACTCTAAGCGAGGAAAGTCCGTGGAACCTCTTCTCGAACCTCTTTCTTGACCGAAGCTGAGGATTGCTTAGATATGATCGTAAGGGTCGCCGACACCGTCCATCTCCGCCTGGGCCGGCTCAATCCCATCAAGCTGGTCTTGAGCTGCAGAGTCATCACTCGCAACGAATCACCCCACCCAGCACATCCTACGACCCATCATCCGTCAATTATACCGTTGAGATTGTTCATAGGCCCAAGGACGACTCCATCAAGTCTGTCCGTGTTCACTATCCCATTCCTGCCTCCATAGTCGACCACTCCGCGCGAACTGCCAACTTTGGTCCTCGGACTGTCGAACAAACACTGAGCCTCCAGGAAGCGCTGGAACTTCCAGCCTCGAGAGTATCTGATCGTCTCATCTCCGCATTCTTCGAGATCATGCACGCCGCATTCCCCGTCTTCGACCGTGAGGAGTTCTCACTAGCATACCGCCAGGGCAAAGCCTCCCCCATGGTTCTACAGACTATCTTCTTCCTGGGCCTCACAGTCTGCAGCGACCAACTCCTCGAGGAGGCTGGCTTCAGCGATCGGGCCGTCGCGAGGAGAACCCACTTCCGCAGGGCCAAGGCTCTGTATGACGCCGACTACGACCGGGACCCCATGAACATCGCGGCCGTACTGCTGCTCCTCGGCTTCTACTGGACCGGGTACGACGAGCAGAAGGACGTCTGTCACTGGACGTGCTGCGCGACTACCTTTGCCCAGTCTCGCGGCTTCCATCGGGAGCAACCGGGTCTCGGCCCTAGTGAAAGGTCCATGAGGAGACGGATCTGGTGGGCGATATACGTGGGTTGTGCAACGAAGATGATGCGGGTCGGTACTGACAACTGCAGACTCGCGATCGGCATACAGCGGCCGCGTTTGGACGACCATGTCGAATACGGGACGAAGACTGCGATGTTGAGTTCCTGACCGAAGGCGACTTTGGAATGGACACGGACTATGACAAGAACCTGATACCGCCGCAGCAACAGTACCACATTCTCTATGTACTGCACATGGCGAGGTTGGCGATCATTTGTGAGACCCTCTTGACATTCCACTGACACCGTCAGCCTTCGCTGACCATAGTTCAGGGGGCGACGCCCTAACTGCGGAATTCAGCCCTCGCCGGCCTCGACTCGAAAAGTACGAACCCACGACGCTGTACTCTACCCTGCGACAATGGGAGGCCGACTTGCCAGCCGAGATGTGTCCCGCCCCGCTGGACGGATCATTAGGCGCAGTATTCTGGGCCAGCATGCTGCACTTCAACTCTCAGTCAGTGGAAGAGTTCCCCATACGAAACTCATGTTCTCACGCATTCAGATACGCTCAAGTCCTTCTCTCCCGACCCAAATCCATCGACATATCTACCCCAGACGAGGTCGAGAGGGACAGGCGGGCGCGAATGGCCGCCGACGCGATAACCCGGAATGCCGAGGACCAGCTGGCGGCAGACACGCTCAGATCGTGCCAGATACATCTGTGAGCCTTGGGCCACGCTCATGCGAAAATGTTGTTTTCTAACCTCCGCCAGCTGTCCGGCCCTGTTCGGTGCCCTCTCCATCCACACAATCACAATCTGCCGCAACGAGCCCGTGCATCGGCAGCTCGCCGAGAACAAATCAAGACAGTGCCTGCTGGCTCTGAGCGAGATTTCGAAGATATGGCCGGTCAAGCTCTGGATATCAAAGTCCTTCGTCAGCCTGATAACGCGCATGACGGGCCAGAGCCCAGCGTCCTCCGACGCGGCCATCGTGAACGTCTCCGCCATTATCGTAAGTTGCTCAGGCTTGGACTCCAGGGAGTGGCATGATGGGTTAACGAGTGCCAGGGCCCTTCGGATACGACGAACAATCACCCGGATGGGGACATGGTTGCGACAGGCGATCAGATCGAAGCCTCTGCGCCGGAGCTCGAGGAATATCAGCCGGTGCCCGTGCAGGACCAAGTGTTCCATGACAGCTTCTGGACTTCTTGGCTGGACAGTGCGCTTGACGTTGACCTGGTCGTTCATGCAGATGTCAGCCATACGTGAGCGCCAAATCCAAAAGCGAAATTGCACGCGTCAGACCGCGAGACTCGCACGTATCCATCTCGTCTTGCACTTCACAATCACTATGGGCATGTCCTGATCCGAAGTAAATCACACCGCAGTTTGTTATATTGATATTTTGCGAGAATCCCCCTTCTGTAAAACCAGCATGCCTCTCCCTTCGATATTCACACACGCAACTCTAAACCGTTCACTTCTGAGCAATCTATCCGGTAAAACTCCTCCAAACCCAAGAGAATCACTAAACGACAAGATGAAATACAGGGCCCCCAAGAAGCAGCTCAATCCTATGTTGTGCCATCCCTACATTCAATGTCTCACGCCAGAGATCCCTCAAACCAGTCTGCCGCTTGCGGGAAGCTCGGCGAGGCGCCTCATGGACAGGTGATGGGTGTAGACAAGTTTGCCCTCGGCATCCCAGTCAGCGAACCATCCGTTCAGAGGCGTCATCTCGCACCTCTGGACAACTCCACGGTGGCTCTCATTCAAAGCCATCATGGCCAGGAACCAGATGGCAAGGCCTGCGGTGAGTATTCCCTCGCCGGACTCTCCCCACGGAATCGCCTTCCACTCGACGCCGTAGTGGCCCGGATCGCAGTCGGAGACGGAGACGCGGGCCACTACGACCTCGGCCTCCGTGAAGACGAACGTGTAGCGGGTCTGGCCTTCCGACGCGAGGGTGACCGCGTGCTGAAGGGGGGAGAGGCAGCCGGTACTGTGCTCGCTGGCGATGATGCTCGACGACCACACGTTCGATGTGCGCGTCACGCCCAGCACCAGACGCGGTCGGGGCTGCGACTCCCAGACGAGGGCGAGACTGGATTTGAACATGCCGACCGCGTGGCTGTGCTCGACGGTGACGTTTCCCGCCCCGATGTTGAGCTGGGCCGCCAGGGCGCGCGAGCCCACGTCCAGGGGCGACTGGAGCAGGGGCTGAAGGTAGCTGGTCTGGACGTTCAGGAGGGAGGTGGCGTTCTGGATCGAGAAGTGTACCGGGTTGTGGACCAGGACGGCCGGCAGCTCGAGCACGTGTCCGAAGGCGTCGGTGAGGGTCTGGAGATTGAAGTCGTCCCATGGGCGGACTGCTCCCGGGTCCAACGTGACCCAGCTGTTGGTTGCGCTGAGCCGAGGCAAGGGGCCTCTTACCCAAGTCAACGTCGGGTTGGCAACGGTCAGGACGGACGAGATGGAGGGAGAGCCCTCTTGAGGGGCGTGCTCATCCGTTGAGACGACGGTGATGTTGGTTCTGTGCGAGACGTCGAGGTTGAGGAAGAGCGGCATGCTGGAACCGGCACGGGGCGCCTGCAACGAGCTGGGAGGACGGATGGTGCGTGAGAGTCGGGGGCCGTGGTGATGTTGTTCTGGATGCGGCTGTGGCTTGTCGAACTGAGTGTGTTTGTCAGTTGGAAATGTAGGTCTTTGGAGGAAACGTTGCTTCAGCAGATGATCGCCTCGAAGTACGGAGAGGGGATGTACATATATTTCAGTTGAGGGACCTTGCCGCCTATACAGACTATGCCGATGGACATTCTGGAAACACCCTCAGCTTCTATTCATGCCAATGCAAGGCCTGACGACACGTAACTGAATCGTCTCGCACCGCGCGCTCACGTCTCTGAAAATGACATGTCGACGACTGAGATACTCTCCGTCCGGGATGTGGCTCTCTCCCAGAGCACGCGGCTTTGAAGGAGAGGCCCGTTCAACATGACGCTGGCCGGTCACTGGTTCCGTCAACCATCCTTCTAACCCTGCGGCAAGGCGGTCGCCAGACAGTCTCCAGGAGCCACGGGCGGGAAGGGGAAGAAGCAGGGAACCCGGACCGCGGTCTTGGTACCGTGACCTGCTCGTGCCTCACGCGCGGTGCTTCAAAGGCAGCCGTAAGTGACAGATCAGCCGAGCCCGGCAGGCTGTTCCCCTTTTCAGGGTCTTGGCCCCCCCTGGCCCAGAATAACTCTGCAGAAGTCTTTGTGCCCGTTTGCAAGTTGCATGGCCCGCAACGTTGGAATAAAGCCACCGGCTGACTAAGCGACATTGCCGATACAACAAAGGAGTCCAATGCCTCCACTGACCAGCCCTGCTTTCACTTGGACGTAGGCCTTTGTCTTTCTGGCCTGGAATGTTCCAGATGTGAATGTATAATTGTGCGTGCTTCCCGCTTTTCTCCTTTCAGCCCAGTCGCACTCCGAGATACCTCACCACAAACGAGCCATTCCACCATCTCCGTCACCAGTCACGACATGACACGTCTCAAACCACTGCCAGACTGCGAAGGCCCAAAGCTGGAGGCCTTCACGGACGACTTGTTCTCTCACGACGTCGAGTTCCTTGACGTGACCTGTGGCGAGGACATGGGCATGCACAGTCAAATCTTCAAGACCAGGATCGACGGCAAACTGTACTGTCTCAAGATTGTGAGCCTCATCCCCCTTTCGCAGCCAGCTTGGTGGCTCAGAAAACATGGTACTGACCGATGGGTTGGGTGCAGTTCACCGACGATGCGTCCGAAGTCTTCGAAGCCTCCGATAAGGGCCACTCGATGGACGAGTTCTGGATGCCAGCCGAGGGGCAACCGGAGGACGTCACCGCCCTCATAAGGATGCACACGACGCCGTTCTACAACGAGTGCCGTGCGTTTGGACGACTTAAGGAGATGGACCGCGAGCACCTCGCCGTCAAGGCGTACGGCTACGTGCGGTTCCACGCCGACGAGAGGTACGACAAGCTGGTCCTGGACAGCGAGCGGAGGAGGAAGCAAGACAGTGACGATCCGGCGGAGTGCATTCGAGAGCCGATCAAGCCTCGCGAGCACATCTTCCGAGGGGTCCAGTTCGACGGCACGGTCGACACGAGGCCGGTCATGGGTATCGTCAAGGACTGGGTGGCCCCCCGGGCTCCTCTCCAGACTCCGAGCCCTGACGACTGGGAGACCAGGATGCCACAACCGAGCCAGATGCCCGCAATGCTCCGGGATCTTCACGAGATGCACCGCATCGGCATCGTCAACAGGGACATCAACCCGGCGCAGTACATCGACGGCGTCCTCCTCGACTTCAGCAAGGCCTGGACGATCCCTCACGCGCTGGGCCCCGAGAGCGGCATCCTGCCCTTCTGGACGTTCCCGAGCATGGCGGCATGGGACCTCTGGTCCTTCCAGCAGTTCATCGTCAAGGACTGGAACTGGATGGTCCGGCAGCACAACGGCACGTCGGCGCGAGGCGACAAGAAGAGGCTGCCTATCAGCAGGCTCCGCGCCTACCCGACAGAGTACCAGCCGCCCCCCGGGGGCGGGCCGCCGGGCCCCGGGCGGACACGCGAGGGCGTCCTCGGCACGCTCCGGCCCAGGGCACACAGGCACGGGCCTTTCCTGCCGCTCCTGGACACGCCGCACATGGAGTTCCACAAGCTCCCCTTCACCGTGTGGCCGCGACATGACCCGTCGGCATTTGACTGGAGGGGCATCACGCTCAGGGCCGAGGGACGGCGGGCAGGAGGGCCTGAAGGGACGACTGTGTGCCTTGGCGCGGCCGGCGAGGATCCGCACTCGGAGACCGGAGGGGCCGGGTCGGGCGAGTCGGTTGACGAGGGGTGCCGGAAGACGACTGGAGAGGGAGAAGTAGCACCGCCCTGCCGTGGCACGCGCAAGCGAGCACGGCATTCACAATATTGAGCCGGTAGCTCCCGACACCTGGTCTCATGTGACGAGCAGTTCCTCCATTGTTGTAGCTTCGTTCAACCAGCCTAGAATATAGAAGTGCCCTCCACGCCATCTAGAAACCCTGCCAATGCGTCCCACGCGGCGGGAGCGTTCGAATACATGACAAAGTGGCCGGCCCGTGGGATCTCTGCCAGCCGGACTCCAGCCCTGGCCAGCCTCGGCAGGTACGAGAGCGAGGCGAACTGCTCCCCGAACATGTACATCCTCGGAAATCCGAACCCTTCGAAGATGTCCAGCAGGTCTCCCGTGTCCGTGACGTGCACCATCGACTCGAACGTCGGCCGCACCGCCCCGGGGTGCACCTTCGCGCGCAGGGCCGCGGCGTACAGCGCGTCGCCGTAGAAGCGCGAGCGTCTCGTGCGCTCGATGAAGTCTCGGAGGAACGCCTCCGCATCCCCGGACGGGGCCTGGATGATCTGCCGGCTGAGGAAGCAGTCCTCGGGCGCGAGGTTGCCCTTGATGTTGACGAAGCTGGCGACGCGCCCCGGGACCTGCTGCGCGAGGAGCAGGGCCGTCAGGCCGCCCATCGAGTGTCCGACCATATGGAGCCGTCCCGTGCCGAAGAACAGCTCCGAGATGCTGCGCGCTATCGCCACGAGGAACGGGACGGAGAGCTTGGAGAGATCGGAGCAGGTTGAGCTGCCGCTGCCGGGGGTGTCGTATGCCAGGAATGGCCGTCCGTCGAATTCTGTCTGCATGCAAATGTCGAGATAGTCTTCCTTTGTGCTGCCGAAGCCGTGTAAGAACAAGATGGGGTCCAGTGGCCCCTCGCGATGGACCGTGGCGAGGACAATGTCGATGCCGTCGATGGTCATCTCGACGTCTTCCCAGGTCAATGCCATGCTGGCTGAGGGGGGCTTAAAAGATCATTAGTATCAAGTGTCATGAGTCTAGGTTGAATCCGGAAGGTCTCATGCATACTTGCTCAGGCTCTGTCACTCCGAAGCTCGCTGTTCAAAGGGCTCGTGGCTGAATTCGCTGCTCGGGTACCTGGTCTTTTGTGAAGTGATGCTGAACTCAAATTCGCCGCTTGCAGGACTGCTCAATTTATGGCATCTACATCTCTGAGAAATCTTCTAGACGGCCATCCTCGGATGCAACCCCCTGGGCATCTTGCCGTGGAGCCTTCCGGCAGTTCCAATGACCGGCCTTGTGCAGCTATTCACCGAGTCGAGGGCATTCAGGCGCCGGCGATTTGCAGCATTGTCCGGTTCCAGGTGTCGGCGATTGCACGCATTTCCCGGCCTTCACAAACGCCGAGTCAGCATGGGTGGCCGCGACACAAGTCACTGATATCTAAATGCGTTGTTTATTTCAAATGAGAATATATCATCAATATGATACCTGACTGGATTGACTGGCATAGAATGGGATGAGTTGGATGTATCTTTACCGTCATCTCTAACTACCTAGATCACTCCGTCTGCGCTGTCAAGTATCAACTCATGTCATCAGATGTGTTGTAACCGCTCGGCCAAAAGACCAGACGCCTGATGCATGGTACTAGGGCTTATGGTATATGGAGGGCTGTGCTTCAACAAGATGTAGGGGTCAATGACTAAAACAAGATACGAACATAGCAAACTACTTGCGCTGCAACGTGTGATAGCCGAGCTTCTCCCTCGCCTCAGCAATCGTAGACCCTCCCGATATCATCTCCCTGATCCCCTGCTCGCTCTCCTCGATGCTCCTCGCCAGAGCCGCGACCTCCACGGCTCTGTCCCGCGGCACGACGACGACACCGTTCGCATCGGCCACGACAATATCCCGAGGACTCACGCGAACCCTGCCGACCCCGATCGACTCGTTGACGCCTCCCACCTGCACCCGGTCCTTGCCCGTCCGCATCCACCGCCCGGCCGTGAAGACGGGATACCCGTCGGTGATGGCCCGGTCGACGTCGCGGCACACACCGTCGATGACGGTCCCGGCGATGCCTCGCAGCCCGGCGTACTGCGTCATGATGTCGCCCCAGACGGTGCAGTCGGTGCGCCCGCCGTTGTCGATGACCACGAAGTCCCCGACGGCCACGTCGTCGATGAAGTCGCCGACGCTCCCGGGCGGGTCGCTGGCCGGCACGTATCGCACCGTGAAGGCCGGCCCTACCGTCGTCTTCTTGTAGTTGGCCAGGGGCATGATGTTGAATGCCTGCCCCGGGATGCCGAGCTTGTCGAGCGCGTCCGAGACGCCCGGGGTGTCCGAGTCGGCGAACAGAGCCACCAACTCCTTGTCTTCGGGTGCTGGCGCCTTGGGGTTCCGCGGGACGACGTCCGATTTCTCTACAGCTTCCGAGGGGGCGATGGCTTGGAACTGCTTGTCGTGCATGATCTCTGCCACGGCCCGACCAGCTCGGACTTCCAGGACCATATCGTTCTGCCGCCGGTCAATGCGCTCACCGAGGTCCAGCACCTCCTCGATGCGACGGGCTGGTACGAACACCGTACCGCAAGTATCGGAGATGACATAGTCATCCTCGTCCACCATGACGCCCGCGACCTCGACCCGAACGCCCGAGTCCACCTGCACGACCCGGTTGCGAGCACTGATCATCGTCACGCCGCGGCCCACGACGGGATACCCGATCTGCCGACTCCCTTCAATGTCGCGACTGACGCCGTCGATGACGGTGCCGCGGACCTTCTTGGCGCTGGCGGCGTTGGCGAGGATGTCGCCCCAGCAGGAGACGCCCTCGACGCCGCCGGCGATGACGAGGACGCGGTCATCTGTCGTCACGGCGTCTATGACGGGCGTGATGAGGTGCGCGGCGGGGCTGGAGCCCGGGATCTTGGGGCCGAGTTTGACGGTGCTGGCGCGGCCCACGATCTTGGGACAGTCCCAGAGCGGGCGGAGGCCGAAGGTGGCGCCGGGGAGGCCGAGGAAGTCAAGGGCGTCGGACACCGTGTTGGTGTCCAGCGCGGACAGGCGTTCGAGGATGGTCTTGGCCATTGTGAGACAGATGGTCTTGTTGTGTAGGAAGCTAGGTAACACGCGGGCTTCTCGTCTGCACAGCGAACACCGAAATGCAGATTCCAGACAGTCAGTAGCTTGATATCTATGCGGCTTTATGCTTTGGGCAGTCTGGTTTGATGATTCGGCGAAGAAGGCCCGTTGCCCGATGGTTCCGGTGTTGGGTTTGGCTCGGACCGAGTCGCCGTCAAGACGCGCCCCTAAATGAAGCCATGCTCGGATGTGACAGCCGAGGGAAGTTACTTTCACGGCACGTAGCGTTGAGCGCCTGCAGTGAGTTTCTGACTAAGAAAGCCCGTCTCTCAAACACAGCGTAGAATGAATTGCCAGATGCCCTCGCTGAACTGTCGTCCCAGGTATGACTGGCATCGTATAGCGATTAGAGCACGCAGGGCTTCAAACAACATAGTCAAGTTCGGTAGGAATCGATGTCTGAGGCCTTGTCTCGGAGCATGTGCGGCAAATAAAAGACCTCCAACCAAGCTGCCTCGGATTGTTATGGATAACGTGCACCACAACTCTACGTAACACTTGCTGAGGTTGGTTGGCATTGTGAGCGAGGTCCCACCAAGGCACTTATCCTGAGCGCACTTTCAATGCAAGGAGATACGAAACGAAATGTGAAGTACGCGGAAGGATCGTCTTATGCCGGGCTGCTTGAAAGAATGGAGACGAATGTCGCAAGACTTGGTTGGTGAGTTGCATCTCGGCGCCCAGACTCTTGTGACGCGCATGTCAGCATGCGAGCCTGATAGTTGCCACCAATAACCAACCACCTTCCGCTTTCTATTCACCTGCTCCATTGGGTGATTTGTTACGCGTATGGCTTCTACCCCAGGTACTTTGTCTGTCTGCGAGCAGCAGAGTGCGTTGGAGGCGGTGGAACTCACAGTTGATAAATACTGGGCTTCTCCCGCAGTTGGATCACTGGTCCGGCATGAATGAGACCAGCGGTCTGTCACTATGAGGATGAAACCCTTCCTTTTTCTCTTGGCACTTACGGCCGTCGGAGCAATCGCCTCGACTTGCCATGACGAAGAAGATCCATTTCGCATCCCTTCAGAGCCGCAGTGGTCTCTGCTGAACGCAACCACTGTCCACGACGGCCTCGCCTGGACCTCGTGCTTCCGTGAGAATGGTACCGAGAGCCACGCTGGCCTGGACTGGGAGTGTGCGAGACTCAAGGTTCCCATGAACCACGACGACGAGGCCTCGCCGCTGACCGAGAACAACACGATCATCCTCGCTCTCGTGAAAAGAAAGGCCAATAAGAACGAAACTTATCGAGGCTCTATCCTGATGAATCCTGGGGTTAGTCCTTCGGCTCAATGACTCTCAGGCCGGTTGAATTCAAGCTGACATGACGCGCAGGGACCGGGATCTTCTGCAGTCGAATTCAACTTGTGGTTCACAGACATGGACTTCCCCGGCTATGTACTACCAGACATCTCACTTGAGAAGGTCAAGAGTGCTGACGCCAGCGTTGCAGGACATGATCACCTGGGACCCCCGCGGCATGGCCAGATCAACGCCTCGTCAGCAGTGCTGGAGCACTCCCCAGCGCAACGCACTCTACATGTCGTCCCAGCCCGGCGATGCCTCCGAATACGACGACATTGCGCATCTCAATGCCCTGCGGCGGAACTGGATGACAGTCTCGGCTGCCTGCAACGACCTGTCCGCCAGAACCGCCAATAACATTCACAGGTACGTCTCGACATACCAGCACGCACACGACATGCGCAGCGTCATGCGTGCGATGGGCGATGAGAAGGTCAATTTTTACGGCATCAGCTGGGGCACGACGCTGGGGATGTACTTTGCCAGCATGTTCCCGGATCTTGTCGGGCGTATGATTCTTGAGGGTGAGTCCAGAAAAGAAGCCAGGCCCCATATCCGTCCCCTCCATCATCGAGCGGACGATTCGCCATTCTCGGGGCGGTGTTTCCACGAGATGAGACTGACAAAGCCGGCCCCAGCGAACGTGGACATCCAGACCTGGACCGACAGGGAAAAGGCCGGCATCGTGGACGGGGTCGAAGACGTGCTGGCCTGGTTCTTCAAGACGTGCGCCAGCACGACCTCGTGCGCCATCCACGAGAGCACCCCCGAGGCCGTCGAGGCCCGCTACGACAAGATCATGGAACTCACGCGCGTCAACTCAACGGCCATCGCGCCGACCGACGGACACGTCCTCCTCGCCCCGAGCACGTACACCTACCTCCTCAACCGCGTCTGGCGCCTAGGCTACCAAGGCAACCTCGCCATCGGCGCAGTCGCCGCCGACCTCGCCCTCGCCGAGCAGCTCGCGCCCCTGGCGCCCTTAGTCCCGGAGTCGGAATGGTACTACAGCCCGGAACCGTGGTTCCACTGGGGCTATAACCTGCAGGACACCCGCCCCCGCGATCCCATGAGCCCGGACGACTGGGTCAGCAGCAGGATCGGGCCGGAAGACTACACGCAGTGCAACGACTGGGGCCCGTGGCCCGACGACAGCCTCGAGAAACTGGTCGTCGAATTCGGAGAGGCGAAGGAACGGCACCGCCTGCCCGGGCGCGACATTGAGTGGCCGTGGACCTGTGTCGGGAAGGACGTGTCGGAAGACCGGTTCCTGGGTCCCTTTGGTGGGAAGACGGCACAGCCGATTTTGTTCAGTAATAGGCGGCTAGACATGGCTACGCCGTGGAGCGCTGCGAAGCGGAACAGCGAGATCTTCGAGGGGTCGAGGGTGCTCACTATTGAGGGCGTTGGGGTGAGTCTCCCTCTCTGCTGCTCTCGGCATGGAGCATCACTGACATGGCTGAGTAGCACTCTATCAACAAGGAAAACAAGTGTCTGTGGGGTCATTACCTTGGCTATCTGGTCAATGGTACACTTCCTGACGCGAATGCGACGTGTCCGGACGACACGACACCACAGTGGTAGTGAGCCCATCAGTCGCGAGCCATTGTCTGCAAGGTACTGTGACAGCTGCCGCTCTGTGTCGATCCACGGTCTGAAGAGGCCGTGAGGGTGGATGGCGGCGTAGGACCGGGCCCAGCGCGAGGACTATTATCAGATCGAGCACGGCAGATAGTCAAAGGCTCGATAATGCAACGCACCGTCGGCGATGCAACTGACAGCTAAGTAAAGCGCCTTCAGCATTGTCGTCGGATCGGGCGCTCTGCAGGCCGGGGGCGCCCTGTACACAACAAAGGTCTCGGCCATGGACTGGGGTACCATGTGTCATAACACTTGGCAGGTCGTCAGTGTGGAACAGGCATAATGCTGTGTGCCACGTTCGCTTTCACAGCATATAAGCGAGAAATTAAAATGCCTACCTTATAGGGTGACTACCTCATTTAATGACTGCCTCATGTAATGACTGCCTCATGGGATGACTGCCTTAAAGGATAGTACGTCCTTGAAATCTACTCCTTGCTACGTCACGTACTTCAGCAAACTCAGCCCTGTCCACCGTCCTCCAAACACGGGCTGGAGATGGTCGAATAGCGCTCCGGTGTCCTCCTCCTTGACTCCCTTGATGGGATCGTACACCAAAAGCCTGGAAAGCACGTCCTTGCCGTCCTTGGCCAGCTGCTCGGCCTCTGCCTTGTCCTCCGCACGTCCCTTCGCCACCAAGACCTGCGAGAGGTGGAACTTTGTCCTTGCCACGGCAGCATCTGGCCATATGTTCTTGTTGCGCGGGTTATTGTTCTGTGAAAGTGCATCGCGCAGCTGCCATCTGGAATAGTGTAAGTAAAAGTCGGCTTTGGAAGAGGTTTAATCGACACTCACTCGGCATCGTCCCACCGCCCAACATGGGCGTAGATAGCTGCCACGGCGTACTGGCTCTGAAGGGTAAAGTAACTCTCTTTGCCGTGGATTTGGAGCCTCTCGTTCAGGATCCGCTCATGGAGATCGAGCGCCGCCTGCTTGTCGCCGCTCTGCAGAAGGATGCACGCCTGATCGAATTGGTAGCGCATCCGAAGCGCCGGGCTTCCCCAATGCTCGATTAGCCTGATGGCCTTCTCCGACAGCCGCTTGGCCTCTTCGAAATTTCGGCGGTACATCATACAGTACGCCATGTGGTGGTTCAGCTTAGCGAAGGAGAAGGCTTCCTCCGTATCGTTGCAGGTCTTGAGCAGACTCTGGTAGCAGTCGGCATAGAGATCCTCGGCGTCGCGGAACTGGTTGAACTGGAGCAGGGAGTTGGCGTAGTCCGCCTTTGCGCTGATGAGCGCGATTTTGTCACTGTCTGTGATCTTGCCGGCTGCCTCGGCGGCGTCCATGCGCTTCTGCCTGTACTCGAGGATTTGGAGGAACCGGTCACGGCTCTCCTTCCGCCGCGAGATGCCGAGGTACTGGAGGAGCAGGTTCATCGTGACGTGGATCTCGGCCCGGAGGTCGTCGTGCTCTGCCTCAATTTGATCCAGGATCCGCTCCGCTGTGACCAACAGTCGCATGGCATCGCTGGAAAGGAAGCGCTGCCAGAGAAGCACGCCACCATCTTTGAACAGTTCGGCCAGCTCTACAAACGGGACCGCCGCCACTACGGTCGTTGGATCGGCGTAGGCCCGTTGGAGGTGGGCGACGTGGGGGAGGTATTCCTTGAACTGGTTCCACTTGTGCGGCTCGGGGGTCTCCAGAGACGGCCTTGGGAGGCGGTTCCGGACGAGTTGGAACGCTGTGCGAAATAGGTCCTGCCATCTCTCCGGTTCCTTGTGTAGCTCGAGAAGGAGACGCGACTGGAGAGCTCGATGCATCACATAGACCTCTTTGCCCTCTTCCTTCTTACTGGAGATGAAGCGCTTAGCTACCAGGTCCCTCAAGATCTTGTTCACCCTGAATACAGTCAGCTTGTCTTTGGTACTGGATTCAGGGGCTGGTGTGCTTACTTCCACGAGCGGAGATATTGGTAGCTCTTGGGCGCTTGTTCCCATGTCAGCAGATCCTTCTGGACTCCATCACTAGATAGAAACGCCATTATGCGCATGACAGAGAGCGTCTCGTCGCCGAGATCCTCCACAGACAGCTTCACTATCTGCTCGAGCCGACCTTTGGTCGAGTTCTGTTCTTCAGCTTTCAAGTCGGGACGATTATCCAGCCACCACGAATCCCAGTAGCTCCAGAACTCGGACGGCCTACAGTTCATCGCCTTCATGTAACCTGTGATGAGTATGATGGCTAGAGGCAGCCCGGCTAGCTCAGCAATATCATTCACAGCCTTCATTTCGGGATCTTCCCGGGGGTTTCGCTTCTGCGGTTGCAGATCTCGAGGCAGCCCAAAGAGGAGCAAATCGGCACCCTCCTCGATGCTCATTTCCTCCAGCGAGCTGCGGTAGTAGTTGACTGGTCGTGACGGAGCCGTGAAGTTCTGATACCTGGTCGTGATGAGGATGCTCCCCATCGTTGCTGACGTCTTGCCTGGGGTGAGTGCGTCGATGTCGTCCCACTTCTCGACATTGTCAAAGACCAAAAGCCATCTCTTGGTCGTCTTTTCCAGGAATTCACGACCTTTTCGTGTAAGCGTCTGTTGGTCCTCTCCCGCATCTCCGAGACCCAGCGTCATGGCGATCTGGTTGAAGGTCTCGGTGGCTCCCACAGGCGTTTCCGCCTGGACCCAGAAGATGCACTCAAAAGACTGCTCAAATCGGTATGTGAACTCCACTGCAAGTGCAGTCTTGCCCATGCCTGCCTCTGCGCTGAGGACGTAGACTCTTCCCGGCTCTGAGAGGGCCGTGTACAGGCGAATGAGTTCTTTCTCGCGACCCCTGAAATTATCGTCTTTAGGGAACGTCCTCGTGTCCACATGCAATCTCAAAGTAGTTTCCGTGCTTGACCTGTTGCGGGACCGTATTTTCTGCGGCTCGTCTCTCGCTGAAATGAGAGCTTGCACCTTCCAGTTTGTGGACGCAATGCGCTTCTCCCTGCGATCCTGTGTAGAGTGTTCGGGGTCATCTTCATCCGAGTCGTCCCTCAAGTCGTCTTCGTCTGTTATCTCCGTGTGTGGCGGAAACTTTGACGATGTCAATAATCGAGATTCCTGAGCGAACGTTTCAAGGATGCGCAACTTCGTCCCCTTTTCAGACATGGAATCGCTTCCGGTCTGGGACATGAGCTCATCTGAGTCTGATGACTCGGAAATGCTCTCCCCCTCTAGACGAAATGTGCAGAACTCTTCAAGGTGTATGGCAATATGATCCCTCATGTCCTTTATATCAACGGGCGACGGACAGAGCGGGCATCTCGGTCGACCAGGCGCCGGCTTCCTGGAACGGCTAGGTCGAAGGAGGCCAACGAAGCGGGAGGCCTCCGAGGGAGAGAACTCTTCTGGATGCACCTCAAGAATATGCTCTCTCAACAAGGACTGTTCTGGGAGTTCTTCCTGGCACTGTTCGCAGATCCAGGTCATCGGAACACGATGGTTCGCGAGCTCATGGCGATACCATTCCTCCTTGTCACCATAAACCTTGCGGGCTTGGTTGCATTTGTCGAACGTACAGAGGTACGCGAATAAATCCCGGTAAATGTGCTCTTGCCAGTCTTTATCCGATCCGATCTCGCGGTCGTGGTTAATTTCGAACCCGCAAAAATGGCACAGATACGGTTCATTGTCGAGGAGTGGCCTTGGTCTCTTTAGCAGTGTTGATGCTACATTTGGTGCATTTTCCTCGCTCACTCTGGGGGCAAGTTCGAATTCGATACCTTTTGTTGCTGTCGACATGGCCAGCGATGTTTGAGATACGGTCCTGGAGTACAAGGGCCTCGAAAAGACGGACGGTCCTTCCGATGGAGCCACGATACTGCTCGCGGGCTTCCCCTGGAGACGGCCGCTCTCCGCCAGTGGAACCGGGGTAGAGTGATCGCTTCCAATCTTCAGGGCGGGAGACTGGAAATTGAATGCGTCAACAGCAATGTCTCTTCGGGCTGCCTTTTTCGCCGCCGTCGTATGCGAATGCCGTGAGCTCCTCTGGCCTGCTGATTCTTTTCGGCCGTGGATCATTCGGAGGTAGACACGGCGTCTCCAGCTGGCACGCCCGAGTCTTTCCAGTAGGTTCAGGGAAGCACTCTTGAACATCTCCTGGGCCGCTTTGACATGCTCTTCTACAGTGTCTTCGGGATCACCCGTTAAGCTGGAGTTGCAGGAAGCTTGATCCAAATCCGCTGGTTGAGCCTCTCTAAGCTCAGGCGTCAGTCTTCTCAGCTGGTCAATGGAGTGTTGAATGTCATCCAATATCCCTGAAATGAGTGCAAATGAATCCTCCTCGTCCCCAAAGGAAGTCCCCGACATGTCTTGCTCCTCGGTGCGGACATCTTCAAGACTTTTGCTGAGGTTTTCGTGGCGAGTTGACAGGGACTGCAAGAAGTCGACTCCTGCCGCGGTCACAATTATAAGCCAAGGATATGGGAGACACTGCCATGACGACCAACTTACCTCTCTCAATATCCTGGTGGATTTCGAATAGGAGATCTAACGTTTGAGTCTTCAGCTCCCTCGATAGTCGAAGCCTGTGATCCAGCGCCCGAGTGCAAGCTCCAGTTTCGTCGCCCCATGTCTTCAAGGATGCCAGGGCTTGACCGGCGAGATCGATTCCGTCTTGTACGTCTGTCCCGGCAATTTCGATGTTGTCGAAGACTTCGCAGAGGTGAAACATGTCATCACAGCAGTCGTCGAAGGCGGCCGCCAGGACATATTTCTCTCCGTGCGTCACGACGCGGGACTTGCGGCCTTTGAGAGCGTCATATACGTGTGAAATCCTGGAAACCATGGTGAAATAAGCACACGCGTCTTTTGAAATTCGATGAAGCAAGAAAAGTAGCCAGTAGTAAATGGGAGCAAAACTCGAAACCAGAGAAAAGACAGACCCGACCCGAACAGGGGATGAAGGTGCAGGAGGGTGTAATTACATCAGACCAGGCAGGTTTGACGAGGTTTCTTGTTCCATCCAAATCGTTACTCAGCCGCTTCCAATGCCAGCACATGACACTTGAAAATGGAAGCTTCCAGGGGAGGGGGGGCTGAAAGTGCAGAGCCTGCTTGAGCACACCATCATCTCTGCGAGGCATTTTAGGCAGACATTGCCTACCCCAGATGACCGACCCAATTGACATCGCCGACGAAGATGACCGCATACAGCCGAGGTGCCTAAGGGGCGGATTTAATAGCCCGAAACTCCAATGATGAGGCCCTGCGGCGTCTGGAAGACACCGGGACGCCCGACACACATGATTATGCTGGAATGCCTGACCTGGTATCCTCGGCAGGAAAAAGTGAGGCTGCGCCGCTTCTTGTTCACCATGAGATCTATCGTTTTGACACGTCATACGCAAACAATCCCCAAGGTGCATTCTTTCTGGCCCTTCCCGCCGAAGAAATAACGCTCACGGGCCATCCCACTTCTTCTTCCACAAACATCGCATGCCACATCAATCGCCATCCAAAACATCCTACTCGTATTTCTGAACCTGCAGGACTCCCTCACTTTCTCAATACAAATACGACACTGAAGATTCGTCCTTGAAATCCATATAGTGTTTCCCGGCGATGTCAGGGGTCGAAGTCGCAGGCATCATCTTGAGTTTATGGCCCGTCATCACCACACTCGCAGCTGCATACAAGGATGCCCGAACTGGAGAGAATCTACAAAAGCTCGCAAAAGAGGTGGAGGTATCCGAGGTGATCTACAAAAACTGTCTGCGCTCTCTGCTCCTATGCGATGACTATCTCCCCGAGGAAGAAATTCTGAAGCTTCTCGGGTCTGTCGACGGTGCAGATATGGCATGGAAGCAGCCCAGCGTCCAGCAGAAGCTTCGCGATGCCTTGAGTGACAAGACATGCGACTCGATCGACTTTGCCTTGACGGAGATCCATGCGGCTATGGGAATACTGGAAAAGAGCCTCCGGAAGGGCGAGGTGGACGTGGTTCGTGATCTTCCACGTTAATATAGGATCGGTTGTTCACAAACTTACCGTTCTCTACCTTTCTGCAGGCATCGTTCAGAGGTCGAGTCAGGATTTCCATCATGCAGACGAAAGCAAGAAATCCGCACTCCAACTTCCAGCAGGCGCTCATCAGACTAACCAAGAATGTATCTTTGCTGAGAGATCTTATTTCAATGCCCAAGCTACTCCCTTCCAGCCAGAGAGCTAGAGAAGAGAAAGGGGGCGGTCGGCCAGTCTCCGAAGCTCGTCGAAAGTCTGTACCTCCTCAACACACCAACAACTTCTTCAAGGCCATCAAGGAAGGCTTGCAAAAGTGCACATGTGAAGACGGCCACGACACCAGTCTGAGGGTCAATTGCGAGGACTACTTTCACATCGTTCTCGGTATACATGACCCTGATGGGGATCTCACCGAGCTTTCGCTCAGGGCCCGTTCAACTTTCGACACCGGTATCACGACTCTTGGCGGCGAGGTTAGCCCAGGGGACGACGAAAATCCGGCAGATGAAATCCAATCACCTCTCCCTACAGTATTGACAGAAAAGGAAAGCCGGACTACTTTGACGTAAGTTTCTCAGGCTTAAGTCTGCCGAGAGACACGATACTGACTTGCGGGTCCCCACGCAGGGGAGTAACAAGTTGCTGGTCGCCGAGATCGAGAAACGACAGCATGTCGAGCACACTTCAAAGTCAGCATGCGGTCCAAATGTCGTTCAGCACAGACAACCCCAAGGCCGCGGGCAGCACCCCAAGAGATGCCTTGGATCTGTGTGTGCTGCTCAGGAATCTGAGCTCAACGCAGCCAACTTCAACAAGGCCTTCGGAGCCCCTGCGATCCTTTGGGACACTCCGTCGCGGCGACACGATCTATACAGCGCGCGGGGAACCCAAAGTCTTGCCGGCAGTGTCAATCGAATGCCTTGACGACCGTCTGAAGAATCTTTGCGATTGCAGGCTGAGAAAGCGAGTCGAAATCGCCCAGAGCCTCGCGTTTGCCGTTGTCCAGTTCTGGTCTACAGAATGGATTGATGCATCCTGGACGTGGCGGAGCTTCTCCGTCAGAGAAGACACCCGCGGCATCCAGCTTTTCGTGACGAAACGCATCCTGCCGGACCGGGCGGAGAAGAACCCCGCCGAAGAGCCGGCCAAGTTCTGGAAGCTCATTCGGGAGCCGATGCTCGTACGACTGGGCTTCGCACTGATCGAGCTGGCGTTGGCGAAACGGTTGTCTGAGCTCAGAGCCGAGGCTGGCGAGGACGAGTCCGAGGCGGGGCTCAGCGAGGACGAAAAGGATTACTACACCGCACGTCGCGTCCTCGATACGAAGCAGCTAGAGGAAGATTGCAGCAGCACGTATCAGGCTGTGGTGGAGGCCTGCTTGACGTGCGACGTCGCCAAGGACTCGAGCTACCTGTCGCTGACGAGCCGTGCGCCATCATTCCAGGACGACGTAGACACGCATGTAGTTCAGCCGCTGCGCCACTACTTTGAGCGGACTTGGGTGACAGCCCAGGCGTAGGGGCTTCGACAGGGGGGATCAGGCTATCAGTTTTTGGTGCCTTTCGGCGGGGACAGATTTTTGTATGACGGTGAAAGCAATGCATTGTCGAACTATAAAACCCGAAAATGTAAGATCATTGGATTTACCAGCACACCAGAAGCCTCATTTCAATGCTCTCCCGCCGAAAATCCTCGTCCGTCGTGAGGGGGTTATCGAACGAGGCGTGTGGCACCCCAGGCGTCGCCCCTTCGGGCTCCTTGCTATCGCCGTTCTTGAAGATGACCAGCTCCGTCGGCAGCTGGTTTGATAGGTAGTACCACTCCTGGTTCGGGTTATGGTGGATCTGGGTGTTCTCGAAGACGTGCGTGCGGTCGACGACGTCGCCCGCCATGGTGTCGTTTGCAAAGTCGACCGTCCCGGCGTCGCACAGGGCGAGCGGCCAGTCGACGAGGGGACCCTGCAGGGGATGCCACACGCTGCCGGGTTCGCACGTCAGCTATCACTTCCCATGCACGAGCGTGCATACGGAGGCGGGGTCGTCCGCCGCTGCTACGTTGATCAGGCTGTGGCCTGTGGGATTCGACGGGCTTCGCCTGATGGCGCGAGCTTGTGCCAGCGCGACAGGAGCAGGTGACTATCCGAACCGGCGAGGACTTACTTGACGCACTGCCACTGCTCTCGTAGCACAAGGTCTGCCTCACCCCCGAAGGTTTCGCGGATGATGTTCCGGCACCCTTCGTAGGTGTGGTCTGAAAGGTTCGATGGTCAGTTCTCGGGCGGCCTGCATCGGACAAGAAAACATGGACGCTTGCTCACCGATATGCGCTCTCGATGCCGGCTGATTGAACTCGTACGTGCTGCCTGTTGATATCGGCCATGCCGGATGGCGCCGGCGCACCTGTGCAGCGGGGTTGAGGATGAGCTTGCGGCGCCATGGTTCTGGGGGGGTTGACTCACCACATAATCCAGCACGCGGGCTTGTTTGGCCCCCAGGGCCTTGCACACCGCTTCGGTCACCTCGGCCGCATGGACGGTCTCGATTTTCGCGGGGTCAGCGTAATCGGCGAGGGCCATCGAAGTAAGACACGGTGTCATCGTGAACCCGCAGAGTTCGTACGTGAGATGTGGATGATGCCGCAGGTCGTAGAAGTCGATGTCATGCTGTATTCTCTCGATGTTGGTCTGCGGGAAATCGTCCTCCGGAGACGGGGCATATCTCAGTGTGTATGGCTTCTCGAGGCGGTATCTTGGGTCGCGGGCCAAGAAATGCATGCGACCGGCCAGCATGCCCTGTGAGGTTCGAGACTTCATGACGGATTTTGAGAGCCCAAGATCAAAAGGGAATAGATGTGGAATACTTCCACCTCGCGTTAAAATGGGCCTACTTGAGTACTGTAGGCATGATGACACGATCGCCGCTCCGGTGTCGGTCAAGTGTTACGGCTTGAGGCATGCGAGAACACAGCATCGCGAACCCATGTTCCCGATTTTGTTGAGAAATTCCACCAGTCCCCAACCGGATTGGCACGCAACGTGACACACCCGGTCCCATTTCGACTGCTGATCAGAGGAGGCGGTGAGTTAGGTATCTAGAAGTTTAAGTAGGTCATAAGAAAAGCTGTGCCCCAGGGAAGGTTGGCGCTTGTACCTGACCGATCTTTACTCCAGAGGATATCTCACTCTGCTTTCCACGACCCCAGAAGCAAGCCGTGCACACGAAAAACTATCCCTCATCTTTACCCCGGCCTATTCACCGTAAGAAACGCCTGACATGTCCAGAGAGTTGGGATTCAGGGCCTAATGCGTTGCTGGATCTAGCACGGTCTTCTCACATATCACCATGGAGAAGAAACAGCTCTGGAAAAAGAACTGGCCTCCTGGTGTCAATGAAGCTTGCTCCGACGGAATCGAATACGGTGTGAGAGAGGGAGAGGTAGCGGTCGTCGACGGCACCGCAGCAAACGTCAGGCCGCAGAAGGTCCAGCCCTGGAGAACGGCCTGGCCTCCCAAGACTGTCGAGGGCAACGCGGCGCTCTGTGACAGCGGCGTCGAGTACGGAGTCCAAAAAGGCGAGACTGTTGTAGTTGATGGAACATCGGCACCTGTCAACGACATGAAGATGGCTTCCACTCTTGGACAAGAATAGAAAGTCGACATTTGCTAGTGCCTATCCCTAAGCCCGCACCTCTCCGCAATCTTCTCCGTCTTCTTTAGTCAGGCTCTTGAGGCTCTTAAAACCGTCTGAATTTGTGTGGGAGGCCTGCTTGGCTATTTGAAGCATCTATTTTGCCCGTAATAGGAATAGGAGGTGGGATTCGCTTGCCCCTTTCTTCGTCATACACACAATGAGAGAATTTTCCCGCCAAGTTGATGATCGTGACGGTGATGATGTCATGACTGCAGCCCATGTTCGTTGAGAATTTGCCGCGGCGAGTTAGGCCTAACGACCTCGATCGAGAGTCCTAGCTGGCGGATCGCATCGCCATGGCATCTAATTAAGTTTTGATCGATCAATGAGCTTTATAACTACCTTAGCTTTCTTACTTACCTTAGTCTTCTTCGCGCTAGAAATGTCCCTAGCTACTATAGCTTATAGCTTCCCATTAATAATTAGGGTATACTATATTTAAGGTATAGGTGCGGGAGGTCTTATCTCGTTAACTAATATTATCATCGCTGAGCTCCCGGCGGGTGAGCGGACTGGGTGGTTTAGGGTCATCGCGTTATAGTGGGTACTTAGTACGGCCGCCGGCCCTATCATCGGCGGTGCTAATAGGACATAATACTCAGCCGCTCTTTGATACTTTTGCACCACGGCACAAGAGTCTTCTTTCTCAACGACAACAGAGATCCAAGTACATTCTCATCTTCGTAAGAAACACATCTGTTATACACCCTATCTCTCCGGTTTAGATTCAATCCGGCGCTGGCCGAAATGAAGCGCTTCACAACTCTACTTTCTATTCCTCGTCTCTTAGTGGGCAGTGCCCATGCCATCACTCCGAGACCAACGGAAACGACTCAGGGGAGTCAAGGGTGACAAACAGACGACAAGCCCGCTGTGATAAGTCAGGTCAAGTACGGAGGCCGATTAACACCAGTCCACGGCCCAGCAGGTCCAACCATTTCAGGCTTGAGATCTTTGATCGTGTTCGCGCCGACATTGCGCATCGTGTTCGTGATCTCTTCCCTCAATACTGCAACCCCGTCGAGTCAGTCGATCTCTTCCGAGTTCATTGCGACCAACAACCGTACCACGGGAAAGGGGTCCTTACTCTGTAAAACTCGTGCAACACCTTCCTCACCATGCGTGCCGTTGGCATACAGGAACGGGCGCCCCAGCCCGACGGCCTTGGCTCCGAGAGCAAGGGCCTTGACGACATCGGCACCGGAACGGAACCCGCCGTCGACCATGATCTCGATCTTCTGGAACAGCTCGGGCCTGAGCACGCGGATCTCGTACAGGATGTCAATGGGCGCCGGGGCATAATCGGCCTGTCTCCCACCGTGGTTTGACTGGAGTTACTCCGTGTTAGCCGCCTCTGCAAGGAATTTGCTCCCCCATCCGTAGGTGATCAACGTACCAGAATCACGCCTTGCACCCCATGCTGAACGCAGAGCTGAACGTCCTCCACCGACTGGATCCCCTTGACGATGATCGGGAGCTTGGTGTTCTCCTGCGCCGCATGTCAGATTTTTCCCGGTCCACGTGATGGATGTGCGCCGCCTGCTCACCCGAATAAAGTCGATATCGCCCCACGTCAGGCCAAAGTCCTGATACCCGCTGATGGACGCAGACACGCCAGCGGGAGCGGGCTGCTTGGCTGCCTTCGAGGACGGGTTATTGAGCGTCTTGGTCCGCACGTCCAGGGTCCGCTTCGTCTGCTGCATGACGTCGACCGTGAAGACGATTGCTTTGGCGCCGAGGTTGTCTGCGTGTCGCAGTACCTCCCTCGACTTTTGCCGGTCCTTGTTCAGGTATACCTGGTAGAACAGTGGCTGATCGCCTGTCCGGGCTTCGAAGAGCTCTTCTAGGCTGCAGCTGGCGTTTGCTGATATCTGGGGTCTCGGGGTTCAGTGACTGTAGGGGAAAATCCACTGGGAAGAAAGGAAGGAATACCATCTGAATGACTCCCTCGGCCCCTGCAGCTTTGGTAAGGTTTACCTCGCCGAGTGGGTGGCCGAGTTTCGCCATGGCGGCGGGAGAGATCATGACGGGCATGGAGACCGGGATGCCGAGGATCGTTGTTGTCGTGTCGCCGTGGGACATGTCTCGTAGGACGCGAGGGCGGAAGAAATACCTTTTATGAGCGTCCCTGTTCTCGTGAAAGGCTAGAAAAAGTAACACATGTCAGCCAGAACCGACTTGGAGATCGCGGCACAGAGGAGACAACCCACAAGCCTCGTAGTCTGACGCGCTCCGGTAGTATGCCCACGCCATGTTGGTGAGTACCTTCTCGGCCCATACTTCAAAGTCGTCGACAAGCAGCATGTCTTCGGCGGCTGGCATGGTGTCCAATGCTTCCTGCCGCGCAACGTCTTCATCGGATAAAATTTCCTCGTCCGCGACTTCAGGCAGCGTGGCTAGGTCGACGCGCCCCAGGCAGTAATCTGCTGGGAGGGACCCGAGCGCATTGGGGGGATGCATTGTGTTAAACAGTTGACTGCGCCGGTGTTAGATGGCATGCCAGGTGAGAGTTTGGCCTGACGGAAACTGACCTTACGTCCTTGCCGGCTACGCTCAGAATCGCGTCTGCTCCGCCGGGATGCATCCGCAAGAACTCAGTCATGTCGTACACCAAGCCCTTTCGCCCAATATCAGTACGGTGAGTCAGTTCGGCGGATAGCCATGGATTGGCCACTCACGTCGATGATGACCCAGCAGTCATCCGCAGACCTGTGCTTCTGGACCTCTTCAAATGTGATGCCCGCGCTCTCGGCTGTGGCTGGACTCGCATGATTGATCATGGGCTTATTCCAAGCAGGCACGAAGGCGACAGCGACGATGCCCTGCAATGAGCAGTCAGTCGATGATCAGTTTCTGCGCTCTTTTCGAAAGACTGTCGTGACACCGTACCAGAAACACCGCCGCCGTGAACGGAGCATGGCCGCGGCTCTTGCCGTTCTGTTGAGACGCTCCCGCTCGCGCGTCATGACTGGTTCGGCGAGCTCCTACCGGGGCTCGTGGCACGGTATGTCTTGGAGTCGCCCGGAGAGCCGTTCCTCGTCTCAAAGGGGCCGACCAGCGGCTGCAGATGCGCTGCAGAGGTTTCATGTCGCCAATTGTCAGAAGGCGAGACTGCCAGAAGAAAAAATTGTCAGAGTGTCTTTGATCGAGTCGAGATTCGTGTCAATGACTCTCATCCAAGATGAGCTGTGGCTCTTTTCTATGCCCGTCCCGGATCAGGGGCCACCGAGGTTGCGGGCCCCGTCGTCCTTCCGGGGCAAGTTTCCCCTTTTGGGAGTCCGCGGGGCCGCCCTGAAGCACCGAGTCAGTCGTCCGAGAACCGCCCGAGATCTTCCACCACCACCATGTGTGACCGGTATTTAGATACAAGACGCAATGGAATACTACTTGAAATCTCAAACAGGTTGCTTTTGTGGTGGAAAATGGGCCACCTATGATGATTCATACGGTCTCACGCCGGCTAGCCCGTCAAAAAGGATGTAGCCAGAGACTGGCAAAAAGTCAAAAACATACAACACCGGGTATTCGCTGGTCGTCACCGACCCAACTACTAATCCAGCCCTCACTGGCTTGACTATGGGAGAGCGGACGGGATCCCGTATTTTCCAGTGGGTATGGTCGTATGTACTTGAAGCTGGGGGAGAGACAGTCTATGTTGTTTGGTGACCACCCTCTCATCTTCCCGGGTCGTCCCTCTCGCCTTGGCCGATGGGCGCGTACATGGAATGGACATGATGCTCTCTATTGAATCACTCTCCTCTCAAGACCGATATACTAGTAGCGAGCTAAAAGCCAAAGGGGAAAAAGACAAGGCCCCCTATCAGAAGAAACGGGCTCGCTTGATGAATGCAAAGCGCCAGTAAACGAAGGACTGAAACCCCACCGCAAAAGCCGTCAACGCCTCCAGTTGCAAATACTAAATCGTCCGCCGGGTTGGTTGCCGAACCGACCACCACAGCCGCCTAGTCGTGCCGGATCGCCTCGGCTTTGGCATCCAGCTCGCGCTGCGCCCTGTTCTCGTTGCTGGCCTCGTTCAGGCGGTCCCTGTCCGTCTGGCGCTTCTGGGCGGAGAGCTGCGCCCCCAGCTTGCCGGTCGATTTGTTTGCTGCCTTGGCGCGAGCCTCTGCTGCTTCTGCGGCGCGCCGGCGCTGGTCATCGCGGTCGCCCGCGGAGGGAGGGGGCCCGGTGGCCCCGGCGCCACCACCGAGAGTGCGCGGGGGTCCACCGACGGTGCGGCCCGCTGGAACGGCAGCGGTCTTTGGCTGGGCCGGGGGCGCCGAGTTGAGTGGCCGGCCTGGGGAGGAGAAGTTGTCGGCCTTTTCTTTGCTGCAGAGGGCGCCCATCGTCGATGCTTTTGGGGTCTTGGAGCTGAGGGGGTAGTGGTGTCGGGTTTGAGGTTGGGTCGTGGCCGTGGTTGTAGTCGCTACGTGCGGTCGTGAGGCGGGTGAGGAATATGTTTGGTTCGGATTGACAAGCTGTCTGGCTCGACGCTGGTGTTGCGGACGAGACAAGTAGTGCTGGAAGGCCAAGTGCGGGAGCCGCGCAATCGAAGTATGTCGTTTGTGGAAGTGAGGTTGGACCTGCCTACGGGCGGCTACAAAGGACAACATGTCAGCATTAAAGTCCTGGAGGGTAAGCGTGGCCATCGCCGTGTGGCCCATTCTTGTTGCAGAGCGGAATGCTGTTGTATGTTGCTCAAAATCTCTACTCGCATGGAGATCCGGTCTTGGTGACTCAGGATAAGACTACTTTGGTGTCCGTCCGTTGCTCTCTCTCCAAATGACTTCTCTAAGACGAGACAACCAGGGGTGGTGAACTGGAACCCCCACACATCCTCTTGTCGTCGCCCGTAGCTGCCGTTGCATTGCGGCCCCGCGATTTGCATCTGGCGTCTCCACTCTGAACATACCCCCTGATCTCCGACCCCGATGGTTCGTCCGACAACAACGCATCCGAGACGGAACAGCAGCACGGGCGACCATGTGCCCTACGTACCATGGTTCACCTCGCCTTGCTGCTGTGGTCCAGTGAAGTGACCGGTGGAGAACAGTACGGACCATCATCACATTCATAGGGCTCCCGAAACCCACGATTCCGGTGTTGAGCTTCCAACAAGCATTTCGCGGGATACGGACAGGAACGACTGGCATATGCCTGCCTTTATTTTAGGTAAGGTTGGTCAGGGACGCGAGTTCCAACACGCTGATTGTTCGAACGAATCGTTTATACCAATATGCCTCGCAGACCGAATGCGCCGAGCCAAAATAATGCCTGGACCCTCTTCCGCCTCCCGTATCTGAAGACCTTCGTAACGCCTCTATGCCGGGGGGTATCAAGTACGTCTAATCGTGGAATCATCATGCCGAACCAAGCTTCCCAAGCCCGTCGCCCTGAATCACGCCGCTGCGATCACCGCAAGCCTCGTCGCCCCTTTCTGTCAAGCGGGCTCTTGTCGACCATTCATGTTCCGCCGCGCTCGTCAACAAGCATGGTTCAACCCAAGCAGCATCGGCGGGGGCGAGTCAGACACCGACGATGCCATCGTGGAAGGGGGAGACATGATCGAGGACGGTGAGCCCCTCATCGTCTTGTGTTTGCTATTCATGTGTCTCTCCAGCCCATCTCGCCGTGCGAAGGCCTTTTTGCATACGACGCACTCAAAAGTAGCTTTGAAGTGTGTCCTGCGGTGTTTGGATAGGTTTGAAGATTCGCTGAAAGTCTTGTCGCAGATGTCGCATTTGAGTGGCTTCTCACCTGTGTGCGTCCGCATGTGCATGGCTGCGCGAGTCTCATGGTTAGATCTGTGTGGTCGGGAGTATCAGGATTGATTATTAGGTCTGCTTACTGAGTGCGCTCTGCTGCCTGAATTTCGCGGAGCAATTGGGATGCTGGCACTTCCAGGGAGCTTCATTGGTATGAATTCTCATGTGCTGATCCAGTGCCTGCTTGGCTGACAATGGTATACCACATACTGGGCAGATGCAGGGTTTGACTTTGTCCACGTCAGTGACGACGATACTTCCAAGATGGAAAGCATGGAGAAAACTCACATCCAGTATGGGATTGTAGGTGACGTTCAAGCTTGCTCTTCTGCTTGAAAGGAGCTGTCTTGGACTTTTCGTATCGAGAACAGTCCTTCCAGAAACAGGGCCATACGTTGCCAGGTTGCAGCTGATGAGCATGGACTGCGTGCGAGTCTTTGCAGTGCTGCTGCAGGTCGGCTGCGCTGCCAAACGCCCGGCCGCATATGGTCTTGGTGTTGATGTCGGTCATCCACTCACAGCGGAAGACGCCTAACTCGGTCATGTCTCCTCCGGCCGAGCCCGTTTCATCATCATTCTCGGTCAAAGTCCCTGCTATACTATCCGCGACATCTTCCGTCTGCAAGGACAGCTTCCGTTCGGGGGTAGGGCTCATGATCGGGTTATAAGCCGAAGCGGGCGTCGGCAAATACCCGTTCATGCCGTGCTGATGCTGATGATGGTGTAGTAACATGTGTTGGTGATCTCCGCCAAATCCCTGGTGGAGGCGGCAAGGCTCGATGCACTCATGGGGGTAACTGTGGTCAGAGTAGTCCTGCATGCCGACGGCGTTGTCCGCGAAAAAATGACCGGCGTCGGATGGAGGGCAGCAGTCGTTGACAGGGAGTTCGCAGCGCGTGCCAGGGTCGCAGCTCTCGTCATTGCAGGGAGGGCCATGATGAATGTCGTCAAAGACATCGTCACAGTCAGTCCGATCACAGGGCGGTCCGTGGTGATACTCGTTAAAGGCAAGCTCACAGTCGGCTCTGTCGCATGGAGGACCGAGGTCTTCGGGGCAGTCTGCCTGCGCACATTGCATGTCTGGGTAGTGGTAGCCCTCCAATGCACCGTGGTCGATGGAGCCGTGTACCCCGGCGGGGTAGGCTGGGTTGCTGACTCGAAAATGACCGCCGTGACGCATGCTTAGGCTTGATGGAGATTCCGTCACGGGTGAAGATATTGCCGCGGCCATTGCATTTGCCATGAAAGACGAGGCACCAGGATGAGAGGCCGCATCGACAAGACCCCAGGACTGAGAGGTGCCGCTGTGGAAGGGGCCGGCGGAAGAGGACACGGCCTGCCTTTCGAAGTTGAAAAATTGCTGCTGCTGCTGCTGCTGCGACTGCGGCTGGCCATTGTGACGCAGATCGCTGATGGGCTGGTTGTGGAAATGGGGCCAGTGGAAAAAGGCATCGTCTTGTCCAGAGCCTGTCAAGGAGTTGGCATCCTCGAACGGGTTGGAAGACATGGTGAAGCTGTGAATAGCCTTGTCAGGGACAGAGCGGCGAGAGGCATATACACGGGCCGCCTTGCAAGGGCCGTTGATGGTAGGTTTTGCCATGCCGGGCCGGGGACGCTGTGCTCTTTGAATGAGACAAGCGCTGCTGTGAGCGCCAAGTGCAAGTTGAGCACCCGGATGGTCTGCTCGAAGAGGGACTCGATAGAGGGGCTGTCCATTGTTTTTTGTGGGGCATGTGCCAAGCAATTTTCTCCGTCTGGCCAACGATCTCGGACGGGCAGGTACCTCCAGGAGACTTGACCTGACACGCTTGCCTCGCACTTGCAAGAAGTATCGTCAATGTCTACAGATCATCATGCTCTCTCAATGCATGATTGGTTCCTGCAGAGGTCAACGTTGCTATGGATGGCTATTGCATGCGGGCAAGAAGAAGAACTTACATGTGCTTGTGCATTCTGAATAGCAAGAGGCAGGCAAGCTCTGCCACTTCATGAGGCAACTCGCCGAGGACCAAACGAGGCGAATTCTCGGCCAACAGGAGTGTCTGTTGTGTGCGCTGGTATCATGCGAACGCCCATGGTGGGGAGCAAGGAGAAAGTTTGGAGTGGATGGCGGACATGGGCGTTGTGGCTTACTGACAACACAAGAAGAAATTGTGCGAATGCGGCTGGGAACATTATCGAGAAATCTGTCATCGAGAATTGGCGGTATACGGCGGTGGAGAGGTCAAGTATGTGGGCGATGAAGTAGACGGCTTTGAGTTGCTTGTATGGAATACCAGGTGCGTGCACTACCAGTGGCACGGGACATGATAGTTTGGTTTCCGAGTGCCATGCTCTAGCGTTTTGTGTCTCATGGAGAAGAATATTGGTCTGTATCAACGGTGAAAGAAAAGAGGCATGTGCCCTCCTAGGATTCCGCGTCAAGGTGACAGCAAAGCTTGGGTGGCCTGGACCTCGATTCATTATCACCAGAGGTATGCGTCTTCCACCAATCCCACGTAAGTTCTAGCCGATGGTAAAGGTTTTTGCGCCATCGCAGGTATAGTAGTGCTCGACGGTGGACTTCTAGGCCCTGCAGAAGCCTCGACTTAGTCGAGTGGTTGGCTTGTCGCAGTTATGCCCCAGGTGCGCACAAGGGCGCGACATGGCAATCAAGATACACCATGAGAAGCCACGGGACACGTTACATCGAACAGCGGAAAGCCAGATCGATCTCTGCCTGAGAGCTTCTGAATCTTTCCTCTCAGTGCGTCGTGAAGCGAGGTACCGATCTTAGAGGGGCGATGTCTTACCTCAGCACCTGAAGGACCCTGAGAATAAAAGTCCTGATGTGACTAACGAATGAGTACTACATATTATTTGACCTCTTCACTAAAGCATGCCGTTTGAATGCACTGGGTGGTTGTATATCTCCTCCACGGCTGGTATAAATGATGGGTTCTTCATCAGGAATCTCTGTGGACAATCCGTCTGACAGTTTTATCGAGTTATGGGATTAGTTGCCCCGCCATTGCACGACGAGGGAAAATCATCTGTTGATATATGCATTAAATCATGGCGAGAGTGGCTTGTAGCTGCTGGATGAGGTGTCATGCAAGTCAGGCGAATGTTTGAATGACGACTCAAAGTTCAACGACCCACGCTTTTCTCTTATTTTGCATCTTAGCCACTTACGTCTTGACACTACGAAGCTCTAGTCTGTCGTGATACTCCTGTCCTTCAACCATCGCCGGTGCCGTGTCGACGCCTGGCCCTATTCATCCAAGCGCCGTCTCTCATCCAGATAGATAACTAAACTGCGGAAAGCATTTGGATAGCATTTACCTAGCTGTATCATTTTACTGGTCACAGGCTGGCTATGCGCCGTTGGGGGTGTCCTGCGCCAGCCTTGAGGCCGCGATTCAGCGGACCAGCCTGCGAGTACCAGCCTGCGAGAATACTGGTCGGGCAGAACGATCACCAGTCTCAAAGTCCGACCTCACTGCCATTTTCAAATGCTGTCTTGAAGAGTGTCTTGTTCCAAGCAGGTAGAAATGCGTGTATATACCGAAATCTGATATCGGATAGTTTGGGTATTGCGCCTATCCCATACACCAAAAACGCCACCCCTTGGACGACCGAATTTATTACACAACGTTGTATCGCCCAGACGCGGGTGCCCTGCTCTCCGCTGTACTGTGTGCCGTGGCACCTTCGCTGAGAAGCCTTGTAAGCTCCGTCATCGCCGTGCCGACCACCACCTCCGTATCGCCCTCCACCAGAATGTACAACTTCGCCTCTCCGCCCGGCGGCACCTCCTTGCCCGCTGGGTAGAACGTGCCCTTGGTCGTGATCGACACACCTGTCGCCTCGAGAATCTTGGCCACATTCGTTCTGTTTGTGACTGCCCACCTCGCCTTCTGCGGGAAGTCGTTGATCTCCAGCGTGGCGTGATACGCGCCCGCGTCGGGGCCCTTGTTGTCGATCGGCTGCCCCGTGCGCAACTGGCCCGCCTTGCCGAGGCGCATGTTGATTGCACTGATGGCTGCGCTGACCTTGTCCAGCGGCTTCTTGCCCCCCGGCCCTGTGGCTGCGGCCGGGGACGATTCCTTGACGGCCGACCCATCCTCGGCCTTGGCCGTCGAGCGCGCAACAATGGCCGAGGCCGCTGCTTGGATCGCTGAGAGTGACTTCGGACCCTTTTCCTCATCTGTCGCTTTGTCTTCCTTGACGTCTTCCTCCTCGCCCTCGGCCTTGTGCGTCTTACGTTCGCGCACGCGGGCCGCTTCTCGCTCGGCATCGAGCCGATCAAGACCCTTGCCACCAAACCCAGACGTGTCCTTCGACTTGCCGGCCTTGACGTTGTCCCTATGCGCCTTGCGCATTGCGGCCAAGCGCTCAGGAACGGGTTGGCCGCTCTGCTCGAGGGCCTTGGCAATACCCGGTGCGCAGTTCTCCTGCTCTTCCGTGATGTAAGTGACTGCCGTGCCCTTATTTCCCGCACGACCTGTACGGCCTGCTCGGTGCACGTAATCTTCCAGATGGTTGGGAGCGTCATAGTTCACCACCAGTTTGAGCTGCTTGACATCCAAACCGCGAGCCGCAACAGATGTCGCGATGAGAATTGGCACTACGCCCTTTTTGAAGTCGGAGATGGTCGAGTCTCGATCGACCTGATCCTTGCCACCATGGATGGACATGCAAGGATAGCCTTTGGTCAGCAGCTCCTTGAGGAGGTTATCGGCCTTTTCCTGTCTGTCGACGAAGATGAGGGTCCGAGCATCCTCGTCTGTGTCATACAGCTCTCCAAGCAGACCGAGCAGATGGAAGAACTTGGCGCCCTCGTCAAGGATTTCCACCTTTTGCTCGATCTCGGCAGCAACGACGCTGCGACCACCGACTGTAACCTCCACTGGAGAGTTGAGGACCTTCTTAGTCAAAGAATCGATCAACCTGGGCATTGTGGCCGAGAACAGGATTGTCTGGCGATCAGCCCGCATATTGGCGAAGATCTTCATGACTTGCGGCTCGAAGCCCATGTCGAACATGCGGTCAGCTTCGTCGAGAACGACGTAGGTCACACGCCTCAAGTTCGTGACCCGACCCTGGTTGGCCGCCAACAGATCGATCATGCGTCCGGGAGTGCAGACAATGATCTCCGCTCCCCGCTTGAGTTCCGCTATCTGATCGCGAATGGGTGCGCCGCCATATGCACAAACGGAACGCAGGCCCATGGACTTGAGAAACGGCTTGCAGTCTCGGTGTATCTGTACCGCGAGCTCTCGCGTCGGCGTCATGATCAGGCCAACGGGTCCGTCCGTGTCCTTGAGCGGCGGTTGATCTTTGATGTGACGGAACATGGGGAGCAAGAAGGCCATCGTCTTTCCGGAGCCGGTCTTTGCAACACCGATGACATCACGACCTGACATCAAAGCCGGCAGAGCCTGCATTTGAATAGGCGTTGGCTTTTCGTATCCCATGTCAGCGAGGATATCGAGGGTCTGACGCGGCAGTCCGCACTGCGCCCATTTTTGCACAGGTTTGGGGACATCTTTTCCTGAGACCTTGATGCCGTCAAGCTCGAGGCGCAAATCAGCTGTCTCAGCTTCTGTTAGCAAGCTCAGCTCGGCCGGCTCCACCCAGAAGTTCTTGCGGATGGGCGCGAGATCAAGCTTGCTGTAATCGACAGCAGGAATGTCCTTTTTCTTCGGCTTGGACTTTTCCACGGCATTAGCCATGGCCTTGGCGGCAGGGTTATCTGCTTCGAAAGTGTACTCGTCGTCGCTGAAGTACGCTTCTGGCTCCTGCAACTTTTTCGCGGTCACTGCTGTGGTCTTCGGCTTCGCTGTGGCCGAGTTGTCTTGCAAGTCTGCCATGAAGGCGTCTAGGGCATCGACATCCTCCCCCTGATCCTCATCAATTTCCATGACTTCTGCAGCCGCGGCTTCAGCTTCGGCAGCGTCGACCTGCATCTCGCGCTCGCGCATGGCATGAGCTGCACGGGCGGCAGCAGCAGCCTCTTCTTCGGTCTCGTCGAGTGTCTCGTCGTTGTCCTCGTCCTCGTCCTGATCGGCATATGGAGTGTCATCCGCTTCGAGGGGCAATGCTGGCAACTTGGTGAGCTTGCGCTTGGTGTCATCTTCCTCGTCCAAATCAATCTTGCGCTTTGCGGGCAGCTTGTCGTCGGTTTTCTGAAACCCGAATCCACTGAGATTGCTTCGATTTGCGGGCAAGGCAGATGCTGGCGACTGGTCAGCAGGGTCATCGAGCAACTGGGCGGTCCTCGACATACCTTTGGAATCCTGTTTAACCGGAGCGGGCGCGTTATTGGCGCGCCCTTCGATGGCCCCGAGGGCGCCGTTAGCGGTACCTTGCTTGTGCGATGCCGCAGACTTCTTCGCGATGGCCTTCGGGTCAAACTTGCCAGCGTAGGGAGTGGGCGCCGGCGATGCGCCGCCAGGCGTGGTCGGGGCAGGAGACGTGCCACTGGGCGAGGCAGCAGTCGCTGGAGATGCCACGGCGGACGACTTTTTATCAATCTCGGCAAGGAGATTTCTAGTTTGACTCGGATTAACACCGTTCTCGGGCTTCGCTTTGCTCTCCCTGCTCTTTTTCCAGGCTTCGAGACGAGCTAGACGTTCAGCCTTCTTATCAACTTCGGAAGGGGCATCCGCTTTCGGTTTATTCGCCTGTTGGAGAGAGAAACATCAGTCAAGTCTTTTGAAGGACAGGTCAGGACATGACAAACCTCATTGCCTGGTGCTTTGGCTGGCGGACCGGATGCATCTCTGGGCCTCCGCTCATCGTGTCTTGTGCTGCGAGGCTGGGATTCGACGGTACCCTCGCGTCGGGCTTGACCTCTGTCTCTAGAATCATCTCGTCGGCGATGGTCTCGGTCCCTGCGCCGATCGATAGACCTATCCCTCGATCTTCGCCTTTCGCGGGGTCGATCGTCCCGTCGGTTGCTGCGAAAGTCGTCTCTTCGGTCTATCGAGCGGTCTCTGCGTCGGTAATCGCGGTCGCGATCCCGTTCTCTATCGCGGTCGTTGAGTCGGCGCTGCTTGTCAAGATGGTCAGAAAGAAGTTCGTCGCGTCTCGTGCGATTTGAATGTCTTACGTCGCCAGGGCTCCTGGACCGCTCGCGACGACGAAAATCATCGCGGCGGCCCCTTTCCCTGTCCCTATCTCTGTCGCGACGGTCATCGCGACGGTCGTCGCGACGTCTTGAGCTGTGGTGGCTTCCTGCAGGCGATGGTGAGCGCGAGTCCCTGATCCGAGCCATTCTCAGATCTCGTGGCTCTGCGAGGGTTGGTAAGAGCTACTTTCGATAATAATCCCCAAAGGCAGGTTAGTGTGGTGTATCTTGACCACAATGGTCTTGAGGCTTCTCTGAGTATTGCTGGCTTGAAGAAGTCGCAACGGGCAAACGCTCGCGTGTCGATGGGAGGAGGTTAAAAAAGTGAAGCTAGAGGGGTGGATGCCTGTGACGATTGATGGACGCACGGGCAGCGCCACGCCAAGGCAATGGATATCCGTCCCCAGCCACAGGTGGCGTTCCTGAACTTCGCTCACCTCAATGGACAGACTTGGGTGCCAGATCCCATCAACATACAGGTTTCAATCATTCCCGGACATAACACTATCAGCCGACAGGTTCAATTGATTCCATAAGATGGCCGTTCTTGTGGGATACGCAAGTAGCGACGATGAGGATGCGGTTATGGACACCATTCCTGAGAAGGTCAGCCTCGTGATTCTCCCAGACCTGCAATGAAAGCTCATCCTCAGACAGGCTCAGGAGTCGCCAGCTGGAGACACAAAAGAACAGTCGCCAGACAGAAAATATAGTACGTCTTCGACTCGACCTGAGGGGTCCTGCGACTCACAAATCTTAGCACGAGCCACTCAAGTAACGGAGGAGGCCCCGCCCACCTCGCGAGCAACAACACAGCCCGCTCCCGAACCGCAGGCGGCCCAGGCACGAGCATCACCAGTTCTCATACAACCCTCATCACAACCTCCGGGGCCTATGGGCCCTTCACTTCCTCCAGGCCCATCGGATACTCCCTACCTCCCGGAGCCGGACGAAGAGCCATCCCCCCCATCATCACCCTACTCAACCACGCGCAACCTCCTCCGTGATCTTACTCTCCCCACACATCCCAATCTCGATATCCCGCCTTCACCTCCAGGATCGCCGAATCCTGCTCTGACCAAAAAGTTCGAGCAATTTCTTGACCTGAAGAAAAAAGGCATACACTTCAACAGCAAGCTCGCTAACAGCGCCGCTCTCCGCAACCCGGCGCTCATGGACAAGCTCATGGGCTTCATAGATCTCGGCCCCGAAGACGATGCAAGGGGTCTTAGAGCGCAGTATGCCACCACCCTGCCGCCAGAGGTATGGAACCCAACGGGGCCCACGTTCCCCGAATGGGCGGCCAGGGGGCCACTGCGTGAGAGCCAGGAGCGCGTAAGGAAGGAGCGCGAGGCGGAGAGGGTGGCGAGTAAGAAGGCACCGGAGTTCGTGAGCTCTGTGAGCGGAACAGCCTTTGGATCGGGTCACGATGCCGGGGGTCTCTCGAGGGGGAGCAAGCGCAAGGCGGGCGCATTGTAGTAAAGGAATCCGTACAAATCGGAAACCACCTCGGCTGATTACAAGCGTCTATCTCAAGGTAACTGGCTAGCTGATGTTGCGCTTTGTGTGCAGTGTTGTGTCAAAACCGGAGCGGCGAAACTGACAAGACGCGTTGTTTCTTTTGGCGCGTGCTCCAGTGCTCTGCCTAACCGCCAGCTTCTGACTGCTAGGTGAGCCCCCTTTCAACCGGCTTCCGCCTCTAGTCCTACAGGCTTCCTTAAGCCGGCTGACTGGCGAGGTGGCGGAAGACACTTGACAGTGTCTTACTGCTCAAGCTTTTTGGTTTTCGGATAGGCTAGAGATTCCGACAGCGGGTAGCTAATCATTTGGGGGCTACAAAGCCAGCTTGACGAATTGGTATGCCACCGGTTCAACTCAACCGAGACGGCATCAAGTGCCAGGACACCTAACTCATCCTGACATCTGCAATAGCTTACCGGAATGACTGGATTCTCAGGTACCACGCCATTTCCTTCCGTCTCACGACATGACCCGGCAAGATAGATTCCGTTGTCAGTGTCAGACTCATGTCAATGATGTTACACGGCGCCGCCAACGAAGAATGCGAACCGAAGAAAACAAACACGCTGGGGAGTATTTGATAGTTCATGCACGTCAAACTGATGCTTTTCTCATGATTGTTTTGCCTGTTAGGGCTGGTATTAAACTTCTGCAGCACTGCACTCTAACATCCAATTAAGATCCCTAAAGCGTGTACCATCAAGGTCCGCGCCATTTGTCGAGCAGCTCCTAAATGTCATCCTCCTCGTCATCGCTGCGGGTGTTGTTGCTGCCGCTACCGTCGCACGTCAGCCGGGTGCCGAGAAGGTCCTCGAGAGCAGTGCCGATATCGATAGGCACGGTCATGTTGGACGCGGAGAGCGCCTTGGTGAAGTAAGGTAGCTTTTCGCCCTCATTCACGACCTCGCGGCCGCCGAGAACGAAATCGACTATGCCATCCTCGCATCCAGGGCGAGTACCGGCGGCCTGGAGGACGGGTTCGCGGGTAATATTAGCGCGCATGGAGGCATTGTTGATGCCGGGGTAGAGGACGAGGTTGTCGATGAAAGTAGTGCCAACGCGTTCGTCCTGGAGGTACGTGTTGAAGGAGGCATTGCCCTGGAATGACGATTAGAACAGAGTCTTGTTGGAAGAGATCACTTTGACAACTCACAATCTCGATTGTCAGGACCGAAGGGTTGGGAATGTCGACGAAGCCGACGAAGTTGTCGCCATTCTCGTCAGGGGTGAGCGACAGTGCGCTTTGGGTGACGGTGAGGCCGCTAAAATGGTTGAGACCCTTCAAGGTGATGGTCTTCTTAAAAGTTACGCCAAAATCCCTGGCAACGCCACTGACACGGACGGCGGTGTCGCCCTTGATGGTGACGCGGACGGATTCGTTGCCCAGAAGCCAGGTGTTGAAGGTCGCGAAGGCATCCATGTCGAAGATCTCTACTTCCTGCGTCTTGTTGACGGTCTGCAGCTCGGTGGAGGTCGTCTCGGGGAAGTTGATCATGACAAAGGGGGTATGAGGCTCGAGATCCTCCAAGTACATCTCGCCAACGAAGGGGCGGATCTTGGCACTAACACCGCCCTTGGAGCGAATGGTGGAGTTGATAGACATCTCGTACGAGTTCTCACGTGTCTTTACCACGTGGATGCCGTCAACCTCGAGCTTCGAGTCGTCGAGCTTGCTCTGGGCAATGTTGGGGATGCCAACGAAGATGCTAGGAAATACGGTCAGGTCTGGCCTCTGCGTGAAGAGGGGCGACAAACTAACATCAGACACACGATGAGGACGACGGCCAAGATGAAGACGATGAGATACGCCCACCAGAACCTCTTGCAGTGTCTCATGCATGTTTTCCTCTTGCCAACCTTCTGCACGGGCTGTTCCGACTGCGTAACGGCGCCCTTGTCTGACATGGTGACGGCTGATTTGTCCAGGGGTTGCTGATGCTGCTGATAGAAAGGTCGTTGATTATAGTATAATAGAGCGTAAGGTTACGGTGGCTTCCAGTGGATGAAGTGCTCGCATTCACTGTCGATGTAAGAAAGATAAGTTGATGGGAATCTCAGCGGAGGAGTCAGGGGGGGCCAGTGCTTCACGAGAGGAGTGGAACTGCAGGTCTTTAATAATGACAAGGAGAGGACATACACACGCAAGAGATCGGATCCGGGGAAGCGGCGATGAGAAAGCCAAATGGGTCGGCATGAGCAAGCCGGCTGGACCAGGCAAGCCCTGGGCATAGAAAGGACGAGACCTCTGACAGGGAGGCTGACGCCGGGCTAGAAAGCAGGACAGGCACGGCGAAGACCGTGACAAGAGCAATTTGGAGAGCCACATGCTCCTGCGCGACGCTGTGCCGTTGGATCTTCACCCATTAGGAATCATTCGAGGCCAACAGCGGAGCCGACAGCCACTCAGGAGACGGGGCCGGGGCGTGGTTTCCAAATCGAGTAGTCCGCCGAGAGGGTTGGACACCATCTCCAGGTGCTTGGCAGTGCCACCCCGCATTATTGCTTTTCGCAGAAGCTCGACAAGGGCTGCAGGGGTCGAGGAACAGGGGGCGGGTCAGATGGAGGTGTGGGGAAGCGTAGGAGCGCGAGGATCCTTTTACGCAGAAGATTGTCGACGGAAGAGATCATTGGGCGCCTTGGGGCGCATTCCCTCGGCATCTCTCGTATGCGGCGCGGGAGCACATGTTAATCGACCTCGTGAGCGACCAGCGGCGCTGTCCAGCAGATCAGGGTGGTGGCTGATGGCGGTGCATTCTCTGGTTCCCCTCTCCCTAAGGCGCTGGGAGATCTTTTGACTCGGACAAGGCCGACGCCCTCGCCTCACGCACACACCCAACATCCAGGGCATCGGAGGAGCAACCTCGGGCAGTTTGTCTCGCCGATGAAAGCCCTCAAGAGCGCACTCCCCTGGGTCCGTTGCCTGCAGACTTCGGGTCCGGGCCTCCGAACCCTTGCCACCCGCCAGCCCAATCAGGAGCGCAGGCCGCTGCCTGTCGCCGAATTAGCAAGAGGTTCGACGTAGAGCAAAATGCCAGGGGTTTGTTTGATGGGTTCGGTGGCTGTCCTCACGGAGATTGGGCGTTCATCGAGCGTGACCGAAAGGAAGGAGGCGCACCTGGACTAATGCGCCGGTGCATCATGCCGGGGTATCGTGTCTAGGCTGTTCTGGAAGAGAGCGAGGACCGGGGGATGGGTTGTTGACATGTGAGACTGAGATGGCTCCATGGGTAATCTGCCCGGGCAAGAAAGAGAGAGGCAGGCATCGATCCGGGCGGTTCGAGAAGCGATTCCCGCCACTACACGAAATCCTACTCAGCTACTAGGTACCTGGTTGCCTGGGTACAGCATTCGGGGTGCACCTTCCTTACGTACATCGACGAGAATCGAGACGTTGGGCAGGTCCATCCCCACGACGCTCCTCCCCCAGGCACCTCACGCGAGCCAGTCTTCTCCCCAGGGTCCGGACTCCCCCAGAAGTTCCACAAGGCAATCAAGCAATGGGTCCCGTCCAAATCCGTCTCCAATACCCATCTCAAGCGATCTTACCCTGCCAATATTTGAGGGCGGGGAAACGGAGACCATGGACCACCCCCATCCACACTTGTTGCTGCCAACCCTGCCCTGCATGACCCCTTCATCAGATTGCCAGATTCACATGTCGGGAATGTCAAGAACTCAGGGATCCCATGTTCAGGGCGGAAATGCTCGGCAGCTCTAAACAGGAATCGCCAACACCATCCACGTTACATTTGTTCGCTTTCCCCGCGGCGTCGACATCTACTTGGCCAACTGGCCTTCCGGGAAAGCCCTCGAACAACCAGGCTATCTACAGCTTGGCCTTGGCAAGGGCTGACCACAGCCCTTGCTTGTCCAGCCCAGACTCACCGTCGTATATGTCCCTCTCGACCACCCTCGTGTTGATCTACGTTTCCGTTAGTCAATGCGCCCGAGAGAATTGTTACCGGCATGAAAACCTACATATCTCGGTCCAAGGTCGGCGACCGACTGCGCGCCAAGAAGGCGCATGCAGGTCTCCATCTCAGCCTTCAGGACTGCAATTCTCATATTAGCGGAAAAGGACGCCAATTTGAATGATTCTGTGGTCGACTCACTCTCAAACATCCGCTCAACGCCGCCCTGGCCGCCAGCGCCGAGACCGAAGAGTGCCGCACGGCCGACTCCCACGGCCGTTGCGCCCAGGCACAGGGCCTTGACGATATCGGTGCCGCGCTTGATGCCGCCGTCGACCCATACCTCGATCTTGCCAAGTACCTCGGGACAGTACTTTCGGATCTCCAGGAGCGTGTGCACAGCCGGGGGTGCTGTGTCGAGCGCCCTGCCGCCGTGGTTCGACAGTATAATCGCCTTGACCTGCGGCGCATATTGCGCGGCCAGGTAGGCGTCCTCATGCGTCTGTAACCCCTTGAGAACGATGGGCAGGTCTGTATGCTCGGCGAGCCATGGCAGGGTCGTCTTCCAGGTGAGGTCTGCCGCAGTGCCAAAGAAGAGCTGTTGCCCAACACCACCGCCACCGGGGCGCTTCTCGGCCGAGTCCTTGGAATTGGAGTCGGATTCAACTGTGAAGGCGCCCTCGAACTGCTGCCTCTCGTCCAGCTCGCGCTTGCCCGGCACGGGGGCATCGAGAGTCAGGCAGATGTATTTGTAGTGGTCGCGCATAGAGTTGATGCGGCGGAGCATGGCCTCGCTCTTCCGCCGGTCGTTCTGGACGTAGAGCTGCCACCCGAACATCTGCCCTGGGAGGGCACCCTCAACGATCTGCTCGGGGGTCATAGAAGCGTTGTTGGATACGCACTGCATGGCGTTGAAGCGGGCGGCGGCGCGGGCGATACCGCGTTCGCCGTCCGGGTGGGCCAGGCGCGCCATGGCCGCCGGGGAGACGAAGAGCGGGAGACCAACTTTATGGCCAAGGATGGAAGTGGTTGGGTCGCACTGCGTGCAATCAACGAACATACGCGGCCTCAGGAGAATCTGACGATAGACGAGGTTGTTGTTCGACTTTGACCAGAGATCATCACCGGCGGAGAAATAGTAGGCGTGCGCCTTGCGGGAGATCCGCTTGGTGGCCTCCTCCTCAATGTCGTTCATGTTGAGCAGCGTCTCCAGCCTGACGGGAGCGTTGGCGTCCTCGACCTTGGCTAATGTGCCAGACTCGGGCTGTGTCTTCGCTAGCGACTCGGGGTTGATCTTGCCCAGCTTGGCCTCGGGCTTGAGATTGTCCTCCAGGGTTCCTGGGGGATGGACGGGGTCGTACTCTTCGGTGGCATCCTTGCCGGCAAGCTTGAGGATGATTTTGGCACCGCCGGGGTGCTCTGAGAGGAAGTCGGTCACGTCGTAAACATCGCCGTAGAGAACCACCCAGCAGCTCTCGCGGGTGTTGTGCTTGGCCACTACGTGATCATTTCTGTCAGCGTGAGGCTCTCAGTCGTCCGGACGGACGATCTCGCTGCCGTCCAGTTGAGTGACATGGACATGGTGAGGATGGCACACGAACCTTCATCTGCTTCGAAAATTTTCGCCATTGTGTGAGATTCTGTTTACCCCTCAGCCTAATTGAATACAGAGAAGGAAAGATTATCACCATCGAATTCCAGGAACAGAATGAAAGACTGGAATAAGCGACCACTGGGCGCGGCCTCGGGGTCAATTATCCCGTCGGATGGTCGCGAAGGGGGTGTCGACTCCCTTGAGGGCGTGCGCTAACAGCTTCGAGCATGGCCGTTGGGGGAACGTGGGGCGCTGTCGGGGAAGCACTGAGGCCCATCAGCGAGTCCTGAAGCTCGTTTTGTCAGGCGGTGGAGCCTTACTCAGAGGGGGTTCAACTAGACGTCTCGCGGGGGCGCCTGCCCTTCTCGGGGAGCCGATTCTCGGAGTGGATGCCCAGATCTTGAGGCCCCGCTTTTTGGTCGGCTCGCGGCGGGAATTCAGGGCGAAAATGTCCAGACGGCGTTAACGTCATGGATGGCCTTCGTTTCTTCCTCGCCTATTCTCGATAATTCATACCGAGCGAGCACTTCACTCATCGCAAGGGACCAGGTCACTGCACCGCCTTGCATCACAGCCTTGTCGTGCCCCTCCCAGATCTAGAGCTAGCTGCAAGCCAAGACACTGTTGAGCCGCACGTTTCTGCCCGATCGTCTCTTCGACTCTCTCGCTTCCCCGGAGCTAGGACAGAGTCAGCCAACCATGCGAGCTTCGGTCTCGTCTACCGCACGCATCTGCGTCAGGTGCCGCCAGTCTTCGGCTCTTGGACGAGCATATTCTACCCGCGCGCCGGCAACAGTTGCTCCCTTATTTACGGGGGCCATTGCTCCGTCCGTCCAGACGCCCAGAGGCCCTCGACAGCCACGATGGATCACGAGTAGCCCGGCCAGTCGGCGACCGGACAGCCCGGCATCGCAGCCCAAGGTGCCGCAGACACACTACGACTTCTTCCCCGAAACTCTCCCCGACGGCCCTCCCCCGGCGGGCCATTTCCCGATCAATGAACGCGCCCTCCGTCGCGAGTTCCTCCAGCTCCAGGCCAAAGCACACCCCGATCTACACCCGGCGGCGCACAAGGCCCGCGCGGAGGCGACGTCCGCCCGAATCAACGAGGCCTACAAAACGCTCCTCAACCCCCTCCACCGCGCGCAGTACCTCTTGTCGCTCCAGGGTGTGGATGTCGCAAACGACGAGACCCTCAAGGTCGAGGACCCGGAGCTGCTGATGACCGTACTCGAGGCGCGGGAGGCCATCGAGGAGGCCGAGGAGGAGCATGACCTCGACGGCCTGCGTGCGGAGAACGACGCCCGTATCCAGGAGAGCGAGGGCGTCCTCGAGGGTGCATTTGCGGGGAGCGATATCGAGCTGGCCAAACGTGAGGCCGTCAAGTTGAGATACTGGGTCAACATCCGAGACAGCCTGGACGGGTGGGAGAAGGGAAAGCCCGTGGTTTTGCAGCATTAAGCGGCGGCTGGGCCCGGGGCCGGGGAGGCGCCGGCAGCGGCGTCGCCGTCATAATCGGCCCATGGTGGGCTGATCTGTATGATTGCATGTACGGGGGGTGGGGACGGCTCTACTCAGTGATACAACTCGATGCTAAATGGTCGGTTGCCGTGAATCGGAACCTGGCTCATTCTTTCGATATACCAGCATCCAAATATGTGCGCACAGCCCGGATATGCTTGCTTGCTGAGATCGTGAACAGCTGAAGCCAGTGATGTTCATGTTCCACACCACGCGGGCTGTATGGCATGGCCAAGTTGTGATGTAGTCTATGATGAATGCCCGTAGAATCTCATCGTGGTCCTTCTAGATGCTTGATTCGGGACGATACAAGAAGTGAGAGAATGCGAATCCTCTTCTAGTGTTCTCTTTGATTCGGTGGCCTGACAAGCTTCATCATCTGGCTTATACAGCTGCCTGAGCCGCGCACTTGCAATGGGGACCATGTGAACAGTCTCTGGGTCTGATGAGTCGAGATGAAGCTAGCTCCAACGTTGCCCCTGATAAGCTGGCAAAAATTCCAAACCCGTTGTCCACACTAAGAGAGCCGATTACGATGTCGCAGGCAACACATCCTCCGCTCCAAAATGCGCAGCAAACGGGTCGTCCCCGGCGTCCCGGACACGGTTATGCTCGACGGCCGCCGCCAGCCCCTCAGCGACCTCCTCGCCAAACACCTCCGCCACCCAGGCCAGCGTCGCATCGATGCCGGCGCTCACGCCGCTCGACGTCCACACGTTCCCGTCGCGAACCCACCTCGCCCGGGCGACCCAGTGCGTCCGTGGCCCGTGGCCCACCATCTCCCGCCACGCGCGCTTGTTCGTCGTGGCGCGCCGGCCGTCCAGCACGCCGGCGCGCGCGAGGATGCTGGACCCTGTGCATACAGATATGATGTGGCGCAGAGCCGGGTAGGCGTCGCGCACGTACCGAATCATCTCGGCCAGTTCGGGCTCAGGAGCGCGCGTGCCGAAGCCGCCAGGGACGATGAGGACGTCCAGGCCGGCGGGAGGGTTGGCGAATGTGTGCGTGGGCACAACGGACTGGGCGAAGTTTGGACTTAAGGCGTTGCTGACCGTGGGCGCTGTAGAGACGGGAGCGAGCGTGGCGGCGATGATCGACAGGGACACATGATGTTGGAGGGCGAGAGTGTTGAGGACGCCGAGGGGCCCGAAGACATCGAGGGGCTGGAAGGTTGGGAAGAGGACCAAGCCGAAGTGGGTGGGGAGATCTTCCTGTGAATTGGTCATCCTGGGCGAAGTTTCTAGTGAGCTGGCTTGCTGTGTTTGTGTCGTTCTTTCAGGCATCGCGTATGGGCTGGACAGCGTTGAGAGCCACGTCGGTATCGCGCCATACTCTCAGGGCGGGGGCGCCGATTTACGGTGTGCCGGGCTGTACCCAACGACAGGTCTTGGCACTCAATCATGGAGCGTCGCAAAGAACTGCAATAATGGCCAGGGAACGATGTCGAAATCCAGGGGCACTCAGATGTCTGGCTCGTATGGAAATGCCGTGCCCAATCCTGGCTTAAGTCCTTTCACCTACCTTGAGCGTGCTTGACAAGGACGTCGACTGATTAGCAAGTCTCGGTGTCGGTGACACATCAAATTTCTGGGGTAAGTAGTGGGCTTGGAATGATAGCGTAATGCCTTCCTTGTCATTTGCTCCTTTTCCCTGCCTACATACGCCTGCCCCTCATTTTGTGTGGTATCTGTCTGTCTAGTGGTGGAAGAGTCTCGTCTTCTGCTCAACAACGGTGATGCCCAGCTTCTCCGCCGTATCAAAAACAGCCTGGTCATTCTGGCTGCCGCCGGGGGCAGCGATATATTTGACGCCCGACCGCGAGGCGCGGTAGACGTTGTCGATGAAGGGGAACTGCGTATTCGTTAGTGTGCATTCGGACGAATCAATGCCACGATTCGTGAGAGAAAGGGAACATACGAAGGCATCGCTCGACACAGCGACGTCCGTCAGCTTGCCGAGCCACTCCTCGCGCTCAGCCTCAGTGAAGGCGGCCGGTACCTCCTCGAATACGGCCTCGAAGGCCTCCCGCTCGGAGCCAGACTTGGGAAGCTCGCCACTGACGAGCAGGTCGATGGCATTGCTCTTGTCGGGGCGCTTGGTACCCTTCTTCCACTTGATGCCGAGGACACGGGGGTGGAAGCGCAGCCACCAGTTGTCGGCCTTGTCGCCAGCGAGGCGAGTGCAGTGAATCCTGCTCTGCTGGCCGGCGCCGAGGCCGACGATCTGGCCTCGGGCGGCGTAGCAGACCGAGTTGCTCTGGGTGTACTTGAGGGCGATGGTAGCGACGGTGAGATCGCGAAGGGCCTCTTCCGAGAGAGGAGCAGAGTCCTTGGGGGTGATGATGTTGTTGAAGATGGAGGGGTCGATCTTGGCGTCGTTGCGGTGCTGCTGGAGGGTGATGCCGTAGACGGTGCGGGTCTCCTGGTCGCTAGGCTCGAAGTCGGGATCGATCTGGAGGACGAGGTACTTGCCGCCCTTCTTCTTGCGGAGGATCTCAAGAGCTTCGGGCTCGAAGTCGGGGGCAATGACACCATCGGACACCTCCTTGGAGATGATGCTAGCGGTGGGGACGTCGACCTTGGCGCTGAGGGCAATGACATCGCCGAAGCTGCTCATGCGGTCGGCGCCACGGGCGCGGGCGTAGGCCTGGGCCAGAGGAGAAGACTCGATACCCGGGATGTCGTTGACAAAGTAGACCTTGCGCTCGTCCTCGCTCAGGGGGATGCCAATGGCGGCACCGGCAGGGGAGACGTGCTTGAAACTGGCGGCAGCGGGCTTGCCGAGGGCGGCCTGGAGCTCCTTGACCAGGGGCCAGGCGTTGAGGGCGTCGAGCAAGTTGATGTAGCCAGGAGAGCCGCTGAGAACCTTGAAGGGGAGGTCAGAGTTGGGGGTGAAGGCGGCGGCGGGCTTCTGATGGGGGTTGGCGCCGTAGCGGAGGGCGATGTGCTGCTTGCCGTTGCCGGCATACTGCTTGCGGAAGAAGTCGGCGATGGCGGTGTCATAGTCGGCAGTGTGACCGAAGGCCTTGAGGGCGTAGGTGTTGCGGCTGGCCTCGGTGATCTCGCCGGCCTCGAGCTCCTTGAGGAACTCGGGGTAGTCGTTGGGGTCGCTGAGGATGGTTACGCGGGCGTGGTTCTTGGCGGCGGCGCGGAGGAGGGTAACACCGCCGATATCGACCTCCTCAACGGCCTCGGGAACGGTCACGTTGACCTTGGCAACAGTGTCCTTGAAGGGATACAGGTTGCAGATGACAAAGTCGACCTTGCTGATGTTCTGGTCGGCGAGGTCCTTCTCGTCCGACTCGAGGTTCCTGGCGAGGATGCCGGCGTGAACTGCGGGGTGAAGAGTCTTGACGCGGCCGGCGAGCATCTCAGGGGCTTTGGTGATGGCGGAGACGTCCCTGTTGGAGGAGGAAGGAGCACGTATCAGCGTCACGTAAAAAGAAGCAATTGATCGCGAATCAAGGTGGCTCTCTTACTCGACGGGGAAGCCAGACTCGCGGATCATCTTAGCCGTGCCGCCAGATGCCAGAATGCGAACATTCTGCTTGTTCAGGCCCTTAGCCAGATCAAGCAGACCGGTCTTGTCGTAGACGGAGACAATTGCGATCTTTTGGCCCGACATGATTGCTGTGTTTTTCCCTTGTCCTGGAGGAAGATGTCCTGGTCGATGGTTGTCAAGGTGGGGTTGAAACCAAGATGACCGCCCGCGATGGAGGGGCAGGAAAAAACCCTACGCCATACCTCCGGATAGGTCCGATACAGGAAGGCCCGGAGTGGAGTGGAGTGGAGGGGTGACGGGATGACGGGGTTCCAAGTTAACCGCTGTGGTCCACTGTAGACCCTTACATAATGCGCAACCTAGGTACTAAGGTAGTACTAGCATCAAGGACCTGGAACTGATCGTGCCTGTTGATCGAAATACCAATAGATACGTGCAACTTGCAGTCCTGGAAAGACTGGGGTGGATTGCCAGTCACGGTGTGCAAGTATTGAACCATAGGGTACCTTAGCTTGCGTATCTCATACTGCAAAATTGGGCTTGCGAAAGCAATGCCTCTTACCATCAAACATGAACGGGCCAGGGGTTTCGATAGTTGGTTGGATTAGTACCCTGCATACCTTACTTACCCTGGATGCCATTTGAATGGGTATCTTCAGGGGCTACAACGTGGTAGCCTGATAAGTATCGATCACGTTGCTTAGTTGACTGGCGCGTTCTACAAATACCAGCACTGACCCAGCTTCTACGAACATACCCTTGGGCTCAACGCCTCACCGAGCGAATCATCACCTCTGAACCTCATACAGCGTCCATCAACAACCTTAGACATGGCCTGTACAACTTGCAAGAAGGAACCTCCCCAGGTCACCCTCAGGAATTGTGCCAAGTGCACCACGACCCCTTACTGCTCCCGCGAATGCCAAAAGGCCGACTGGAAGTCGCACAAGAAGACCTGCGCCAAACAAGCTGGCGAGACCTCTTCAGCCTCTTCAGCTAGAGCTAACCTCAGCCCACCAAAGGGCCTCGAGGGTCCCGTCGACAAACCTTTCACTCGCCTAGAGAATGGCACCTGGCTACACGACCGACCGGTAGATGACGTCTACCGCCTTCTCCTCGACGCCTTCCGAATGCGTATCGAGGACGATTACATGCTGGAGCAAATCAACACGGAGGGCACAATCATGGCCGGCGAGCCACATTCTCTCCCGGGCTTTCGGAGGTTCATGCAATCTGTGGAACGAAGACGCAGCCTTCTGCCCCCATGGTGGACGCCCCAGCACAGGCTGGATTGTGAGAAGCTGGGTATGACCTTCACCCAAGAAAACTGGCAGTCTCTCGATTGTTCCATCGAGAAGCACGACGTCGTGGAGCACTACGGCGACGCCAAATTCCCGATGCAGCTGCGGATGTTTGCCGAAGCCGTGCTGGGCTCCGGCCCAGGCGGCCAAGACGGAACGGCGATGAGGAGGATGATGGCGATGGCGGAGAGCGGCAGACCAGGCCACAACATGACTGTGCTGGACATGAATGGCCTTAGGGCCATGTGATCGTCGCGGGGTTTTTGCGACATTGAAGCTCGTCATGTGTAGTGGACTAGTAAGGTGCTCTGAATTTCCATCTGGATGATGTCGGTGCTTGTTAGGAGCTTGGCGTATCGTGCGCTCCCGTAATTGCGCCCGGGTTAGGAGCGGTCCACTGTACGAACCCCCCTCAGAGCTTCAAGCTCTACCTACGGGACCTTACCCAGCTGCTTGAATGCTACCCCACATGAACCACAACTTCATCCGCAACACCACCACAATCGACCGCCAATCCAAAAGTCGCCATGGCATCGCCGAAGGTAGCAGAGCAGCTCGCCCAGGCCTCGTCTGGCCCGGAAAGGGCCACCGCCTTTGATTCCATCCTGAACAATATCAAAAGCCTTTCCACGCCAGACTCGGTGGCACAAGATCTGAAAGTCATCGCGGACGACATGTTCAACACCTCCCCCGGCATCGTCAGCACCCGTACCACCCTCCAGACCCTCCACAAGACCCTTGGCTCTCTCGCCAACGAAGACCTCACCAAAGACGTCGGCCTGCATGTCCTCTCTCTGCTGTCACAACAACCCGCCTCGTACCTCGACCAAGCCGCACAGTTCCGCGACCTCGTCGCCACCGCCCTCGAGAGCAACGAAGACTTCCTCGAGGCCGCCAAGGTCCTCGCCGACACTCCCCTAGACTCCTCCGGTCGCAAGGTCACCGAGACGGATCGCGCACGCGTTTGGGTCCGCATCGCCCGCAACTACCTCGAGGTCGACGACACTACCGCCGCCGAGACCTACGTCAACAAGCTCAAGAATATCATGTACGACGTCACCGAGAGGGAGCGCCCTGCGGACGCCCGCGATCTAGACCTTCACTTCCGCCTCTCCCAAGCCCGCATCCTGGACTCAAAGCGCGACTTCCTCGGCGCATCCGCTCGCTATCATGAAATCAGCCTCAGCCCCGCCATCGCCGAGGAGGAGCGCCTCCACACCCTTGCCATGTCCATCAAGTGCGCCATCCTTGCGCCCGCCGGCCCGCTGCGCAGCCGTACTCTGGGCCGCTTGTACAAGGACGAACGCTCTGCCGGGCTGGAGGAGTACGGCATCCTGGAGAAGATATATTTCGATCGCCTCCTCGCACAGGACGAGGTCGACAAGTTTGCTCAGGGTCTGCAGCCGCATCAACTGGCCACCACCGCGGACGGCTCGACCGTCCTGGCAAAGGCTGTCGTGGAGCACAATCTCCTCGGCGCCTCCAAGCTATACGCAAATGTCGGTATCGACGCCTTGGGCGATCTGCTGGGGTTGAGCGCCGACAGGGCCGAGGAGACGACCGCGCGCATGATTGAGCAAGGCCGGCTGGTGGGCCGCATCGACCAGATCGAGCGCATCATCTGGTTCGAAAGGCGCGAGGCCTCAGGCCAGAAGGGCAGCGGTCGTGCCGAGATGATTGTGGGCAAGGAGATTCGGCAATGGGATGCCAACATCCAGAGCGTTTCTGAAGAGGTCGACCATGTCACTAACGCGTTGCAGAAGGAGTTTCCAGTGAGTAAATCGCCATCTCCTCCTGCGCCGCGCGCCACTTTTACTGACAGAAACGGCAGGAATTCGTGGCCAAGCATCTCATGGCGTAAGGAATCACATTTCTCCATCTTAATGAGTGATGAAAAGGCGTTTGGGTCACCAAGGAGTAAAGGGAGAACAGCATCAATTCATGAGCATTTTCCATGCAGAACTGCGAGATAAAACAGACGGCGGCATGGCGCTGGTATTCTAGAGAAACAACACAAATGCAGGCGGCGTGGCTGGGACCAAAGGCTGTTGCCGCTAATCCAGGTCTTTCAAGCGTACTATGACATACCCCTCGTCGATTCGATTAGGGTCGCCCGCCTCTTCTGGGAAGAGGAGCTCGTCTTGCGCATACCGTAGCATCCGCCGTGATTTCCGGTCGGTGGCGCCGACGTCCTGGATCATGAGCTTGATGAAGGCGTTGGCGATGTGCTCGCCCATCCAGTCGTACCCGTCGGGCCGAAGGTGGACGCCATCATCCCAAAGCTTCCGCCGACGCTCCAGCGAAAGCGAGTGGTAGGGTATCGCCGCATAAAGGTCGAATGCATAACTGGCCATGTTAGTGATGCCGGAGCGTTGTAAGAAGAGGTGATAGGCGCATATGGCGACAAGGCCAGCGTGATCAAAATAGCACTCACAATTTCTCTTCATCGAATCCCATAATGAAATCGTTGATCGTGTTCCGCTTGCTCTCTATAGCCTCCGACTTGGCATGTGTCTCCGGGATGGTCAGGCCGAGAACCTTGCAATCGGCGGATAAGGCCATTTCGTACGCCTCTGCCAGAGACGCGGTGATCTTCTCTGCCGGTACGGAGTATGCAATGTCGCTGCGACAAAGTTAGCATCTCCCACCTCGTTGTTTGGAATCAAGGCCATACTTCGTCCCGCCAAGAATGATGACCCAGTCATAGGGTGCCTTAGCCCTCCTCACTGCACGTTTGTACGTTTTATTTAGCACATGTGCCATCAAGATGATGGCTCCGAAGGCTTGGCGCGGACTTACACTCCTCGCCGAGGCGTTGCGTAAAGGCTCCAAAAGAGACGACGTCTCCCGGCATGCCGTTCTCAAAAACGGCAACATCCCGGTTAGGGAAGGCGGCCCGGAGCTTGGTGGTGAGAACCTCGGAGTAAGGCTGATAACCTGTGCCTCGACCGTAGTAGCCCGCGGTCAAGGAGTCGCCAAAGCAGAGGATGCGGAGCGGCTTCTTCGGGCTCGGCATGATGGGGATGCCGATTCTGCGGTGGGCCCGGACGTCGGTCTGATCAGTTCACGGACCGATGTATGCCCATCGATCGAGTCGGTGCGATGAAGTGGCGATGCTGCCAGGCTTTCCCTGGTGCTGCTGATGATGGGACTTGGGTAGGAAGGTGGGGATGGAAAGGCGAGATGTTGTGAGGGGTGATATGCGTTGAGCTCGAGAGTCAAAATACATCCAAAGATGAGTAGATGAGGCGAGTGATGAAGCGTGATGCAAGCAGGCAGACAGATGTCTGAGATAGCTGGATGTGACGAAGGAGCATGACCGCCCAGCATCTGGACCAGCCGACCAGGGGCCTGTCCTGCCTGTACGAGCACCACCCTCAAGACCCAAGGGCAGGTGGGGTTGTTCCACCCCCGCGCCACGGCAGGCACTCAGGGCCGGCCAGGGTCCGCGGACCGCTGCACTGGCAAGCACTGGCCACCTACTAGTAGTAAGCGGGCAAGCGGGTTGTAAACTGTTACTGGGTGACTGTAGGGCTGAGATGCCTCCCAGCTCGGACTTGCCATGACGCCTTTCAGGTCAAGGCAAGGTACCTAGCGCCACGTAGGTGCTCTTGATGTTTGTTTTCTGGGAATATTCTTTGGAGTGTTTGCAGCTCAAAATACACTGTGGCGGGTTGATACGCGGCTCACCTGTTGTTCCCCATGCGCATCCGGGGAACCAGATCCCCAGGCGTGATCTGCTGTCCTGGGCACTCACAGGTTGAGTCCGCCCTTACTAAACTTCTACCGACCTGATATGTAAAATCTATCTGGAGACACCATCACTGCCAACTGCATTGACCACTAGCGTGGTAGTTGGGTGTGAATGCAATAGTTGCTCTGCTATGTCAGTCTGACATATCCTACGATTTGAGTAAGAAGAATTCTCACATCGCCCGAAATAAAGCTCGTCAGTACCGGGCTTCATATGGAAGAAGTATTCAGTGAAATACATATGGAAAAAAGAGAAGGACTGTAAAGTCGAGGTACTGGGTTGTTCTGTGGCTCTTCAGGTTATGACAGAGATACCGCTTACATAATAGTGCTTACCTAAGTTCGATCAGTACCTGCGTGCCCACTAGTCCAAATTGGGTAACAAACAGCAGCCAGCTTGCCTGCAGCTTCCGTGACGCGAGGCAGAGCTGCCTGTGGATGAGCTCCAGTTCAGTTTGACGTCGCTTCGACACCACAATCACCAACCCTTCAACACCATCACACCCTCACCCACACGACCATCCTATCTCAAACGCACCAGCCACTGCCGACATACTGCTTCCACAAGTCACATAGACACTGCACCGACCAGCCACCAATTTCTTCGGCGAGATGGATACCCTGGTTGCCAGATACAGCCGCCCGGCATTCGAGGAGAACGAGAACCTCTTCCGCGATGAGGAGCAGCAAGATCTCGAGCTCATGGGCGCAGCGCCTCCCTTGTCTCTCAAGTTTGCCATGCCCCCTGTAGCACAGGTACGCTCTGCCATTCCGCGGCCCCGGGAGCCCCCCCTGGAATACTGACACCCTCAACAGCCTTCCTCCTGGCTTCGCGCCGCAACAGACGACCGCTCCAACCCCGAATGCCCCATTAAGATCGCCCACGGTACCACCACCCTTGCCTTCCGCTTCCAGGGCGGCATCATCGTGGCGACCGACTCCCGCGCTACCGCCGGCAACTGGATCGCCTCGCAAACCGTCAAGAAGGTCATCGAGATTAACTCGGTTCTCCTCGGCACTATGGCCGGCGGTGCCGCCGACTGCCAATACTGGCTCGCCTGGCTCGGCATGCAGTGCCGCCTTCACGAGCTCCGCCACAAGCGCCGCATCTCCGTCGCCGCGGCCTCGAAGATCCTCGCCAACCTCGTCTACAGCTACAAGGGCATGGGCCTCAGCATGGGTACCATGTGCGCCGGCGTCACCAAGGAGGAGGGTCCCGCCCTCTACTATGTCGACTCGGATGGCACCCGACTTCCGGGCAACCTCTTCTGTGTCGGCTCTGGTCAGACCTTCGCCTACGGCGTCCTCGACGCCGAGTACCGTTACGACCTTTCCGACGAAGACGCCCTCGAGCTCGGCAGAAGGAGCATTCTCGCCGCCACCCACAGGGATGCCTACTCAGGCGGCTTCATCAATCTCTACCACGTCAAGGAGGCCGGCTGGGAGAGGCACGGCTTCAGCGACACGAACCCCATCTTCTGGAAGACCAAGCTGGACAAGGGCGAGTTTACCAACGTCACGGCGGATCTGGACTAGACTGGGTTTCATGTACGCTGAGCTGGTCGGATGATCTTTCGGGGGGAAGGAGGGGCTGGGTGCTTTAGGGACACACCCTTTTTGTAACTTGTACATTACACCAACAGGTGAATACAGAGATGTTGAGATCAAAACGGCATTGTACTCGTCAGCGTGATGGTCTCTACTAATACGGGCAAGTGGCAAGAGAACTCTTGATCGGCTGGTCATGTTCGCCAGAGTTCATATGGGACAAGCTCGCCAACATTCTTCAGAGGGCCCTTTTTGTATCTACTGTTTCCTCACTCATGGGAGCAAAGGTGTCGGAGTTGACTTCGCCTTCTACACATGGCTTGCACGTACACATGTAACATGATATGGCACTGCAGTAACATTCGCCTCGCAGCAAGATTGGGTTCGCTTTGAAGATCGAAGGTCATGCATTATTTGGAGTGATATTGTACATTTGTCCTCTTCACCCAGCCTCCCAGCCCCAGTATCCCGCCATCTTCGCCGGTGGGATCAAGTGGCCATTTTCGGACAGCCTGCGCCGAGAGCTGCGTCTCATATCCGGCCTCGTACATCTCGATGCCCGTCCAGGCGATCATGGCCGCGTTGTCCGTGCAAAGCGCCGGCGGGGGCGCCGTGATCTCGATGGCGCTGTGGCCGCGCACGTCGAGGATGGAGCGGAGTATATGCATCAGGTAGCGGTTGCTCGCCACGCCGCCGGAGACGACCAGCGTTGTAACCTGCGGTTCGGCGGACGGAGTCGCGGTTTTCTTCGCGGCGCGCTTCCGCGGCTTGAGCGTCGCATCATCGAGAGCGAAGACGACTCGGCTGGCGAGGTGCTCGAAGATCATCCTCATGGTCTCGCGAGCCAGGTCGCGGCGCTCCTCGACGTCCATCATGTCGGCCCTCGCTTCGACGAGTCGCTGGACCTGCGAGCCGAAGCCCGAGAGGTCGTAGGCCATTGCTCGTGACTCGGACATGGGTGGGGTGAGGTGCCATCCGTAGGGAGAGTTATATGTTGCGACCTCGTCGGCACGACGCATGGGCGGTCGGTAGCCATAGTCCGGGTCTGCGGAGGGAAAGGCAAAGGACTCGAGGATGCGGCCGTACATCACGTCTCCTGCCGCGTTCAGGATGGCAGGAGGGAGGATGAGGCGGGCAGCCTTGTCGATGGCGTCGCCGACAGCGGGCGCTGGCGCACTGGCGAGAATGCGGTGGTCGTTGAGGGCGCGAGAGTGGACGAGCATGGTATGGCCTCCCGACACGAGCAAGGAGAGAAACGGGAAGGCCGGCCTGGAAGCCTCGCCATCGGCAGGGGAGGCGATGTCTGCAGGCGGTTGAGAGGAGGGCTTCTTCCCTTGTTCCAAAGCAGCGACGAGCCGTGGCGTGAGTGCGTGGGCTTGCATGTGGTTGACCCCGAGAAGGGGGACCTGCCATGCTGTGGCGATGCCTTTGGCGGTGTTGAGGCCCGCGGACAGGTTGCTCAGCATGCCCGGCCCGCGTGTGACGGAGACAAAATCAGGTTTGCGTTTCGTCTGGCCACGAACTGAGAGTGTATCCATCCCGCCGACTGCCCTTTCCCGTGGTAATGTATGTGCGTCGTCGAGGCTCGCATCGGGTAGGAACGGGAGGGATTCGGCGATCATCTGTCCCAGGTTCAGAGTGTGTCCTGCCAGCGCAACAACAGGGTACACGCCGCCGTAGGCGCGGTTGTCGGATGTGCGTTTAGCATTGTGGTGTAAAGTCGCGGAGCCATCGGGGTGCTTCGAAAGGAGGGCTACGCAGGTGTCGTCGCACGATGTTTCGATGGCGAGGGTGAGAAGACTGCGGTTCGGCGATGCAGTTGCTCTGGAAGAGTATCCACGGATGCTCTGCTGTGATTCGAAGCGCAGTGATCCTCCGACCGCGAGGTATGTCCGACGCGAGGTCTGGAGCCTTGGAAGGCGCCTACATGGAGAGTGCATGAATCAAGAAGAGTACTATGACTGGAGGTGGCGGCGTTCCTTCCAGGTTGGGGTTGAAGCTGTCGCAGCCAGCGCTAACATCCAGCGAACCCAGCTGGCCAGGAGCGAAGAGTTTAGGTACCTAGTTAAGGTAGGTAAGACAAGCCTAAAAATAGAAAAGTCACAGGCCAAAAAATATCACGCACGGGCCATTTGGCGGATTGTATGCCCAAAGGCAGAAGAGGATCTTCAACGTTACTTATAACTCCAATGAACCGTTAGAGGCTAGGAGGACTTGTCACATAAGACGGTGGCTTGAACCCAGGACGCGTTCTGCAACGATAGTATTGGGGAGCTATATGATCCTCTCGTACTACAATTCCCTGGAGTCCCTTGGTCAGATGAGTAAGAGCGATGACTCCCTAGTTCCAGAGCAAGCCTAATGAACGTGGAAAGGGTTCCAGATGACTCTATGGATGGTTATCATGGTCGTGGTACAATCTCCAACTCGGTCGCTCCAGCCAGAATTGGAATTCTCCCAAGTCTTTGACCGCCGTATACATGGAAGTGTCTTTACATGTTTCACGCGGCTTCTTAGATACCTTGGGCCAGCTGTTAGCAAGGCAGCACAAGTGGACAGACGAAGAATTATCTTAATTATTAGCTTTTAAGAAGGGAAGACTATGATTCCAGCGCATTTTGTTACAAAACCTTCCAGCTAGTTACGCAATCCTGGCATATGAGTCGGATACGGCGTAGCGAATTGCCCATCGACCGAAAACATCAAGTTTAATAGATGCCGAGTTATACACAGCATGTCGGCCAAAGATCTAAGAAAAGGCTTGCGAGGTTGAAGTCTGAAGTCAACGAAAGAATAAAGTCGGCTCCCGCGCTAGGTAGGAGGAATAGACGAAGTCTATTTCTCACAGTACAAGGAGCTCAAATAGTTGATCACCAGAGCCCACTGGCCCGAACAGATTCTAGGAGAACGGATACAGGGGAACCTTGTGACCACCGGTGACCAAGCGCTGGAAGACCAGAGTCGGATCGTAGACCTTCTGGATCCTCTGCAAACGCTGTACGTTACTGTCGCCGTACGATGCAAAGACCTCCTGGCTTCCATCTGCATATGGCAACATACTGCATCAAGCGTGAGAAGTAAGCACACGATCGTCGAGGGTCCCGATGGGGCAACTTACATGTAAGGGAACAGGACGCCTTGCAACTTGGCCTCCGTCTGGAGTGTGCGGATAAAGATATCCCAAGCCGGGAAGACCTCCTCGATGTCGCTCTCGAGATCAAACTGGAGGCCTAGATAGAAGACTAGCGTAAAAACGAGTTAGCATCAACGGGAGTCACTATGATTCAAAATCACGACACGAATGGGGTGCTGGCTTACCGGACAAGCTCTTTCCAGGCTTTGCCTTGTCGAGGCCTAGGGGATTGCTCTTGCCAGACTTCTTGATGGCTTTGGGAGGAATTGGCATGACAGTGTGAAGCCCAGCCAAGCCTTGAATGTGGGCAAAGCTAGAGCAAAACTCTGAGAATTTGGCAAGAATAAATGACAGATATGCCTCCGAGGGATAGACGGTGAAGGTGTAGTGAGTTTGTCTGCGAGTAGAAGTGAATCAGCAGGGCGAATCATGGACAGTGTATCTCGTGACTTACACAAGGCCGTCGGGAAACCCGGCGACGAGCTCAGTTGCCAAGTCCAGGTAAGATCTGTTCCTGATGGTCGAGTTGGAATGCTCAATGTCAAGCCAGGGCTGTAGAGAGCGTGGCAGGGCATTCGCGCGTTTGTTGTACACGATGGGCGAGAAGCCGTACGTCGTGTTGGACGCGCCATCGTAGACGTACGTTGGGAGGATGTGTACGTCCGGGTGCAGAACAGAAGTCTTGACTTGGTAATCGTAAGTGAGCTTCTGCAGCGCAGGCAGCTCACTCGCCGGGTATGTTACCCGACCACCGTATATTCCGCTGGTCCTCACCGTTTCGAGGGTCATGTGCGTGACGACGCCAAAGTTGTTCGAGCCTCCTTTGAGCGCCCAGAACAGGTCCGGGTGGCTACGTCTGCTCGTTTCGACGACTGTTCCGTTACCAAGTACCACACGATGGCCTGCTACGTTGTCTACGGCGAGACCTTTGTCGTTGACGAGATAGGAGAAGCCGGCACCCAAAGCAAGGCCCATTCCGACAGTTGCGAAACGGCCCCCAACCACAAGATAACCGAGCGGCTCGATGACAGCATAGATCTGAGACCATGTGTTTCCCATGCCGACGGTCACAGTGTTCCTGTTGGCGGAGAAGGTGATGTCGCGAATATTGCGCATGCTGACGAGGATGCCATTGTCGATGTTCGCAGCCCCGCGGTTCGCACTATGCCCGCCACCGCGAATTGAGAAGGGACAGTCATTCTCGTTGAATATGGAGACGGCAGCGGATACGTCAGCCGTGGTGGTCGGGAGAAAGACGCAGGTCGGGTCGAGCCACGCGGTGGCAGCTGAAGGAGGTAACAGTGGTCAGTAAGCTGCCGAGGCCCTGGATCGGCGCTGTCTTACACCAAAAGGCTGTCTTTTCGACATAGTACGACGAGGAGACCGAGTCATCCCGTGCAAAGGTTGCGTTCGGAAACTGGGACGCCAAGGCCGAGCACTGCACATGGCAACGTTGTAAGCCAATCCATGTCTAAAACCCAGCTGTAGGATGCATGCAATGATACATGGCCACTTACACATGCAGCGACGGCCGTGCCTTGGTACGGGATGCCCTGCTGCGCCCATGCAATGGACTGCAGAAGAGCGGCCAGCACACATAGACGAATCATTCTCGGACCTGACATGAGATTCAAAGGCTCTCGACTCGGAATTGCGTAGATAGACGAATGCAGTGACGGAGGTATTGCCGATAACAGGAGGGATCGCTCTCCATGCGGCCGGGCTCGGCGTCCTCTTTTGAGCCCTGAGCCGGACTCGCATGGAGGAGGGTCGCATCACCCACGAGAAGCGACAAACCTTGGCAGGGACAAGCCTCTGTGAGTCTTCGGGTCCCAACTCCGGCTCCGTAGATGGTGAGGATACTGGACCTGAGAGTCGTGCCCGGTGGCTGTCAGCCTCCCCACGACGCCCCGGCCAAGCCATACTCCGGTCCAGACGCCGCCCGGTCCATTAATGCAGGGGTTTGGGAATGACTTCATAAGAAAACATGTCAATCTGAATACAGAGCTCTGTCCTACAGGCGAAATACACACTTTCAGACTGCCGTGCGCCACTTCATCATCGTCACCCTACAATCATGCAACGTTTATCTCTTGCCGCCGTTGTGGCTTCTCAGTGGCTGCTTGGCGCTCAACTCGCCTCAGCCAGGGTTGCAGAGGGTGTAGGAGCGATACAGCGTTCGTGACAATGCCCTGCTCTCCGCGCATGTGACCTGAAGTTTGGATCGTCAGCTAACAATTCTCACACGTGTAGGACGTTCGGACAACACCACCGGCTCTCTTGACCCGGTTTGCCGCGACTTCATTATCCCTCTACAGGTGAACAGAACGGTTCCGGAGGAGCTTTCACTCGATAATTACAACATTGAGTCGCTCTACGCATGGGCAGGCCGCGAGATTCTCGTCGATGGTGATTATGAGATGTCAGCACGTGTATGTGAGCCTGCGGCCGGCATCGAGCGCAAAGACACCCTCCAGCTGCTGCTGCATGGTGCAACTTTCAACAAGCACATGTGGGATTTTGCCTACCAACCCGAGACGTACAGTTGGGTCAGGCACATGACGAATGCTGGCTTTACCACACTGGCTATCGACTTCATCGGTAATTACCCCCTCTCTTGCCGGCCATGTGGCCCTCGAAGAATGACGGCTGACTGTCCTCTCAAGGTTGCGGCAACAGCTCTCATCCCGATGGACTCTTTGACGTGCAGACGGAGCTGTTTGTGCAAAACACGCACCAGGTCATACAAGCTATCCGCACAGAGGACCTTCTTGGCCAGTCCTTCCCTCACATCAGTCTTGTCGGTTTCTCCATTGGTGCTATCGTTGCCAACGCCGTTGCCGACAAGTACCCAGAAGATGCAGACTCACTTGTGCTCCTCGGAATTACCTGGGATATGACCTGGCTCTACCCTGCCTTCCTGGCCGGGCTACAGACGACGGCCAGCGTCCTCGACGCGGAACGCTGGGGCCATCTGGACCCCTTCTACCAGACTCAGCCGACGCTGGAGTCACGGGAGGTGGCGTGCTTCTTCGGCGATTTTGATCAGGAGGCGGCTGATCTCGACTACGCAACCAGAGATTTAGATACTCTGGGCATGGCTATCACGTTCACCTTCCATCTGGTAACGGCGCAGGAGTTCGAGGGGCCCGTGTTCCTGGGTATCGGCGACCACGATTCTACTTTCTGTCCGAGGAAGTGTGGCAGCCAGCCATACGCAGTCTATGACCGGTTTCCCCAAGCGGCAGACCACGTCGTCAAAGTGTACGAGAACACTGGACACGCGATGATGTACCATCACACTGCGCCTCTGCTGCTACAAGATACCGTGGACTTCCTGGACTCCATCTAGCTTTTGGCCGGATGAATTGCAGAGGTCCTCCCATGAGATATCATGTGAAGTAGCGATTTAGTTTGCCATCTAAACAGAGAACCTTTGCAATCACGTCTTGCGATATTGTTTTACGGACTTGGTTTACTGTCTGTGCCACGAGACCGGAATGAACCATGTCTAAGATCATGTTGCTTGTGGTGAGGGCATTCAGAGTTGATGATCATTTTCGACAGTGAGAACCAAGTTTCTGACGCACGGGAAACCAAGATGATAACCCCTGTGGCCCTTTTCTCACATTGTTTCTAAGCACTGATGACTGAGTGGACCAATTCAGTCTTCCTGTATCAACATCAGCCTGAACACTTGCTTGGAAAGCCGCATACCCAAGGCATCTCGTGTCTCCTGATACCAAGTCAGCAAAATCACTGAACAGAACGATGCAGTTGGAACAAGTATTGATATGAACTAGCAGTCATGGAGATCAAACAGGAACAATTAAACACACAACAGCTTCCACCTCTTTACAACTCCGATCAAACCAGGAACCCCTCAAAGAATCCTGACACCACCTCCGTCTCGTCGGGATAGGCCGTCAGAGCAACCCAGAGATCCGGCCTGATAACCGCCACACCCCCTGTCAAATGATTGGCTCCCCAAGATGTATGGGCATCTTCGTCAGGAGCTCTGTCATCGAAGAGGACTGTCGCGCCTGCAGGCAGCGCGTCCTTGATAGCATCGAGCCCAGCGTCTCCACTGGCTTCATACCACTCGAAAGGAAGCATCTTCAGTACGACCACCACATTAAAGCGACTCGGCCCGCCAAATCGAGCATAGAAGCTTTCTGGGCTGTTCAAGTAGCTGAAGAAGGCGCTGACGCGCCGCCGCACTTCTGTGCCTGCCAGTGACGAAGCAAACAGCACCAAGTGGAAGCGAGGAGGCCCTGCGAGCTTGTCATAGAGATATCCCGATGCGACCGAGGAGAACATAAGACGAGGGTTGGGAGCGCGGACTCCATCCTTGACGAGGATGGCGGGCGGTCGATGGCTGGAGCGAGGGAAGCTCGCAGAAGATGAGGCAATGGGAGACTCGTCGTACGGGCAGTCGACGCCGAGAAGGAATTGGCCATGTGCCTTGAAGAAGCCCCCAAGAAACTCGAGGTCTTCAGCCTGGGTATTGCCGGGTCCATGATGATCAGCGTGACCATTCACCTCTTCGATTTTCTCCTCCGTGGTCTTGGTATCTTTGGTGCTGACACTAGATGTCTTGAGGTCGACGCCGCCGTCACCGATTCCGTTCACCTTGGATTCAGCGAGACCGTTGCTCAAGTGAGCTCTCTTCTCGTCATCGGCTTTGAGGGAATCCAAGTCCCGCAGATTGGGAAGCGGCAGCACTGACCCGCACACGAAGCGGAGGTATGAGCCCGACACCTCGATGATTCTCACGGCGTGTTTGCGGCGTTCACTGTTGTAAGTGGGCAGTAAAACGTCGAGACGGGCCTGGTTTTTGGCGACGAGGCCGACCTTCCAAGCGAGGTTGGCGGCGTCGAGGATGGAACCGTTGAGGCCGAAGGCACCCATGACACTATGAACATGGCTGTTGTTGGTAGCCAAAGTATGTCAGTACAAGTAAGTAGGTAGAAAAGTACAAGTGCGGTGTGATCTGGGGATGTGTGATTAAATGGGGGTGGGTGACCTACGCTGCATCGCCCACGAGGTGCACCCTCATGTCTGGCGAGGAGAACGAACGAGCCACCCTCTCTGAAACTGTCCAGGAAAGAATCATGTCAGTACTCGATGACTTGGGCGACTCATGTCTGAGTTGAGGGGGGACAATGCTGGCGGCGCACACCACACCTGGACTAGGACATACTCTTCCAGATGGCAAACCAGCTCAGAGGGGCTGCAAACTTCAGCTTGTAAGGACTGAAAATTTGGTTGGCTTGTTCGAGGACTTCCTCGGGCGTGATGGAGTGGACATCAACTCTGCCTCCAGATTCGGCAAAGGTCGGATCGGTGGCCTGTCTGGAGGCACCGATGGGACCCGTGAGGGAGATGTCCAACTGCGTATACAGTCTGATCCAACGTCAGTACGATGATGCCAGCTGACTTGAATGGAGACAATCGCACCTGATGTATCCATCTTCACGAGGAATGATGACACAGCCGCCATGCTTCGAGCTGATGACGGATCTAAGGGGGCTGTTAGTGCTACAGCTTTCAAAAAGGGACCCTCTTCATTCCCTCGGCTTCCGACTTACCCAAACACCCATGCGTGGGGGTAGTCCGACTCGAAAATGCAGTCCATAATACCCCAATAGATGTCGGTGCTGACGCCATCAAACGGAATGTCCAGAGACTTTCGAATCGAGCTCGAGGCGCCATCACTTCCGACGAGGAACTTCGCCTTGACGACCTCCTCACTGCCCGTGCGAGCATTCTTCACCGTTGCTCGGACTGGATGTGAGGGCGCCGGCCCATCCTTGCCTGTGTCAATTTCGAAGTCAGTCACGGTACAGCTCCGCTCCACGATGGCCCGGTGTCGCGCGAGGTCTCTCAGATAGATTCGCTCAATCTGGCCCTGAGTGATGATGTGAAGGCCGCGGTACCGGGAGTCCGACTGATGCGAACGATTGAAGAGAAGCTTGCGGCCGTCTTTGTAAATGGCGGTGCGCTCGATCAAGGGCCCTTCCTCATGAACCTCTGTCGATAGTCCCCACTGTGATATGGTTTCCAAGAACCTCGGCTGGACGCCATCGCCACGGCCGGCGACGAGGGGCGTGTCGGCTTTGTCTGCATACCACAAAGATGTCAGTACTGGTACAAAAGTGTCATACTGCCTTGTGAAGGCGTAGCCCAGATTAGGCCGGTTGACTTACCTATGATTCGGAATGAGACACCCTGTCTGGCGAGGCTGACGGCAACCTCGAGTCCGCTTGGACCAGCTATTTGCAAATAAGTTCGACGAGTCAGAGTGAAGATCTTCAGAGGATGAGCATGACAGGGCCTCACCTCCGCAGATGAGAACGTCGACTTCGTTCTTCGGTGTCCACCACGAGGGCACACCATGGGGGGTGTTAGTGCCGTCGTAGAGGGTGGGCCAGTGGCGGATGACGTTGATGCCGAGATGATTGTGCGTGGCCGACGTGGTGAGATCGACGGAGGGAGGTGTGACGTAGGCGCCGCTCACATCATTGGAAGCTATCTCATCTTCATCCTGGCGACTCTTGGGCCATGACCATGGGTATTCGGAGGAGGAGGAGGAGGAGGAGGAGGAGGAGGACGGTGCCGGCTGACGGAAGCCATTCTCCCAGGTGTACGGTGGTATCTTGGTCGCCATGGTTGGGGGAAGAGATTGGACCTAGAGATTCAAGTCAAGTGTCTTGGTGTTGTGACCTCAACTTGCCTGGGTAGTAGAGGACCGCCGGGTCTCTGATGCCGCCTCATAACTTGCAGAAGGCCGTGATGTGGGGCCAGACTCGGGCACCGCCGGGCGGAGCAGCCCGGAACCTCCGAACACTCGGGTCCCCGCGACCGAGTTCGGGACAGGGGGGCCCGTAGGGGCCCATAGGGAGCCCATAGGGAGCCCGTAGGGGGCCCGTGTACTCCGGTCCCAGGGGGCCGCCCGGTGGGGATTGTGGGGCCTTGACGGACATATCAGGACCGATCGATGTCTACCGTACCTTATTGTCCATAGCCTCACATCATCAAGCCAAGAGCAACATCGTCTCGCTATCAACTGCCGGTCTCTCAAGTCTCACGCCGACCGCCAATCAACTAGGCCCAACCCCCTCCCTGAAAGCCCCCTGAAGGCCCCCTGAAAGCCCCCCCTGAAGGCCCCCTCCGGCCCTCCCTGCCTCATCGGTACCTCGGTCTGATTCCAGGACACGTTGCCCGAGTCTCTCTATCAGCACCATGGCGCAATCTACCGACCCTGTTTCGAACCACCTGCTGCAGCTGGGAGATCTAATTCAGGTAACCATCAGCAAGCTCGTCCAATCCCGTCAGTCTGCAGAGCGAGTGCCGAGCAATGGCACCGGCGACGTCAGGAACGCCTCCGGTGCTGCGACGGATCTTGCCGACTGGGAGGCGTTCAACGCCCAGCGGACCTTGCTGGCCGCTTCCGGAACCCTCACGGAGCTGGTGAGCAAGCCCGAGAACCGGCTCCTCGAGGTCTCGTCGCAGTACTTTGAAGCCAGGGCCCTCCACATCGCCGCCGATGCCAGGATCCCGGACCTCCTTGCTGAGAGCGCCGGCGGTGTTGCCATTGATGTCCTCTCTGCCAAGGTCGGCATCGAGTCTCGGAAGCTGTGTAAGTCTCTACAAGGCAGTCAGTTCGAGCTGTGCGCGTGGCTGGCCAAGCCAAGCCCGCCACTCAACGGTTTCTTCATCGCCTGCACTCTGCACTCTGCACTCCATCTCCACCCCCACGCTCAAGCGGCTGACCTGTTCCCTGCTCCTCGTGCACCTTGCAGCTCGCCTCTTGCGCTGCCTATGTTCTATCCACATCTTCCGCGAGGTCGAATCAGACGTCTTCGCCAATAACGCCGTATCTGCAGGGCTCGTGGGAAACGAGCCCCTGCGCGCATATATTCTGTTGTTGTGAGTCCCACACGCACGGCGCCTCGTCGTCAAGGGTCCCTGATCAGGGGGGGGCACACGGACGATCGACACACTGACAGATTCTTCAGCGGCCTGGATCTGTACACGGCATCTGACCACCTGCCGCATGCGCTCCACGACCCTGTCAAAGGGCCGTCCTATGCAGTCGATCAGACCGCGTGGCAGGATGGCATGGGCGTTGCGAAACCACGCTGGGACTGGCTCGAGGAGACGACGAGCGCCTCCGAGCTGCTCGATGGCAGGAACGCTACCGCTGTCGACGCCCCCGGAGCCAAAGGCGCCGATGACGAGGCGGGCGGGAGTGGCGCTGCGCCGAAAAGCCAGAGGACGCCTTACCCGGGGGTCTTTGGGGCCGAGCTGAAGAAAGCGACGAGAAGTGCCGGTGATGGGGAGCAGCGGCTGCCCAGGCCTGAACACGCCATCTTCAGTCTCGCCATGGTCGGTGGCGGCAGAGTGTTTGGTCGAGCTCACTTGTACGGTGCGTTTCCCCCTTGCCAGCCCACCTTTCCGTGAAGGATCAGTAGAGTGCGAGGGAGGGAAGAGGACCGAAGGAGGCTGCCGAGAGAGATGCTTCAGGATTCCCGGACGAACCCCAGCAGCCACCACCGCATGCAGAACATCCATGTCTGGCTCGTGGCGTAAGCCCTGCGAATGCAGTGCACCCACGCCGCATGAGTGGTCGCCGAACTGAGTTGCGAAGCTGACCCGTCCGCTTCTCCCTAGACTTCCCGTGGGCCTCGCTCGGATCGGCGACTGTGGTCGACGTGGGCGGGGGCGTTGGTGAGTGGCCCCTTTCGTTTCTTCGGCTGTCACTGTCAGTGTCAGTGTCAGGGATCCTTCGAGTTCCTTCAGTTCATCCCCCACGATGTCGCCAAGTGTTCCCGCTTCCAGATCCGTACACCCCATCCCCGTGCTTTCGTACATATGGAGCGTTGCACTCGAAAGGCTTCCCTTGTTGGAAGCTGGCCGCGTAGCTGAGCTTCACCCCGGTGCTACACGAGGCTTACGCCCAGAGAGGCACTGCTAACGCGTCGGCCTCGGCCGCCCAATAGGCGGGTTCTGCCTCCAGCTATCTCACCTCTACCCTCAACTCAACTTCGTGCTCCAAGACCGCGCGCCGGCCATCGGCAAGGCCAAGAGCGAGATATGGCCGCTCGAGAATCCCTCGGCCCTCGCGGAAGGGCGGATTCGGTTCGTCGTCCACGACTTCTTCGAGAAGAACCCGGTGCCCGGGGCGGACGTGTACTGGCTGCGCTACATCCTCCACGACTGGTCCGACGAGTACTGCGTGCGCATCCTCAGCCGCATCAAGGAGAGCATGGGCCGGAAAAGCCGCATTCTGATCTGGTAAGTCGTTCGGTTCGGTCAGGACAAGTCCTCCACCTCTCTGCACACATGGAGCGTGAGGCGTCCTTGGCCTCGCCGTCGTCTTCCCCACTCTTTGCCTCATTCCCTCGTGAGGCGCATCTCGGTGCATGAAGGAAGGATGCCGGTGAAGTGAAAGTGAGCCTGCCCTGCTGACCTTGGCCGGAACCACAGCGACCAGGTCATGAACACGACCAATGGGTGCGGCGACCTGCCTCCCGCGCCGGCGCCACTGCTGCCTAACTGGGGTTACTACACGAGATACTCGCACCAGAGGGACCTGGCCATGATGGCCATCATCAACGGCATCGAGCGGAAGCCGGAAGAATTCCGCGACATAGTGGAACGCGCAGGGCTGCGTCTGCGCAAGATCTGGGACTGCCGCAGCCAAGTCGGTCTCGTCGAGGTCGTCCTGCCCGACTCTGAGCTGCTGTAGTGTTCTTCTCCGGGAGCCTCAGATGGGTGGATTGGAGAGTCTGTCTTCCCGTCATCATCATCGACTCATCGTCATTTGTGTCTTACGTGCAGGAGGAGGTGAACTAGTTCTTACGCAATCCAACGGTTAATCGTCCACGGTAATCGGAGATATGATGCCCCTAAGGCTGAGTGAGTGAATGCGAGCCTGACAGTCGGGAGTCGGTGTCGGGGTGTCATGTTTGTTCAAGTTTGCTCCAGCTACTACTTACAGCCTCCCGGGCAGAGATAGCGCCTGGCAAGTACCTAAGGAGGAAAGGTCGATAGGTACCTACCTTAAGGTGCTTTAGTACGCTGTACGCCCCCCGGCCCCTGGCCACTGTGCGGCGGTTATGGGGCGCTCTACTGCCGATCTCAATCCAGTCCCGTCCACTGTTCGCCGGTCCTTCCAGGCCCTACGAGAGTATTAATTAGTACGGTGCAGCCGCTAGGTCCTAAGTAGGCGGCACGGCCCGCCGCCCTGAATCTCTCCTTTCCGGCGATGACCTGAGTGAGTACCTTCCTCAAGTCAGGTTCCCTGGATGCAAACTCAAACTTGACACGGGCAAAGAAACATGGGCGGCGCATATCCAAGGCACACCCCCCCGTTCCCGAGTCCTGCGACAGTTCTCGTCCTTACTTTTCTTCTCCCTCGTACCAAGACCGCACCTCCGTTAAGTCCGGTGGTGGCACTCGTCGCGCTCTTCTCGTCCCTTCTGTTCCTCCCGAGACGTCATGGATGCGCGGGGCCAGAGACAGCCCAAGCGTTGGACGCAAGACGAAGATTCCATTCTATACGAGGAAGCGATCAAGCAAGGCACGTCCATTCACTCCCCAATCACCATCCGTCGGCATGTCTCGCTTCCCACGCGCGGCCGTTGGCTGAGCTCAGCTGCGACTGCGAGCCTGCGACCGCGCGATGGGGCCGGAGATGGCTCGTACTGTACATGCTTGCTTGAGCTGACCCGTCGCATCGCTGCTACAGCTTCTATAGGGCCTGTAAAAGACTGGCATCGCATCGCGGCTAAGATACCGAACCGCACCAACAAGGACTGCCGCAAGCGCTGGATCAACAAGGTGCGTGGCGGCCTGAGGAGCGGGCCCTGGAGCGAGGCCGAAGACCAGATGCTCCGCGATGCCGTGGAGAAGTACGGCCAGAGGTGGGTGAAGTCAAACAAGCTCTTTTAACTGGATCCATTCTGCGGGCAGTGTGGTGTGCGTGCCGTGCGTTGCGGTGCGGTCTACGTCCGTCCCGACTGCTCGGTTCCGTCCGTGTGAATCCTGGTCGGGCCCCGGTGGTCGGAACTGAAGGGAAGGGAAGGGAAGGGATGGGATCGTCACTTTTCCGGACGGACATGGAAGCTGATGCAGCGCAGATGGACAGTCATTTCCCAGGAGTTCGGATCTCGCAGCTCGGATCGTGAGTACAGCCTTTTCAACCTGCATACACATACGTCTGCTTTGGGTCGGTTCCGGCAAAGGAGGACTGCTTCCGGCACACCTTTTCCCGTCTTCCCTCTGTCAGTGTCGGGCTGGTCGCGACGCCCAAGGGGGAGGAGATTGCTGTCGGATGCGGCACGATGACCAGCAGCTGATCGCTCTCTCGGAACAGAGTGCGCCAAGCGGTGGCAGTATACCTTGGACCCCAAGCTCGAGCATCGAGAATGGACATCTGGCGAGGTGAGTCGAGCCCGTGGACGACGGGAATGGAGGCTGCCGGCAGATCTGGCTGGCGCCCCTGCATGCGACTTCGGACTGATCTCGGAGTTACCTTAAATCCAGGATCACCTGCTGCTCGAGCTCGTCCAGAAGTTTGGTCACGACTGGAAGTTCATCTGCTACCAGCACTATCCGACGAGATCAAGGAACGACGTCAAGAACCGGTATGCGCACTCGATTCGGAGCCGATCTCTCTCGCCTTGTTGCACGCCCTCACACTACCACCACCCCGTGCATTCATTCCCCCTCCTTTCCCCGCTGCTCATGTTCCACCGCCCTGGCTTGTGCCACCTGAGTGTGCCCGTTACTGACTGGGTGCTGGCGTCGCACAGATACACCATCCTGAGCCGCAGGCTTTCCTCCGGCGCCGCGGGAACGGACGGGGCGGACGGGGCGGACGGGGCGGACGAAGACTTCCAGGACTACACATATATGGGTGGGGTAGAGGGCTTGCTTGACGCTCCCAACCCTCTGGACGCGAGCGAGCTGGGGGACGAATCCAGCACTGCGCTGGGGATCGCCTTGCCCGAGGCGTTCGAGTTCAACCTCTTCGACGATCCCGCATGCGAGGACACGGCTACCAACGGCAGCATCGGTTCCCCGTTTCCCGACGCCAACAGTAATTACCATGCTACATCGACAGGGGGCTTCGGCGAGACGGACGAGCCGAACTGGTTCCTCCCCAACATGGACATCCACGCGGAGGCCGCGCCCTCGCCGTACACGAAGGCGCCGGGTGACGGGAGCCACGGCGAGCAGTGTGGCAGTGCAAACATGGACATGTCACAGGCTCTCGCCAGTCTCGATTGTCCCTCTGGATTCATCGAGTGCATTGAGAACTTGGACGGGTCGAGCGCCTCCGTCTTCCCTGGCGCAGACGGCGACTGTGACCCCCGGTCGCCCTCGTTCAAGGTGGTGCTGATGGCGGACAAGTGTGATCACGAGCTGGTCAAGTATCTGATTGACGTAACAAAGCCGATTCAAGGGAGGGTCAAGATGAAGGTGGTCATGTAAACTAGACATTTCCTGCATGCATTGGGAGAACAAGCCAGTCACGATCGTCACGAAAATCAGCCTTCAGGTGTTTTTTTTTTAATGAATATTCTTTGATGGCCAAATTCAGTGCTGTCTGGTGTGTTGCAGTGGCAGGTATCATCAAGTCCATCAGAATAGCTTCATGATCAACGGGGGTGGCTCCTGGCGCACTGCAGCTGACGAGGCTTTCGGCCTGTGAGATTCAGGGGCGGCACTTCGCGGATGCAACCCCTGAGCCCCCCGCGCGCCCTCCAACCGGACGACTGCCGGAAACTCTAGCTCGTGCATCCCCGAGCGGGTGGCTTCGGCGGCTGCCAGCTTTAATTTAGAACATTTGTTCCTCTGCGTGGGGGTCGTCGGCCTTATCGTCGGGGTTAAACAGTTGAAAGGCATCTGACGAGGCCTCATTCTCATCGGCGTTAGGCGAACCCTTCGGACTTCGGTAGGTCGGACCGAGCGCCTGTTGCATGAGAGCTCACGTACATGTAAGATACGGGCTTGGAACAATTGTCGTCAGCCTGTACTCGGGTCCCTACTGTACGCCCAGGCATGGCGACCTCAATAGTTGCAGCTTGTGGTGGCATCAAGCACGCATGAATGCGACTTCTATCACAAAGGCGTCGAGCCAACAAGACCTTGGCAAGCCTAGGAATCCTGCCATAAGAAGGTCGGCTGTTTACGATGCATCTGGACGGGATCTTGGCCAGCGCCTCCCTATTCTCATCCGCCGCATCAGCCCTCTCGAGTACCTCTCTCCTCCCCAGACCTCATCAGCCAGCGAACCCTACCAAGCCGACGCATCATGTCCAAAGTCTGGCTCATCACCGGCTGCTCCTCAGGCTTCGGCCAGGAGATAGCTCTGGCAGCCCTCGCTCGAGGTGACACTGTCGTTGCCACTGCCCGAGACCCCAAGAAGCTCGCAGACCTTGCGGCCAAGGGCGCACTCGTCGAGCGTCTCGACGTCACGGACACGGACGAGAACCTCGCCGCCGCCGTCGATGACATCCTGTCAAAGACCGGTGGCAAGCTGGATATCCTGGTCAACAGCGCCGGATACATCCTATCCGGCGGCGTGGAGGAGTGCAGTCGCGAGGACGTCCAGGCCACCTTCAACACCAACGTCTTCGGGCAGCTGAACGTGCTCCGGGCCGTATTGCCCGTGATGCGAAAGCAGCGCAGCGGCGTTGTTGCCAACATGGGCAGCATCGGCGGCTGGTACGGCACGCTGGGCGCGGGACTGTACTGCGCGACCAAGTCGTGCGCCGCCATGATCTCTGAGTCTCTGCGTCTCGAGGTCGAGCACCTCGGGATCAAGGTCGTCTGCGTTGAGCCTGGCTACTTCCGGACCAACTTCCTGGCCCCTGGCCATCGCCTGCGGGCCGAGAAGGTCATCGACGACCTGAAGCAGAGCGTCGACGGAACCATATCGGCCCTCGACGCATACGACCGCCAGCAGCCTGGCGATCCCGTCAAGGGGGCTGCCCTCATTGTCGAGGCCCTCACCGGCACAGGCAGGGCGGCAGGCCGTGAGCTACCGCCACGACTTTCGGTAGGGAGGGATGCTTATGAGATTGTTTCTGGGAAAATTGAGGGCAACAAGGCCATCCTGGAGTCTTGGAAGGATCTCTCGACGACGACTGATTGCGAAGCTTGAGCTCATGGAACAGCTAGACACCATAGACAAGTGGCCACAGGACATCATCAGGAATACATTGTGTGAGACGATCAAAACAATCTGGACTCTTTGGTGTGACGGGGAAGAATCGTGACTCTTCGATTTTCAACATCGACCATACACGAATCTATCGAATATATCATGAACGTGACCGTGCTTGAAAAGACCGCGCCTGAATGATGCTCAAACTCCCGACGCCTGTTATCTACTATATGCTTCCCTTCCAGCCGAGTCTCACTCAAGGAACCCATTCTTTCTCCACCTCGCCACATATCCCATCACCATCTCTCGAGGCACTCCCCCGCTGCCGCGAAGTGTGCCTGACACGGCACGAGCCATCTGGGTATCGAGCACCACCGAGCCACTCGACAAAGAGCGGAAATGTTCCCTGAAAAACCCCTCCAAGGAACTGAGAGCTCCTGCATCCAGGCACAGCTGCAACCATTCTTCGTACGGAAGTGGCTTCGCGAGAACGCCGAGCTCTGCTGCAATGAAGGTCATGATTTCTGCCATCGGCTGCCGAACAGGGTTTTCCAGGTGCATGAAGCGAGGAACATCCCCTACATGCAGTGTCATCTCGACAAGAGATTTCGCGGCACGGTCTACAGGGAGCCATGACACTGTCTGGAAGAGCTCAAGATTAGCATCGTGGGAAAATTTGGACACCCGCACGGGAATGGATGGAAACTCACCCCTTCGAGAGCTGGCAACGCCCCAACCTTCTGACCTGCTTTCACAAGCACTGGGATGTGCTCTGCGCTCTTCCAAACCCCTTCGCAAGCCTCTGGTCCGCTGAGCTGCCCGATGCGCACCACGACGGGCTCGATCTCATCTCCCAAGTCTTGTCCAACCTGCTCGAGTAGTCGTTCACCTACCCATTTGGCCTCAGCGTAGCCCATGGGTGTGGCAACGTTTGGATCGGCAAAGCTCGCCTCTGGTACGTGTCCAGAGCTAGCACCAGCGCACACGGGGGCCTGCACATCCCGATAATTTCGAACTGTCGCAATGGACGACGCAAAGACAAGTCGCACCCGGGATGGTGTGCGACGATGTCTTCGTGAAGCTCTGGAGAGGCGAATAAGTCCCTTGATGGCGCTGAGCTGGGGTTGAAAGCTCTCAAGCGTGCGGTGAAAATCCATTGGCCACGCCAGGTGAATGATGTGGGTGACATGGGCCGCGATCCTGTTGAAGCTCGACTGGTGACCATGCGTACAAGAGGTGCTCGTGGCCCATTGGCTTGGGTCGCATCGTTCAAACTCGACTTTGGACCATTGCCTCGAGTTGAGCTTCCGGTCGGCAGAATCGAGTGCTGTTCTGATACGCTCCTCGGCGTCGTCCTCTCCCCCTTTTCTACCTCGCACGAGACAGATGATCTTCTTGATCAGCGGGTTGCAGGCCAGTTCGCTCAAAACGTGAGCACCGAGGTTTCCTGTTGCGCCCGTGACAAGAACCGTGAGTGCTGCCCCTTCATCTCCGGGAAGATGTTGAGCGTTGACTTCTCGAATGGATTCGCCCAAGACTCTCTGCATACGGCGGAGTCGCAGCTCAGCATACGGCGCGCCCTCATAATCTGCGTCGCCATCCTCGTGTTCAATTTCAGGTCTCAGTAGCTGGGATACTCCTTTGCAAAGACGTCGGATGCTTGGATTCGCGTACACGAACTCCTTCGTGATCTGTTGCTGGGGGTTGCTGTTACCGCGAGTGAGTGCTGAGTTGAGAAGCCGTGCCAGTCGAACAGACTGAAGAGAGTCCATGCCTCGCTCAAAGAAGTCCTCATCATCTTCAATGACATCATTTGACTCTGAGAACAAGTTGCCGGCCACCTTCTTGACTATTGTCTGCACCATGGCCACAACATCTGATATGCCAGAAATGGCGTCGCCTGTGTTTGTGTCGGTATCCAGATCGGCGTAAGCTGCCTCGATTTCTTCTCGGAACATCTCTCCGACCTCCCGCCGCATGACGGACCCTTTATCTGACCGGGGGATGGTCTTGGTTGGAGGCTTCACAATGATGGCTTTGATAGAAGATATTCTCCCATGCTGGTCGAGAGACTCGTTGAGGGGCTCTACCAAGCTCCATACATGTTTCTTGAAGGCGTCCGTGTCTTTTGTAACGCTGTCCGAGCATGAAGGCGACGGCTCGACGATGATGAGGACTTCGAAGGCGCCGCTCCCAACACAAACAGCGGTTTTGATCTCAGGGTCGGCCATGAGTGACGTCTCCAGCAGCCGCGGCATGACCTTCTCGCCTGACTTGAGAACGATGACATCGTCCATGCGGCCGATGATCTTCACCTCGAGACGGGTCATGTTGGACGGGTTGCGCTCAAGCTCATCCTGCACTTCGAAGGGCTTGTCCCAGCCGACTGGATACCCGATGAGCTTGAAACGGTCCGAGCCATGAATCGGCTCGAGGCGAAGTCCGAGATCTTCGCGAAGTCGCAGGTAGCGATGGTCATAGTCTGGTCCAGGTCGGAAAATGGGCGCGATGGCACCAATCTCGGTGACGCCGTAATGGTTGACAAGCTTGATGCCGTTTTCGACCACGAATTCACCGATGTCCGGCCTCAGGGCTCCACCGCCCACGGCAATGAAACCGAGATCTTTGAGCATGTCGATGGCGCGGGAGTTCTCTTCGCCAGGGAGGTTGAGGATGTCTTCGATGATGCTGGGAACGGTCAAGAGCGCTTCAGCATTGAACAGTTGAAGGAGGTCGACCGTTGATCTTCCCGCCGGGATGATGGACGCCGGGGGAAAGCAGCATGTCATTCCAATTGAGAGACTGAGGCATGGCGCGAGCAGCCCGAATCCATGGTAGAGGGGCAGCGTTGAGAGACTACTTGAGCAGATCTCATCTAGGCCGATCTCGTGGCAGGCAGCGTAGCCCAGAACGTAACGTGGTGTGAGGTAGATGGGCTTCGGGAGACCAGTCGTTCCGGAAGAATGAAGTATTAAAGCTCCAACCTTTGCTTCGTTCTCTCTGGAGCCCCCTCCGTCAAGACTCGGAGTGGTCCCGGCATGATGGATATTCTCAGTGGTTGAACTCTGAGATTCAAGATCCCTTGTGCTACTGAGCAATGGAGGTCCGGGTGAACTTGGCTCTTCCAGGAACCATTGCCAGCTTGGCACCTCCACCAGCTTCACCGCATCGATGTCCTTGCTCTGCAGCATGTTCTTGGTTCTCTTCGTGACCAATATGGCAGAAGCTCCCGTTTCTCGCAAAAGATGAGCAACACTTGGGGATCCGAGCCTTGCAGATAGTAGAAGAAGCTGTCACGCAATCCTTGTCAGAATTGATAGTCTTCAGTAAGGGGTGACTGATTTGGGCAAAAGAATGCTCACAGGGATACCAAGCTCCATCAACCCGGCAAGATGGATGAATAGGCCGACATCACTCTCCATGTAAAGAGCCATTGGCTTTCCATTTTTGAATTGAGAAATGGGCAGGGCTCCGGTCATCCAGGCTACGCAGATATTGACTGCAGAAGAGATCTCGCCGTAGGAGATCTTGCGTGCAGCGTAACGTTGGCCGCTGTACTTCTCGAATCCTCCGACACCACCCGGATCTTGATCTAACGTCGCCTGTTTGCAGAAAATAGCATCTTTGTTGTTTTTTGCGTTGAAATGAATCAGATCTGGCAAGGACCTTATCTCATCATACTCCCGGGTTGTCGCAGGGGCATCTTTGCAGGGGACTGGGTCAAATCGAGGCCGCAAAAATGGCTTTGAAGAAACATCTGGCATTTTCGGAGACAGTGTCGTAAGACTGGTTCAGTAATGGTAGTTTCTCGATGCTTGTCCGGGAAAACAGGGGCTGGATGACTCTGATGATTTGGTCAATACCTGCTGTGGCAACGAAGTGATGAGATGAGGTGGTCAGATTCTGGGCATCCAACTCCCCGTATCCAGACACCCATGGCATAACACATCACTGTGGTGTTCACACCAATTTCATGAACCAAAGAACTGAAGGACCGGAGTGAGAGAATTAGCCTATGTGACCGGAAGCGTGCAGTTCACGCGGGGTCCTGGGACCGGAGTACTAACAACCTCACATGTGCCCGATCCCAGTCGTCTCCCGTTAAGGCCTCGGATAGATGCGCGATTATTGGTAACAGGCAGGAGTTTGCCTTGGATAATTGCGGCAGAGGCTTCTCGGGCCTGTCTTACAAGCATGAGTTAATGATATGGTGTTGAGAGCTCAAGCGACAGGCCATGACTACCCATGCCCTCAAACCTTCTGTTTAACTCCGATACTCAACTTTGATTCTGAATCATCAAGCCACTTTTTGAGTCATGGGGGTCTCAAGAGATATTCTTGTCTTTGCTGGACAAGGATCCAACGCACACTTCTCCGACAACAACAGAACAAGCAGTTGGCTTGAGCACCTCACGGACGACGGCAAGAAAGTCTGGAACGACTTCCTAGACCAATGTCAGACGGCTTTCCATGAGCTATACCAGAGCCTGCCCGAACACGAGCGGTCAATATTTCCAGCAGATACCCTGGATTCGTTCTCCGCGCCGCAAGCCTTCCTGCATCCAGCGACGGCTTTCCAGTCACATCCAGTCTTTCAAACAACAACATTATTCGTACGACAAGTGTTGGAGTTGTTGATCTATCAGAGCCATCATGGCGAATCTTCAATCATTGTGGAGGCCGGTGGGGTCTGCACGGGGATCCTCCCTGCTATCCTGGCATCTGCTTTCACGTCCTATCAGTCTGAGGCCTTCTGTGCTGCTGCAGTTAACACATTCAAAATATCCTTCTGGATCGGACTCAGAGCTTCACTTCGATGCCGCTCAGTTGTGGGTGGTGATTGGAATACATACCCCTGTCTCTTGAGTGTCTTCAAGCTTCAACCCCACGTGGTTGTAGAGCTACTGAAGGAGTACAACGAAACAATCCCTGTAAGTTTATGCCGGCAAGACGCTGCGCGTCTCTGATCCAAACAAATGTCTCAAAGCTGATTGAAATCATGAGACACCCGAAAGCTCACTAAGGCTCTCTGCTGTGTTTGAAGACGAGTCAGTCTCGGTAGCCGGCCCAGGACGAAATCTTGATGCACTCAGGTCCACAATACACGCCCTACCAGATCCGGGAATATGTCGTTGGGCGCATGTGCACGGCTTATACCACGGAGGTGAGGGAATGAGAGATGTCTTCGAGCAGGCTATGGTGGACGTTCAGAGATGCGGCATCAATTTTCCAGACTGGGCATCACTCAACGCCCCATTGAGATCGACAGCCACGGGGCAGATATTCCAGCATGAGAGCGGACAGGACTCACTTCTTCAGCTGGCCCTCGAGAACATCTTCATCGACTCTGTGGACTGGAAACTCACCTGGAAAACGACCACACAAGTCTATACGGAGAAGGCCCGACGCAGCCCCAATTCTGCCTTTCGCGTGATTGGTCTGGGACCTTCAGCCAAAGGCTTGCTGAACTTGAGCAGTGCCGACTCTTTTGCCTCCGGGCTGCAAGTTGTCGGAGAGTTGCCGGACAGGAATGAACCATGTGTGGAAGATGACATTGCCATTGTCGGTCTATCTGCGAACTTCCCTGGGGAAAAGGGCCTTGATGGGTTCTGGAACACTGTCAATGAGGCCCGAACTTGCGTGTCCGAGGTATGGCGTTTCTTTGCCCCTTTGAGACACAACTGACAACAATCAATAGATTCCCTCTTCTCGTTTTCCCATCTCGGACTACTACCAGACCGACAGCCGGCGTTCCAGCAAGCCTCGAAAAATGTCTTCCAAACATGGAAACTTCCTCGACGACCCTTTTAGCTTTGATGCGGGATATTTCAATATCTCCCCGAGAGAAGCCAAATCAATGGACCCGCAGCAGCGGCTTCTGCTTCACGCTGCCGTTGAAGCGCTGGACGATGCCGGATACTCACCTGGCGCTTCCCCCAGCTTCCAACAAGATTCCTTCGGTGTCTATGTTGGCGTGGCGACAGGTGACTACGTTGACAATCTGAGGAGCGAAATCGATGTCTACTACAGTCCTGGTACGTACGGCATTTCTCAATCCAGGCCTATACAAGTCCAATCCCAAGAATGCGTCGTCTCTTTCTGACACTATTCTCAGGAACACTGAGAGCATTTCTCAGCGGGCGTATATCGTATGCCTTTGGATTCAAAGGCCCTTCAATGGTCTTGGATACGGCGTGTTCTTCATCAACAGTGTCGATTTATCATGCGTGCAAAGCTCTCAGATCCGGTGATTGCACTGCTGCCCTGGCAGGGGGTGTCAATGTCATTTCAAGTCCCGACGTATGTGATACTACCCAACTCCTCAAATCCTTGCAAATCGAGTCTGACAATCTCTCAGATGTATCTTGGCCTCTCCAGAGCCCACTTCCTGAGCCCAACGGGTCAGTGCAAGCCCTTCGATGCCGGGGCGGATGGCTATTGCCGCGCCGAAGGCTGTGGCCTCGTGGTTCTCAAGAAGCTCTCCCAGGCACGCGCCGAAGGGGACCACATTTACGGTATCATCCGAGGCGTTGCGGTCAACCAGTGCGGTACTGCAAAATCCATCACACATCCCGACCACGAGACACAGGCTGCACTCTTCGCGCAGACCCTGAAACTGAGCAGACTCAGTCCCGGGAGCATCGACGTCGTGGAAGCCCACGGCACAGGTACTCAGGCCGGTGACTTTGCAGAAATGTCCAGTCTGTCTGCTGTGTTCAAGGGCCGTTCACAGGAGAACCCACTCCACATCTGTTCCGTGAAAGGCAACATTGGCCATGCCGAGGCCGCTTCGGGAGTCGCCGGACTCATAAAACTTCTTCTCATGATGAAGAACGAGTCAATCCCTCAACAGGGCTCTTTCCGGACGCTGAATCCAAGGCTCGCCACCATGGCCATGCAGCACAACATCGTCGTCGCAGACTCTCGTCGAAGATGGACCGCATCGCAAGGTCGTCCCAGGCGGGCTTTGCTGAACAACTTTGGCGCGGCTGGATCCAACGCCGCACTGATTCTGGAGGAGGCACCTCGCGATCTGCAGCGCTCTAAGACTCCGATGGCCCGGCGCAGTCGACATCTGGTGGCAATCTCAGCGAGGAGCGCCCGAGCTCTCGAACAGTTGAAGTCGGCGTATGCCTCATATCTCATGACGAGCCCAAGCTGTCTCGTTGAGGATATTTGCTACACAACCAACGTTAGGCGGCGACACTACAAAGAGTTCCGATGGTCGGCGGCTTGTGCCGACACGAAAGAGCTTCTGACGGAGGCCCAACGAGCGGGCCCTACTTCGCAACGGATCGTATCCAAGCCCTCCAAGATTGTTTTCGTGTTCTCGGGCCAGGGCGGAGCCCATGAAGGCATGGGCGCTGAGCTTCTGCGTACGGCACCCATCTTCCGGTCTGCCGTGGAAGAGTGCGATGCCATTTTGAAGCTTCATGGCTTTCCTGTCGTCAAGACCTATCTGGATCCCACTGCCCCTGGAGATGATCCTGCTTCAGTGAGCGAAAGAGACGGCGTCCTGATTGTTCAGTGTGCATGCTTCGTGTTGCAGTATGCGCTGACGCGCTTCCTGCAAAGCTTGGGTCTGACCCCCGACCTTGTTCTGGGCCACAGGTAAGTAGACATCTACAGTCAGCGTTGGGTCGACCCTGCTAACGACTGTTCTTACAGCATTGGAGAGTACGCGGCGCTCGTGACCTCTGATGTCCTTCAACTGCAGGATGCCTTGCTCTTCGTCGCGAAAAGGGCTGATCTCATGTACAATCACTGCGAAGCGGGAGCCTCTGGCATGCTAGCCTGTCGAATGTCTCCGACCGATGCCTCCAGCTTCCTTCAAAATCAGCTTTCCGACACCGCTGAAGTCCTGGGAGTTGCGTGTCATAACAGCCCAGTGGACTGCGTCATCGCAGGCCCTACAGAACGGCTCATCGATGTGGCCACGCGCTTCAAGGCAGATGGTGTCAGGCACAAGCTTCTCAATGTTGCTTACGGGTTTCACTCGTCAGCAATGGATGCTATACTGCCCGGCTTGAAAGATGTTGCATCTACCATGGCTATCCGCCTTCCCACCATTCAGGTTGGCTCAAGCGTGCTTGGTCGGCTGCTTGGTGGACAAGAGATTCTCTCGCCTGAATACTTTACCAACCAGACGAGACAGCCAGTGCTGTTCATGGAAGTGCTGGGAGACATCCAGGCCAATCACTCGGACATGAGTCTGCAAGTGATTGAAGTTGGTCCATCAACATCAGGTACGTGACCTGCCAGCAACTCTGTGCGTCTCATTTTCAATCATCAGCTGACCAGGTTCCTCGATGCACAGCGAGCTCCATGTTCAAGTCTGCTTTCCCACAAGACAGCTACTCATATTCGCCATCTCTGCAGCCATCTGAGTCCTCCTGGACAACAATCACATCCACTCTCCAGAATCTCTACCAGTCGGGCCACGACGTCAGCTGGGCAGGGGTTTACAAGGACGAAACACCCCGATTCTTGAAGCAACTGCCATGCCAGCAACTCGAAGGCCAAGGCTACGTCGTCCAATACCAAGAGCCATCGGCCGCCAACGACAAAGTCGAGGAAGATAACGTCGATCGTGCCTCGGCGCCATTTGAGCTTTTGTCCTCGTCGGTCATGTCATCCTGTGAGGATGGATCAACACGGTTCCGGGTCAGCGTTGACAACTTCTCTCACCTGATCAAAGCGCATGCTGTTGGCGGTGTCCCGCTTTGCCCTGCATCAGTTTACCTCGAGCTGGCTTTGGAAGCAATCTCGTTGACCCAATCCGTCTCAACCGCTCAGAAATGGTACTCCGTGGATGGAGTCTCCTTTGAACATCCTCTGGTGTATTCAGACTCCAGGTCCGACTTTGTCGAGGTCGAACTTCGCTCCACGGAGGACCCTGCTGCTCTGGAATCGGGGCGTTTTTCTGTATCGAGCAAAGAGAACGAACATCTGTACTGCTCAGGCTCGATTTCGGCAACGGTCGGAAAGTCAATCGAGGATCTCCTCGCAATGAAGACCGCGTATGTCTCCAGGCAAAGGTCGCTATCATTCCAACATGCAGCCTCCAGCACCTTGGAGACGTTCACATCTCGGACGCTGTACGATGTCATCTTCCCACGCGTCGTATCATACTCTGAGCCCTTCAGGACGCTCAAGTATCTCACCATCAGTTCACTGGGTCTAGAAGGCTCTGGCACTTTCCGTCTAGCTGACACCCAGTCTGCACGATTCGTCTGCCCCCCGCCGTTCGTGGACACCATGCTGCACGCAGCTGGCTTCATGGCGAACGCCAAAGTAGACCTCGAGACAGCCTGTATCTGTGTGAGTCTCGGACGGATCGTGCTTCCAGACATGTCGACGCTCCAGTCAAACGAAGAATTGGATATTTACTGCAGTCTCCTAGACGTTGGAGACAGCACTCTCGCGGATGCCTTTGTTCTTGACCGCAACGGCAAAGTTGTTTCCTTTGCTGAGGGGATGCGCTTCAAAAAGATCCGCCTGGGATCATTCAAGACCGTCCTATCTCGAGCGTCTCAAGCCAGTGGACATGGAATATCCGACTCCCTGCCCAAACGTGTTCAGGGTCGGCTCGGAAAGCCAAAGGATCAACATGTCCCGACTCTGCAAGCGGGCAGGCTCCCAACGCCATCGGACTCGACTACCGAGATCATCAAGGAAACGCTACAGTCAGTGTGCGGTGTCTCGTGGGAGCCATCATCTGGCCGCACGCTCGCCGAGCTCGGCATCGACAGCCTCCTCTTCATCGAGCTGACACAGAGCATTGCGTCGCGGTTCCCGAGTCTCGTTGTACCGAAAGATGACGTTGAGAAATGCCAGACGGTAGACGACCTCGTTCATCTCATATTCAAGGCGCAAGGACATGATGGACTCGCAACCTCCCTGCCTACCCCACCAGTCACTGGCCACGACCTTCCTCTGGTCAACAAGTTGCCATCCCCGCCCACCGAGTCTCTCGAGTGCGACATTGCGTCTGAGATTCAAGAGATGTTTGCCGAAATCTGCGGGACCTCCATCACGCCTGACAACAGAGATGCAAGCCTCGCTTCGCTCGGTGTAGACTCACTGCTCTCCATCGAGCTCGTGCACGAGATCCGCCAACGATTCAGCCTGGACCTTGACTCGCTACAGTCGAGCATCTCGGAGATGAGCATCAACAACATTGAGGCTCTGTACGCTGCGAGCGTGTCGTCTTCGAGCTCTCGTGTCACGACATCCACCAGTTTCCAGGCATCTTCCGTGGAGGGGGGCAGCGAGGTCACGCAGTCAACGCAGCCAAGTCAGAGTTCTGTCGCTCACGACAAGGCCAGCTCCGGGATCATTTCACAGCTGATCCCTTCCACTTTCCCCCATATTCTACAAAAAGGTGACTCAAGCACCGCCCTCAACCAGTCAAATCTCTACCTGTTCCATGATGGCAGCGGGTTGTCGAATATGTACACCCGTATAAGCTCCCTCGGAAGACCCGTGAGGGGCATTTTCAGTCTTGATATTCCATCTATCGACCCATCCATACAGTCTTTGCAGGAGCTCGCATCCCTATACATTGAACGGGCCAGCTTGGTGTCACAGAAAGACCCGATACTCTGCGGTAAGTGCCATTCAAACATCATGTACATGATGGTTTGCTAATTTCGCTCGCGACATTTCAGGCTGGTCATTTGGTGGCGTGCTGGCCTTTGAAGTCTCGCGACAGCTGCGACAGCACGGAAAGTCTCCGCGGGGCATCATTCTGATCGATTCGCCCACGCCCATCGGACATGAACCTTTACCAAAGGAGGTCATATCTCACGTCGTCAGCAAAAACGCCAGCCAACGTGGATCGGAGGCTGCAGCTGAGGCGCGATCTTGCATCGAGGCCCAGTTCCGCCGTCACGCCGGGCTTCTGCAGAAGTACGACCCTCTGCCTGAAGAAGGCGACGTTCAGTGCGTATCTATCTCATGCGGACGGACAATGGACACGCAGGAACTTTGCGGAGTGTCGTATCCCTGGCTCGCCGAGGATGGTTTCCGGCGAGAGTCGCTGCGGAGCTGGGAAAGACTTCTCCAGCAAACTATTGCCGTCTTGGAAGTCGATTGCAATCATTTCGAGGTTTTCGAGCCGCGATATGTAAGTCTTGTCATCGGCAACCACTGGGACATGACTCGGCGTGATACTGACGATGGATAGGTTGACGAAGTGTCCGCCAAACTGAGGATCGCATGTGAGATGTTGGATCCAGTTGCGGGGTAAGGAGTTCAAAGACTTACCGGGGCGTCACTACTAGGGACGGTGATGATGCCAGTGACGGGGAGCTGAAAGAAGACCCTCGGCGTGCCTGCTCCAGAAGCTTGGTCTATGTTCTGGATAGTGCTGGCGGAGGAAGGCGTCCGTCCAATTTGGAGATGATAGAATGCCGCCTGATAGACAGGTCATTGTTGCACGCGTTTGAATTACACGATGGTTTTGCCAACCTTGGAATATGACGATCCGTTGTTTCCCATGAAGGTCCCCGCATGCCTCCGGCTGTGATAGCCCTGCTGCGGTAGTCCCGTATGGGTTGGTGAAGCGGACAAATCGAAAGCAGCTGGATGTGATATCAATCCGCATTCGGACCTTATGTAAATGCTATCATGTCGAGATAAGCTCGCTTCCATTCCCGCATGGTGTGCATATTCGTCAGTCATCCCCTCCCGTGCCAGAGCCAATCCTCTCTATAAAGTTCACCCATTCGCACCGACACCCGCCGGTGCCACCATCGAACCCCCCAAAGGACGTATCATTCCTGGACCGCGGATTTACCACCTCACTTCCGAAACTAATATCGTTCATGATAAGCTTCGGCTCATTCGTATCGATTCGTTGCCGCGAGTCCACCTTCCAGTGCCACACGAGCTTGCTGCCCGGCTCGCCGCCGTGCGTGTCCATCGTCACTGTCACGGGGTACGGCATCGTCCCCGGTCGCTCCGTGCCCTCCCTCTCGCGGAGGAGCCTCGTCGAGTTCTCCCGCCGTGTCCACATCTGCACCAGAAACCGTGTCTGCGACCAAGTCACCACGAAATTGGCCTCGCGCCTCGTCGACCCGCCGTCCTCATCTGAAGGCACGTCCGTCCTGTCGCCCTCAGGCTCCGACTCTAGTACCGTTACTGATTTGAGATACAGAGACCGGTCGAAATACGTGTAGAATCCGTAGTGTTCCGTGTCCAGGCCCCGATCGTACAGTCGGACCGGCTGCTGGGAGGCCTGGGGATAGAACCGGGCCGGACCCGCCGTGTCGTCGTCTTCGAGCACAGGGGCAGGGAGATTGTCGAAGACATCACTTACATTCTGAAGCCTTTCGTCCTGGCGGATGTTGTTCTGACGCTTGTTGAGAACGTCAGGACCGACTGAGTCGTCTGCTGACTGAAGGACGCTGATGTAAAAAGGGGTCGCCTCGCCGCCTTTGTCTTCGGAGACGATGCCGTCGGTTGTATTTCCAAGAAACCACATCTCTTGGAACGAGGGCGGCTCAGGAGTGGGAGAGAAGCCTTTGTTGGTGCTGTCGTCATTGCTTCCTTGACGCCTGTTGATGGCAGCTCTGGCATGTGAAGTGACGCCGCCCCCTTCATGATATTCGCGGCGACCGAGTCTGCCTCGGCCAGGAGTGGGGGGCTGGCCGTCGGGGACATCCCAGGGCTGCCGGGTGTTGTTGTCCCACTGGACATGCATGAAGAAGCTAGGCTGGTTGGCTCGGAACAGGGCCGCTTCGTCGTGGTCCTCTTTGGGGAGCGAGCAGCTCCAGACCGTACTCGGCTTGGTGCATCCCGTCACTGTCGCTCTGTTGTCCGGGCCAATCACGCTCAGCACACCAGTAGGCATCGGCGGGAAGTCCGTCAGATTGACGAAGACACTATGGATTTCGGGTGAACTGTTGCCCTTGGGGATGACTGTGACGCAGAGAACGACGATCAGGATGATGGCGGCGATGATGCCGCAGCATACGCCGAACCACACCCTCCTCCGCTTGCGTCCTTCACGGCCGGAGCGTCCAGCGCACCCATTTGCGGGCAAGCATCCTCGGCCTCGCCAGAAGCCCCCCATCTTGCGCGCAATCACTTCCTCCTTTTCGTGGCGGCGACGCTCCCGCTCGATTCTATTTTCAGGTCCAGATGCGGCCGAGAAGTGTTCCTGCGGTAGGTAGGTGCCGGGCTGTCGTCTCGGCAGTGCCACGTCTCCGGGGGCTGGCGTAAGGGGAATGTCGGTCATGGAAATACCTCCTCCTTGCGAGCTCATGGTGCCGGTTATGGCGGGAGAGACTGGCCTGGGCGATGGAGGATAAAGCTGGTGAAGAGGGTGCCCGTCTGGGAAGACAGCACGATATCTGTTGGCTGTCTCTTTGTGTGGTGGTGAATAAGGTGGAGGCTGCTCGAGTGATTCATGAGCTTCAGTCGCGGCTGGCGTCTCCTTGCCAGTCGGCGCGAGTCGAGATGTGCCTGATCGCGACGACGAAGCGGGCGACGGTGCTCTGGGATCCATAAGTGGTGATGGTGTTCTTCGTGGGGTCGGGACCTTGACGATAGGCGCGTTGTTTGGAGAAGGTCTCGGCGAGGAGGGCAGGCCCGGTACGAACTTTGGTGAGGTGGCATTTTGTTTGACGATTGCTCCGGGCTGAGTCGGTGGCCCAACAGCCTTTGGCTCGTTGACTGGGGATTTGGTGACGAAGAGTTGCTGCTGTGACTTTTGCAGCGCCTCTCGGAGGGGACTCGTTTTCTCCGTGAATGGGGTGATGACATGGTCCCACCATCCTTTCGTTTGTGTGCCAGCGCTGTCGGGGCTCTTGGTGTCACCAGTCACCTTGACTTCCCTCGGGGCAGCAGAGGTGATTCCATCCTCTTCGAACAGAGTGCGCGGACTGGCACAGTCATCATCGTACCATTCACGGTCCGGCACAGTCACTTCAGTGGCAGTGATGTTACCTGCCGTCGGTTTCGCAGTCACGATATCATGACTCCGAGAAACGGCACCAGCCGGATGAGGGCCGAGGCGCTGCTGGGTTGTGGATTGTGCGCCATGATGATCGCAGCCACCAAGATCAAGGCTGATCAAGCGCTCTCGCTGCTGGTAGTTTGCAGGAACCGCTGGAACTGGGGGGCCATCGTGTGTCACCCCTGTGCCCATGGTGGTCATCTGTGAGTATATGCTCGAACTGCGTCTGGTTGAGTGGAACGATGATGCGGTATCAGGCGTATCCGGACTCCAGATAGACCTCTGCTGTGACGGAGTCATCGGACTGAGGTGAGAGTTGCTGTTGTTGTTACTACCATGGGCGAATGGATTCGTCGCCGGGTAGTCAGGGTGTGCCGTTGCGTCGAGCGGCGTAGGCATCATCTGCGCGTGGGCATCCGTACTGGCGTTGCCCTGGGGCTGCGCATCAGAAGGTAGGGCAATGCCGATCACGATGGGACGGTCCTCTGGCGAAAGCACCATGGGGCTCTTCGTGGGTGTACCGGCGGCATTGGGTTGCGGCAGAGGCGAGCTCTTCTTCAGCCAGTTCCAGTTGCCGACGGAGGCGGAGTTCGGGTCGCCCTCGAGTGCCTTGAGCGCGGCGGCATCAACGAACTTGCCAGCAGGCACGTCGGCGGGGATGAGGTTGCGCGTGATGTTGGGCCGACGGAACTGCGTCATATCAGTGACCAATTTGATGCCGGCCCTTTCATTCTGCGTCTTTTGCCTCTGGCGGGAGTGGAGTCTCTTGAGCTTCTGGACCGAGTGCCGTGGCTTTGATATCCGTTTGGATGCTCGTAATGTGTGTCTGGGAGGGATAGGGAAGGCGCTGCTGTCCACGATGGGCTCCTGCTCGTCATCCATGATGGGAGTGACAACCTCGTCATCCTCCCAGTCCTCCCAGTCGTCGCGTGCTCCATCGATGTCCTGACGCTCGAGACGACCAGCTTTCGGTGGTGATGCGGTATTGGCTGACATTGCGAATCGATGTTAAAGGAGTGTGTGAGCCCAATAAGTGGCTCTATGACCTTCTGGTTCGTGAAGTAAAGCCGCAATGGATATCAGTTATCTGGATATGGTTTTCGAGGTCAACAGCTCAGGCCGAGCAGAGAAGGGTACGGTTGAAAAGGATCGTGTTGATTAAAGAGGCAACGAAGAAAATTATTTGCGCATGTTGTATATTGAGAGATTGTCGTGGTCTGGACAATAGAACAAAGCTGTGAGTATTGCTGTCACAGAACAGAAGGCGAACGAGGGAAAGAAAGGCGGGAACAAGAGGCTTGTTCGAGGAACGAGAGGCCGGAGTAGCGAGAGAGACTGCGAGCCTATTGATACGGGCAGGTGAATTACTGAAGAGAAAAGGAAGACAATAGCAACCAATATCGAGGCTCCACGGCTTCAGCCCACCTACAATACTAAACCACCAACGGGACGCGAGAACGCGTCGAGGCGGGCATCTCTACTCATTTTATGAGTCTACAGCCAGCTCTCCGGACACAGCAGCACTGGCTAGTCAAGTCTGCAAAAGGCTCCCCGGGGGCTGCACCGCGACTCTGCAACTTGTTTGGCTGAACGTCGCCCTCAGGGTATGAGCAAGCGCCGAGAGATGCCTCGTGAGCCTCGTGATTGGTTCTCGTGGCGCCGGCCGTCTTGCATCCTTTCTCTGCCAAGCCACGCAGATCAAGCGAGGCAGAGCTCTGCAGCTAGTCGCCCATCGGAACTGCAGTCGTCCGATGTAGGGCGAGCGGCTCGCGCCGGAGTTGCAGCAAATCCTGCGATGAGGGCGCCATGGGCCTTGGCAGGCATTGTTGGTGTTTTTGCGTCGAGGCCGACGCCAATTCGAGTGGACCACGGGACCTGGCTGGTCAACATGGTTATTACATAATCAAAACTTAGGGACCGGCCGTCATCCTGTGCCGGCCTACTGGGGGCATCTGAATTTGGGTACCGTCCCTACTCAACTTCAAAGCCCAACAAACTCGGCACGCCTTTAAGCGTAGATATCTTGAACGCATGTTTGGGATCATGAGCGCGACGCCTGACCTGCCCGCCTGCCACGCACTTGAAAGGAAGTCATGGCGATCTTGATCACCTCTTAGTGCTTACCCCATCTATGAGCCTGCAAGGATATGGAATTTGCGCAGCCACCAAAACGAGCATAAATAATAGGAGTATGAACATGAAAACCCATACTTACTTATGGACCTACACTTGCGTGGGCACGGAAAGACGACTGGTTGTTGTTTCTAGTATGATCGACTCGGCCCTTCGACATCCGCAGTGCCTTCATTGACTAACGCCATCCCATTGAACACCATCACAATGTTCGCAATGTTTTCCGACTTCCAGTACCGACACATCCCCGTGCTCTATTTGGGGACCGCACTGGGTTTCGGTGGCATGATGCCCTTTCTCGGCTATCCTCGTCAGGCGCTCATCGGTTACGGCTTCCCTCCTCGCATCGCTGACCGTCCCGAGGCATGGCCGGTCATGAGGGCGGGCTGGGCACGGATGTCCTGCATCGGATTCTTCTTCTTCACCTTTTATTACCAGAGAAAGTATGACGTCCTCGACACACTTCTGGGCATCACGGCTGGTTATCTCGCCGTCGCCGACACCTACACACTCTGGTGCGAAGGAGTGCGAGGATACGCCTTCTTCCGACTGAGCGCGTCTGCCCTTCTCTCCGCTCTCGGCTTCGCTGGCCTGACGCAGGGGCACCTGACTGCCTGAAGATACGGCACCAAACCTTTGTATTCGTACTGCTCCAGCGAACGAGCGAAGTGAGCTTCTAGTAAATGAGCGGGAATTACATATGTGAGGTAGGTACGCCTTACCACAATGTACAGCATATGGATGCCGGTAGGGCGTAGATGGTAGTCCGGATATCCCTCAGAGCTGCAAATTTCAAACACCTTTCACCATGTTCCACGAAGTGAGGAGACATCGCGCTTTTCTGCCCCTTCGTTAAAGAACAGCCTGTTTATTTGTGCCTAGCCGAGAATCATTCAATGATCGCAGGCGTCGTTGCCTGCCTTGTACCGTCCTGTCGTCTCCAGCTTCCATCCCTTATCGGGGCCCTCCCTCTCGAGACTGCTTGGAGGACGGGAGGTGGACCATGGAAGCCATCAGCAGGGATGGATATGTGCTCTAGCTCCTTCCTACTGCAGGTACCTTACCTGTCTTCCTGATCCATTGACTTTAAGGTACCCACTTACCTACCTACCTACCTACCTACGCTGTACCGTGTTGGGTTCTAGCGGTCCCCTGACTCTGCACGCAGGTCTCCATGCCCAGCCCTGGAGGCGTGCGATGCTGACCTTCAGGTTCCGGCACCTGCCAATTGGGCCCTTGGAACCTTGTCTTAGCGGCCACCAGCACCAGGGGCAGCCCCGGGCGTTGCCCGAGCACGGCAGGAGCAATCGGGAAAAGGACAATAAGGGCCAGATTGAACTCCCGTCTGCCTCACACCGCAGTCGGTACATTGAGGAATCCTTCCTCGGGGTGGGACCATCGAAACGTTGTTTCTGTCGGCCGTCAAACTGCTGTTGAACCCATTTCGTGAGACACGACCTGGTCCGTACGACTCTGCCTGGGAATTGGTACATCTCCAGGCGACAAAGAAATACTGCCCTCACAAGCCATTACCGGTCCCGACGTTCGTCAACCGCCCCGAACGCAGACGCAGCGCGAAACCAGAGACCGACGCACAAGCCACCACACCCACCACGTTGAGCTGTCATCGCGAACCTCGCTCAGCTTTCTATATCTGAGACACAGGCGCCCTTCCGGCGTAGTGCACGCTGCATTCCTCTGATCACTTCAGGGCCACGCCTGCGGCGATCCCTCCCCCTTCCCGACCTGTCAAACCCTCCTGTCGTAACCAGAAGGCTGAGCCCTCTGGTCGCGACATCGCCGCATTCGCAAACTGGCGCCCCAACATCCCACGGCCGCCGCCAGCTCTTCACGGAGCGACAGCGGCCCCAATAAACAACACCATCGCAGGCGCTCATCTTTCGGTCTCGGTGTCGACGTCGCCAAGGCCGAGCGCTTCTCCAAGCATCTTGGAGTCCAGGGCCACTCTCAGCTACCTGCGATACCTGGTACGTGCTGGTGCTTTGACCGCTCCCTTTTTTTTACCCTTCCCCTCTCGTCCGGTCATGCCCTTCTCCCTGGCCGGCTTCTGTCAAATCTCCCTTTTTCGGCAAGCCGAGCCTTGCGACCGGCGTACAATGCCACCGGGCCCCCATCTCGAGTCTCACCAGACCGCTTGCTGATGTTTTCGTGCGCTTCGATGCTGCAGGCACCCCCGCGACCCCGATGACCCTTTCGCGAAGTCCATCGCCTATACCTGGAGGCGGCTGGTCGAGTCCTGGCCTCAACATCAACGACAGTGGCCGCTCCAGTCCCGTAAGAGGTCTATCACCAGCTCCCGGCGGCTCCTCGACACCTTGGGGTTCCAACAAAATGCGCTCTCTCGGTGTCAACGGCTACCCGTCCTTCTCAACACAGAACCAGGGGTTCTTCCAGAGACACATGCGGCGCATTTCGAGCAACCTGCCCCGATTCAACCATGCCCACCCTCAAGGGTACTACTATGGCGAGAAAGACAAGCCTGCTTCCGGCTGGCGGGCGTTGGAGAGATTGCCGCTGGTCGGCAGGTTACAACGACTGTCGTCGCGACTGGGCCGCAAGACAAAACTCCGTTTGCTGTTCCTCTTTTCGATTCTCCTCTTCATATATGTGTTCTATCACAGTCGTCAGTAAAACCCCCAACAGGTCCATGTATGGCAACTCTGGCTAACATCCTCGGCGCAGCGCTGGTGTACTACTGGCGAAGAACATCGTGGCTCGGCGGCGGCGCAAAATATGTCATCATCTTGGCTGCCAATGTGGAAGGCGGCGTTATGCAATGGAAAGGCGCTCGTGAATGGGCCATTGAGCGTGACAGCATCCGGAACAAGCAGAACTATGTCAACAAATGGGGGTATGAGCTGGAGGTTGTCGATATGAGCACCAAGAAGCGGTACGCCCACGAGTGGCGGGAGAGTTGGGAGAAAGTCGACTACATTCGGAGTGCTTTTCACAAGTACCCCCAGGCAGAATGGTGAGTTTCTGGCACATGCCTGTCTGCCTGATACGAGACGGCCCATGGCTAATCCGACCCAGGGTCTGGTGGCTCGACCTGAACACCGTGGTCATGGAACCCTACCGCTCGCTTCAAGACCACATCTTCAACAACATTGTCGAGAACACGTACCGCGACATCAATGAGTACAACCCGCTCAACATCTCACACCCCTTCACCTCGGAATGGCTCGACGACGTGGCAAGGAGCCCAGTTGGCGACGGAAAGGCCGCATCAGTCAACATGATGCTGTCTCAGGATTGCGCAGGCTTTAACCTCGGCTCGTTTTTCATGAGAAGGAGTCTCTGGACAGATCAGCTCCTCGACCTCTGGTGGGACCCTGTTCACTACGAGCAGAAGCACATGCAGTGGGCACACAAGGAGCAAGATGCGCTGGCCCAGCTGTACACCACCCAGCCGTGGATCAGGCAACATGTCGCCTTCTTGCCGCAACGCAAAATCAACAGTTTCCCTGCTGGCGTGTGTTCGGATACATCCGACCCTGACCCCCGGTACCACTATCACGAGGAGGATCGGGACTTCCTCGTCAGCATGGCGGGCTGTGAGTGGGGCCGCGACTGTTGGGGCGAGATGTATCGATTCCGCCAGCTGAGCTATTACCTCAACCGTAATTGGTGGGAACGATTCAAAGAAGACCTCGTGGCCGTCGCCTGGTTCAAGATGACGGGTCAAAAGGTCAAGCTGTGAGGTCGCCGTGACAAAGGGGCCCTTGTCGGTCCCGCACCAGCTCATGTACAATGCTGCGAGACGTGTCGAGCGCGGCATAGGCAAGCCTTCCATCAGCGCTGGCTGGCCACGTTACCATTATGTTTCAGGAGTTCTTTCTTGACACCCTCGGGTGTCCTCTTGTTTGCGGGATAGATCTCCCGACCCAAGGCGTTGATTGCCGCTGAATACCCCTTTTTGGGCCCGGACGGGCTGGCTATGAGATGAGGGGTGGGGTCTGTACGATTCGGACGATTCAGGATGCGCGATGATATTGGGGGCTCCGAGGGTTGCGCATGTGGGAGCATGGATTTGGGTTACCTACAGAAGAGAAGTTATGCAGAAGTGCCTCACGGTGCTGCCCCGGGTGCGGTTTGTACCTCAATAGATGCTTGTTCGAGTGCGATCTTCAGCGTGGATGGTGCACGAAGAGAAGTTTCCTTTGCTACGACAGCGCATTCGCCATCTGGGCAGCCAGTGGGTGGCACAGCATTCCAGCGAGAGGACTAGGGGCTTCACGTTGGGGGCGATGAGATATCTCCCAGCGGCTGGTGTCGGATGGTCGAGGTGAGGAATGTAGCAAGCCCCTTCGCGGCACGCCCAGCCGCAAGTCAACGGACGGGACCGAGTGGGTGGCGCCTGAGGTGTGCCTGTCCCGAGTCCCGGCGGGGCAGGACCGATGATTGGCTCCCGAGCAGCTCTTCACCAACGACACTTGTTTCAACTCGCTTGTTCCCTCTGCCTCTCGCTGGCACTCGAGTTCCCTTCCAGAGGGAGGCCGCGATATCTAAACCGCCCAGCGAGGTTGGTCTTTTTTCTCTTCTGTGCCTGATTCAATGGAGCATAAGGTTTATTGGGCTGACCAATTGCCTGGAGCCCTGTCTTGTCGTCCTGGCGACACCGAGCGAGGCGTGGCAGTTGCCACAAACCATCGATGGTCAGGGGTATCCATATCGAGACCAAGGCACTTCCACGTTCATGGTACAAGATGGGGGCTGGTATCGTGGTTTGGGTGTCTGGCGGTAACAGTCAGATCTGACAATCGGTATCCAGTGGACTCGAGCGCCGGGTCTCACCATGACTTGGATGGATCCCAGTCAGGCCATGTGGTGGTCCATGGAATTCCGCTCGAGTCGCATTCCAGGTTGACCCGGGACTTGGCCCATTCATCCCGCCATGCTACAGCGTATAGTCTTATGCGTTCTTCATTCTCTCCTGTGGTCAGATTTTGTTAGTCTGTCATAGAGGCCCCCTTCGTCGCCTTCCATGGCCTCGTCCTCGTCATCAACCATTCTCTTCCTGTCTCGCCAAGGCACTTTGAATCAGGTGCAGGCGCTTTTTTCACCTCCTGGGTCCTTCATCTGACGTCTCTAGTCAGGTGGCATCCACTTTACAGGCAATTCCGGTTCCTTCACATTGTGCTTGTGGTGCCAGTCTCCCACCCTTGTTGTCCTGGCCAAGAAGCCTAGAATTATAGTCCCAAACGCATCATTCACGCTCAACTTGGCTGCCTCAGCCACACCCTTCCCAAACCTGAGAATTTGTCGGGATCAACAATTCCTTAAGAAGGTCCTTCCTGCCTTTTCATCTCAGCTCAAACAGGACATCACATTTCTCACCACCAACCATCCCATTCTTCAGTCGTTCCTGCAGCCACAACATCTCATACCTACTTACGCTGTCTACTTACTTCCAGATTGCTGCGCGATCTAGATCTCCCGTCCATATCTGCCTCACACAGAACTTGCGCCATCTTGTGAGATGACTTTCTCGACGCTTGCCCTCGCCCTGGGCTTCCTTTCTTACTCGAGCCTGTCCACCGCAAGCCAATACGTCCTGACAGAGGAGTTTACGAAGACGAACTTCTTTGAGGAGTTCAGCTTCTTCGATCTTCCCGACCCTACCAAAGGCGTCCAGCGCTACATCCCCGCTATCGAAGCCAATCGCGAAAGTCTTGCTGGCTTTGCTCACGATGGCGTGTACCTTGGCGTTGACTGGCGCAACGTCGGCCCGGACCGCATGTCTGTCCGCCTGACATCTGACAAGGCGTGGGATAAGGGTCTCTTCGTCGCAGATATCGCGCATATGCCTACCTCATCCTGCGGCGTGTGGCCAGCGTTCTGGCTTTTCGGTCCCGACTGGCCGAATCAGGGCGAGATCGATGTCATCGAGGGTGTCAACACACAGGAGAGCAACAAGGTCACCCTTCACACTGGACCTGGGTGCCACATCAACAACGAGGGCACCATGGACTCGACCGAGCTTAAGGAGACGGACTGCAATGCCGGCGATGCCTTCATGGGCTGCACGCAGAGCACATCTAGCAACGAGAACTACGGTGACGGTTTCAACGCCATCGGCGGCGGCGTTTACGCCATAGACTGGACGGAACAGCGCATTGCCGTGTGGTTCTTCCCCCGCGGCAGCATCCCCGACAATGTCATGTCCGAAAATCCCGATCCCTCGACCTGGGGGCCCCCGCTGGCAGGCTTCAACGGCGGCGACGGCTGCAGCATCCCCCAGCACTTTGTCCAGAACAGCCTCGTCTTCAACATCGCCCTTTGCGGCGAATGGGCCGGAGAGGTGTGGGGTCAGAACCCCGAATGCACGGCCCTGGCATCGACGTGCGGCGACTACGTCGCGCAGAACCCGGGTGCCTTCTCCGAGGCGTACTGGCTGATCAACTCGGTCAGGGTGTTCCAGGATGTCTGAGCGATGCTGCGAGCTGGACTCGTCAGTGATGGAGTTTCTTTTCTAGTTTATTTGGGGAGTTTACCGGGGGCGCATATTCTGGGCATTTGGAGCATGTGATACTGCTATCGTTTACAAGCGGTCATAGGAGAAGCATACCATTAGCGATCGATCCTGTTGTTCTACATATTCTTCTCCTCAACGTCTGATATTACATTGGTGACAATATTCTTTGTTCTGTCTGTGTTCTGTCTGTTTCCTTCGTGTGGAACAATTCATGGAAACTGTCTCAATGATCTAAAGGAAGACCTTGCCATTACCTTGTTGTTGTTTGAAAGGGACGAGGCTTTGACACTCCATTTCATGGAAGCTATCTGACATCGAAGTGCCGAAAGACTGGGCCCATCAGCCCGCACTGTGCACAAGCCAGCAATTCTCCTGTGCTAACACATTGGCACTGTCCAAATGCACTGTATTTCTTTTGTATCATACCTAGGCAGCAGACGATGACAGACTCAAACTGTCTCATCACTTTCCATCTCACCCTCAACCTTCCACGCGCTGTGATCCTTCCTGCGTGTCGTTCTTGGTGGAGCGCTTTTCTGATGCTTCCTTCAATTGCAGCAGATCCCCAAAAATGCTATCGTTTCTGGCTTGAGCCCCCCATTCGCAGTTGCCCACGTACGAGTGGCCAAGGGCAATGCCCACCATGCAGTTGTCCTCGCCTCGGTGGCCAGACTATATCCCGTTGGGTTGCCTCATACTACCCAGCAAATCGAATCGCAAACTGAACGAAGAGTACTTCTCGTCTGAGAGTTTTCATCGATGGCATATTCTGTTACCACAACCTGCGGCGCCCGATGAGTTGGCGGCGGATGAGCCGGTCTCCATCTTTCCGTTCGACAAACAGGCCAACTTCCTCAAGGCATTGAAGATCCCGCTGAACAAGCTGTTCGATGCCCAATGGGTCAAATTTGAGTACAAAGTGGCTACTTTACATGGAGAGACATTCGGCATCCTCAGGGTCTACGTACTGCCCGACGACGTTCGACACATCCTCATTGACAGAGCCGATGCTACTCTTCAGAGAACCCGCAAGGCCCTGATGAGCAGCCTCGACTATGCCCTCGAAACTTGGCTTGGGAATCCGGCCGCCGAGCCCTTGTCATTCCCTCGGCCGCATAACGCAGCTGAGGTTAAGGAGGTCACGTCGTCGACCACACCTTCACTGTTGGAGATGTTCAACAATATCACGGCACCAAACCCCGTAGCGGACCAAGCACGCGATGCTTACGTCCGATACGCCGTCAATAGTCTGCTCGAAAGCGATGTCGAAGGTCTCAACTCGTGTCTCTACCCCTACCAGCGTCGATCGGCCGCGACCATGGTCCTGCGAGAAGTGCAACCGGAGCAGTTCCTCGACCCCCGCCTCACTCATGTCAAAGACCAGCATGATAGAACCTGGTACTATGATGTGCCTGCCAATGTCATTTGCCGAGAACCAAGCTACTACGAGGGCGTGAGGGGAGGCATTCTGGCTGAACAGATGGGTGCCGGCAAGACAGTCATTTGCCTGTCGCTCATCCTGGCAACGAGATCTACGCCGACGCCCCCACCGCCACATCGTACACTTGTCCAGCCTAAGAGACGGCAAAAGGGCGTCGCGTCCCTGGCAGACATGGCCGCAGCATGCGTCACAAGGCATGGTCTTCCGTATCGGTGGCAGTTTGATGCCGGGGGCAATCACAGCAAATACACGCGCTGCTTGCAGGCGTTGGAACGCAACCCCGGCGCGTACGAAGTCCCTACGAGAGACGACGTTAGGTCGTTGGGAATGAGAAGCAGGAGAGTACTCCGTAAGCCTATGAGTCATGATTATCGCCCTCCCGAGCCTAAAGCCAAGGTTGTCCTCATCAGTCAGGCTTCATTCATTACTGTTCCACAGAACTTGATGCAGCAGTGGCAGCAGGAGATTGCCAAACATACGACCGGCCTCAAGGTCCTCGTGTTGGATCAGAAGAATCATCGAGAGGTATTGAAGGCAAAGCGTCTGGCCGAGCACGACATCGTTCTCTGCTCTCATTCTCGACTCGAGTCGATGGTGAGGAACCAGCCAACTGGACCCATGGTACATAGCGGCCTCACTCACGTCTATTTCAAGCGATGTATTGTGGATGAAGGGCATAGGCTGGGCAACTCGAGTATCAACAGCAGGAGTGACTTCCACAGAGGCCTTGATACTCTTCACGCCGCCTCCCGGTGGATTGTCACGGGAACACCCAGTAGAGGGTTGTATGGCGTGGACGACGCCCTGGATGAGCAGAACAACAACGCATCAACGCATGACCAGGAGAAATGGGACCTTGAAAAACTTGGTTCCATAGCCAAATTGTACCTGAAGGCACGACCCTGGGCGAATACTTATGAAGAAGGGGAGCGTCTTGCCGACTGGCGCACATACGTCATGCAGCCGATGTATCATGTCGAGGGCGCAAATCGACACAGCAGCACCCTGAGAGAGACGCTCAACGCGTTGATCATTCGCCACCCCCTTTCTCAGTTGACGCACATGTATCCTTCCGTTGAGGAGAAGGTAACGGTACTCGAAGGCTCCTACCAGGACAAACTAGCGCTCGACATATTCTCCATGGTCATCATCTTCAACTCTGTCCAATCACAGAGGACTGACATGGACTACTTCTTTCACCCTCGCCAGAGGACTGCCCTCCTCCAGTTGGTCAACAATTTGAAATTGGCTAGCTTCTTCGGAGGTGGGTTCTTCTCGCGGAAGGATTTGACCACTTCGCTCGACACAGCGAAGACGTTCTTGAGGGACAAGCCCTTCACCATCAGTGACGAAGATGACGCCCTGATCCGGTCTGCCGTGAGCCTCGGCGAAATAGCTATCAAGAATGCCGTCAAGCAGTGTAGCAATGATCACCACGAGGTTCCACTGCTCATCAAGGACTTTCTGCCTGGAGCGGCAGCTGTGGCAGCCTGGTCATTTGATATCGGCCAGAAGGACGATTGTCGGGTCTGCACTGACGCCACCCTCGTCGTGGCTGCTCAGAAACTGATTCGTGCCGCGCTGCATGATCAGGCCGCATTGAACACGCTGCTCAACGGCCAGCTGATCGACAAGGGAATCTTGGAGAAGTCATCGGCAGACGATGATGAAGCAAAGATCGCAGCTCAATCCGGGGAGAGGGGCACGCTGGCCGGTAATACCAAGCTCGGGGAGAATCGAAGCTCTACCAAGATACGGACCAACGCGTTGAAGCAAGACCTTGCGGCACGAGTGGAGGCGGACACTGAGGTGCCAGAGAACGAGGTCGAGTTGCCCGAGGAGTTTCGAAAGGCGCAGCTCGTAGCGACTGCGTCGGCGAAAATGACTTATCTGCTGGACAGCATAATAGAGCACCAGACCGAGGAGCAGATCATCATCTTCTACGAAAACGACAACACGGCTTTCTACGTGGCAGGCATGCTGGACGTGGTGAGTGGCTCATCAGCGACCATGGCAACTTCCGACGGCTCGGCTGACTGGCATGGCTTTACAGATCCAGGTTCCCTACCTCATCTACGACAAGTCTCTGAAGCTTGAGCGCAAAGCACAGTACATCCACACATTCAACAATGATGACAAGTTCCGGTGCGTAGGTCTCAACGTACACCCGGCCCACGCTGACTGAAATTTTCAGTGTACTTCTTATGGACATCGGCCAGGCCGCATACGGTCTCGACATGCGCGCTGCGTCGCGCATCTACTTCCTCACACCCGTCCTGAATCCCCAGGTACAGGCCCAGGCCATCGGTCGTGTCCGTCGCATCAGCCAGCAGAAACCCGTGTCGGTCGAGACGCTCGTCCTCCGCGGCAGCATTGAGGAGGTCATCGTCCAGCGCAAGAGCAGCATGAGCGCCGCCGAGCACTGGCGGGTCAAGTCGCTCATTGACGACCGGCCCATCTACGAATGGATCCGCAATGCCAGGATCCGGTTCGGGGCCGATGTAGACTCAGAGCCATTGGAGCAATTTGCGCCGCTACGCCATCCGCAGCCCGTATTTGGCAAGAGCTTCGGCCGCGAGGCGCACCCGGACGCGGATATCATGGATGTCCACGCTCCCACTAAAGGTGCCGCGGCGGCTGAACAGGCGAACGGCGTGAAGAGGCCCGGGGAAGGAGAGGTGGTGGAGCCGCCTGCTCGTCGTGTGCGGTTTGCGTGATATGCCACTCGTGGTGTGAGGCCTGCTCGTTGAGATGGCCCATTGTGTACTCGCACAGCGTCGAGTCTGGCTTGGGGAGAAATCTGAGATACCACTAGGGTCAATGCCCCTGATTTAAGAAATTAATCTGCTCAGCTAAGCGAAGCGAAGTTGTACCATCCCCTCTTCATCTCATACCTGGCTAGATGCACGGGGATGCCCCTCGGTCCAAGAACAGAAGGTAGGGGAGAGGGGGCCAGACTCGCCTGTATGGCAAGGGTTGCCTCTTTGCAATGATCCATTGTGCAAAGAATTGGTAGCCTCGCACATCGACATAAGGATAAAGAACTAGGAGCAGATCGCGTCATCACATTGCTCGGCCCAATGCTAAGACATTCATCTTTGCTCCCTCGTCACCAACCTCCCCACGCTGCCACGCACGACATACAGCGTACTGATCTAGGCCACCCCGCGCGCTAGATCCATTCGGCCAGTTCCGCCGAAGCGAAAGACACGAACAAGAGGGGGCGGTCCGGTTGCTCGGCACCGTCGACATGTGCCAGGTACCTGGGCAATCGTCACTTCCCATCACCAACAGACTTTCAGCACGGATGCCAAAAGAATCCGCGTAGTCCAGACCTGGGGCCATCGGGCAAAAGAGGTTGGGCGAGAGGCAGGGGACCCGGCCGCCGCTGATCAGGGTTTGCGTGTGCCTGAGCTAGCGTCCTGGATCATGATGTGACGGGCCTGGCTGTACCTGAGCTAAGAGTTTCTGCCCACGAGGTGGTTGGGGCCTTGGGATCACTAGTTGCCGGGCCGGCAGAACGGAGACGAGAAAAGGCCCGCTGATGGGGGGAGGTTTTGCACTGGCCGTCCCGGTGACGAGATGTCTTGAATGGTCCGGCGGTGTGACTTTGGTTTTGATGGATGCTGATGGAAATCATCAAGGCTCGTAACAATTCGATCGCAGATCTGATGTCCATGCAAGCAACCACTGGTCCCGTGCAGTCTGTTGTACTTATCTTGCACTTGCAGCTGAGGCAGTCCTTCGCCTCCCAGACAGCATTAGATCAGGCGGGGCGGGGCGGGCTTCGGACATTGCTTGTATCTTTCACGGTCTCGAGGCCGAAGTGAGCCGGGGTGGCAGAACCATCACCCCGCAGTGTCGGCCGGACGACCCGGTCGAAGTGCGTTCATGCTTAGCGTCGTGGAACCTTGTCTGCCAAACTTTGGCTGCCAGGGCTGCCTCAAGACTTCGTGGTCCTTGCCGGACGCCCTTGACTGAGTTGCTATGAATCTTGAGCGATTAAGTATGTAGTCAGAAATCGTAAACCAGAAGGCTCTGCAAAGTACAAACTATCAAAGCGATCGATTGGAACCATTTGGGGTCGCATTTTGGGCCTGAGAGTTCCGCCGCCGTCGCGGAGTGGTCAATGCTCAGTCAACGACGTGGTTCCCACTCTGAACCCTGTCGGTGATCACTTCAAGGCTCTCGCAACTCGCAACTCGCAAGCAAGCTGGATGCCCTGGAAGCAAGGCCCATCCATGCTCGTGCCCTGTGCCACGGCCTTGATTCGAAGCCACATAGTGAGACTCCAGAAAGTGCCAAAGAAAGGATAAACTAGCTGCGCTTCCACAAGCCCCCCCCACCCCCCAACAGCTTTGCTGCTCCAGGTTGACATGCCGAGGGAACAGTGTCAAGCTGAGATTAAGCCTCCTGGCTCTAGAGGGAGGTCCTATCAGAAGTGCTAAATAAAGAGGCAGCCCAGAATGACAGCTAGTGCGCCACGTCCAAGGATTCCCCAATCTTTAGCTTGGAGATGTAATCAAGGAAGAGAACACCAAACGTGGGTGATCTCCTAGCCCAGTGTATGTGCACGATTGGAGGGTGAGAGCGTAGGCAGGCCGACTAACGGGGCTCAGCCCCGTCAGAGGTCGCGAATGATGATGGTACAGCGCCTTGGAGTTTCGTACTCCCTCCTGGTCTGCTTCCTAGTCTGTGGCGCACGCAACGACCAATCGTGGATCGAAGTGAGATAGGTACTTGGACGTCAGAAAGTACTTACCTAGGTGCATGTGCCAGTTGGGCTGTTTCGAATTGACTCCGGGAGGCCGATGCATTACGCACCTGGGCAGGCTAGCAAGCTAGATAAGTACCCAGTCGGCCAGATACTCTCTTTTCTTCATGCGAAATCCTCCATATGATTTGGAGGCAGCCCGACCTAGAGCGGCTGAAGATCACTCGTGGCAATAGGTTTGTGCTCGACTTTGACCGAGACCATGCAGTAGAAAGTCACGGCGTACGAGCTGCGACATACGACAGCCCTGGGGGATTCGTTCATCCGTTCTGCAGGAGGCTCAGAGCTAGTGGCGGGAACAGTCGTGGTGTTCGTCTGGTTAGTCCCTGCGCCACCTTCTTTTCAACGTGGGCAGCCAAGGTGGGTGTCGACGATACGTCAAGGTGCGGGCACAGCTCCCCACTTTGGTGTGTTCCCCCGAGTGTCCTTGGTTGCCGGGCTCCGTACCTTGTCGACTGAGCGAGAAGCACCCACCGAGGCGCTGACGACTTGCTCGATTCGGCCCAGTGCAGGGACCGAAGTGCTGGAGAAAAGAAAGGCAGGGAAGACCAGTAGCTCCTACGTGGTCGACTTATAACCTCGTCCATCCCAGCCCCCAGTCAATCAATGTTGCCTGTTGCTGGTCTCCGATTCGACTTGATCGTATTCGACCCGACCTCCTCGCGACCAGAGACAAGACCAAGAGACAGGCTCACAATCTCGAAAGAACCCTGCTCATCCATGTGCAAGACACCCTCCGCATGACAGGCGCCGCGCATCGACTCGCCCAGCAACTTCCACACCCAACAAGTACTACTTTGTAGTACTGGGCTCCGAGACACACGATGGCCGGACGACCGCAGCTCCAGATCCAGGTGCAACAGCATCCAGGCTTGGTGCAGGTACACGATGCGCAGCGACAATACCAGGAACACCTTCTTCGGAAACAAAGCAAGAAGGCCCGACATGGCTCCCTCCCGCCAGACTCGGAGGTGTTTCGGCAGCATGCTTATGCATCCATCTGGGGAGACCTGGGAGGCAGAGACAGGGAGATAGAACCCCGGTACGTGCTATTTTCATATGTTTCCGTTTGGTTCAGCACGATTTGTCGGCGTTGCGATGAGCACCACTCCAATTGGAAACGCAGCTCGAGTGAGCATTTTGTCGTTTGGCTGTCAGTAGCCGTCACCTGCTTGGGGATCGATCTTACGTTGCATTGGGGATGGAGTCAGGGTGGTGCAAGTGCCCGGGCCATGGAGGGGAAGAACCCAGTGCCGGAATCCGGCCCTCCACTCGGAGGCAGGTACGGGTGGGACAACACCTGCCTGGCATCGACAACCACCTCAAGGACCTCAGCGCATTAGCAGAGGGTAGGCAGGTATGATCGGACACCTCTTGCCTCGGGGCGTTGCTTTGTATGCTCCGGGTAGGTAGATGATGGGGCAAGGCAGGGATGATGCTCTGTCCCGGACTCGAGACATGGGAATCAGAACCTGACACCAACATCCCAACGCCGAGCCAACACCCAGGTCGAGACAAGACAGCCAGTCGAGGCCTTGAGAGTTCAAGTCGCCTTGCGCCGTGTCTTCACATGTCCCTTCTGCCTCTCACAATTTGCGTCTACCTCGCAGCCAAGCGGATCGGGCGCGGAAACCAACAAGACGACGGGGTGAAGAGCTTTGGCTCATCAACCCCCGTCCACAATATGTCGTTGGATAGATCGCGCAAGGCAAGTCATCCCGGAAAGCGGACGGCCTGCCCATTTATCATCGTCACTGGACCGGACCATGCCAGTGGCATTGAGGCGATCATGCAAGTGCAAGGTCCAGCAGAATAACAATGCGCTACCCTGCCATTCTGCCCTTGGCTTATTAACCACCGCCGCACCCGACTCCCGAGTTAGGCGGAGAAGCAATTACCCAAGAACGCCGGTTCAATTGTTTGCCTCGTGTTCAGTCCTCACATGGGGACATGTGAATCACAGGTGGATCCAACGGTCAACGGTCAACGGTAACGGCTACAACGCAATTCATCCCCTTGATCCCTCCCCCTTGGTCGCCTAGTCTCTTCTCAAGCAGGGCCTTTTGACTCCCCGATATTCATCCCTCACGCGCTTTTGCCCGCCCTGTTTCCACAGATACACTGCTATCCCTGCCCGACGGCAGACTCCTTGAAGAAGGGATGCGCTTCGAGCATGGGAATCGCAATTTCCAAAAAGCCTTAGAGCGGGCTCTTGGGTCTCGGCGGGCATTGGAAGAGCCTCGCGCTAAAAAGGGGTTCGGCCACAAACTGCGCGTTGCGACAGTTTAATCTTCCGATCCTCGCCAGCCCCTGCACCTGAACGCCTGCCAAGCCGCCGCCACGGAGCTTTCAGCGACTCTTCGCAGTGGCCGAGCGCTACCTTCCGTCATTCAGCGTGGCGCTATACCGCCTCGGGGCTGGCTCACAGGGCACCACAATTGGCGATCAGAGCGCCGGCCCCCCGAGCAGCCCACCAAGAGGCCCTTTCGAGCCATTCACCACCCTTTGCGCTCAACCGGCACTCCGCCCAACCGCTGCTAGTCTGGGGGTCGTCCGTACTGAACCCTGCGTGCCGAGATCCAACATGGGATGGCAGAGTACGATGTACGGCGAACAGACGGTACTCCGCCTGATCACTTTCTTTTCCCGCGCGCTCGGCTTTCTTTAAACAGTCCAGGGGATCCAGTCAAGTGCTGGCTGCCGCGTCGAGTGTCTTCTCCCTGTTCTCTGTTGTGTCTTGCCATGATCGTTTGAAACAAACCCCTCGAACCCTCATCTCACAGAATCGAGTCGTCGGTCTGCTTCCAACTGCTAACACGGCAACGCCAGCCCGCTACCTCGCAAACTTCAGCACAAGAGACGTAATTCGGCCGCACCTGCATTATACTTCGCCAACTGCGATGAGAGCCACTTGAAAACGCCTCCACGCGTCCAGCATCCGATAATGGCCTCCACGGTCACGACCACCAGGACCTACCATGGCGCCTCGTCCGAGTTCTACCCACTGGAGCTTGATCAACCGATCAACGATTACATGGGCAAGATGAACCCTGAAGCCGTCCGCCTGCCGCGCTCTGCCGCGCCCGGATTCGAGAGGTCCCCATTGCTGCACAACAAAGGGGAAACTGGGTACCCAGTTGTGCTGAACCGACCGAGGAAACTCTCGATGGCGACCACAGTGACAGTCACGCCATTAGCTACTCCCACGGAGAGCCCTGAAACTCGCACCAGAAGCTCCTCTTGGGGTGGTCAAACGATCGATCGATGCAAGGACTCATCCCAATATCAAGCGTGGCGTCCAGAGTACGGACACAAGGCACCAAGCCCGCTGAAGGCGACATTCCAGCAAACACCTGCTCGCCACCCTGGCGAGCTCTTCGCGGCCCTGCCAAACAATGTGTTGGCATTGATCCTTTCCAAATTGAGGGACAGCCATCTCGATATAAAAAGCGACAGCTGCTCGACATGTTGGATGCGAGACGCTTGTGCCATCGCTTCCACCTCGCGGCGATGGCACAGGGCTGCCCGTCTTGTCCTGTAAGCCGAGGCACCCATTTACTCGACAGCATCGAGCTAACAATTGGGCAGTTACGAGGATATTCAACTCAATGGATCGGATGCGGCCCCGCAGAAGAAGCGATACAAGGTGGCTCATAGCTCCAGAGTGATCCTGCTGCGCCGATCTCTCCGGGCGAATCCTCAACTCGCAGCCATGGTTCGATCTCTGAAAGTTCCCAGCCTACCGGCCGCGGCATCTGAGGAGGAGTATCACAATCTTGTTGCAACGTTGATCATGGAATGCCCCAACCTGGAGCGTCTGGTCGGCCTCCACCCCCGTTACGATCACAGCTTCAGCCGTCTTTTCCATGCGCTGTCAACCAGGAAACACTTGAAACAGATGGATTGGATCCTTGAGGCACCCGCTGACCAGCAGGCACAGCACTCTCGTTCCCGCGCCGGTTCGCGCCCAGGCTCTAGCTCTGGCCGAGCCATCAACTCGTCGAGAACTCGGCGGAGTTCCGGATTGGGGTTGGAGATGCACGAGATGGCAGCCTTCCTGGAATACCATATCAATTGGATGGAACTCGAAACACTTTCCATTCATTGCATGCCGGGTGCAACCCTTTCTCCTGAAGGCCTGGTATCCAAGATTCTGAGACTGCTTCCTTCTCTGAAGCATCTGCACCTCTCTCACCTTTCGCCCGCGGCCTTCAACGACAACTCTTTGCAGGCACTTCCTTCGCTCGAGACACTCTCTCTTTCTCAGGTTCCGGGCGTCACAAGCCACGGACTCTCCGCATTTGCGACACTACCCACCAGCCAGGCCTTGACGCGGCTAACCCTGCGTCATGTCAGGCTTGACTCTCTTCCTGCGCTTGTGCGCATCTTTTCAAACCTTCTTAATCTGCGGACTTTCTCGCTCGTCCAAACCTTTGCCCCTTCGCTTCCAGAGGATACAATGATTTGGCTGATGCCATATCTCGCTTCATCTTCGCTTCAGAAACTTCACTGGGACATCACCACGCCTTCGCGGCTGGCCCACGCCGCCGACAGCATTCTAGCAAGGAGCATTGCTGCCAACGGCTTCCCTTCGCTTCGATCTCTGCGAACACCTAATGACCCGGAAGGTGTATTCCAGTCTCTTTGTCGCCCTGTTCAGACAATCGAAACCGCCAATGACCGCTTCCGCTATCCGGGCCAGAACAACGTTGGTCTCATTACTCGGTGCGGCACCTTGGACAGCTTGACCAGCCTCAGCTCTGGCAGTGATAGCAGCGCACAGTCGATTGCTTCTCCTCAGACGCCGACCAGCCCGTCTGTGACAGTTGTCAGAGAAACGAGTGACCTTCGTGACGCTCGGCAGGCGGCGCAGGCCAGGTTGAACGCAGCTCAGCACCAGCCACGATTTTTAGTCCATGTCACAGATGAGGAGGGCTACCTCGTGGACGAGTTCTCCTTGGCCGGATTCATGGGCACAGTGGGAAGTTCTATTGAGTACGACCTCCGCTCCGACTTCGGTGCCAAAGACGAGAAAGGTGGTTTGGTCGACATTGAAGATGTCATGGCCCATTGCGGCGAAAATGTCCACGAGCGCGAGGGTTGCAATGGTCGCTGGAACATGAGTACCAACGGCAATGTGGACCGCAAGGAGAAAGAGAAATGGTGGCACGCCGAGCGTGGGCGTTGGACGGGCCTGCAGCTGGCTTAGAAGGGCCATTTGACCATGATCAGGTCGATCGAACGGTCCTGGGTTCTTTTCCTAGGCTGTCTTACAAATTGTCTGGCGTATGGGACCAGCTCACGACTCACGACTGGCACGGCGTTTGGGTATGCTTTCGCATCCGCGGGTGCATGGAGCATAAGGGGTAACAGCTTCGGTCGGCACATTGTATGTAAATTGTATAACTTTCGTTTTCGTATATGTTTCAGCGTCTGCGAGGGGGAAACCAGAGGATGGTTCCTGGCCTCCATGGGATTAGATACCTACTACACGATATGGGAGGGTAACGGCAATGGCTGTGCCAGTAATGGGAAGAAGCACCAAATGAGAGTCGTCGAATACTTGACAATATTGCATCAATGGCGAGGCTGAAGCCGAGACATGCGTATGACAGAAGCTGGTGATCAAAGGTAAATGTATGAACAGCTTAGGGTAGGTTTACATGCTCGGATTCCATTGCTCCATCCCCGGTAGCGGGTAGCCGGAACTGGTGGTGATAGGTAGTCACCGGGCCGCAACGGCCCGGCACTCATCCCGATTTTGCCCCACCTCCCATCTCAAACTCATCAGTCGTCAAGGTACGCTCAGGCTGTCTCGATCATCACTCATCACCACTTGCCATGGCATGGTAGGAGCTTGAATCATTTTCCAACCGTTACAACGTGCCGCCACGTCAGGAATCCGAACAATTTCAGCCTTCGAATTAATTTGTCGGACTTTTCTCAAAACCCTGGGTTCATCACAGGGCCGATCATGCGCTCCTCATCCTCCCGCCTCGCTTCCGCGGCCTCGGGCGCCGGCACCACACGCCTCGGTGCGCACGCGCCCATGCCCTTGCTGCCACCGATCCCGCTGTACCGACGCCTGCTGCGTGCGCACCGCAAATTCTTGCCAGCGGAGATGAGGCTTCTGGGGGACGAGTATATCAAGTCCGAGTTCCGCGCGCACCGGAACGTGGAGAACCCGGCGCATCTCGTGAGTATCCGCCTTTCTTTTCACGAGGCTCTGCTTCCATGCATGGCTGGCGTAGAGGGCGGAAGGGGATGAGCTGACCTCGTGGGTAGATTGGGTTCCTTTCCGAGTGGCAACTGTACGCGCAGAAGATCGAGGGCGAATCCTGGGTGGGGGAGAAGATTGACAAGACCAAGTTTGAGAAGCTGAGCGGTGAGTTCTCCTGTGACATGTGTGAAGTGGCGAGGGCCCCAACTGACTGGCACAGACGACCAAGTTGGACAGTTGTATGAGCTGATGCAAGCCATCAGGAAGAGGAGGGAGGAAGGAGAGGGCTCAGGTGAGTCGGGTTGATGAGCTCTTCCGGACAAGTTTCGTACAGCACCTTGAAGGGATGAATTGGAGGAAGTTCACTTTGCTGCGAAAATGGACATGAACGCCAAGTCCAATCATCATTTGTACACTATTGTAGCATTTGAATTTCTTAGATGAAACGCTTGGATATTTACGCATATCTCTCGCCCAACAACGTCACAGCGTTCTATCACCCTGCAGCGCCTCCACAATCCAGTTGGCCTGGATGGCAGAGACCTTCTTGCAGTACGATTTTGTCGTGTACACGTGCTCCAAAAACAAAATCGCCTCCACCTTCCGCCCGTGCATGGCGCTGCTCGGGTGGATGGCCACTGTATGCTTCCCTAGCGACGTGACATAGGATGCGTCCGGTGCCAGAACGGCCGTCTTGCTCACGAACCCGCGCAGGAAGCACTTGAGGATCACCTCAGCACGCTCTGGCGCGGGCGGTGCGAAAGGCTGCGGGTCGGGCGGGGGCGCCTCCGTCAGGAGGCCCTCCTTGAGGCACAGGGCACGCAATTGGCGGCGGACGTTCATCGCCGTGCGCATGTTGCGGAGGTTGACCTTGCGAAGGCGGCACCAGGCGACGCGGTCGGCATTCTCGGCGGCATAGAGCTGCATCGTCGTCAGGTAAGTCAGGATGTCACCCTCGCGGCGGCGGAGCTCCTTGCGCGCCACCTCGACCTCTTCCTGCTGCTCCTCCGAGTGAAGCTGGTGGAAGATGTCGTCGCCGGAAGTCAAGGCGGAGATGATGTCGATCGCCTCGAGAACGCAGTCGTAGTGAGGCTTGGCAGCGGCAAGGAGGACGGCACCCAGGGGCGCAGGGATGGGAAAGGCGGCCATTTTTCGGCCGGCCGGGGTAATGGCTCCGTCATCTGCGAGGGCGCCCAGAGAGTGCAGATGAAGGAGCGCACGCTCAATGGCATCAGCAGCCGGGGCATCCATGAGGGGGAAGGCAAGAACGTCGTCGATGCCGCGGGCTTTCATGGTGAGAACAGCGCCAAGGACGTCGATGCGGAGGATCTCAGGAAGGTCGGTCTCGTGGAGGGTGTCGAACACTTCCTCTGTATACATGCGATAGCACTTGCCCGGACCTTCACGGCCAGCGCGACCGGTCCTCTGGATTGCCGATGACTTGGAGATGGGCTTGGCCAACAGAGACTCCATACCCAGACGCGAGCGGTACTGCTTAACCTTGGCTTTGCCGCAGTCCAGAACATAGCGCACGCCGGGAACCGTAACTGAAGTCTCTGCAATGTTGGTCGCGAGAACAATTTTGCGAGTGAATCCGCCCTTGATTGGTTTGAAGGCTTCGTGTTGAGCTTCGATGGATAGTTGGCCAAAGAGCGGGAACACCTTGATTTTCGGCACATTCGCCGGGAGTGTCGCGGCGTGTTCTTCGATAAGCCCTTGGGCTGCCTCAATTTCTTCTTGGCCCGTGAGAAATGCCAGCACGTCTCCCGGCAGTGGCTCCTCGTTGTGAAGCTTGAAAATGGCCTTCATCAGCGCCTCCTGGATATCAGGAATGGCTTTCGGAAGATGGACCGTTTGCACGGGGAACTGTCGGCCTGGGATCCTCAATTCAGCCACCGAAACCGCTCTCTTCGTCTCATCAGTCTCGTTTGCATCCCCTGCCCCTGAGAAGAAACTGTTGATTCTCTCGACGTCGGCTGTGGCACTCATGACCACAACCTTGAGCGGGAGTCCTCCACGGCCCGTTCGGTCACCCTGGAGCAGCTGCTTCAAGAACCCGGAGAGGAGATCGACATCGACGCTCCTCTCGTGGATCTCGTCCACCACAACGGCACTATACTGCCGCAGGTGCGGGTCATGCAGCAGCTCTTGCAGCAGCATACCCTCTGTGACAAATTTGATCTTCGTCCCCTTGGGCACACAGTGATCGAATCGTACCGAGTAGCCGACTAGTCCCTCTCGCTTTGGGATCTCGCCTTCCTTGCCGGCACCCTTTAGAGGTGTCCCCGCTTCCCGCGAAACACGATGTGCGAGCGTCGTCGCCGCTACTCTTCGAGGCTGCGTGATGGCGATGACACCACCGACGGTGATATCTTGACCATCGCCGACCTTGACCGTTTTGCGGCGGCACCAAGGCTCGGAGATGAGGAACTGAGGGACCTGGGTTGATTTGCCGGAACCGGTCTCGGCTGCGAGTACAACAACGTCGTTCTGGCGAACGAGGGTCTGGATTTCCTTCCTGTGAGGCCATATGGGAAGCTGCTGCCGCGTCTTGAGCAGAATTGGGTCTTCCCTCCAACGCGACGATGAGTTGTTGGTGGAATTTGGTTTAGTACCCCTTTCTGTTCTTGTCGTATCAGTGCTTGCGGATGTCTTATTTCTGCCGTTGATACGTGATTCTTTGTCCAGTTTCCGGGATAGTTCTTGAGCTACATCCGGCTTATCACCCTCCCGAGGGGTAGGGCCATCTTGCGACGGCGTCGTTGTTCCGTTGGTTGATTTTGCCTCGACAGGCTTCTTGGCGGGTGGGTTGAAGTAGCCCTCTAACGAGAGAATCTTGCCGCCGACTGTGATACTATTCGGGTTGTTGAGCTTGCGCTTCTTTCCACGGGGCTCCCTGTCCTGTTGTTCGGCCATGGCGAGTCGAAACGTCCGTGAAGCAGAGTTGATGTTGAGAAGGCGTGCAGTCAAAAATTTGAAGATAAGTAAAATTCCAGGGATTATGCTTACCCACAGGGTAGTTTTACACCGGCTTCCCCGCATCAGCACCTAAATCCACACACCACGACGGGAACTACTGAGTGTCCTGGCAGTGTCGTTCGACTCCACTTCTGGGGCCCCTAAAAATAGGTGGGAGAGCCTCATCCCGATGCCGGCGCCACGACGCCTTCACCTCTCACCCCGCATAGATGCTACTACCTAAGCTGCTTTAAAGTACACCAGGTGGCTTCTTCGACAAGTGCTATAATAATTTCAAAATGGATCGATATAAGCTTGTCTACACTGTCATAGGTGCGGTGCCTCCCTGTCATCTCCTCCGAGATGAAGAACTAATACACGACAGCGTCTCACCTCGAAGTTACCAAAGATGCAATCTTTGCCACGGGCGCTGGCGTGTACGAGGGCGGCAAATATGTCCAAGTCGCTTTCACGTTGACCGGTCAAGGTCAATTCCTCCCAGTCGCTGAGGCAGGCGCCGTTCCACATACAGGATCGACAGGTCAGCTCGCGCAGGTTCTCGAGTACCGAGTCGAGATCATATGCGAGGGTCGAGATGTTGCCAAAGCGGCTGTGGCGGCCCTGAAGAAGTGAGGATCTTGTCAAGATGTTGTGACACACACTGACATGCAGTAGAACGCATCCCTACGAGGTGGTGGCCTATGAGGTGTACAAACTAGAGGATATTTGACAACGTCAGTGGATGTCAGTCTGAGCCCATCTATATTGACCGTCTCTCGGTAATAAAACTATGAAAAACGAGAGACGAGAAAACGCCTTGTACTCCAGGACAAACAGATATGCATGCATTGCGCGCCGTACGATGCTCCAAAACCAGAACATGTCCAAAAGAACTCTCTACCGGATACGGTCCAGGCGAGCTCTGTTGAGGCGGACTCCGTCGTCCACCCTGTCGGTCTGTGACTCGTCAGTACCCATTTATAAGTTGCACCGTGACTGGAACACAACTAACCTTTTCGTTGATCCTGTCGGCCGTGACGATCTGCCTCTGGACAGTCTGGCCCTGGGCTTTGGCGACTCTGTTGAGCAAGCCAACGGCATTGCCCAGCTCGCCCATCTGCCGCGCGATGGTGGCTTCATCCTCTAGTGCCTGGGCGTTCTCCTCATCATCATCGTCCGTGAACACATACTTGTTGGTCTCGGCCGCCGACAGCTTCTGATCGCGCTGCGAGCCGTCGCCCATGCGAAGGTTCTTGAATGAATCGTCCAGGCCGGCGTTGGAGTCCCATGCGTTCTTGCGGTTGGCATTGCGGACTTCGCGCTCAGCGCGATGGTTTTCCATGATGGCTTCCTCGCGCTCACGGGTCTTCTTCTCCGATGTGAAAGGGTTATTGACGTGGACGGCGAACATGCTGCGGTTGAGATGCTTGAGCTTCTTGGCGCGGTCGGCGCCGACCTTGTTGTAGTTCTCAGCCTCCTCGAGACGCCTCTCAGTGTTGTTGAGCCGCTCCTCGTCGCGGGCGAGAATGTTCATTGTGTTAATACCAGTGTCGGCAGCCTGGTTAGCAAGAGCGATGGACCGGTTGAGGGAGTTGATAGACTCCTGTCTGGTTTCCTGGATCTGCTTCTTGATGCCCTTGACCTCCTGCTCCTCCATCTCCTCTTCGGTCAGCGGCCTCTCTGCGCCGTATCCGCCGTATGAGTCGCCGCCGCCGGCAGGTCTGCCACTCGAGCTGCCGTAGCCGCTGCCGCCGCCATTAGGGGCTTGCGAGGGATCCTGTTGCCGCTGCTGGACACGCTGAGGGGCGCCGCCAAAGAGCTGGTCGCGCTGGGCATCATCTGCGGGCTCGTTTCGACCCCCAAGGCCACCGTAGCCTCCCGGGCCACGAGCGCCAGAAGAGGCTGAAGCGTATCTGTTGGGCGGGCCTCGGCCAGAGTTGCCGCTGTCGTATCGGTTATCACCATAACCACCGGATGCTCCATACCGATCGGCAGCGTATCCAGAGCTGGCGGGCTGTGCGCTCTGGGGGTCAGGAGAGCCATAAGGCGGGGGAGGCTGCGAATAGGTCGAGGCGCTGGAGGGGCCGCGGCGAGGCCCGGGACCGCTGGGTAGGCCACCACCGCTGCCGCCACCCGGACCGCGAGGCGTGTTCTGAAAGCCTGGACGGGGAGGAGCCTGCTGATAAGGGTTTGCCGAGGCAGACTTTGAGCTGGCGGCGTAGGGATCGTTCGATGGAGGAGCTTGAGCATAGGGGTTTTCGGAGGCGGGTGAAGCCGAGGCCTTCTTGCGACCGCCAAAAAGAGCGGAACGAGAGGCGTCGTCGTCGCCAGCGTCGTCGCTCTTCTTGCCGAAGCCGAACTTCTTCATTGTGGCCGGTGGTTTCGTCAAATTTGAATTGAGTGCTGCGGGATTATAGGATGTCGGAAAGATCAGCGAGCGAAGTGAACGGAAGAAGTTTTTGAATGTCGGTCGGTTGGGGAGGAAGTGGCAGTTGCAGCAACCTGTGTATTGGGAGTGTTTCGGCGGTAGCGCTGTAGGGCGCAGGGTCCAGAAGGGGGGCCTGGCGTAAGGGCCAAGTGACGAGACTTTCTTGGGTGCAGATTAATCTCTAACAGTACTGGCCGTGCTTACCCGCAGAGAAAGTTACTGTTGCATCTCTCTCACGCCTCCTCGCTGTCACGCTTCGCCGCCCGCTCAGGTTGTCTGAGCCATGGGGATTCGTCAGGCGGGAAGCCGCTAAAGCCCAACGCCAGGAGGGGCATCTGGGCGATTCGAGGGGCTGTGGCGGGGCTGTGACCCACGCACGACGCATCCCGGGATCCCGATGAGTGCACCATGGTCCTCCACTGGCCTCCACTCAAATTGAGCTTGGTTGTACAGTGCGGGCATCTCCCAAACCTAATCACATTCGACAAGGGGACTCTATGATTCGTTCACGGCGGCGGCTTCTTGCGACAGTGGCCTGGAATAACATCATTCAAGTTTGAGGGCATGAGACTAGAGGCCTTTTCCGACTTGATTGGCGATCTGGGTAACTCGACCTAAGCCTCCCATACGTCTAATACAGGCGAGGGCTCGGTGTGACTGATCCCCGAAGTATCAAAGTTCAATACCGGCTTTAAGGTCACAAGACGGAAGGAATCAAGGGGAGTCCCTTCACCTTCAGGTCGGAGTCGTCGTAGGTGGGCCCGCCACCAATCACCGTACTGCCCAAGCACTTTCAACGTCGACACGTCCGCCGTCGGTCTGCGTCACACAACCTGGACTTTGCACCAGACGACAACATCTTAAACTCCAGCCGACCGGGTTCTCGACACTCTTGTTCGCCCACTTCACTACACTGCAACTCTGCTCATCTCAACACTTGTTCACGACCGTTCGGCCATGCCGTCCTTCTACTAAGTCTTGCCAGGCTTCGCTCCCCGCTGCCATCCTGATCTGATCAAGCGCTCCTCGCAATCTTCTCGATATCAAGATGATAACTCAAATACGACTCAACCATTGCACTCTCTCTCACATGAACACTTTGGACAACACTGCGTTTCGATACTTTGTTCATTCCTGGTTATTGCCAATAGGATCTTGAGGCTTCCGTGCATTATTTACCCACCTCGCCCGTCATCATGGCTTCCGGATCAATCTTCACCTTTGAATCGGACCCTCAGAGGGTTGCGTCCCCTTGGCTTGAGGACGACCCCGCCAGAAGGCTGTCGACACCTCACTTGCAACCCGTTCATGACGATCAGCCGGGCATGCTCTCCGACTTCAACATAACCAAGTTGCGTGCCGAGCCGCAAGAGGGCGCCACTGAGTACAAGCTGCACCTCCTCCTCCGCGTTCGCCGCAAGTACAAATCAATGAGCACCATGCCCAATTATTCTGCCAACCAGCGTCTCAAGCCAGAGCCCCGCGGTCTTTCTAACACGCAGCAATCCCGCCAGATCCGTCTCGAAGAGCTCACGAACCAACTGCTTTGGCGACTCCAGCAGTCGTGTCCTCTGCACTCTCTCAAATCAAGAGATCTGGTCATACCCAAACTACCTGACGATACTGTCGATCTGACCGAGGCTATTCGCCCACAGCGGACCCTGCCCGGCTTGGAAGATGCGACTGGGGCTTTGTACGAAGTCGGCGTCGCTGATGACGGCACCCTCGTCGGCCTCACCAAGGACGAGATGGACGAGAGCATAACCACCCTCAAGGTCATGGCTGCCACACTCGGCTGTACTGTTCGCATCACTCAGAGAGTCGTGGTCGGAGAGTGCGAATGGCTTGAAACATCCGACCTGGTAGACAGCGAGACCCCGTGTCCTGCGCAGGCCTTGCGCCACGATCGACTTCTATGCGTCGAAGCCCTGGTGGTACCAGACTTTGGTACACAGGCAGGGGCTGATCAACCTGAGGCGGCGGAGGTTGCCCGTCGCTCGAACAACGACTCGGCTACTAAGACCTCTGACACACCAAGCAAGACCAAGTCAACGACCCAGCAGTTGAGGGTCACCCTGACGGGGCCTACAACCTCTGGCAAATCGACTTTGCTCGGCACTCTCTCGACCGGCACATTGGACAATGGACGCGGACAGAGTCGTTTAAGTCTCTTCAAGCATCGCCACGAAGTCATCTCGGGCATGACAAGCTCCGTGGCCCAGGAACTACTTGGCTACAAGAACGACAAGGTCGTCAATTATGCTCAGCCACATATTGAGTCATGGCTCGACATTCACTATGAATCGGAAGATGGTCGTTTGGTGTTCGTCTCTGACTCCGCTGGCCATCCACGTTTTCGACGGACCATTCTCCGTGGCCTGTTCGGGTGGGCGCCCCAATGGACCATTCTCTGCCTGGCAGCAGATGACCGAGAGGCGAACGCCAACAAGAATGGGCTCAGCTCTTCGGCACAGGACGTTTTGGGCAACGCTGGTGCCAGCGTTGACCTAGTCAAGGCCCATCTCGATCTCTGTCTCAAGCTCTGTACTCCCTTGGTTGTGGTAATTACCAAGGTCGACCTAGCGACCAAAGGGAGCTTGCAGCGATCGGCTGGCAAGGCGATGACAATCATCAAGGAGTTCGGCCGTACCCCGAAGCTGATGCAGCCCGCACACAGTGGCGTGCAGGATCCGACGCACGTCGCTTCAGAGGACCGAAAGAAGGCCCAAGACGTGGCTGAATCGATCAAGAAAACCAATGATCTCCTCAAGATAGTTCCGATCGTTATTACAAGCGCGGTCGCTGGTACCGGCGTCGGGCTACTCCACGCCCTTCTAGAGAGCCTGCCCCTCCCTCCGACACCAACAGCGCACGATTATCTGGGCCAGGTTCTCAACCCAGAACAACCATCCTGCCTGTTCCACATCGACGACACATTTAGTCGAGTCGCCGATTTTGCAACTGTCACCGAATCGCCGAGCCAGATCGACATGGGTATAGTGGTCTCGGGATATCTTCGCTTCGGTCAGCTCTCTGTGGGCGACCCCATTGTCGTCGGGCCGTTCCCGTCAGAGGACGACGAGCTAAAGGGGTTAACGCCCGAGGAGCGGCCCTCTCCCGGCGGGTATGGACTATCAATCTCGCACCCGTCGTCTGCGGAGCTGGCCAGAATTGCAATCCGCAACGCAGTTGCGGCCTCGACCACGAAAGGAGAGTGGCACAACGCTAAAATTGTCAGCATTCGCAATCTGCGCCTGAGTGTGAGAACCCTCGAAGCAGGCCAGGTTGGAACCATTGGAATTCTACTCGACATTCCTGCCAAGTCACCGTCGGATAACCCGGTTGGCCGCGGGCGTGAGGCGCCTCGAATTCGCAAAGGCATGGTGCTGGCCGTCCCACCAAAGCATATGACAGCCACTGGTACGTCCTTACAGGCTGCCAGTTCATTAACAGCACTCTTCGAGGACACCCAAATATCGAGCCTCGGATCGGGGGCCCTCGTCAATATCTATGTTGGGAGTGTAAGGGCCGCAGCCCGCGTCAAAGGCATGTCAACACGTCCCCGGGACGGGGGGGACCGCTTCGGAGCTACAGATCAGGAAGATGAGGACATATTCGCCATGAACGATAACGATGGCGGTGCTGTACAGCATGTAGTGGAAACGGAAGTTGTGTTAGAGCTTCTGACGAGTCGCGAGTGGGTTGAGCTGGGCTCGCAGATCGTGCTGTTGGAGGGTGGACGCAATGACCGCTCTGGATTGGAGGGTTTCGTTGGGCGGGTGGTCGAGATTGTGGACTAGAGGTAAATATTGTTGTGCTTTGGATGGCATCGAACATATACATGCGAGTGGGCACTGTTATATAGAGGCTGCTGTGTTCATAGACGGGAAATTGCATCTCACGGACTCGCCATATAGAGATACAGCCACGCACCAAAACAGCCTGTCCGCCACAGCGGAAAGGATGTGAACCTCCAGACTCCAAACGCCAAGTATGCCACACCAGTTTCCTCACCCCTTCAGACCATGGTTACAATTTTTCCCCAGGTAACGGTGCGATGTCTACGCCCTCACGACACCGTAGAACAGGGTCCACGTCAGGATGAAGCCCGGGAGGCCGCTGAAGATGTTCCCGATCCAAAAGTCGAAGGGGCGGCGGTAGAAGCGCGAGGTAGCGAGCGGCGGCAGGCCGGCGGCAGAGGATGAGGGGGCGATACGGAGGACGTAGAGTAGGAAAGTGACGAGTGCTGCGAAGGCGAAGTAGAAGAGGAAGCCGGCGTAGGACTCGAGACCGATGATTCCAGCTGCGACGCCGAAGAGAGAGGCTGTGATGTTCTGGAGGTTGGAGAGTGCCTGAACAAGGAGAGTCAGGACGGTAAGAAAGAGCAAGGGGAGGGTGACGGCTGGCGGACCTTGGTGTTGTGTGCCACGGATTCCTGGACGATGGGTGCGAGTTGATACTCCCGCTCGGAAGGCATGATGTCGGTCTGGCGTAGAGAAACAGTCTTTGCTTCACTTTATCACCTTTGAGCTACTAATTTGCGGTATGGGCGGCGATACGGTTTCGCATTCGCCGTTGATGGTGCAGGTCAAAGGTGGCTTTAGATAGAGCTTGTTACCGGCGAGGCATCGTCACGAATGTTGGCCAGAGCTCGGTGCAGCGACCCCACTCGCCGAAGTCGGTCAATGGCCAATCATATCTGACCACAGACACGCCTTCACTCGCACCGAGCGCCAGGGAATACCGGGTCACCATCCTGTCAATGAACTTGTCAGACTAGGTGGCCGCGTCGATTCATATACTTGACCTCGGATTCGGCGATTCCACCCTTAACTTCTTGTAGGCACCTTGTATGGATAAGTGGTGTTATTTGGGTTGAAGAACACGCGAATGCGGAGCTCCCAGCTCCTGACCGTGTATTGAAACCCAGGATCTCGCATTCTGAAGCTATCCCTTGCTAGGTACATAGATGATCCTGGCTATAGCCCGGGAAATGAACATCAAGATGGAGGTTCGGCTTATTTGAAGGATGAAATACCATCGGTTCCAGGTTCTTGTGCAATAGCGATCTAGCACCATGTCGGTTGCCAGATTTTCGGCATACTCGTAGTCGCATCTCGTGGTAGCAGATGTCCGGACCACCGAATTCAACGTGCCCGGCGATGGTGGTTGCGAACCTAGAGCCCCAAGTCTACAACGGCATCACAGTCGCATAGGTTGGCTCATCTGCGCTTGATTGGGGCCTCATCTCCCCGGATCGGACGAACAGGTAAAGTGGGGGCTGAGCTCGCTGGGAATGCGAATCTCGCGCTCCCGTCCGTTTTTATGCGCTGGACCCTGGAGCGCGGTGCTTGCCTCCGGAAGGGGAAGGAGCAGGCCGTTGGTGATGGATCCCGTCCTCCATGGAAATGGGCGCCCGGGCGGGGGAGCCGCGATTTATTATTAGTGCTGCACGACATTGAATCACAATTGCATTGGTCTGGCACACGATCTTAACACGTGCTTTCAGCTTCTCGTCCCGTTGTCTAGGCGCCTCCCTCACTGACGGGTCGGGGTAATTCGACTGTCATTAGCGGCCCGCTCCAGCGTCAGTTTACCAACGCAGCTACGCCCGGCACAACACGCCAACTCCTTTCCATCCGGTCTTGTATACACATGTGCACTTGCATCTTACGCCAACCACGGCACCAACGTCCACCTCTCCTCTGACACTACTCGCGCTGCCAACCTGACGACCAGCGACTTCCGACTCGACAACGTACCAAACGCGATAGATCTTCGACCTCTCTCCCCTCCCGCAAGACCCCATCAGACTAAGACGCCTTCTTGACCGCCCACTATCGCGACACGATCACTATCTGGCTCGCGGCGGCCAATGGCCACATTCCGCCTCAAAGCCGACACCGCATCTTTCGAGTCTCCAGATGGAGTCCGTCGTCTTTGACCGGTCCCCTCTGGCCGACTATCTCCGCGATGAGGGCCAAGAGGACGAAGCCGCAGCCTGGGCACCCGCAGACCACGACGTCTCGCCTCCTTCAAGCCCCGACTTCGCGCCCACCGGGCGGCCCATGGTCCGCTCAAGATACCGCAACAAGCCTCCTGAATCTCTCAAAGTAGACATCCCCGGGAGCGTTCTCAATCCCGCCAGAAGAAGCTACTCTGTACGACCTTCGCGCCTCCCCTTGGTTTCAGGTACCCGAAATGAGACTAACACACGTGTTCCCGCAGACGGCTGTCGCCTCCAGGATCGATCGCGCGGGCAACACCAAGTTTCTCGAGCAATTCCGATACACAATCGTCGCCTCGCAGCTTCTCAGCGGCCACACAATTCCCGGTCCGAACCAGGGGCAGTCGCGGGCTCTGCCAGCCGATGACCAGAGCAACAACCCTCTACTGGACCCGGCAGGCGCTATCGGCACCATAGCTGGAGCTTTAGCTCTCGCCTTTGCCATCAACTGGCTGAGTGCTAGCGGTAGCGGCAACTTCACAAAGAAGCGGATTGCTGTCTTCTTGATCTTGGCTGCGATTGGTGCAGGGGTCATCCAGGTATTCATGCGGCGGCAGTGGCTCAGGTACAGGCGGCACCAGGCGCTGGCCGAGGTGTCGGGTTTCGTTTCGAATGCACAGGAGTTCGACAGCGCTACGAGCGCGGCCATAGCTCTGATTCAGGAAGTGGAACTAGTGTCCCGCGGATACAGACTGTATGTTACTCACCACTTAACCTCGGTTGGTATGACATGGCACTGACAGCAGCTACCCAGGAGCGCCCCTCTGCCGCCCATCAGCCGCCTTGAGGACAGGGCCCAAACGCGAAGATGTGTTCGCTTGCGCAAGGCGCTCCGGACTTGCTTCGCCGATGCCCTCCAAGGCTATGAGCAGACATGTGACGTGGTCAAGGGGTTCTCGGAGCAGCTTGACCTGGAGAAATACTACGATATCTATGATATCAGCGACTTGGATATGTCGGATGCGCGTCAGGGCATAGCGGAACTCGAATCTGAAGATGCGGAATCACTCAGGACGCTCAAGATCTCTGCAGCGCGCTTCCACACAACGCGGAAGATGTTCCTCTGTGCTCTTCTGGCCATGGACGCCAATGGCGACAGCAACGATCTAATGAGGTGGACTACGGCTGTGGAGGCTCTTCGGACGATCAACAATGTCACTGCATCGAGCTATGAGCGGCTTAAAAATATTCTGAGCGAGGAAGAATGTAAGTCAACGTCATCGAGCGTTTCCGCATTCCTTAGCTCACAAGACCCAGCTTTTCCTGTCCCGCCGACGCCAAGAGGTCCCTTGACACCGGGGCGAGAACGCTGGAGAGGTCAACTGCGAAAGCTTAACGGTCTCTCTACCGGCATTCGTGGCCTACAGGCCAAACTCCAGCTCCTAAGAGAGGAGTCGGACAAGTCTCTCAACGAGTCTGACGACATCTCCGAACTGGGTTCCAACCTCATGTCCCAATACGACTCGATCGGTGTTGATCTGCGTGCCCTCATGCAGGCCTGGGAAGAAGGTCGCGCCGCCCTTGCATCCGGCATCGACCGCAACGAGAAACGCATCTCTTCCATCAGCACCCTCCTGTCCCCCGCCAGCTCCATCAGCGGTCCGACTGCCGTTGAAGAGATCACTGGTGGCACGGCTTCAGACGCCCTCAAAGCCCTGGTGGGTGAATCTGCCGACGTTAACAGCAACCCTGATATCGACGAGGTTTTCGAGGCCGTCGCCATGCCCCGACCGCGCAGCCTGCTGACCCGCGAAGAGCGTATTGTCAAGATGAAAGAAGAGCGCGAGAAACGTGAGGTCGCACGTGAACGCTCAGAGGCGAACAAGGGCATGCTGCGCGAGCTCGAGATGGTCATTAATCTCCGGCCACGACCGAGGACGAACACGACGCCCTCCCGCACGGCATCCTCGCGAATCGTATCCATGTAGACGGTCGACAGCACGTCTTTTTCACAAACAGGCCTGCCACGGCCATGACGAACATATGATCCCCTTGTCGTAACTGCACATTCCGCAGACTGCCCAGGAAGAATCGCGGGGCAACTCTTTCTCACACTCTCACTAAAATTTTCACTCTCCCGCCGCGAGGCATCAACAGTCACAGTCACGACCTAGAGTTTGTTACTCTTCTCTCATGTTATTCTGAAGTCACATTGCATGGTGCATTGACGGCGACTTCGCTGCGCCGTATCTTGAGGGCAGCTAAACAATGCGTCCCCATCCGCGCCCGTCATTTCTCGTTTGTGTTTCCCCTTTCTGGTCACATTCGTGCGTTTCGCATGGCATTAACGGGCGTCCGGCCTGCTATAATCCTCGTACGAGGTAGTACCATCAGGCTTTCTATTCTTTTGGCATATAGACCAGGGTGAGGGTGCAATCTGTCCTGGCGGAATATTGTTCACTTTGGACCCTTCATATGGACCACATAGCGGGCCTGTTTCTGCGCACTATGTGCAGCCAACGCCTGGTGTTGTTCGTTGGAAGCTGATGATTAATGAGGGCCGAACTTAGGTTGCACTTTGCCCGGACTCGGGACGGGTATACATAATCTAAACGCATATTTGAACATACTCCTTGTGGGACTCAGTTGCTGTGGTATACATTGAGCTTCCAGCTATTCATGCTATAGCTCGGCGCAGAGGTAGTCAACGAGGAAATGGAGCATCCGTTCGGAGTATACGAAATGGATTACCTGGGTGACGTAACTTTGACAGCCCTTGATACTGATTATTAGTTCTTGAGTCCATGAGCTTCCCCCTGGAGGCTTTCCACCCAGCTCTTGTCTTGTAGCTGTTAAAGACCGGACGCGCAACAAAACTCAGTCCAGATTGCTTGGTTATCCAGCGTCTCGGTGCTTCGAGCTCGAATAAGAACATGCTGTGCTGCTCTCATTCCTGGACACCTTCAGCCGGTGGCGGGATGAGCAATGCGGTGCAGCCCCAGGGTCAGTTTGAAATTCTTGAAGACTGTATCACATCACATTGCGCAAATCACCCCGTCCCCTTGATTTCTCCAGCCGTACGGCTCGCATCGGTCCGTCTTCCACAAGAAGGGAATTATTGTAAATGCAAGAACGTCTCGCACCTGGTTCACTTGATGCACCTTCCCGTCGCGCCTCACAGGAGCGCAGTTACGCAAATACCATCGAACTCCTCGATGAGAATTGCCACTCCTTCTTTATCGTATGCCTCTCAACTCCCTCAGTAGGCATGACGCCAACTCGCTGAGACGCCAACTCGCTGAGACGCCAACTCGCTGAGTGTCCCATCGCCTCCGGAAACTGCAACGTTCTGGCCTCAGCTCTAGGCTCTCAAATAAATGCGACGCTGACGCGGGCTCATGGCTGGCTCCGAAGTCAACAGCCAACGTTGACTCCATGAGTAAGTATACTTTTGCCACAGACATGATGATGGGAGAGGGCTTCTTGGACCTACAGAGCATCGTCAATTCGCAAGAACCACATACGCTTGGCTCGCCGCGCCGACTCTTTACCGTATGCAATATTGCATTGGCTTAGCTCAGGACAGTGATGGCCCACGTCCCGTGAGCATCGCTGCTCTGTGCCGTGAGCTGCTCCATCTCGTTTCGTCTAGTAGCCTCAGCTGATTGAGGATCCCCCGGTGCTAACGGACGGCTTGTGTACGCCAAGGACCATCACGAATGGCAGCGCAGCATGCCGGAGCTCGGCACGGGCTGTCAGCGCGCGCCGTTTTCGATGTATAAGTAGGCGATCGAGAGGCCTATTTTGGTCGTGCAAATGGAGTATGCACGCAAAAAGTCCATTTTCGGACTCGGTGAGCGTACATGAATGGGGAGGGCTCAGCCGGCTCAGGGTTGAGTTTACGTCCTTCACTTCTATGGCCCGGGCGAGGAGAGAGGCGAAGCTGCCCTACACAACCATGGTCAAGACGTGGCAAAGCATCGCCAGCTGCAGCTACCCAGGATGACAGCTTGGCCTGCTCAACTGGGACGGGCGTGTATGAGAGCACGGTCTGACTAGTGGCTTAGGCTGAAAGAAAGACTCGATGCAGCGAGTATCAAGGGGGACTTGGCCGTCGGGAATCACAGATCGGGGGAGGACGCCGATTATGGTCAGACAATGCAAAGTCGGGACTGCAGGATAGCCCGCCACCAACGCAGCCCATGCCGTGGTGCAACCTCGCCATACCAGGAGCCGGATCAAAGGCGCAAACATGGGAGTATTGGCGGACTGCTGTAACCGTAAAGCCACCCCCCTCTAGAGGTGGTTGACCTTGAGGGCGGCATATGGAAAATCTCTGTGCCCAATGGCGACATGAGGTGTGACCAGGCGCCGTTGCTGTGCCGCAGGAGCACATTTCGGCTGGCACACGTCTCGTCCCTCGAATACGAAAAAAATGCAACTTTGCGTCCTAACGACAGTTCGAGTCATCGGCCAGACGCATGGCAAAGATGCTGCCGCCCCAGGAAGCAGGCCCGGTTCGTTCGTGTGTACTTCGATGAGTAGGTGTACAACTGGTATGTTAAGCGTTGTCGGCACGGCCGTGCCGGAGGGCCAGTCCTGAAAGATGGCGAATTGAAGCTACTAATAGGCTAGCAGCAACTGAATGGTCTTCGCCCACGACTGTGCTCTCACAGCCGGGGCTGCCAGCCATGACCTCTCCCTGCTCATACCTAGGACGCGAGGGGCCGGGCGCGGTGCCTGGGCTAGCGTTGGCCATCAGGTGGACATCCGGCCCAAAGCCCCGGAGGGATCGGCGTTGCTTGTTGTGGCCTCCTGGTGCTCCTCTCAGTCTGGCAATCTGGTAAAGCACTGCAGTGCAGGTCTGCAGGTGGGTGAGGGTTCCTTGTACCGGAGAAGGAGATTTCTGTGACGATCATGGCTCCATCGACTGGCTTTTTAGCTACTAGTAGAACCCCGACGTCAAGTGGTCCACGAGCACAAGTGCACGAGGTCAGACGGTGCCCAGCCTGCCAGTGGGAAACGGCAAGCCGTCCCGTCAGGCGGTCCGATAGCCTGCATGCTCGATCCGCGCCGTCAGAAGTCATGGGCCTCCGGAAATTGGCAAAGCGCACGGGAGCCCGCGAGCCACGTAGTCATCGTGCCAGGGCTCCCTACTTTCCTCCCTCTTTCCCCGGGTGTTTGCCGGGGTCGTTCTGGAAGCGCTTGGCTGGAGGTTCCAGCCTTTGGGACCCTCGACGTGATCACATCACGGCCGCATGGCTTGTGAGACCCTGCTTTTCTCGCACACCTGTGTCTGAGTGAGGGACTGGAAAAGGGGGTCGAGACATTGTGTCGTCGGGCTGGTCTCGCTTCGCTCCTCGTGGCGCAATCCTGGGGCGCAGGGTGCTTCCATCCAAGCTGCGAATCAAGCTGAGAGGGAGAAGATACTTACAGACGCACCATACCGTCGTTACAGCTGTATGATGCACGCTATTTGAGCGCGCGTTCCTGAGACAGGGCCCGGCAACTAGGCGTGGTGCCTGTGGCCTGGGACTAGGACAGAAGCGTGCGTCGGTGAGGCAGGTCTGGCCCGGGAGTGGCATCATTCGCGTGCCAATATGGGCACCTCGAAAGTGACTCGGACATTTTTTTTTCTTCCTCCCGCGGCAATGCCGTAGTTGACTACCAGGAGGAAGTGGCACATTGGCACGCCACAGCCATGGATCAAAAGTGCGCCGTTTTGTTCATTCGGGACCGATTTGACTATCGTGGAGTCGTCAGTACTTACATAAATGGGAACCTGCTCCAACCGGCCCAGAACGGGGGACGAAGGACGACGGGACCGGGGTGGGTTAGGTTGTCGACTGCTGTAGCTAAGCTTGCACCACAGCGGGGTCAGGTGCTGGTAAGGTCCAAGTCTGGCGCCTATAAGCACTAAGGAACACCGCTAAAGCCGTTCGCAAACCTGCCGCAGCCTTCGAAAACGGTCAGGTCAGTGGACGGAGGGCCCCTGTATCGGGAAAGTGGAGTATTTCGGACCTCCTGACTGGATGAGGAGGTGCTCAGCCCTGCCTCCACGGAAAAGTCGGCCGGAGCCAATCTGGACTCTCCAAGGGCTTGGCAGGGTGCCCCTGTCGATACCCGCATCTTCGCCAATCAGGTGAGGAGCGCAATGGAGCTCTAATCTCGACTAGTATGCGCGCGTTCAGAGGACTGACTTGAACTGCTGAAGCGCTTGTATCTGGGCTCTGTTGGACGCCGCCGCTGACCACACAGCCCCTGAATACCACACTCATCAACATGAGCGCGCATGAGGGTATCCGTGAATCGCTGCAGGTCGAAGACAGAGGAGTGAGGGGATAGGTCACCAACGCAGTCCTGCGCGATGTGCTGTGCTTGGGGGAGACTGGCCTCAGATGGTATGATCATCATTCTAGCCCCTTACCGTGATACCCCGTCCATGGGCCATGATGGCATAGATGAGGAATGGCGAACAAACAACGGCCTACCCTGGACGGTTAGTTCCGACGTCTGTCTGGACGGATGTTCGGTACACAAGCACCGTTCCTTCGTTCCTTCCTGACGAACGGCGCCAGAAGTCCAAGTCATTTCTGCCTTGGCAGGCACGCCCCTCCCCCTGTTTCCCAAGTCCCAACGGCAGGTCCAGGCCCCACCGGACCTTTGCCTACACCCTCCTTCACCTCTTCTTCTTGCTCGCGCCTCGTGCCAGTCTTGCTTCTCTCTCTTGACCACCTTCGTCAACCTACACAGCCCGCTCGCCCTCCGCCCACGGCTTACTCTGGTCCCCTTTCGGCCCTCGCTGCCTGTCGCTCTTTACACACCTTTTCACTATATAGTCACTCTTTTGACCACTCTCTCGAGAAACCACTCTGTTTCCTAACAACCGAGATAAATAACAACCACGTACAACATCCCGCAATATCCAACATGCAGTTCTCCGCCGCCGCCGTCCTGGCCTTCGTCGCCTCCGCTGTTGCCCAGCTCAAGACGTCCGACGAGGCCAACCCCCTCTTCAACCCCATCTACGCTCCCGCCGAGAACGAGGAAGTCACCGCAGGCACCACCACTAAGATTGAGTGGACCACCCCGGAGCAGTTCGCCGACGTCAAGGTCACCATCGAGTTGATCGGTGGCAAGGAGCAGAACCTCCAGAGCTACATCACCACTGTTGCCAGTAAGAAGCGCCTTTTCTTTGATATCTCTTCGCATCAGTCAACTGACGCCCTCTAGCTGGCGTTGCCAACTCTGCCGAGTCGTACGACTGGACCATCCCCAGCGACATTGGCGGCCTCAAGTTCTACGGCCTCAAGATCATTTCCGAGGCCAACCCCGATGGTGACTGGCAGTACTCCAACCCCTTCAACATCCTCGTCAACCCCGATGCCGCCACTGCCTCCGAGACCGCCGCCAGCACCACCACCGTGACCACCGCTTCCGGCACTGCTACTGTCACCCTCTCTGTCGCCTCCGTTCCCTCGTCTACTACCGCTATTTCCACCTCCTCCGAGGTCGTCTCTAGCAGCGCCGTCCCTGAGTCCAGCAGCTCCGTCGTTGAGACCACGGTCGTCACCACTCTGAGCACCGTCACCTCTACGCCTGTCGCTGACAGCACCGAGTCTACCCCGGCTGAGGTTTCCGAGTCTGCTCCCGCTCTGGTCGACGAGAGCGGTGCCGGCCACGCCAAGGCCGGTATCCTCGCCCTCGCTGGCGGCCTGGCCGTTGCTCTCATGCTGTAGAACTCCTCTTCATTCGAAGTCGATTTTTGTCTTGTCATCTCTAGCATGAGCGAAGTGCTCGCGGGTAATAGGTGCTGGGATATGCTGTCTGTTGTCTGGATAGAAAGGAATTGAGCGCGCGTGGCAATGCGCCTACGGGTCATGTCTGCCTCATGCTTACCTTCCCTTCTGGCTTTTATTTCTCTCAAATGGGATCCATCATGCATCTGGTTCGCGGCCACGCCTTGTCCCCCGTGACAGGACGACAACTCTGTCATCCTGCACACGGTTGTTTTCAGTGGTCGCCGGGCGTTCTTTTAGTGCGAGATAATCATCCTGTCAATGTGGCGGGCAACGATTCGATTCATCTGTTCACCTATTGTTCCTCGGTGAAGCCGTCCTCTCCGTCTTGGGTATTCCCGCTGGTGAGGTCGAGGTAAACCGGGTTTCATCGGAAGCGATGGAGCCCTCAAGGCTCGAACTTCATTCCTCCGTGCACCAGTGACGCCACACCCGTGCCTCGCCTGCGTTTTTCCCCTTTAAGCCCCGCCCGCGCTTTGAATGAGGCGCGCGGCCCTGAGAGCCATTGTGTGTATTGCAAGCCGAAGCCGTTACGCATGTGGAGGAATGCAGCCCAGCCCGCCGAACCGCGTTGCCGCGGCGCATGACGAGTGCGCATGCTCGCCGAAGAATGATGCGTCTTGGTCTCAAACGCGGCTCTACTCACGCAAGACATGTCGATCACCTACTTAGTTGAACGACGGAGTGCACGCAGTGGCTGGTAGGGGTAGTGGGCGCATGTCTCTGTTCGTGCGGATCGGCCTCTTCTTGGCAACGTGGCCGTACAGAACACACAGACAGTGACGCTCAGCAGGGAGTGAGCAAGGGAGAGGAGGATCTGTCACAAGGGTCGCGTGGTGTCTCTGTCGATCGCACCATTCTTGCCAGTCCCGGCGGTTGGAGGCTTCGACACCTGCAATGTGCCGTATTGTGCCTTTGAGTGGGCGGTGCAGCTGATGGTCGACTGAGGTGATGGGGCCATTTAAGATCGGGCATCGGGACGGCATGCAGATCCCATGTCAGCTCGCGGGCGCTGATCACTGGTCACGGACGAGACGAGGATTTGGGGCCTCGCATTCCCGTTCTCCACGGCCGCCTCGGTTCAAGGATGGGCGGAAAGGAGCAGTGACCACAGCTTGTTCTTGCTGCCCAGCTGGATCAGCGTTTCGAACAGCTTGGCAACTGCCGAGGCCATCAACGACCAAGACCAACGCACTTGAGGGCATTCTCCGCGCCTTCTGTCGTACATTCAAACGCCGCGTCCAGCAGTCCCTTTTCCGGGTACCTTCCGCTATATCGCCTAATGGAAGCGTCGACGCGGCGGCCGCCAAGAAGCCATCGGGGCAGATGCCGGCGTAGTCGATCTCCCGCCCCGCAGGGGAATAACCTCCGAGACGAGCTGTTACGTACCTCCAGCTGTGCGTCTCCGCCGTCGCACAGTTACTGCACGTCAACTGGCCGGCAGCAGACCACACCCAGATGTAGATCCGGCAGCGACCCGTCCTTGTGTAGCGGGGGGCCCTGGGTCATGCTTTTACAAGGTTGGCTTCAAGACACAGACGACGCACCAAGGCAGGTAAACTAAATCGTAGCCCAAGTCTATTCACGTAGCAAAACAAGCATAAGAGGTAAGAGGCATCATCAAATTCCACATCAGGAAACATCCTTTTATGTAACCAAGCCGGAACACCATACAGGAAACACCAACGGTCCAAACATATCGACATAAATCCACCGTTCAAGCCCAAAATGCAAGCCACTCGCTATCAATGCCCACCAATCTGGCCCTTGGGTAGGGGCGGAATCCAGCAGACAGCCAGGTTGATACCGATGTGCATGCATCCAATCACCCACAAAGCCTTGGCGTAGTTGGTGCCGCCGTCCATGAAGCGGAAGATGACTGCGAACACGACACCGCCCAGGTTGCCGCCAGCGCCGGTCAGACCCGAGAGAACACCATTGGCATGGGGGTGAACGTGCGGAACGAGGGCAAAGTTGGCGCCGTTGCCCGCCTCATGGAACACGGCCATGAGGAAAATGAGGCCGATCATGGTGCCGAGGTCATGGGGGTTAAGCTTGCCAATGAGGATCAAGAGAATGCCGGTGAGAACACCGCAGACGCTGATCCAGCCTTTCTTCAGCCATAGGTTGCGGTTGCCGAACTTGTAGACAAGATCGCCTACCACGCCACCGAGGGGGCGGGTCACAACGTTAAGGAAACCAAACATTGCAGCCCAGTTGGAAGCGCCCGTCTGGCCAAGTTCGGGAAAGTTCTTGAGGTAGTACGATGACAGGATCGAGTTGATGGCGAGCTCACCACCGAAGGAGCAAGCGTAAGTGAGAACGTGGAAGATGGTCTGAGGAGAAACAGCGACCCGCAGAGACTCTTTGAACGAGGGCTTCACGACCGTCTCGCCCTTGGCGGTCTCAAGCATCTCGGTCGGGGACATGGTGGCCTCCTTCTCGTTTCGGGGGCTGTTCCTGTTGGAGCCGGCGCTGTTCTTCTCCATGTCGGAAGTGTTGCCGGCATCGATGCCGGCACCACGGTCTGTTATGCCGCCAGGAAGATCGACAACCGTAGCTTCAGGAGAGGACTGGATGCCCTGATCCCGGAGATTCTGTTGGAAGTGAAGGTGGCGCTCATCCCACTTGCCGGTGGGAGTGTCTTCACAGCAAAGGAGCAGGCCAATGCCACACGCAATGATGCAAATGAGAGGAACGATGAACGTCAGACGCCATGCGACCCCAGACGGGTATCCATGATAATGGACGAAGGCATCGTAAACGGCAGGCATGACGAAATAAGTGACGCCGCCACCAGCGTTGCCCCATCTAAACCGGTCTCAGTACTTGATTAAAGCTGACGTGTTGGAAGAAGAGAACTCACCCTCCAGCCAAGGCGTTGGCAGTTCCGACGATGTTCTTGTCGAAGAAGCCAGTACACCAGACCTGGCAGGGAACGAATGTGGCACCGAGGATACCGATGAAGAAGCGACTGATGTACAGGCCAGTGGCGTTCTTGATCAAGGGGGCAAGTCCAACCGGCAAAGAGCCGAGAAGGAGAAGGCCACCGAAAACCCAACGGGAGCCAAATTTGTCACATGCAGGGCCGGCAAGCAGGCGCATCAAGAGGGTAGAGGACAGAGAAACAATGTTGGAGTTGGCGACTTGAACCGGGGTAAGGTTGAGATCCTCGCGGATAGAAATGGTGAGGAGAGGAGGAAAGGTGTACCATGCCCAGAACTGTGTATTTATATGTGAGCTGGCTGCCTACGAGAAGTAATTCGACGGGAAGATACTCACGGCAATCATGAAACCCAGCCAACTAAAGAAGAAAACAGCACCGTATTTGTTGAAGGGGTTCAGGACCGGCACGCTGCGTGCCTTGAGGTTGATAGGGTTGACCTCAGGGGCCCGCCACATAACCGAGAGCTGCATCGTGGCTCGAGCTGGGCGTGGTCCGTATGTGTGGACTAGTGTATGAATGATGTAGGTGGAATGAATACGTCGAGTAGTGACGGTGAGGCTGCACGAGATGCCGTCGCTCTGGGTGGAAGGTGCTCCTCGTTGGGCAGCAGGCTACTTCGTCTTGTTGTGGAGTGATCTGGATGAGGAGAAATGAGTTCCAGCTCAAGTACTCTGAAGCTCCTATATAATGCTCGTGTCGCGTGCAAGTCGCGAGCGTATCACTCGTGTAAGAAGGCCAATTCAAACATCTCCGGGAAGAGCAACGAAATCTGGGCCGCTAAACCAGACTAGACGTTGCGGAGAGTAGTTCCCTGTCGACCCAGGTGGGACAGAGGCTAAGAGATAGGAGCGTAGCTGGGACCGGAGAAGCTCGACCTGCGTCGGGCTCGACTGCGTGGCCAGGGGTTGGGTCTGCGGCAGTTGGGAGCAGGGAGATCCAAAGGCGGGCCGACGGTGTGCTGATCGCTGATAACAGAACCCGTCCGCGGGGGCGCTTGGTCTATAAGCACTGATGGAAGCTCAATGACACAATGAACCCCGGCGTGCATGCGACTGCAAGGTGTGTTGCTTCAAGACAAGAAAAGGGCCGCGAACTCTGTTCAGCTCGGAGAAGCGCTTTTCAAGGCTGGACTAGGTCGCAACTGTGACTTCTGTCGCAAGTAGCGTCAATGTTGAAGGGAGTATGTAGACAGCTGCAGAGATGGTTTGAGAGCCGAGCGAGATAGTCGCAATAGTTGAGCGCAAAGCGTTGGTGTGTTCAGGGTCGCCGAGCACAAGTGTGACTATCGAGATATCAATCTGAGGCCAGCAATGCTGATCGTAGGTTGGTAAGTCGTGCAAATTCGGTGGACCGAGAATTTCGTCACTCGCCTGACCCCAGGCCGAGTGCAGTACGACGGTAGCACTTCAATACCTAGGCACCTTCGAAGCTGGCAAGGAGCGACTCGTCCACAAGGGGCAATGAGCATGTCGCCCAGCCCTGGCAGGGATAATGCGCCCTGGAATGCTATCGATTGGCTGGAGGAAGGGTTCGACACGTACGTCTACGCATCAATGGCCCGTTCACGAGCTTATCGACACCAGAGGGAGCCTGAATTAAGGGTGCTGGTGTAGCTCAGAAGCAAGATAAAGATGATGTGCCGTTGGACGGTGCCCCACTCTTGCCAAGAGATAAGCTCTGCAGAGCTTCTCAGTGGTCGAGAAGGTCCAGAGAGAAGAGATGTCGACTCCTCTGTCTTCCGCCCGTAGCTATTACATCTCCGCGGATGAAGGCTCTGACGAGGTTGTTGATGGAGTCCATGCACGTAGGGCTGAAGATATGCCGTTGATGGAACCGATGGGGTTTTGCGTTAGCAGCATCGTAGATTGCCGGGGCTTTCTCTGGAGCAATGTCGGTAATAATGGAGTCTTGGCTGTCGCGTCTGTTGAACTATCATCATTTGGCTGGATCGACCATGCGGCGATGACCGTACACCCAGGTGTCACGGCGTCCTTCTTTTGGCATCGTACATGTTGGGCCTCGATCGTGAGAGTTAGATCGTAGATCCCCAATGCGGACGCGCCAGTAATTTCGTGGTATGCGTGTGTTGACTCGGGCGAGGGAAAGATAAGGTTGTGCGGCTGATGCTTGTCGTCAAGGCCAAGGGTTCAATGCCAAGTGAGCTTGGCAGGATTAGATAAGCAAGACACAGCGCCCCTTGTCCCCCAATCCCCGTCCTTGCCCCGGCTGCCGGGCCCTCCTCCAGCCGGGGAAATGTAGGCAATCGGCATCCTTTTCTCAACCCCAGAAAAGCAGGTACTTCAATGGCGACCTTCTTTCACAGTGAATTGCCAAACCTGTTAGCTCCTCGTCGACTCCTCTCGCCGAAAGGACGCATCGCCACCTCGGAAATGTCATTCTAGATAACACGCTGATATCCTGCGGGCGTTTCAACCATCCGTCGGCGCCAGCACGTGGGAAGGTGGAGGCTCAAGTCTGCTCCGAGGAGATGCAAGATTCGAGCCCCTAGGCGCGGCAGTGGCGCCCCGACCCACTGGTCGGGAACAGTCTGGAACTTGGCTTGTTAACTTGTCCACCTACCTTTTGTCAAGGAATATCAAGAGCAGCGCGAGAGCGATACTGTACTGCTTGGCCTAGTTGCCCACGGTGCGATGGTTGTGATTTGGTCTGGATGCGGAGATGCGGGCCTCGTCATTATCTATTGTTCTTGGCCAGGTCGATGTGGCTGACGTCGTGGCTCGCTACGTCTCCTGTTGGGAAGCGGCTAGGTAGATAAGGATGTGGTTGGCGTATTGGACATACGACTCCACGGATCACACCCGTACGCTGCACCGTACCAGCACCGGCTGGAGAATAACAGTGTTTCAAGAGAATCGTCAATCGACCTGCGTGGTTTGGTTCTTTATTTACAATATGATCGGCTCGGGGACAGCTTCTGAGGCCACAATCAACGGCAAAGTTCACGGTTTCCTTCCTTCAACTGGGGTTGAGAGTTGACTGGTCTCGGATCCCGCTCGGTCGTGAAATTCATTGGTGATCCATGGCTAGGGAATACTCACTTTATACGTTCCGGACCTTCTCGGGTCTCGTCTCGTCTACAACGGGTACAATGACTGTTATGCGCTCCGAGGACATGGGAAGAGGCCATGAGAAGACGACTAGAGGACCGACGAAAATACTTGTAGACGTAGGTGTGGAGAAGTCCTTGATGACCAGAATGTTCCATTCGGGAGTGTCATGCTCGCTGACCAGGCTGTTCGCCCCCGGGAAAGCCACACTAGCTTCCAGCTTCCAGATGCTTATTCTCCTAGGCCGACCTAGTAAATACAGCATGAACGGAACAAATTTTAGTTGGTGTCTTGTTAGCTAAGTACCCAGGATGCTTAACGGTCGAGGTATGCTGACCAGGAAGGAGTCGAGCTACAGCAGAGGTCACTGAAGAGTCATCCTGTCAAGGAGTAACCAAGCTGGCTAGTAAGTAAGTCAGCCGGTATAGAGGCAAGTTTAGACCTCTCCATGATGAAGGCCACAATCATTGCCAAAGTCGCTTGGCCTGAAAATCTTTTGGGTGGTCCTCACTGAAGTCGGCTCGTGACACCATCCGGCCACGAACTACATAAGATAGCTCGAATGCTGCTCACCCCGGGGACGCTCGGTCAAACAAATCAAGCGCTTCCCCGGATCGAGTCTAACCCCTGAATGACGGGATCCCAAACCACTCTCAGGCCCGCATCACCGTACTCATCCCGTTATCGGTAAAGGGTGATTGGGAAAGGTTACAGCACACGAGTTCTGAATCTTTCACCTATTCGGAAACTTCTACTCGTTCAAGCTTGAAGCACCGACGGGCGAAAAGTTGTCAACTGCAGGTTGCTCGATGGCAGAGGTGGAAACTCTTGCCCGTCATGCTACGGTCAGCTGGCTGGCAGTTAGCACCTAAGTACTGAGCAGTTTTCGTGCGACTCTTAGTCACTGCACATACTACGTGGTGTAGATTTACCCTCGTAGACAGGAGAAGATCATGTTTGAGCTGTATCGGTCTCGATGCTCGGTTCAGTAGCAATTGAGTATAATAAGTATACCCAATGTTTCATCATATAAGCTTACTAGAAGTGCCTTCTTCATGAATTGTGGCGCACAAAGTCTTGTCGCCTTCACGGTTAAAATGATGCTGCCAATACAAAGGACGTATATGGGCCCCGGCAGGATGAAGCCGGTGTTGTGAAATGTCGTTGCCCCCTGCACCCCCATTGATCCGAGCACACAGAATCAATTCTTCACTGCGATCTCAATGTGATGCATCGTACTTTGGCGATGATAGCACGGAACCGCCTCTCGCCTTCCATTAAGGGATCGCACTGCGTGCCTGGGCACCTGTGAGTCGGCGCGTGAAGGTAGGGTAAGACCGTGTCCGTACCTGCAAACATCATGAAGTCAGGCCTAGCCGGATCCGGGCACCTCAAACAACGTCGAACGGAAAGGATGGATGCACCAAGATAGTTGTGGCAATTGCTTCCATTTCTCACAATGGCTGCGGAGTACGTAAGAACAGACTTACCCCGCCATCCATGGGGCTGCCAAACGTCATTCAGCTACCCCCAAGCTTCAAGCCCCGATCCGATGCAACATCATCTCCTAACACAACTACCAGCCTCGTGCTCATAGCCCCATTGCAAAACCACACACGCCTATACTATTCTGCCTTCGCGCATCAACCGATCTCCCGCCATGGACTCCGAGATCACTGAATTCATCACGTTCACTCTCAAGAACCCCGACAACCACCCATCCGCTTCCTTCCAGTCAGTCACCACATCTCTCGCCGCCGTCTCCGGCGTCCTAGCCCTTCACCACGGCAGCCGCATCGAAGACCCCGCCACTCACCTTCTCGTCGTACGCTGGTCCTCTCATGACGCCTTCTCCGCCTTCTCCGCTACGGAGTCTTACACCCCTTGGCTTGCGGATCTCAAGGCCTTCGCCACAAATCCCAGCTTTTACCAGGCTCGTCTGTCGCCCTCTGCCGCCCCGGTACTCGATGCGCCGTGCACAGAGGTCCTGGTCGCTCACGGTATCGAGAAGCCCACTTTCCCCGAAAATCTGGCCACCTTCTCGTCGAACATGTCCGAGGGCGGCCGAGCAGGGTCCATGAAGGGCTGGCACGCCAATGCTCACGGCGAGGTCACGACGAAGATCTCCAGCGAGGTTGATGGCGAAGCAGCTGATGCGGCCGTGCTACTCGTCGGCTGGGACAGCAAGGACGATCACGAGGCCGCCAAAGCTGTTCCCGGACGTGAGTAATCCTTGAGTAAATGCCAGAAGGGGTTCCGGTGCTAATCAAGTCTAGCTATCCTGGACAATATCGAGCTCATCCGCAAGGGAAGGAAATCGATGGTCATGGCAAGTTTCTACCGCACACCTAGCAAGCTCGGCCTTCCTAAGGTACTTATGCTAACTGAGTTATTCTGCAGTACCACACAAATTTGGAGAAGGTGCTAAGCTAAAGATGTCTCGACATGCGTGAAGGAGCATGCTGCTCATCAGAGACCTAATACGGGTTCTCTAGGACATGGACTGACTGTATGACAAAGAGGTTCATTCAACAATCCGGAATGGTGTAATGGTCAACATTTGTCGCTCTCATCCTCATCAGGTGATGGCGCCGACAGGCTCGGGGTTCAATTCCCCGTTCCGGAATTCCTTTTGCCCTAGAAGGGGCATGGTTAATTTTTGACCTCTAATTGCCGGCCCCCTCACCATGATATAGCAGTACTCAGGTCAGTTCTTGAAATGATCACTGTATTTTTGGGCGGTGAGTATAGGCCGGACACGTGACTTACAGAGCTGGACGCGTGGACACATGCATCATAACCGTATTTGCTACGGGCTGGGTTACGCAGGCAACCTTTGCTGCTCGCTTGAGGGTCTCGCATTCAACGGTGTTGCCCGCCCCGTGTCTTCGCCGGAGCCTGCCTGAGACCGCATCACAGAAAGGCACCACCGACGTCCAAAATCAGCATGTGACAGCATAGCTATTAAAAGATAATACCACTCCTAAGATCACTTGCTTCCGCCTCACCACCTGTACAAGGAACCACAGAGATGACTAAGTGCATCGCCTATTCACTATTTTCCCACCCGAGAAACTGCATTTTCTGCAAGACCTGGGTGATTACGCCGGGAAAGAACAAAGAGAAACCAACCGTCGGTTAGTCTGGCCGGCGCCCCAGTGGTGATATCGTCAACAGAGAGGTGAAAAGTAGGAAAGTGAAACGAGAAACAACCCCAGAATCCCACTCTTTCTTCGCCCTTAACCACAATGAAACCCGATTCGAAGCTAGAGAGATTCGTCAGTGATTCATAAGTCGTGAGCATTCTTAGATGCGATGCTTTTCCGATTCTATTGCGACGCGAGGGTCAGTAGCCGTCCAAACCATATAACAGGGGCAACTAAGTCTCACCAAGTCGGGAGTACAGCATGTAGAGTGCCATGCGGTTGGTCTCTTCAGTGCCAGAGATCGTCACAAGGCGCTCATTGCTATTGTCTTGGGGCTCGTTGATCTTGATGACACTGCCGCTGATCTGACGGATTTCGTTGATTTTCTGGCCACCCTTGCCGATGATGGCGCCGACCATGTCGTTGGGAATGTAAATCTGTTGCGTCAGCGGGGTGCCAGCAACGGCGCCACCGCCATGCATGGGCTGGGCGGGGTGCGCGCCGTGAGGTTGGGGCACAGGAGCAGCTCCGTGAGGGGGCATGTGGGCGCCGCCTGCCGGACCACCGTAGCCACCGGGCTGGGCGCCATAGTGCACAGGCACGGCAGGATTGGCGTGTGCTGCGTGCGGAACGCCGTAAGGCTGACCGGCACTGTAGGGAGCCGGCGGCATCGGGTGATGTTGATGATGCTGTCCCCGAACATCGTGTCGTCTGCCGTAGTTCTCCCGGTTGCCGTAGTTGCCAGTGGTGGGCTGAGGGCAGTAAGGGACCACTTGCATGCCGCCCGGGACGACTCCAGCGGGACCGCCGCTTCTTGTGGCGTATGCGGATGCAGCAGGGCCTCCAAATCTGTCGTTCAGTTGCTCGAGCAGCGTGCTTCCGACGTAGTAGGTGGCGATGTGAACGGCATCTGCGACGCCCATAACGACGAGTGACCGCTCAGTCGACATTGGAAGACACGAGTCGGAGGCGTTCAGTCTAGCGCCGGATGCTTCCTGAATCTCGCGGATGCGAGAGCCGCCCTTGCCAATGATGGAGCCGATAAGAACATGGGGAATGAGAAGTCGGAGGGGGTACGTCTTAGATTGGGCACTAGATGGCTCGGCAAGGGGCTCATTGTTGAGGGTCCGGATGATGAGACCGAAAGCCTGTCACGGAATGATCAGCACCTGAATCAGGGTCGAATCTCGAACAGGGAGCTTACCTTTGCGGCGGCGTCTACGACACCACTGACAGTCAAAATACGCTCCACAGCGCCCTTCTGGTAGTCGCTAACCGTGCACTTGGCACCAGAGAGTTTGCGGATGTTGGAAACGTTCTCCCCGCCCTTGCCAATGACAGTGGCAGCCTCGGGGCTTGAGATGACAGCACGAATGTGGATCCAGGCAGTTTCGTCATGGGTCTGGGGGTTGTTGGTGTCCGATGCGGGAATAGCACTCGCGACATGCTTGATATCCTCGGCAGCTGCCGTCTCCGTCTTCTCGGGCTTAACACCGTTGGTGTCCTCTTCGGCGGGAACATCAGGCTTCGCGACCTCGACACTTTCATCGTCGTCGGGCTTTTCTGCCATCACGACTTCATCGTCATTCTTCAGAATCTTGTCTAGAGCGGGACGCTTGGCGTCGGGCTGGTCGTTGCTTCGGCTCGGGGAAGACGTTTCCTCAAGGGGACGCTTGGCCGAGTTGGCGGGTTGGGTGGGTGAAGCCGACATGTTGTTGAGCTGGTTGTTAACTGGTCTCACTCAAGAGCTCGTCAGGTCGTTGGTAGGACAAATGTCTTGTATTGGCCTATCTACACCAGGGAGGTTTTCAAAGAAAACGGGCTGATGTAGTGGCGCGATTGGTAGAGGATGCTCCGGGAAAAGAGCCTGATGCTGTTGGTGAAGTGGTAGTATGGATGGTGAAGAGAAGGTTCGAAGGGATCGAGGAGTCGGAGGACAAAGGCTGAGTGATGGTGGAGCAGAGGAGTTGATTCGGACTTGAGAGGCAGGGACCTGATCTGGTGGTGAAGGCTTCGTGATCTCGACTGAACGCACGTGCTCGGTAGCGAACCCAAGTGACCCTCGGTATCAAGATGAATCGAAGCGCGCGCGCGGGGACAGGCGGGAATGTTGGGACAGGAGGCAAGGAGGAACGAAGGGAGCCTGACGATAAACGAACGAGTCGAACGGGTCGCGAACGTCGATGCTCAAACCTGTTGGGCTGGCAGGAAGCCTCTCAGACTCAGGTGAGGTGAGATAAACGTATGGCACAGCTTCTGGAAGCTATTCCGACGAATTCGCAAAGTGCTGCTCGAGCAGGGAGATGCTTGGAAGGTTGCGGTCTGGGGAAGCTGGTCGAGCTTTGAGAACGACTTGGACCCAACAAGGACTCACGCGGCTGGGCTGAAAGGGGAGAGTCTGCAAAGCAGACGGGCAGCGGGCTCAAGATGGGAAATAAATGGAAATACCCAAGGTGGTTGATGGAAGAGGGTTGGATGGACGGGAAGGGAAGATGGGGGAATTGGGTCCGGGGGGGCGCGTGTTAGAAGGGGTGATTTGTCTCGTCGCAGTTTGGGAAAAGATGCTCGTTCGCACGAGGCCGCTGAAACGATCCCGGAGAAAAGATCGACCATGGCACAGGCAATAGCCGTATGCACGGACCAAGCACCCACTGACGGCTGTTGGGGAAGCGGGAGGCTGCAGGCTGCATGACACAGTCGATATCTTTACAAACACTGTATGGAGTAATCACCCTGTCCCTTACTGAGGTAAACCACCACAGCCAAGTAACAAGGTCAGGGGACATCTCATAATCCTATTGGCTTAGAGGACGGTATATTCGCTTCGCACCGTGAGCCAGAGGCATGTTGCTCGCTGAAGACAACCTGGAAGCTCATCAGTCCAACATCATTCTAGGGGCTCTCTATTCATCTCCGCATCAGATCCAATCTGGATAATAGGATCGTCTCCCGAACTGATCAGTCTCCGCGATCATCTCCCTCGCGCAAATTCAGGGCCATCCAGCCAGCACTAAAACTAGCTGGCGCGTTTTGGCGTTGCTCACGGACATCCGTATTGCATCAGCGGTGCCCCGAAACGGGTTTACCACTAACTTCAGAGATCCCCCTTGTTTCGTTTCCTGCCAGAGACAACTTCAGCAACAGCCCGTCTCTCGTCGCCACAATATTACCTGCTAGATGGAGGATGTTCAAATGAACCCGACAGGCGCGCGCCATACATTGAGTGTGGAGCAGAGCCTTGATGAACTACAGAACAAAATTAGGGACTATCAACAAGAGCTTTCGGAGGCATGTTCTTCGCCCCACCATTGAAGAACTTCAGGCTTACGATGCTCAGTTGCAGCACAATGGCCGGGCCTCGGTTTCTACGCTGTCAAGTTCACGAAGAGCCCCATTCGAGATAATGAGGAAAGCATTCGAGGACGTGACAAAAGACGCGCCGTTCATGCCCTCTGCGTCCTCAGTACTGCCGGCTCTTTTGGCGCTGCGCAAGTCACATCAGACCATCGCCGAGTCAAAGACATACCTAGTCTCGCAGCAAGCGTCTATCGACGAGGCTTACAGACGCCTCGAGGATGAAAGGGCAAGTTTGGCTGATCAGCGCTCACTGACCCCTGCCCTGGAGAACCGCATCATTTCTCTAAAACAAGATGCGGTCAATATGATGGAACTTGAGCCTGAGCAGGTTGCCCAAGAGGCTTTGAACGAGATGAAGCAGAAGAAGGAGAAATACGACAAGGACACGACAAGACTGTTCCAGGATCTCAACAAATTCGTGGACAGTCACCTCGCGGCACAACTGGCGGCTGAGGACCTGGGTGGACCCATTGTTGGCGACCGCCTGGATATCGATTCGAGTGACATTATTGCGGGTTTCAACGCCCAAGGTCGCCCGAAAAAAGCACCAAGGAAGGCCGACGATGACAAGCGACAACGCCGGCTAGAGGAGGTATGGGGTCCTGCCTTCGCAGACCGGGATCTGGATGAGATTCCGGACGAGACGGCGGCCGCGGGACATGAGCTGCGTGACCTCACGGAGGAGCTGCTAAACAGGTTGATGCAGTCGGGCGGCGACTCCACGGCAGCCTACGTGACGCTGCCCAAGGAGACTGCTGCTGCGCGATTTCTAGTCAGATCCAAGGTCGCGCAATTCCACCCCAGGGATGCAGCGAGGATCAAATTGATCGACTTTGGCAAGGAGTTGGATGACTAGAGGGAGGGGAGTTGCGGTGCAGGACATGGCGATCTGAGCCTTTCGGACGCCGGTCCTCCGAGGCGGCATTGTAGATCGGTGACAGGACGGCACTCGCGCAGCTATTCACGAGGTCAGGACAAGGCGACATGGATCTTGGCGGCGATCTTTTCTTCGATCACTTCGGAGGCGTCGTCATCCTCCGTGAGAAGCATCATGAGGTCGACTACAGTAATATCAGCGACATATGCATGCCAACGCGGGATCTCTCGTCACAGTGCATTCTGTATGCACCACCGTCTTGCACGTGCTCATGTTGAATCTGAAGACGCGAATCTGTGTAGATCAGGCCGAAGACGCCCCTGAGGCCAACTTTGGTCCGGGAAAGGGGGAATCCCCCATCTTTATCCCCACTATCATCGGTCTCATTGGCCAGCGCAGCTACAACTGAGTGTCGCGTCTCGACCTCTCTAAGTACGCGTTTGGTCGCGTCACCGCCATATCGATCCACAGGCATCATAGAGCTATCACCACAATACAACCTGTTCTGCTCCGTAGACACTCAAGTGCCCCTCTATACGATTCCTGGATACTTCTCGAGGTTCGTAATGTCAACTGCCGAATCGGTCACGTCCCCTCCGACCTCCCCCCCTGCAAAGCGTGTCAAGACCGACCAGACTCCCCTCAGCCCCGGCGGAACAACCTCGATCCTCAGCCACACAATCGCAACCCTTGCTACAGAAGATCCCAAGATGGCTGCCGCTGTCCAGACCCCGCGTCTTCTGGTGAAGAAGCTCTCCGACAAGGCGCGTCTCCCCACCCGTGGCTCTGCCTTCGCTGCCGGCTACGACGTCTACGCCGCCAAGGAAACTACTATCCCCGCACGGGGCAAGGCCCTTGTCGATACCGACATTGCCATCTCAGTGCCTGCCGATACCTGTGAGTGCCCTTGATGCATACATGCGATGACCACGCTTCCTCGATACACGGACAGCTGCTAACATCGGGCCCTAGATGGCCGCATCGCCCCCCGATCCGGACTGGCCTCCAAGCACTTCATTGACACTGGCGCCGGTGTCATTGACGCCGACTATCGCGGACAAGTCAAGGTTTTGCTCTTCAACCATTCCGACAACGACTTCCCCATCGCCGAGGGCGACCGCATTGCCCAGCTGATCCTTGAGCGCATATACACCCCCGACGTTGTCGAGGTGACGGAGCTCGAGGAGAGCGTCCGCGGTGCCGGTGGCTTTGGTAGCACCGGTATTGCTCTGGAGAAGCAGGCGTGAGAGTACGGGGTGTGAGGAAGTGTTGGAGTATCGAGACAAAAGTACTCTGACGTAGTGGACACGTGATATTATTACAAGGACCCTGGGGCAGAGAGTCCCATCTAGAAAAGGCCCAATGAATTATGACATGCATGAGCTGTATCCATTTCGTCTACCTGCGATGCACTCTCCTTTGTACAACGCCGTCTGGTTCGCGGACACCAGCCAAGTTGGCTCATAACTTCTTCGCCTTGTACTCAACCACAGGGTCCCGCAGGCTCGCTAAATTTCTCACAAGCTTCAGCTCGGCGCTCTTGCTCTTCGCCAGGTGGGCTTTCCTCTCGTCCATCTCGGTCGCAACGGCCGCCTGCGTCGACGGCGCGGCCATACCCTCTGCCGTCTTGGCAAGGATCTCATGCATACTCGCCAGGACCATTTCTGTAGCCTTGGCAAGAGGAAGATCAAGGACGGGAACATCGTCGCCACTGAGCCAGGAGCGTTTCTGGCCAAGGGCCTCCGAGGTGGAACCTTCCCCGAAGATAGCCTGTCGCATGCGCACGGTAGTCAGGGCCGCGAACATGTCACCGGTGCCGCTAAAGTAGCAGTCGATGGCGGGGAAGACGATCTGGAACAGACGCGGGCGGCGATCAGAGGTCATGGAGGAGCCGACAACGGACAGGTGGCCGGCGGGCTGATCGGGCAGGGTGACCGATGTGATGATGACGTGGGGAATATGGAAGCGCTCATGGAGAGCAGAGATGGCGGCTTTGAGGGAGGCCATGTCCTTGATTTCAACGCCGGACAGTAACCTGCGGCATGTCAGCAACATTCTCGAATCGTGATACGGAACGTCTTGGGGCCTTACTCGGCTTCGAACTGGTTCGGTAAGATCAGATCAGCGTACTCAACAAGAGCCTGGTAGGCCGGCACAACTTCCTCTGCAACGTATAGTCTGCCATTATCGCCCATCACGGGGTCAAGAACCCAGAAAAAGCCCCCCGGTGACGATTCCGCGAGCGACTTTTCACGGAGTTCCTTGCCGATCTTTCCGACAGCTGCGACGGCCTCCGCACCGGGTATATACCCGGATAGCATCATATCGAAGTCATCAAGATAAGACTGCTTAAGTCCCTCGAAGAGTGACGATATCTCCTCCGCGGTGACTCTGCTTCCTGTCCATTGCTTGTAGCCAGTGTGGTTGCCTAGGCAGGTTAGCTTCCACCGTCGTACGAGTCGCTCATGATGCTCACTGAATTGAACAGTGTTTAGAGCCGATACTTCGCAGCCCATAGATTGAAGCGTGAATACTGCGATCTTATTCCCAACATTTCTATGCGAATGTTACGACATGCTCGCAACGATCACTCCCACAAGCATGCTCACCCTGAGACAACCTAAAAGCATTGTTAGAACGGGCCTTTCTCTTGCTCCTTGTGGGATGCTCACATGACTGGCCACTGCGAGAACCCGCGTCTCGGGGACCGGCAATGCGGAAGCCATTGGACGGGTGCCTTTTCTCTACGCTGGTGGTCGCTAGTCGTGGAGTGCTACTTTAGGTATCTGGCTGGGGGTGTCGACAGTCAGACAGCGGATTTCAGCAAGAGTATGAGCCACAAACACGGGTTGCGAGCAGTTGGACCAAGTGAATGACTGCGCAATCTGAGAACAAGCGAAAGTGGAACAGAAAGTCAATTCAGAGTTGTTACTAGACCTCAAAAGTATGACTGATACTCGGGAGGAGACACGAACTAAACCTGCCCGGCGCCGGTGACGTCCGGCTGGTTTGGGCCTTTTGCCCCGTAATTCACTGAATGCCCCGCACTAGCACCAAAATGGCATCAAGTGCCCGACCCAATGTGTACCTTACAGACCGGCTTACTTGGGTCACGTGTCGTGTCACGACGGGTGCTCCTCCGTCTGTCATCACGATCGCCACCCAACACACCATAGGCCAACTTCTTTGCAACCGCCAAACGACATCACAGCAGCAAACATGGGCAAAGTTCACGGATCTCTCGCTCGCGCCGGAAAGGTCAAGTCTCAGACCCCCAAGGTAAGGCTCCTCAGCGACTATACATGCCATGGGCATGGATCGTGATGAACTAACCTCTGGTGCAGGTCGAGCCGGCTGAAACCCCTAAGACGCCCAAGGGCCGCGGCCACAAGCGCGAGCAGTACACTCGCCGCTTCGTCAATGTCACCACGGCCCCCGGTGGCAAGCGCAAGGTATGTCCATCACTGGGTGATATACACTATGAGAATATAGCTAATCATTGCCCGTCCAGATGAACCCCAACCCCGGCTCGTAAGCCCTTCGATGTTCAAAAGTGGACATGATATCCCTGGTTGCTATTGGCCTTGACTCGACGCTACCTTCGAAGAGGTTGAATATGCGAGTTGAGCAAACGGGCTAAATGATCGGGACCGTATAAGTGATGCGCGTATACCCCTGTTGGCGCTGGATTATGGCACGAAAGCATCGACGACCCGAATAGACTCGGTTTCCCGGAGTGCGGGTGATCACCCCCCAAATGCATGTGACAGGCTGTGGCAAAGTGTTGTTCATTATCATCAAGTGCATCGATACGTTTCCTCCCTTCCTGACTACCCATGGACCTCGTGACACATGAGCCCTCAGCCTTGCCACATGAACGCGATGATCCTGACTACAAAATGACGCGCAGGGCGGGCCAGTTACCCGCTCGTCCCAAACCGTAATAATTCCCAGCCAACGCCGGCAGTACGCATGCTCATCACACCTTTTTGCCACCAAGGGCTTACTCCTCGTCGCCAATCTACGTGTTGTCAGTGTCGTGAAGCTAGGGTTGCGCAAGAAAAGGCAGACCTTGGGGGCGAGATAGAACCGCAGGTAGCTGTTCGAGGCAAGTGTGTACTCGACAAGAAGCGGCACCTCGTTGGAGAGGCAGACCTTGACAGTCTTGGACAGGCCCTGGGCCTTGCAGAAATTGATGAGGTACTTGAGGGAGAAGGTCAGGGCGACGGGCTCGGAAAGCTCGATCTCGACATTGGTCTCAGGCTTATCGGCGCTGGTCGTTGTTCGCAGGGTGACGGATCCGTTGCCAATGTCACCGTTGCAGGAGAACTTGACGCCGTCCTTGCTCGCATCGATTGTCACTGAAGTTGGTGCGTTAGCCAATTGGGAGGATGTAACACACTTCACTCCACGGATGCCTACCGGACTCGCTCATGGCACCAAGATCAGTGCAGATGCGCTTGAATTCCGCAGAGGACATGCTGATGGTTGCAGCATAGTCCGTTTCAGGGATACCAAGATGTTCTTGGTCGATGTCCATGAGCTTAAGGTCATACTCGCCAATACGGTCCTTATCGGCGCTCTCGAATTGGAGGTTCAGGCTGTCGGGTGCATCCTCGGCCTTGAGGGTGAGCTGGTCATCGCTGGAGGCAGTGCGCAGAACCTTCGTGAGGGAGGTAAGGTTGAGACCCAGGGCGATGTTGCGATCGCAGCGGTAAGGTGCGAATGCTTCGGACTTGAGAAGCATGGACACGAGGGCAACATGCGAGTTGTCCATGGCCTGGAGGGCGAGGCCGGAGTCATTGCAGTCGAAGTTGCAGTCCTGGACGAGGTCCTTGATGGCATCGACGACCTTGGAGCGCGAAGTGTTAGAAATCCTCCAGGCCAGACCGTCATGTTTGGTATATGTCGGGGGCGCTATTATCTCTCACCTTCTTCAGAAGATCGGCATGCTCGAGTCTGGCTTCCAACATGTCTGCAACACGGTCAATGTCAGGCGCGGGGTAGAAGTCGGTGACGACTGCTGCGTACTGTCTGATTTTGGGAAAATAGAGTGCGCAAAGGTTGATGCAGATACCGAAGTGAGCGTGCGAGGGCTTCGTCAGGTCGTGCAGAGCTGAAGTGGAAGGAGAGACGCGTGGTGTAAATTGTGAAGGGATGGTGGGTGAAGTTGAGGTGGGAAGTTCAGAGGGGAACACTTAAAGTGGCCAACGCGGGAGCTACGCGCTTCTGGGGTGGATCTTTTTGATGGGCGCAGACGCGTTGGCTGGGTCGGTAAGTAAATTACTTAGGTAAGCTCTAGGTCTCCCTCTCATCACCATCACCCCCTGCCTAAACCTGTGGAAATACTAGCAACCAGGGCTGCACAGAATGCTGTACCCAAACAAGGCGTGAACTACGGGAATTGTCACTAACCCCCTGATCTGGAACGCCTCAGATGCGGGACTTGTCGAATTTCCTAGATAATAATGTAGTTTCCGGTTGATACACCTGGCCATCTGCCGTACCGACCTTATCTACACAGGCACTCTGATATACCCTTGGCCTTGGGAACGCCAAGTCACGTGCGAGCGCGGGTCATTCACAGTTCTCTCCAGTCGCGTCCCCCAACGTCGAGCTGCCCCACCGACACGCGCCTCGAACACCGACCCTCATTGCATTTGGCACCACCATGAGCGAAACGCAAGGCCAATATCAGAACCACCAGATCCATGCCCAAGCTTTCCGATGAAGCTCCGCGACAATTCAGAGGCTGACTGCTCGACATGACGCGGAATAACTTAGGGGAACACATCTCCTGGTTATTGCACAACGCGCCATCGAGACCTCCCGACCCTGCATTCCCGCAGAGCCGTGATGCACTCAACGTCAACTGGTCATCAAATGAGTCCGAACCCCCCTCCTCAAGCCGGCAGGGACCCCCAAATATTCTACCTACGCGAGCGAACGAATCTTTCGGTGGTAACCAAACAGCGGTCACTGCCTCCCAGCCAAGTACTGGCATCAAATCCAACTCCGCAACACAACTGGCAGACGCGGAAATGGGCCAACTCACATCAGCCAAGCGGCCCAAAAAGCCTTCGCTCGCAATAAAGCAGTCATCCTCGGAAACTTCATCTCAGTGTGCAATTGCCACTGGGAGTCTCCAAAAAGCCTACGCTGCCAAGCTTGAGCAGGAAGGTGCGTCCTCATACCTCGCCCGCGGTACATTCCCTGCTCACAGATTTGCAGCAGCTATCAAGAAATCGCAGTCCCCCAGTGTGACTTTTTCTTCGAAACCACGCCAACCAAAGACAGAGCCTCCAGGATCAAGCCTTGAATTCCCGGATCTTGATGACGCCTTCTCCGACATTATGGACTTGACTGGCGACGACCATGGCCCCTCATCGGATAACAAGACCTACGATGACGACGAAATGATATTTGCCCAGGTTCATGCTGCAGCAGAACCGCCGCAAGCAAACCGAGGGGTTAAAAGAAAAAGTCTTGAAATTTCCATGGATGAAGGTTTCGAGTCTGACGAGTTTCCCGACCTCTACAAAGTGCTTGGAACACCTGCTCCACATGGGGGACGGAGCGCGGTCAAACACCCTGCACCTTCTACGCCCAGCGAACGCAAACCAGCGAAGACCGCGAAAGCCAGTCAAGTAGCAATGCCAAGGCTTGTTGCGCCCCCTAGTTCGGCCCGGAAGCAGTATTCAGTATCAGATGTTGCGAGGCAAAATGGCACTCCGCGAAGGGCACTAACATCGTTGACTGATGAAGCCATGCTTGGCCGCACGGCCAGTAAGGCCCTCGAGATACCTTCTTCGCCGACCCTGGAGGAGGAACCGTCACAGGTCTCGTCACCACTCGCACCGGTCCAGACGCACAAGTCGATACGCACAGAAAAGGGCCGTGGCACCGTACGGATCGTTCAGGACTCCGACGACGAGATGGAAGACGAATTCGTCTCAGCTTCAAACGAGATCTCAGAAGCACATCCTGCTAGAGATGACCAATTAAGCGCAACTACGGCCAGAGATGCACTAAAGTCGAAAATCTTTCCCGACCGTGGCAGTCCCGCCCCTGCCCCTTTCGGTGTCGTCAAAGGGCAATCGTCTGTTCCAAGTACAGAGGAGACGGTGCATCCGATCCCGAGCTCTGCATCTGCATACGCTCTCCCAACATCGGCATCCGCTACGACCTTGGCACGGTTTCTGAAATGCCCCACAGCCATGGAAGGTCGGAGCAAGGCGCTTATTGCAGAGCTGGCCCAGAATCGCCACGATTTTAACAGGGCAGTGCGAGAAGGTACCAGGGAAGAGCGTGAGAAAGTGAGGACTGCAAAGGCGCCAATCGTCAAACAACAGCAGGCACTTGCGCAAATTACGAAGTTGATAAAGGACCACCGATCCATGGTGGACAAAAGGGATGAGCTTGCTCTGATGGTAATTCAAACGTATGATGATGACCTCGATACAGAAGACCTTGAGTTACGACTGGACACTCTCGCTGACCAAATGCGGTCACTTGAGCAGTCGTTGCTCCCTCTGCTCGCCGAGTCTGGCATCGACATAGCATTCTTGGATGATCACGAACAACAGGCCAGGTCAGAGCGCGTCATCACCAGTACGCAACCGAACCAAGCCATCAATCAGCGTGGAGTCATAGAGAGCATACCGTCGACAGGGTCGCAGGTTATCCAGCAGACTCAGTTTCCACCTGGGTCGCAACTTGAACAGCCCCGGAATTCATCTTCGCCCCTCTTCCCGAGGGGCCAGAACGTACCATTGCCCGCAAGACGCGAGCAACCGTCGCATGAAATCCTTGACTTGGATGATTTAGCAGCCACCGAAGACATGTATGGCCTCCCACTTGCACCTCCTGCACCTGCGGAGGCCCATACTCGCCGAAGTTCCTACCGACCCAACAATCGACAAGTGGCAGATCTATTCAGCGACGATTTTGGCGGCGACGATGAAGCTCTCCTGGACTTCGCGGAGTCCTGGGATCAAGCACAATCTTCTTCCGGAGAAGTGGTCCAGCAGCGTCCGCCTTTACTCGCGACGTCAGGCAATATTGCCCAGTCCAGCAAGACACCTTTGCCCTCTACAAAGAAACGGAACAGCTCCTCGACAAAATCTACTATACCTCCAGAACTCATGAAACATCCCTGGTCCGAAGAGGTGAGGAAGGCTCTGAAGGAGCGTTTCAGAATGTCAAGCTTCAGAACAAATCAGCTGGAGGCGATCAATGCCACACTCGCCGGAGAGGATGCTTTCGTTCTCATGCCAACTGGTGGAGGCAAGTCCCTCTGCTATCAGCTGCCTGCCGTTATCAGAACTGGGACAACGCGAGGCGTCACCATTGTCGTGTCGCCTCTCCTCAGCTTGATGCAGGATCAAGTTGATCATCTGAACAGAATAGGAATTCAAGCCGCGGCCTTCAACAGCGACACCAGTGCAGCGGAGAAGAACAAAATCAGAGCTGGTCTGCAGCACTCCTATCCGGAGAACTTCCTTCAGCTGCTCTACGTCAGCCCGGAAGCCGTCGAACAAAATGCCCAAGTCCTCAGCCTCTTAACCGGCCTCTACAACAAGAAAAAAATGGCCCGCATCGTCATTGACGAAGCTCATTGTTTAAGTCAGTGGGGCCACGACTTCCGTCCTAGTTATAAAGCTCTTGGGGAACTACGCGTCAACTTTCCCGGTGTTCCCATAATAGCACTCACCGCAACGGCCACGAAAAACGTCATCAACGATGTCAAATACAATCTGCACATGCGAGGTGGCTCTCTCTTCTCGCAGAGCTTCAATCGCCCGAACTTGACGTATCGAGTTCACCGGAAGGAAACGGGGTCAGTTGCCACAATGGCAGAGTTGATCAAACAGGACTATCCCAACGTCAGCGGGATAGTCTATGCTTTGTCTCGCAATGACTGCGAGAAGCTAGCAAAGACCCTTCAGGATGAGCATTCCCTTTCGGCACGCTATTATCATGCCGGAATGACCGCCACGGACAGAATCCAGGTTCAGCGATTGTGGCAGCAGGGCGTGATCAATATCGTCGTGGCCACCATTGCTTTTGGCATGGGAATTGACAAGCCTGATGTGCGATTTGTCATTCACTACGCCATTCCCAAATCATTGGAGGGATACTATCAAGAAACTGGCCGAGCGGGCCGAGACGGTGAGCCGTCCGACTGCATCCTGTTCTACAGTCCAGGCGACGTCATCACTATGAAGAAGATCATAGACACAGGCGAGTCGGGTACTCGGGAGCAGAAGGAGCAGCAGAAGACCATGGTCAACCGCGTCTCGGATTTCTGCGAGGAGGTAAAGGAATGTCGACGTGTCGGCGTTCTCAGGTACTTTGGAGAAGATTTTGACGCAGCTGATTGCAACAAGACTTGCGACAATTGTAAGGATGATGCCGAAGTTGTCGAGCAAGATTGCAGCGACTATGCCATCGCCGCCATTCAGACCATTCAGGCCCATGGTAAGATGACGCATGTTCAATGCGCAGAATTCCTGATGGGCACCAAGCGCCAGGGCGATTATGCAGAAAATTATGGCTTCGCCAGAAACAAATTCAAGCGGCACGAAGTTGAACGGCACCTTTCCCAGCTGGTCAAGGAAGGCGGGTTACTCGAGAAGAGCAAGTTCGTCAGAAAACAAAAAAGGGCATTTATGTACCTCCATGTAAGTTGAAATCGCTGTGCACGCGTCGCATGTTGCTGACCGCGGCAGACTGGCCCCAAGGCGCAAGCTTTCCTTAGTGGCAGGCGAAGATTCATCATCTCGGTTCAGGTTTCTGGCAGGTCCAGAAAGCTCCCGGTGGCCCCAAAGCCCACGAAGCGTCGGGTTGCGAAACCAAGGGCTCGAGAGAACGGGGATCTGGAAGAAACGGGGACGTCTCGATCCCGTCCGCCTCCATCGACCAACGTGTCCTCTCCTGCTCGTGGGAGGACAACCAAGAAGCTGAAAACAAAAGCCCGGCCCCCCATATACGCCGATAGCGATGAAGAGGATGACTTCGGCAACAACTCACTCGATTTCGACGTCGACGACGACGATATGCTCAATATGGACGCAGGTATCGTCGTCGAGTCTGATGACGGGTTCGAGCCCTTGCCCCCACAACGCATTCGGAAGACGACACGTGGACTAGGACCTCGCATCTCACAAGATGAGCGTCTTGCAAATCTGGACGTGATTCACCAAGACATTGTCTATGAATTCGTTCGTGAAGCGAAGATGCTGGAAGAGGGGCTACGTAACCAGCTGCAGCTGCGGAAACCACTATTTTCAGAAACCATATTCCGAGAGATGGCTATCAGCTGGACTAGAACCCTGGATCAGATGGAGTCGATTCCAGACATCGACATGGAGAAGGTACGCAAGTACGGAAGAAAGTTTCTGCCACTTGTTGAGCAGTCTCACACAAGATTCCTGGAGATCACATGCCAGCCAACAGAGGATCCCATCACTATCAGTGATGACGAAGATGAACGCGACGGCTCAGAAGACGACGAAGAGAAGTCCAAATTTTTCCTTGGACAGTCTGAACATTTATCATCGCCCGTGGAAGCTGAGGCTCCGGCCAATCGATCCACTGGTCTGTCGCGCGGCAACGGCCTCCAGCGGGCGGGATCGAGCCCTGGTGCTAGGAGCAGCAAGTTTGGGGGGAAGAGACCACATTCTCAGAAGGCTTCCGGTGGCTTTTCCAGGCGCGGCGGGCGGAAGAGCAGTGCTGGTGTGACAAGGAGAAAAGCCTCGGGTAGCTCTCACGGCGCTGGCAAACGTGGTGGCGGTTCGGGGACTGCCGGGACTACGTCAATATCCCGGTTCATGCACCAAGGCGGCAAAAAGGGCGGCGGGAGCTTGGTCAGTTCCATGCCGGTATAAGCTGAGCCGGCATATCATGATAGCTGGGAAGAAGCGTTGCAGAGTTGTGCTACAAAGCGGGCGTACAGAGGCCTGAAGGGCCGTTAGCTTGACGACATTTTGCATGAATGGACGAGGCGCATCGGGTTATAGCATTTACAACGAGCGACCGTTAGAGCTCCTCGCACAGCGAGCTGATGAATACAGGCATTTGATGACATAGTTGGTTTTGGATGTACTCTTGCCAAAGTTGTTACCGTCGCTTCCTTGCTAGAGTGTGGATGAGAGCCGGGACAGAAGTCTGCCTCGCGATCTTGAAGCAGATCAGACTCTCTAGACACGGATCTGTAGTTGTGTGCAGAACCGCTTTTGCGATGTACTCGAACTAGAGGATACACGATTTCTGCCGGATCCGCGGCCTCATTCTGGGATGCTGTGACGATGAATTGGACGATTTATGACATGACGATCCGGTGGCACACCCCTGGTTGCATCCTTTGCGAAAACATTTTGACCGAGCTTCAAAGATGGGAAGATGCCCATTTTAATGGGTAACGAATCAGAGAGTTTTGCATGGCCTGATCTAATACGGGTATATTCAGAAAAGATGTTCCTTGCATGTTTAAACAAGGACCTCGCAAGCCATAGCTTTCTACTTCTGTCTCAATAATGGACTGCATTTGCAATGCTGCCTCTCCTCGCACGTACAATGCATCTACCGGGCCCTCGCCTTCTTGCGGCCCTCTCTCTCCCTGTCGTAGGCGTTGGATTCGCGGCCCTCCTCGTTCTGAATCTCCGCCACGAGCCGCTTGTACTTCTTTTCGTAGGCCTCGTCGCGAACCTTCTTGGCCTTGAGCTGTTCGCGGGCCATGAAGCGGTTGTCCTTCCGGATATCGCGGATAGCAGCCTTGCGCTCGCGCTTGTGGTCGGCCTGGAGCTTGGCCAGCTCGGCGCGTTCGCGGTCGGGGTCGTAGTGCTTGTTCGGGTCGAACGTGTCCTCGAACTTCGGCACGGCAGACTTGATGGCGAGGGGCTTATGGTGGTGCAGTTCGATGGGACGGCGGGCAAGGCGGGCAACGTGACAGGCGTGAGTGAGGTGCTTGTTGGCACGCTGGATACGTTCGACAAGAGCTGCCGGAAGATGGGCGCGAGACGCTTTGGACGTGAGGTGCTTGAGAATACGTGTGGCCGGGTCGAACGTCTCATAAAAGGCAGGCAGCTTACCCCATGTGGCACTTGCGGCTTCGAGGAGGGAGCAGGAAGTTGAGAGAAGGGCCACAGCGAGTTCACGCTGTTGAGCTTCGTTGAGGTCCTTAGCTGCGCAGTCGGAGAAGTTGAGCTTTCTGACAGTAGTCTTGGTGCCGTTGGCGATGCGAGCTTTGCTCTCGTGCACTGGGAAGTTGCCCGGCCAAGACGAGGGTGCCGTCGGGCTACAGGCGCTTAGGGTTTGCAGAATGCTATTCATGGCCTCGGGAATGTACCGCTTGCTCAACTGACTCCACGATACGGCCAGAGTGGACAGGAAGATACCGCGGGCATGATCGTCGAGAGTCTTCTGAGGCTTGTTCCCAAGTTGCCGCGCGGCGGTGAGCAGAGCTGGGGTGACCACGGGGTGAAAGTGATCGGACACGGAGAAGACAACACCAATGGTCTGCAACAAAAGCAGATCTCCAGTATGCATAGCCATTGGCCGTTCCTGTCCGATTTCCTCCAGCCGTGTCCTGCATGCCTTGGCAATGGTTATGGGCTGCGATTTGGAGAGAGAATGCAAATGCCGAATGACCTGTTCGAGGGCAGTGAGAAATTGTGCCCTCGTTCTGGTATGAAGTCGACCAAGAATGGCGTGATCTTCGGCGATGAAGTCGACAAGGGCGCCACTGAATCCTTCCATCTTCTCCTTGTTCTTGCTGTCAAGCTTGGGGTGGTAGAGCGCACGAATCCTCTGAACGATTCTGGGGAGCTGTTCCAAGGGATAGGCGTCGACCAACTTCCGTAGCTCTGGCAGACTGGTCGGACAAGGGAATGAGAAAGGCAAATTCGACGAGTCAACAGCCCCTGAGCTCTCCGTCGCTGTAGTGGGATTCGCCGAAAACACGGCGCTCCTCACCTCCGCGTCAGTGAGGAGGTGCTTCGTGAACTCGTCGTCGTCGTCTACCTCAGCCTCCCCGTCTCCCTCGCTCTCGTCATCGTCTTCCTCCGAGTCATCCTCCTCGTCACTCAGAGGCTCCAAGTCGGATCCACTCGCAACCAGGTCGTCATCAATGTCGAAGTCGTCCTCATCGTCAAATCCAAGCTCCGTAGCGGTAGGGCGCCGCTTGCTGGACCTTGCCTTCTCGGCACGAATGCCCGCGCCCAGACCATAGTCTTCAGGCTCGTCCTCGATGAACTCAAAGGCCGGCTCAGGGCCCGTCTCCTTCTCTTTCTCCTTCTCCTCGTCCGAGTCCTCATCGGAAGACACAGTCTCGCCCCTCATGCGCTTGAGGCGTTTCTCCTCAAGCTCTCGAAGCTTCTCCGCTGCTTCTTCTGCTTTTTCCTCGTCGGTCTTTGTCCTTTCAGTAGGCTTGGACCTCTTGTCCAGGACAAGTTGCTTCAGACGCCTGTCACATGTCAGTTGAATGGCAACCAGCGGAATGGGCAGAAGGTACATACCGATCGAAGTCCTTGTTGAAGGAGGCCTGATCCACACCAGCAACGAGCTTGGAGGGCTTGTCGTCCTCGGCGACCTCCTTGCGCGAGTGGCCGGCCAGAAGCTTGCGCAAATCCCCGAGCTCTTTGTCGAGCTCCATCCGCATTTCTTCGTCTTCGTCCTTCGCCACCTGTCTCTCGTATTTGCCTTGCTTGCTCTTGGCGATAATCTCTTCCATCACCTCCTTCTTCGATTTCTTCCTTTCCGGCTCGGATTCGGCAGCTTCATCTTCTTCAGCAGCTCTGATACGCTTGAGGGCTCTCCTCCGAGCTTCTGCCCCGTCGCTATCATCGTCAAGACCATCAAGATCATCCTCGTCGAAATCGTCGCCCTCAAAGGTCAAAGCTTGACCGCCGTGCGTCAGTGGCTCAGACAAGCCTTCAGGTTCTTCGAGATCGAAGAGATTACTCTTCTTGTGCCGCCTCTGCTTCTCCGCAGCAAAACGCTCCATCGCACGGGTCTCTTCGCTCATGTTCTGGTCGTATTCGCCGAATCGTCGATCAATAATGCCTCCGACCTTACTTCGGTTCTGGTACTCGGCCAGGATCGTTTCGCGCCTCCTCTCTTCGCCGGCGGTGTTTGCAGCAGTCGGGCGTCCAGTGATGCCTTTAGCTGCAAAGCCAGTCTTGGGACGGTTGGTCGTGACATCGAATTTCGGTGCTTTGGCGTGTTTGAGATCGAATGGGTTGAATTGTTCTCTGATTTGCGTGAGAGCTTCATTTCTCTGTACGGCTTCAGTCAGACATGACACGGTCTCCAAATCCAACCCGTCATACCTTGAGACGCTTGTCGGACTGTTGTGCTCTGGCCTGTTGCTTCTGCTTCTTGCTCTTCTGAGGGCCAGTAATGCCCTGGTCGCGCAAAGACGACTTGAGGCGTTTAAGATGTGAGCCACCCGCCATCTTGGATGTATTATAGTCGGAGTGAATATCCTTGATTTTCGTCGGGCGCTGGCAGCCTCATTATCGTCGATCCTGGGGAGGATCAGAATCGCTTTTGCGCCTGCTTGAACTGTCGCCCGAAATTTTTTGGAGGGACCGTTCCTTATCTTATCAATGGGTCCACCCGCTTGTGAAGTTGACCGACCCCTAGACACGTCACCGAGGCTGCAGGGGTATAATTCGAGTGGACTTGCTCGAGGACAATTTGACACTTCTCAGGCTCTCAACAAATATGCGTATCGGTACAGTGAACTCAGTTCTCTGGCTCCAGATTAATATCTACATCTAGGCACGCATGGCGTCTCTCGGCTTCATTCTTCACACCGAGCTTAGTCACCCACTACGTCTCCTCGATGATACCACACCGAAAGGTCCCCACAATCAAACGAGGCACCCACCCAAGTAAGCTCCCGACAGCCAAACATACCTCACCATCATCTAGAGGTACCTTGCCTCGGCCGGCGCATCTCGAACCTATTACGACATGTCCATATCATGACACCAAACATCACTATGGTGCTGGAGCAGCTGGGGCGCTTTGTGCGCGACGAGCGCGTGATGCTGTTCGCCATCGGTTCGGCGACTTTCACTATGGTGACCATCATGACCCAGGCTCTGGTCTGGGTTCGTGACGAGAATGAAGTCCGGCCGACGCCGCCAAAAACACAATACATTACACAGGAGACCGAGGACTCGCTCAATTTGCAGACACTCGACAGACTACTGGCTCATTCGAGCTACCCGATACGTGACGTTGCCACCAAGATTCTCTGCGATAGGGCCGTTGAAGACCCGGACCTTATGAACATACTGCTATACAACATCACAAGGCCCGAGTATGACACTCGTATGCAGAGCCTTCGTGCTCTGGCGACTCTAACGGGACAAACGCACGGTACGCAAGCCCCTCACCATGTTATACCCGGTTGATATTGACCAGCCTTCCAGATGGCCTTTCGAAACTCCAGAACTGGAAGGCCTACACAGCCCTCGTGCGGTCTCTAGAACTAAGCCTTGACGATGTCGAACATCCGACTCTCGACGACCCTCACTGGGACGAATACTACCTGCGCGACATGGCCGAACGATTTTGCCTCATGTTCTTCCTAGAGCTCATCAATAAGAACGGGGTTAATATGCTGGTGAAGGCAAAGTTCGTTGAGAAGTGGCTTGCGAAGCAGCCATGGGGTGATACAGAGAAGGCTCGTCTCGACAACTTTCACCATTACATGGAGCACAAGCGCAACCGGATCGTCGACATTGTCTCGCAAATCCACCATACGCACATTGGCACCAAGGCCCTTGTGGAGACTGGGCTAATGCCCAAGGAGAGTCTGATATCATTTGAGCCTGCCGAAAGCCTAGAGATTCCGGCGACAGTTTCGTCCCTGCAACGCATATTGAGAACGGTTGGCGATGCTGGCCCCGAAACAGGCGTGCCGCGCAACCGGGAGCACTCCGTCGAGGAGCAGCGGCTCCGGCGTCAGCACAGGGAGGCCATGGTGTTCAACGACGGCACCCGGCCTATTGCGAGAGAAGATATCATTGAGCGCAACACATCGCGCTGATGCATTCAACGTCTCAATGACGGGTCGGGGTTTTCTTCGGGTACGCTCTACGCTCACAGAGGGCCACTGACCAAGTGCTATGAAGTTTTCACCAATGTCTTGAACCTTCACACATAGGGTTTGTGGCGGAACCATCAGCCAGACATGGCGGGCAATATGGTGCTAGCAATAATATTGACTGCTCTATCGGTAAGATCTTTCGCCAGTGGCTCATGCGCGGTTCTCAGCGTACTGACCCGGCCACCGGGACAGCCGTTGCTTCTGGACGGGCCCCCACATCTCAGCCGTCGACCCACGTTGTCGTCGCCGGGCCGAGACACGGGCAAAGATGGCCGGGCGGCGAGCCGGGCGCTTCAATATTGCTCCCATCATGGCGAAGAAGCAAGTGCTGCACGCTGCACGGCCACTCAGAGATGAATGTGGGTCGCGGCTGACATCAGAAAAGGAAGTCTGCGGCTCGAAGAACCTCTGAGGATTCCTACTTGGCTGTGGATTCTCCAACTAATGTCGCATTGGACCAGCAACGGATGGCAGTACAAGATGCAACTCATTTCCCTGTAGATGAGAGTACGACGAGGATGTAACATGGCACACACATTTGCAAAGGTTCGGTGGACGACTTCTACTCAAGGTCACCTCCCTTTCGTTGCCATGAGGAATGATGCTAGGACAAGTACAAGTGAAGAGAATGTGGCCAGTCAAGAGGTGAGCCCAGACGCCGTGCAGGGGTTCGGGTTCCAAGATGACAACTCAGGTCGGCTACTGGCCTACTGCGGCGCCTCCACAGCATCGTCTACAAGCCTGAGGATCAAAAGGGAGCCTGGCGAATGTGACGCCGTAGAGATGCAGGAGGAGTCCTGCAGGTTCTATACTGTAACGGGATGAAGTAAACAAAGCGGTGTCAAGGAGACGTTGTCAACATGTGACGGTCAATTATTTTCTCCTACGCTTTCTTAGAACAAACCTTCTTCCTGCCTTTACTCCCCTGCTTGCGCCAGACTATCCAGACCTCACGATCTCAATTAGCAAGACTTCCCTCCCTTTGTGAAGGTGCTCGGACGCCTTGCTAGACCATCAATCTCCCCGAGCGGACCCCTGTTCGCTGCCTTCACCCACCGCCTCTTTGTCACGGCTGTCATCGACCCCTGGAAGGATCAGTTGGCGTGGACGATTGTGGAAAGGTTTCACGTTGGAAACTTGCGTGAAAAGTCCGCCAGGGGGCGCGGCAGCATCCAAAAGAAGGACGGGGAGCCTGATTTCTCTCCATCCCGCTGGCCTCGCCAACCTTTCTATCGACAAGACGACGACTGGACGCCATCTACATACCACGAATACTTGCCGGCGACACAGAATTTTAGAGCCCTTTGTTAGGGTCTCCGATGCTTAGAACAACCTCTGTTGATCGCACACAGCTCTCATTCACCGATCATTTGTGCTCTCAACGCCAACCTACGAACAGTTAGACGACATCGGACGAACGCTCCTGCTTGTTTTTGGCCGGCAGCAAGGCTCATTGGCAACCAACAAACGACACAGAAGATCCGAGAACGCTGATTGGGGCACAAACGTCACGCACCATTTGGATCCCCCAAGCGACTGACTTCCTCCAGTGGTCAAGAGTTCGACTTTGGCTGAAGATAGCTGGCGACCACCCCCTCCGCCTCCAGCAACCGCACTCGGCTTAGCGCGCCTGCTGGCTTCCTTTTAGCGGTTCATCGCTGTAGCCACCCGCCAAGTGGCCCGTGTGCTTCCAACCAGGAAAGCCAGCGGGACCAGGAAAACCCAGGGCAAGCACCAGCCCAGGCGCTTTTACAGGCAGGCCCCTTTCTGTTCGGGCTGCAGCCGCCCAATTGCAACACGCTAGGCAAGTGGATTCGGGGTGTAGGGACGAAAACGTTCCTACAACGACAGCTTAGCAACCAAAAATGTCATCCACACTCACCGAGACAACGTCAACAACAAACCACCACTTTCCTCCTCCACCACCATCACCTCGAAGACAGCTTCCACCACCGCTCCGCTCTGTGCGCAAGGCCACGAGCAACACAAATATTGCTTCAAAGTACCAGACAGCTTCCAGCCCGAATCTCAATACTCTATATAGCACGCATTCGCGCCTCGCGCCAGCTGCCCAGGGCAACAGCAACTCCTTCGGCCTGTCGCGCAAAACGTCGCTCGCAGCCCTCACGCCCTCCTCTCTCGCCGCTATTCCCGATGCGAGCGAGACGTATGGTCTCAACTCTCTGAGCCCCGACGCGTCTGACAGCAACAGGATGGCGCCCACCACCCCAGGCCGGGGGGGCGATGACCTTGTCGTGGGCGATGCTGTTGATGTCCCTGGCGGCATGCACGGCATTGTCCGCTTCATCGGCTCGGTCGATGGGAAGAAAGGCACTTTTGCTGGCGTAGAGCTACACCGTGACTTTGCCGTGCGCGGCAAGAACTCTGGGGACGTGGACGGGTAAGTTCTTGCGAGGAGCAGAACACGACGCCCTGTGCTTGGGCTTGGTACTGACTTGCCGCGCCTGCAGTGTTTCTTACTTCTCAACCAATGTCCCTGGCGCCGGCATCTTCGTGCCTCTCGCGAAAGCGTCCCGCAAAGGTTCTAGTCCTGGCTCGGCTGGTTCCGTCCCTTTTACTCCGGGCAGCAGCACCATGGGTCGCCTCGGCGGCATCCCCAGCATAGCCAACCCAACATCACCCACCCCTTCGATGCCCAGGTTCAGCCAGTCTGTCGGGCCCGGAACAGCCCGCGCGCCCAGCCCCCAGATGAAGAGGCCCCGACCGTCATTGCCTCGACCCGAATCGCCTGTTCGGAGGCTTATGACGCCAGGCCCCAGGCCTTCTATAGGGGGTGCGACACCTGCCTCCAAAGTGCCTTCGCGATATGGCAGTCCCACGCCCAACCGTTTTGCACAGAGCGTCCGCGGCACGGCAGGAGATCCCAGGAAGGGGCCGTCCAAGCTCGACAGGAAGCCTAGTATCGGTCCTCGTAGCGCGTCCGCCCTCGGCCAAAACACCACATTCCCCGAAGATGAGACTACGCCAGTCGGCCTTCCCCGGGGCCAGACCAACGGCAGCGTTGGATCAGTATCGTCCTTGGGCTCCAAGTTTAGACCCGCGTCGCGCGCTGCAGCCGCCACCGATGAAGAGTCGGAGCGCCTTCGCGCAGAGCTGGAGCATCGCGACAGGCAGCTCAAGGAGCAGGCATCTGCCCTCGCAGATATGGAGAAGAGTTTGACGGAACTTCAGACTCTCATGGAGAATGAAGATTTCAAGCCACAACGCAACAGCATGGATGACAAGAGCTCGGCAGAGCTTCGCGCTCTTTTGAAAGAGAAAAACGAGAAGATCGCGAGTCTCACTGCCGACTTTGACAACCACCGGGCGGACTTCCGCAGCACCATCGACACCCTGGAGATGGCCAGCACAGAGACAGAGAGAGTCTACGAGGAGCGTATAAGAGAACTTCAACAGGACATCCGAGACCTAGAGACGCGGACGGAAGATGTCGACTCGGTGGCTTCCCAGCTTAAGCAGCTTGAGATACTCGTTCAGGAGCTCGAGGAAGGCCTTGAAGATGCTCGAAGGGGCGAGGCTGAGGCCAGGGGCGAAGTCGAATTCTTGCGCGGCGAGGTTGAGCGCACCAGGTCTGAGCTCAAGCGCGAACGGGAGAAGGGATCTAAGGGATCTCCCAACTTGAATGGCAACAGTTCTCCGGGAGATATGGTATCGGTCAAGGAGCTCGCCTCCAAGGAGGACGAGATTCGAGGCCTCAAGGCCATCATCCACTCGCTCAGCCGAGACTCGGTTCCCTCGGGGGATGACCCGAATGGCTCGTCCGAGGCCAATGCCAGCCGTGAGAGGATGGAAAGGGAAATGTCGGACCTGCGCGCCATGCTCGACGACAAGAGTCACCGCGAAGAGGAGCTGCAGCGCGAGTTGGACACGATGCGAAGGTCATCGATGCCGAACGGCAATGGTGTGCAGCGGTCGTCGTTCCGTGACTCTAGAGATACCGTCATCCTCGCTGGCAAGCGCGACTCTCGCTCTCCAGAGGCCATCAAGAGGGTGCAGGCCCTCGGAACCATGGCGGAGAGCGACACGTATTCGACCGCAACCGATGCAACGGAGGTCAGCACACTCTGGTGCGAAATTTGCGAGACGGCAGGCCATGATGTGCTCACATGCACACAGATGTTTGGCGATTCGGTGGGTAAGAATCACGGGTCAAGCAACTCGAAAGGAAGCAACGATGTGCGGCCGTACCCGCAGAACCCTGAGGCCGACGAGGCTCAGAGGCCAGCGCCTCTTTCGACGAACCGGGCTAAGACCACGCCGCTGGCGACACCCACTGGGCCGACGATGCCGAACCCGCTGGACTCGGGCCCTGTGGCGGGCAAGGACAGCGGCGTGGTAGACGCTTCCAAGTGGTGCGCGCTGTGCGAACGAGACGGGCACGATAGCGTGGACTGCCCCTTTGAGGACGCATTCTAGGCGTGGCGGCTTGCAGAGTTGCTTGCGAGGCAAGTGAGTGTCACAAAAACGACCAAGCACCACGAGCCAGGCCCTACGGACACAGCTGGGGCCATTTTTACTTCGGGCATTACCGGTGATGAGGCCGGTGATGCCCTTCTCTCTCTTTCCTGAGCACAGCACCGACGGCATCGTTTCTTCTCAGCGCCTATGATACCAATGACTTTACTTTGCTTACACGAGGGAGGAGGTATGGTTGGACATGGCTCACAGGGTCAAGACATGATGGGACGCATAGCATACAGGAGGTAGCTGATGACGAAAACGTACTTTAATACCGTTCATCGAGTTTATGGACTTTTGAGAATGAGGCAGTGATGTGGCAGTGTCTACCTACCAGACGGACATTGTCGGTGGATATATTCCAACCGCTCAGCCAGCAAGGGAAGCTGGGGCTTACAGCGCTGATAGTGGAATGCAGGGGCCCGTGGCTAGTGACATGGGTCGTCCAAATATAGCCCTTTCCCCGCATCTGATTGGCCTTGGGCACGGAGCGTTCCACCGCTTAGCTCAGCACAGCTTTGGCGACGCAACCAGCGACTCGGGCCTGACCTCGAATCGACTTCTGGACGTCTACATGCATCTACACAACCTTGACTTCTTTTCGCGCTGATACCTTCTTGCTGCGCTTTTTCAATTGACTATTTGGAAGCGAGAATATATTTGAGTACCTCCACCACACCGAAACGACGGCCAACGCGACGCCGAGAGCTTCACGACCCGAGCCTACGTGGCGAGCTTGGCGGACGTAGCTTGTCGTGAACGAGAAAGCGCAATTGCGAAAGACGACTGGCGGCAGTCTGGAGAACGAAACTCTCCGAGCGTTCCAGATAAGAAGTAGGAAAATTTGAAGAGCCACAACGAGCTCCCTAGCCCTTCCGCACAAACACATTCGAGGCCTCGCGCCTCCCCCAGCCGCAGATATGGCCCAAATACTTCTCGACCTCGTCACCTCCTTCGGCAACTGCCTTAACTGCTTCCCCGGCTCCCCATCGCTCAAGATCAACGGCCGATCATTCAAGATCCTACGCCTCCTCGGAGAGGGCGGCTTTTCCTACGTCTACCTCGTCCAAGATGCCTCCGACCCCTCGTCCCAATACGCCCTCAAGAAGATCCGCTGCCCGTTCGGCGCAGAGTCGGTCGCCCAGGCCATGCGCGAGGTCGACGCCTACCGCCTCTTCAGCCGCACTCCGGGCATCATCCATGCCGTGGACCACGCCGTAGCCGCCGAGCGTGGCGGCGAGCCCGGCGCGAAGACCGTCTACGTCCTGCTCCCCTACTACCGTCGAGGCAACCTGCAGGACCTCATCAACGCCAATGTCGTCAACCACACCACCTTCCCCGAGAAGAAGCTCATGGTCCTCTTCCTCGGCGTCTGCCGCGCTCTGAGGGAGATGCACCAGTATCGCGGCGGGGGCCCCGCTAACATGGAGGCCATGGAGATGGGCCACGGCGACGAGGAGGACCAGGGCCGCGGGCCACGGAGAACCCAGGGTGCCGGTGCACGCGTCGCGAATCCCAGGGCCGGCGTCCCCGATGCCGAGGACGAGGGCGAGCAGCAGCGGCCCCTCATGGAGGCCGAGCCCGCGCCAGCCGCCGGCGAGCTACGCTCCTACGCCCACCGCGACATCAAGCCCGGTAAGGCAACCTCCCTCCCCCGCATTATCTCGTACATGGGAAGCTAACGCAAGACCTTCTCTTCAGGAAACATCATGATTACGGACTCCGGCTCCTCCCCCATCCTCATGGACCTCGGCTCCATCGCCCCCTCGCCGCTCCCCATCACCTCGCACTCCCTCGCCATTCAGACCCAGGACACCGCCGCCGAGCACTCCACCATGCCCTACCGCGCCCCGGAGCTCTTCGACGTCCAGACCGGTACCGTCATCGACACAAAAGTGGACATCTGGTCCCTCGGCTGCACCCTCTACGCCTGCCTCGTCGGCAAGTCTCCCTTCGAGGCCCGCTCCGACGAGACCGGCGGCACCCTCTCCCTCTGCGTCCTTGGCGGCGACTGGCGCTTCCCCGACGAGGGCCTCCAGCGCTCCGGCACCGGCGGCATGAACAAGGGCAAAGCCCGCGCCGACGCCGCCGGCCAGGACGGCCCCGCCCCCACCGCCAGGATCAGCGACCCCATCCGCGACGTCGTCAGGAAGTGCCTCGCCGTGGAGCCCGCCGAGAGGCCCGACATTGACGAGCTCATCGCCATCGTCGAGCGGGTCATTGACGATTTACCCGGGGATGAAGAGTAGTTGTAGATGATTCGGAGAGGCACTTCCTGCGCCGAGCTGCACTAGTGCCCCCCACCCCTATTCACGATTCACGGCATACATCTTTTCGTTACCCATTGTTGTACGGATAACCTTGTATCATCATCATGCCTTGTCACGTTGTCTATCATCACACGTGTTTCCGAGAATCGGTCGTGTTCCCTGCACATATCTAGTGCCTGGCGTCAGCTAGACGGCAGGGCTTGTAGCTCACCACTTGCACCTTGCACCCATATCACGACTTTTACAGAGCAGGAAATTCAAGTTAAGCCATTGCCATTCTGCCCAGTTCATCTCTCATAATCATACAGGTGTGTGCTCTTTGTGCTCTTTCCGAGCGAGCCCTGGCTCGAAGAGCATCGTAGTAATCCATGCCATCGCTCCATTCAAATGCACGTTTCGTCGCATCCTGCATCAATATCCGGGTCATCGCACTCGCACGGCTCCTCATCCTAGATTTCGAGGCGGTATGAGGCAACTTCGAATGGGCGCAGGCTGATGTCGAACTCGCTACCGTCTCGGACTTCGAGCTCCTCCAGGTCGTCCTCCAGCAGATTGCACTTGAACGCACGCTTGATGTCCCACTTGGTCCGGATAGCACCGCGGCTGCGGCCACCCAGCGAGTCGTAAATGCGCAAAACAACGCTGCGGCCCCTCCGCTTGGGCAGGTTACCGCTGATGTCCTCGTCGCCAGTGCGAATAATATCCTCATCGTCCTCACCACGTTTGACCGTGTCCAGAATGAGGCTGGCGTCGCCGGTCAGCTTGATAGGGTTGGCGTCCTTGGCAACCAGAGTAGCGGCGTTGGGAGATGAAGCAAGCGTGAGAGGGTTGTTGAATGCATACGCAGCGCGGACGGTTGTGGAACCTAGAGAGCCGGCATGAGGGAGAATCGCCCACCGAATTTGATGTGTCCCCATGTCCGCGTGAGCATCCGGGGCCTTGGGCGCACGAATGAGTGACAAACGCATCGTGCTGCCGCAGGTGGCGAAACCGTACTTGCTGTCGTTAAGGATAGAGACACCATAGTTATGCTCGGAGAGATCGGCAAAGCGGTGGCAGCAGACCTCAAACTTGGCCATGTCCCAGCTAGATATAGTTAGTCACGAGATCACGCTCCAAGCGGACGGGAAGGGGCTCTCACCTTGTGTTGTAGTGCGTAGGACGCTTGACATAACCAAATGCGGTTTCGTAAGATGCCTCCGTGTTGCGGACATCTACTGGGAACTCGACCTTGAGGAACTTCATCGTCTCGTGCCACTCGACATCAGCCTGGCATTCGACCCACGAGGGCACTCCCTTAAGTGCCGCAGAAAGGGTGATGGTTGACTTGAGGGTGCTTTGCTCGCTGATGCGGTACTCGGTTGTAATGCTGGCGCGATGAGGGGATGACTCAGAGATGTACGACTTTCCAGCCTTGAGCTCCTTGCGAGTTTCGAGGTGGTAGACCTCGACGTCCCAGGCCTGCCAATACAGTGGCTTGTCATCAAAGATGGTGAACTGATTCGCCTTGCCACCCTTCTCGATGACCTCGCGCTTGGCTATACGGTCATAAAGCGAGGTTATGACACCACCTTGAACCTTGACTTGAAGCTGGTCGTTCTGGAAGACAAAAGTGTCTTCGTCGGTCTGCTCAACGGTAACCGCAGGCTGGTCACCCGACTTGAACGGGCGGATTGCCAGCATTTGCCCGTCGCCGCAGGCGACGCCGACCTCATCATCAGAGATCTGAATAAGCTCTTTGCGGTGCCAGGGGAGCGTGTTGATGGCAAGAGACTGTTCGATGCACGACTTGGCGTTCGAGATGCCGAGGGCCTTGCGTAAATCCTTGCCAATCTTCTCACCGGCCTTGAAGACCTTGGCGTAGAGCTATCTCGCAGTCAGTTGATGAAATGGCGCGCCAGGTCGGAAGGGAAACAAACCTTGTCCGAGTCATCGTAGCACATCTCAATGGAGCTTCCGGGAAGACAATCGTGGAACTGGCAAAGGAGAACAGCCTCCCACATCTCGTCGAGGTCAGCCTTGGGGTACTTGTAAGACGAGTCCTCGAGGGTGGCAATGGTGGCCAGCCACTCAATATCTCGAAGCAGATTCTCAGCCCTGCGGTTGTTGTACTTGTTCTTCGCTTGAGTGGTGTAGGTGCCGCGGTGCAGTTCAAAGTATAGCTCGCCGTACCAGGTAGCAAACTTGTCCGACTTGGGTTCGAGCTTTTCGAAGAAATCATCGACGCTGTTGCCCATGTGCACTCTAGGCAGCATGCCGACTTTATCAGTCAGACCGCGGCAACGTCTGAGCTTCTCGAGATGCTCCCAGGTGGGACCGCCACCACCGTCACCCTTTCCGAAGACGAGCAGAGAGGTGTGGTCCTGGTCCATGGACTTGTGCTGGGACATGCTGCGCTTGACATCGCCAAAGTGGGCGTTGGCGGTGTACGTTTCAGCCGGGGGCATGTGGCAGAGGACTTGGGTGCCATCAAGGGATACCCAGTTGAAGGTGGTGTGGGGGAACTTGTTGATGTTGTTCCAGCTGAGCTTCTGGGTGAGGAAGCGGTTCATGCCAGCGAGTCGGCAGAGCTGGGGCAGCTGAGCGGAGTAACCGAAGGTGTCGGGCAGCCAGAAAGTCTGGCAGCGGTCGCCGAAGTTGTTCTCGAAGAAGCGCTGGCCGTAGACGAACTGGCGGACGAGGGCCTCGCCGCTAGGCATGTTGGTGTCGTGCTCGACCCAGCTGCCACCGATGGGCTGGAACTGACCAGTCTTGACCTTGCCCTTGACACGGTCCCAGACGGTGGGGTACAGGGTCTTGAGCCACTTGTACTGCTGAGCCTGGGAGCAGGCGAACCTGAGCTCGGGGTAGCGTTCCATGAGATCACATTGGTTGGACCAGGATCTGGCCACCTTTCTCTTGGTCTCGTCCCACGGCCAGAGCCAGCAGCTGTCAATGTGGCAATGGCCGATGCCGTAGACCTGGATGTCCTTGTTGCTGTCGTAGACCTTGTGCGAGTCGACGTTCTGGCCGAGGTAGGCGGCGGCTATGGCGCGGCACTTCTTGATGGAGTCCTTGTTGCCCAGCTCAAATGTGTCAATGACCTCGTTGGCAACCTTGAGGGCCTTGTGCTGTTCCCAGCTCTCTTGGGGGAATTCGCGCGCGGCGTCTCCGATGATCCACATGTCGATGTGCAGAGCGCGGGCGTCGAGGTTGATGGCCACGATCTCAGCCTTCTTCAGGACGAATTGCTTATTTGGGTCAGGAGGCTGGATGGTGTCGCCGCCGGTGGGATTGCCGAACATGCCGTTGCAGGCCATCTCGATGTAGACAGTATGCTGCTTGCCATCGCGGAAGGACTTGGGCAGAATCCATTCGATGCGCTCCCCGCCACCGGTGAGGCCCTGGAGGGGGTGGCCGTCTGGGGTCCACACGAGTCCCTCGTTGTCGGCGTCCCAGTGAAGCTCGAGATGCTCCTTGTCGCACATGTTCTTAGGGACAGTGATGTCGACCTTGAACCAGTGGGTGGACCACGAGGGACCAAACGTCTGACCAACATGGGTCTTGGTAAACTCGCCTTTCATGGCACGGTCGAAGGATGGCCTCTCGTTGGGGTCCTCGACTGAATAGACATGAAGGGTGACGGCGGGCTCTCCAGAGGAGACAGCCTCCTTGACCATGCTGTGGTGTGCGCACATGTCAGTGGGAAGGGCGGAGATGATGGCATGGAAGGGAAATTAACGTACGCGACAAGGTTCTGCTTCTCATACTGTCCAGTAGAATAGAAGGTCTTAATTCTGTCCTTGTAGATGCTGGAGATCCACTGGCCAACGGGCCGGGAGGCCAGTGTAGGATAAGAGCTCTGGCTCTTGAGCTGACGACCACCACCCATGACGAGTTCGGAGATGGAGGTGAGGAAGTGACCGACGGGGGGTGCCGAGTGATTATGCAGATGGCGATGCTTCTGTAGGTGCTCGACTGAAGAGTCCAGCGAGGCTTCAGTCTCGATGGCCGGAACTTGAAGTTTGGAGGTGTCTTGCTGATGAGGAAGGCCGGCCGCCTGATGGTGAGAATGAGTGGGAGTACTATGGAAGAAGTGGTTAGTTTCGTCCCGTAATTGCTCCTTTTTAAAGGGAGCCTGGACTGGGAACGAAGGTTTGGTTGTGTAGTTGGGAACTTGGAGCTTAAAGCTTCCCTCGAGGCCGTCACCAATGAGACATGGCAGGCCCTGCCACACGACAGCACAACTGGCGGGACACTCTCTGATGGATGGGAGCGGGGAACGCCCTGGGTGACGCCTCAGTGATCGGCCGAGGCCCTCGTCCTCCCCAACTGAGACAGCTCTCGGAGCCCAGTGCGAGCTGCGGGGAAAGCTGGTGTGGAGAGGGCGAGAGTCGGAGAACGCCCCCCGGTGACGTCCAGCAGGGATCAGCGCCGAGCATCGATCATGCCACTCTCCGACGGGATGGGATGGGTGAATAGGGAAAAGAGGGAAATATCTGGGGAGGTCAAGGAGAGCATTGTCGCTTACCTCATATTGCAGATGGAACTCTCTGCGGGAGTGGCACGAATTGAATGGCAAGCAACCGCCGTGTAAGTCCGGCAACACAGAGAGTCGGGGCAGATGCCGTGGGACAGAGGTTGTCGGATAGGCGCTTCCAATGAGTGATCTAGGACGTCGGCGGATAAAGACGGAGGTGGTCTTGGTAGGGAGGTAAACCGGAAGTTTCGCTTCCTTCGCAAGGCTGACCGGTAAGGGATACCATCAAGATGTAGAGGTAAGGTGGAGTGAGGCAAGGTGGAGTGAGGCAAGGTGAGTGAGGAATGGGATCCAAGAATCGCCAAAAGGATTGACCACCGACTCGGAGGAATGATGTATGGATGGCTTTTGAAGGTTGAGACGACCTTGTTCAAGGGACAACCTGTCGAGGCGGGAAGCCCACTGAACAGGGCAGGTTAGAAAGCTCCTGCTTCATGCCTTCCACTCCTTCTCATGCGTAGGTGCTCAACACACCTCGTGGAAGGTGCAAAGCCGCGCGGTTATGGGTTGCAGCTGAGTCGCCCGAGTCGCATATCCCACCGGTCGTCGCTTCACCATGCTCTCTTCTATCTGACAGCCACAGGCAGAGATCAGGGCTTCGGGGGGTTATTCAGGGCAAGTGAGTCCTTCGTGACCCGCCGCAATGAGCGTGCAGTGATGCATGCCATGTTAGAATAGACTCTTTACTCATGCGGGTATTTGCAGTATCTTAGCGAGTCAGATCAACCTGGGAGAGCACGTACTGCACGAGTCGCTCATCTGTTCTTTTCCAATGCCATTGACCTACTGCTGGGCTTGTCAAAAGCTAAGTGCTGCTAACAAAAGGATCACCGCGAGGCACGCAGCGCAACACAATGCACACATTGAAGAAACAATCACTGCCCAAAGAAGTTTCGTCAAAAGTCTCAAGTTTCTTCTTCAAGTCATACTACCGTGTACGCAGTCGACTCATAACCAGCAGGCTTGGTGGCCCCTCATCCCAGACGCCGAAACTAAAGAGAGGAAGGTGGGAATGTTCATAGGGGGAATATGAGCCAGAAGATGCCTTCGACAGGCCAGGGAAAACACAAATCCAAAAATGCAATGCCACGCTCATATGCCATGCCACTCCGCTTTCCTCACCTTTCGTCCTCATGCTGAAGATTGACTCTGGTTGTTGATGCGGCTCCCCGTGGCCGTGTTTGTGCCCTGTTGCGCCAGGTCCGATCCGTGGGCCTGCACCTTGCTGCAATTCCCGGCGTCAGGGCCGTGCAGCTGGTCATCTTCTTCAAGGATATCCTCTTCATAGTCGTCGTCATCGTCATCATCGTCATAGGTGTCGTTGGCGCCTTCTTTCCCAGCGGCGGCATCCCGCTGGTACTGGTCGTCGTCCTGCATGACCTCCTCGTCGTCATCATCGCTCTCGCTCTCGCTGTCACTGTCGTCAAAAGACAGTACACCAAGCATGGGCACCTCGATCTTGCGGTACTGGCTTTTGATGAGCTGGTCTGCCGTCTCAAACAGTTTGGCATCCTTGTCTGGAGAAGGAGGGTCACTGTCCATGGAGAATGTGGCCTCATCCTTATCTACCAGGTCGTCGAGAGCAGGTATGTACGGCGATACGGTATCCTTGGGCACCTTCATGACCCATCGCCGCACAGTCTCACCCTTGGTGACACGGGACTTGGCCGCGCTCTGTTTGCGCAGGCCACTTCGAAAGGCTCGCTTTTGCTTCTTGCGGCGTCTTTGGATACGGTCCCTAATGTACCAGGCCACGACCAGCATGGCGGCCTGCATTGTGTCCTGACACTTTTGCCTATGCATGTTGGCCCATGCCTGACACCTCTGCTGCTGGGCGTTGGAGATGGCCTGGCATCTCTGCTGGTAGTATGAGGCTATGCGGGAAACCATGCCGACGTAGCGAGGGTCGAGGGGTTGAGAGGCGCCACCCATGGCCGCATTCAGTGCGGCCTTGTCATCTTTGGGAACAGTGTTGGGCGACGATGTCTGGCCCAGGACAGGCGTCGACGTGGATGCGTGCAGAGGAGGGATGATGGGAGGTAAGATGCTGCTATTGTTGAGCGGGATGTTATGAATTTCGGGTGGTGCCTTTCGTTTGAGATGAGAGGATGATGGAGGCAGGGCGGGCTTTCGGAAAGTCTGTTGCTCGGGAGGCGGCGTGACGGGTATTAGGGGATGAAAAGCATGAGGCATGCCTGTCGCCATGACGCGACGAAGTGGTGTGGTGAGGTTTTGGGTTTTGCTTTGCACTCTGGTCCAGAGGTTACAACCCAGACCAGGCAGTATAAACAGTTGCAAGTGAGGCTCGCGTCAAGGCTGTCCTGTGACCAGGCTAGGGGCCTCGGAGATGGCTGGCGAAGTCGGAGGCGGTGTATCCTGCTTGCAGAAGATGGCAAGAAGTTATCGTGGAAGTGCTAGGCCTGTGTCTTTCTCGTGTGTCACAGTAGATGCGGGAAGAGGCAGATGTAACATGTGAGTCGCAGCCGAGCCAGGTGGTCAGGGGATAAGGCAGTTTTGTAAGAAGGCTCGCAGTACCATGATAGTGGGAGCGGGGAAAGGCAGGACTGGGAAGAGCAGGGAGATGAGGGACATGCCACGGCTGGTAACGGACGATTTGAAATGCAAACGGCATTATGATGGCGACAGCGTGGACGATATCCGTACGGGATCCGCTGGGCCTGGGGCCAAGCGTCTGGCGATAAGATGAACAAGCGAGGCGGGTGTGGTCTGAGGCGAGGTCAGAATCGGCCGATGCCGACCTCACCCGTGTGCCACAGTGGCCTTCAAGCCCATCAAACTCAGGGCCCCAAGAGATCAGCCCAGGGGGTAGTGTCGCCCTCCACCGCCTCGACGTGAATCCTTGGGCTCCTCTGGCCCCTTCGAGAGCTTGAACGGTAACGCCGGAGCTGCCGCGCGCGTTTGTCCGACGAACACAAAAGATGGGCTGCGTATCTCCGAGCTTGCCTTGATCGATTGTCGGCCCGCCTGTTCCATCTGTTCCGGGTGCTTCTCCCTTCTGTCAGCATCGACGGCTTTGCTGACAATGAGAAACGGATTACTTGATCGCTCCCGGCGCTTGTCCTGCTTGCCCTGTCAGTCCCGGAGCTGTGGCCTGCTCCTGAACCTAGCCATCATGTCCGAGCAGAGGGAGTAATGATGATGCTCGGTCGGCCCATTCATCAGCAGCTTTTCGCGCGTCAGCAGCTGGCATGGCCCGTCGTGTCTCGTGCGATAGGCACAGCACCGGCATGATGATGCATCAGCTGACCTGACCACTGTTTCTGACAGTTAGCCGGGCGCGTAGATGGCATGCAAGCGAGTTGGCCTCGCCAGCTGGCCGTTTGTCGTGGACATAGGGCTGACCGTTGGGGCGAGGAAGGCCGTGTGGTGCAGCGATCGAGACTCGAAACGGCAGGACGAAGGATCAGCTGGAGTGCCGAGTGCCCTGTGGAAGCTGCCCGCACTGTATGTGGGACCTTGCAAGCCGGGTGCGTGGAGGCTGTCTGGTGATACAGCAGGCCGGTACTGCACGTGCGGCGGGTGCCTGGGAGCCAGAATACAGGCGGGTAGGTGTCTTCCACACAGTGCATTCTCGACGACCATGCTTCAGCGTTCCCCTGCAGCTGGCGGCCCGCCGAAAAGCCCGAGATCCCCTTGACTGCAGTGCGCGTCCTGTCCCGGTTTCCAACCGATGCGGCCCCATCGACACCGTCACACTGGGACGACCAGCGCCCGAAACGTTCACTGTCAGCTCTCTTGCCGCCTTCCGGTGGTGTGGCCCGGCTTCAGCACTCATCCGTTTCGACGTCATACTATTAACATTCCCACGACACATGTTTTTATGCGCACAACCAACCCAAGCTCCTCATGTGGGCTAGGCCGTTGCACGCCTCCTTGGACGGTGTCGTGCCCTTCGCAAGAAGATCCTCGTCTCCGGGCTTTTCTCTTTCCCTCTGGCACAGCCAAGCCCCCAATGCTGCACTGCGTGAGCAGAGGCTACCGTCACGATGGGTTGGGTCTGGCGTGGCACGAAGGGGGAAGAAGACCAGGACAACGATCAAGCTGGAGGACCTCCCTCAGGGGCTGCTCATTCCCCTCGAGCCCTCCAAATCAACATCGCCGGCGAGCTTGGAGCAAAGCGAAGATGCTGCAGTGACAGAAAATGAGAGTCCAGCATATCCCACAGTGGTGCTTCAGGCACAAAGGAACATGCGCAAGTTCAGCAATTGCGTCCTCCTCACCCGAGTTGGCAGCTTCTATGAGTTGTACTTTGAGCATGCTGAAGAGTTCGGCCCCTTGCTGAGCCTCAAAGTCGCGCAGAAGAAAACAAGCGCTGGCCCTGTTCCCATGGTAAATAACAAATCGATACCCCTGCTGCTTCGCGTAGTCAACCTGCTCTTCCTTGGTTCGACCTGTCTGATGTGCCCGTAGGCAGGCTTTCCCTTCTTCCAGTTGGACCGGTTCCTCAAGATCCTCGTCCAGGACCTCAACCGCTACGTGGCAGTCGCGGAGGAGTTCCCTAACAACGCGCCCGAAAAGATCAAGTCGGGAGGGCTTATGCACGACCGCAAGGTGGCTCGCATCATCACGCCTGGCACATTGATCGACGAGAATTTCATGGACCCGTATGCAAACAACTATGTGTTAGCCATCCATGCACCTTCTCTCGAAAGAGAGGCACTGGCCCCGGGATCTGATACCCCAGCCCTGAACGCCAACTCACGTTCACCCCTGGGCTTGGCCTGGCTTGACCTGTCGACCGGTCAATTCTTCACCCAAGCTTCTGACTTGGCCACCTTCAGTTCCACCCTGTCGCGCATTGCTCCTCGGGAGGTCGTGCTGGATCAGCAGTTCGAGTCACAGACAGATCATGTGCTCTTTTCTATACTGGCAGAAGAGCGGCATCTCGTGACATACAGCCCCCTCGGCGACATAAGAAGTTTGCCCGACTGGGCTCCCATGCTCGAGTCCGCCATACCTGTCGAAAACATTGCGTCATTCAGCGCCGATGAGGTCCAGGCCGGCAGCCTCCTCCTGCACTACGTCAAGGAGCGCCTACAAGGCACGAGCATGAAACTTCAGCCACCACTCCGCCATGAGAACATGGAAATCATGAACATCGACAAGAACAGCATGCGAGCTCTCGAGGTAAAGCAGACCATTCGCGACGGTAACTACCGCGGCAGCCTGCTTCATGCCATCCGGCGCACAGTCACAAAGAGTGGTGCCCGTCTGCTCAACGAGTGGCTGAGTGCCCCTTTGACCTCTCTGGAGGTGATCAAGGCGAGGCAAGACCTGGTGGCTCGATTCATCGATGACGCTGATCTACGAGACGGCATCATACTGCTTCTGCGTCGGAGTCATGACTCCCAACGGCTTGTGCAAAAGTTCGCACTCGGGAGGGGAGATCCAGACGATCTCCTTGCCCTGGCCAGCACCGTAAATGCAACAGAAACCATTGCCTCTCTCTTGAGGGAGGCAGCGAATCAGACATCAGCAACTCCCGATTGTTTGGTGGGGGTAGCTGACCGCCTTCACCTCGAGGAGCCGACCAAGTTGGCGAAAAGAATCAGAGAGGCCATCGACGAAGACGGCATTGTTCACCAACACGAAATCGAGGAGGGTGAGGCTGGTGAGATGCTGGCCCTCGCCCAGAACATCATCAGTACGGAAGGCTCGCAGGATGATACAGACACCCTGCCGAAGGGGGCCGTGAAGAAGACGGCCAAGCGCCCGACATCTATCAGGGACGTATATGCCGTTGACAACGAAGCTTGGATCATGAAACCCGACGCCAGCCCAACGCTGAAGCGCCTACATGCAGACCTCGTGTCACTTCATGGCGAGAAGGAGTCCCTCGTCGATACTCTCCGCGGCCGCTACGGAACTACCTCTCTCACGCTCCGCTGGACCCCTGGTCTCGGCCATATCGCCCACGTCAAGGGCAAAGACGCCCGAATGATAAGCGAAGGGGGCGTCGGCCGTACCATGAGTGCCTCCCGGACAACCCGTTCCTTCCACCTCGTCGAGTGGACGGCTCTCGGACAGCGCCTGGACGCCGTCCGTCTCGCCATCCGCACCGAGGAGCAGCGCGTGTTCGCGTCCCTGCGTGCCCGCGTCGTCCTCAACCTCGTCAAGCTCCGCCGCAACGCCTCCGTGCTCGACGAGCTCGACATCGCGACCTCTTTCGCCAAGCTTGCCATCGAGCTCTCGCTCGTCCGCCCTATCCTCACGGCCACCACCTCCACGACGATCATCGGCGGACGCCACCCGACAGTCGAGGGCGGTCTCCGGGAGCAAGGCCGCACCTTCACCAAGAATGACTGCCTGCTCTCCGGACCCAACGGTACCTCCAAGCTCTGGCTCATCACCGGCCCGAACATGGCAGGAAAGTCCACCTTCCTCCGCCAGAACGCCCTCATCACCATCCTTGCCCAGGTCGGCTGTTACGTCCCGGCCGACTATGCGGAGCTCGGCATCGTCGACGCCATCTTCAGCCGCGTCGGCTCGGCGGATAACCTGTACCGGGACCAGAGCACGTTCATGGTAGAGATGCTTGAGACGGCGCACATCCTGCGAGCGGCGACGCCGCGGTCCTTTGTCATCATGGACGAGATCGGGCGCGGGACGACGCCCGAGGACGGCACAGCAGTCGCGTTCGCAAGCCTCCATCACCTCGTGACGGTCAACAAGTGTCGTGTACTGTTTGCAACCCATTTTCATGGCATCGCGGACCTGGCAGCCCAGGCTGGACTGTGTGGTGGCGAGGGAGGGCGCGAGGCCGTGGAAATGCACTGCACAGACGTGGAAGAAGATGGCGCAGGCGGTTTCGTATACATTCATAAACTACGAAAGGGCATCAACCGGAGAAGCCATGCTCTCAAGGTTGCTAAGCTTGCTGGTTTGCCGGAGCAAGCCGTCCAAGTGGCCAAAAAGGTACTGGGGCGGTCCGCATAAGACTTGGCAAACTGCCAGAATGTACATCACCCTCACACAAATTCACTCGGTAGGCGACACGTGTCGGGAATTTAAGGGCATTGGATGAACAAGCTCGTCGGGATTCCTGTGAAACATGTCAGCCTTGATCCTTTCACCTAGTTACGATCAACAGTGAAAATGTTTTGAAAAGGCATCCCTCATACAATTGTGATGTATAGTGTCATCAAATGAGATTCAGGGTTAAAAAGCTCTTGTATACTTTTGATAATCATCGGGAGCCGGGGGATAGATAAAATTAGAGCATGACTAACCTTTTGGAAATATGGTATGCACTTGGCACATCACACATCATTCGTGATTCTGTTGCTGCATCGAGATTCCCCAATTTCAGTAGGTTCATTGATGTAGCCGTTTCCGGCCAACATATATCGTGTCATGTCTATGATACGCGTAGCGTCGTAAACCAGACCGAACCCCACTTAGAAACCGAGCCGTGAAAGCGGTCATATCATCGAGTTTAATCGCTAAGAACCAGGTTAGCATCGTCAAAGGGAACATCCCATGGAAGGGCACGTACAAGAGACCGCCGAAGCCACCGTCCTCATCGGACTCCTCGTCCTCGTCCTTCTTCTCCTCCGCGGCCTCCTCCTTCTTGGAATCGGCGGCGCCGCCAGCGGCAGCGGCAGGAGCAGCAGCGGCGTACGCATCGGGGTTGGCGATGCGGTCCTTGAGCTCCTCAATCTCGGGCCACGAGACCTCGGTCTCGATGGCAATGGCCAAGACCTTCTTGTATCCGTTGACGAAAGAGTGCATGACGGAGGGAAGGGTGGGGAAGTTGGCGGCCAGGGAGATGGCGGCAATGGTGGTGATGGCACCGGCGAAGGTCTTCAGGAGCTGCTCCTCACCGATGTCGAGGACCTCGGGAGCGAAGCACTGGCCGTCATCGTAGACCTGGGCAACACCCATACCGTAGGTGAAGGGAGAGATGTTGAGCATGTTGAGAAGGGTGGCCTCGGAGGGGCCGACCTTGGTGCCGGCCTCGACGAGCTTCAGGTCGGTGGTGATTTCAATGGTACCACGAGCGATCTTGGTGGGAACACCGAGAGCCTGGAAGAACGAGGTCTTGCCGGGCTCCATGCCAGTGTTGCCAGCGGGGATCCAGACATCGGCGGGGGCGACGGCACCAGCACGAGCGGGGGCGGCGACCTTGTTGTCGGTGATCTTGTCACGGACGGTCTTCAGGTCCGCGTTGGTGAAGACGAAGCCGATGTTGCCCTTGATGTGGGGCAGAAGGCGCTCGTACTCGGGGTGCTCGGGGATGAATGTCTTCAGGGCACGACGAATCTGGGACGAGTCAGAGATTGCGCAGCCGACGTATTTGCTGTTTTCCAACATACCATGGTGTTCTTTCCCATGAGAACGACGGCATCTTCGCGAAGAGCCTGGCGAATCTGGTGGGTCTGCTGGGAAGACTATGTGATGTTTGTCAGTCGTATTCGATTCCTCCGTTCGACCGCAGAACCAAACCCCAGCCGATTTTGGATTCAAAATGTTCTCCGGGAGCGCGCGAGGCGAAACATACGACGTTGTCAACTTCCACAATGAATACAGACCTGTGATCCTCAAGGAGAGCCTTGAGGCGGTCGAAGTAGGTCGCTTTGTTGGCGCTCTTGCCCCCCATTTTCCCTCTTTTGAAATGAAGGCAGGATGTTTAAGGGCGAAGAAGTGAGGTCGTGAGGACTGGAAGTCGAAGTTTGACGTTCCAGGAAGGTTGATGGCGTTCAATATCCGAAGGTCGATGATGAAGAGGAGAAGAAGAGACCTTGGACGAGTTGTGAGAAAATCTATGGAGTTTTGCAAAATTCGCTTTTTAGTGGGGTATTATGGCTTGTTCTGTGGCTGGTGGCCAGTAGTAGCAAGGTACAAGAGATACATAGGGTTTCAAGGTGCCTGATAAGTCATCTCATACCCAATCAGGTATGGTCTTGTTTTTGCACGTCTGTCTCCCCCTCTTCTTTCCTGTCGGCTCTGTGTCTCTTATCGTCACGTCTTGTCGGCAGCCCACCTCTCCGACCTTGTGGCCGGCTCCCAGTTCCGCTACATACCTAGTTTGAATGCTCGCGAGTCTGAGCTTGGATTCCTCGCCGCAGACATTGTAAACAGGCAGGGCGCACCACAACACATCCATCAGCAATCGTTGGACGAAGAGGGAGTAGAAATGCACATACCGAACATCAGATGGGCGGGCCACCGCTTCTGTCAACAATAAGTCGTTGACGAGCCAGACGAAGAGCCGTGTAGTGGGTGCGTGTGGACTGTGAGAACCTCGAGGCTCATCAAGGACATGGAGCAACGGATCAATGGGGCGCCAAAAAGAGCGATGTTGCGTACAGGAGGACACCCCCCTCGTTTTCAATGCCAGTTTGATGTGGACGAAGCGTGTCGCTACCGATTGTACTCAAGTAGAGGAGTTTCATCAATTGAACTCGCAGCCGCTTTGACACAAAGACGTCTGACAAGTGCCTGTATTATTTCTCAGAGTTGTCGTGCCCGTTGCCGCACCTGCCCCGGCGCCTGTTGCTGCCCCCGCCCCGGAGGGGAGTTTGGTATGATTCGTGGCCCCTTCTGGTTGTGTTCGCGACTAATTCGTCCTACCCTGAGGCTGGTATTATCCTCGTCCTGGCGGCTGTCGAGGCTACTATCAAGGAGACCAACTGTCTCCTTCGGGAGAATCAAGCCCTCCTTCAGCGCAACCATAACGCGCAGTATGGTAGCCGTCTGTCCAACATGGACCCCGATGCCTCTTTCTAGTTGTGTTTGTTTTAATTAGTTACAAATGCGCTCTGAAGGAGCGCGGGGGCCGGCGCGCCCCCCGGGCCGGCTTGCCCTCAATCATGGGAACCTTTTGAGGGTGTCCTCGCTCTTGAGGTAATCGGGCTGTCAAGCTTCTGGTCCTCTGGCTCTCTGATCCTCTGGCTCTCTGGTGTTCTGGCTCTCTGGTGTTCTGGCTCTCTGGTGTTCTAGCTCTCTGGTCTTCTAGCTATCTCGTCCCTGTAATTGTTGAGCCTGCCGCCGTCGGGGATGCACATCCTTAGCATACAACGACACTTCGAAATAATAGCAGCAGAGGCGGAGATGATACTGCCTTGCCTCAACCGCTCAGCCCTGGAACAAAGTGTAAACGAAAAAATCAATGAGATAATGGGAAGCGAAAACCTCCATGTCTCTATTGAGACCGACAAGAGGCCTAACACAGCGCTGGCCCCCCTTCCATCTAGATTATCTATTCCCTTGCCCCTTACTCTTATTCCTAATATCTTATTTTTTCTCTTAAGACTAACTTAAAAGAGGTAGTATAAAGGAGGAAGTAGTGTAATTAATAATGAGAGGACTATTAAGGAGGGGGGCTAGTGAGGAGGAGGACTAACGAGGAGGAGGGCCAGCGAGAAGGAGGACTAGCGAGGAGGAGGACCAGCGAGAAGGAGGACCAGTAAGAAGGAGGACCAGCGAGAAGGAGGAGACTAATAATTATCTCAGGGCTCTATACTTCTTCTCTTCTTCTCCTCCTCTTCTTCTCCTCCTCTTCTTCTCCTCCTCTTCTTCTTCTCCTCTTCTTCTTCTCCTCTTACTTCTTCTTCTTCTCCTCCTACTTCTTCTTCTTCTTCTCGTGCTACTTCTTCTTCTTCTACTCCTATATCTTCTTCTTCTCCTCCTATGTCTTCTTCTTCTCCTCCTATATCTTCTTCTTCTCCTCCTGCGTCTTCTTCTTCTCTTCTTGCTTCTTCTTCTTGTTCCTACGAAGAACTTAGCACTTCCTTATGATATGACCGGGCTTTTTACACTATGCATAGTATTAGTATAATCAAAGAGATAATAGAGATGAGAGATATACATGAAAACAATCATGGTCCCAGAGGATCGAGCTAAGCGCCTAGCATGCGGTCGCAGCCGTCCGCCATAGTAGCGGCCTCACTCGTGGCCTTAATAGTCCCCTCAATGGTTGATTTGGTAGAATACATCTAAATATGTGTTTGAATGTAGCTTCTGAGCTGTGTGTGCTCCTTCGAGGGGATGCTTCCTCGAGGGGAGGCTTCTTTGAGGGGCGCGCTTTTTCGAGGGGATGCTAATTTGAGTATTGGCACTGATTATGACAAGCGGTTGACGTCAAGTAATGCTGCAAGACTGTTTCTTGTGTCTGGGAAAGAATGCGAATAGTGGAAGCCTGTTATCGGCGAAGCCAGGTGCACTTGATTTGAGCAATGAGGACGTGAACGTATTGGATGTCTGTGCACCAACAGGTCAGCACTTTCAAATGACCCAGAGTAGAGAACCTTGATCTTACCCTTTGCTTTGTGTGCCGCGTGGCTTCCGGTCAATGATGGCAATGTATGAAATCGGGTAGAAGTATAGATCCTTCTTGGGTGGTGAAGAAGTACTTGATGAATGTTTGAACGAGCAGTTTCTGATGTGGTGAGCGGGGAAAGGAGTGTTTGCTCCATTGATGAATACGCTCATTCGAGTCCTTCTCGGGATGACTTTCTGGCCAACGACGATACGGACCGTCGGGTCATTCTAGCGGCGGTGGTGACTGAACATTGAGCAAGGCAACACACTGACCCGCGCTGGTTGTCACCCTGATTCATGATGGAACGTACAGAGAAATATCAGAGACGACCTATGCTTGAGGTGTCGTCTCGTTGGCCGTATCAAAGCGGCAACCCGGAGGAGACCATGGTCTCTAACGAGGTCAGCTCAAGTCAACCCACTCCAATGATGTTTCCATACAGAGGAGGGGACAAACCATGCCCAAAAAGGGAAACAAGAGTTTGGTTGAGTAACTGGGCGTGAGAATTGATGTAAATGTTAAGTGTTTCGACTTTAAGACGTTGGAGAGGAAAGCAATCAATGCTTCGTCTCTCAGCAATGCGATAGTGCAGCTCCGGCTATGTCCATCCCGCTGTTGAAGACGCGGGCAGCTCGGACAAGCCAAGAGGCTCTTTCCATTGGGTGTTGCATCATGAGAATAGAGCTTCCTCGCTTTGGTGTGCAGTCGGCATGGACGTGTAAACATGAGAGGGAAGGAAGAACAGTCTCGGGAGGGTGGTCACGACCCATGGAACCTGCACATTCTCTCTTTCTCCGTCCTTCCTATGCATCGCGCTCTTCCAGCCCAGGAACACGGAATCTTGGGAATGTCTCTGTTCCGACTAAACACCTCTATCAACGCCCGTCCAGACGTTGGGAACTCATCTGCACGTCAATATCACACGTCTGTGTCGCATGTGCAAATCAGGCGTGGCCAGCTATGATGACGACCGCTCTAAACTTCAGCAGCGTGTAAGAACAGCTCTACGCTGGCCAAAGTCCTCATTAGAGATAGTAACCGTGATCCGGCCAGTTGGTGTGACTGCCTCGTTCTTGTCGGATAGGTAGCGTGAGTGAGTGCTGTGTCGTCGTGGAGGATCCTGGATGGCGTGCACGGACCACATGACCATCTCGAGTTTTTCTTCAGTGGTCGGGGCTAGTCGTGACAGGTGCTTCAACGGTGCGACTGTCGTGTTCCACCGAGTCCGTATGATTACCGCAAGTTCTTCCAATCACTCTTAGGGGAGACCAAGCCAACGATGAAGATCCCCTACGGCGTTCTGAGGCCTTGCGGCAAGATTCTCTTCGCAGCCAGAGGCGGAAAGATCCACTCCTTTGGGGTTGAGAACGGCTCGTACCGTTCGACATGGAAGCATCCTGACGTTCAAAAGGCGGCCGAGGCCATGGCTCCCAATGCGGATGCTCCAACTGGGGCAGATTCTGTAAAAGAACCAGCGGAACAGGAAGAGCCGCAAGAAGATGGCCCTCCTGCCAAGAGGCAAAGGACAGAGGAACCCAAGGAGGCTGGCGCGATGGAAATTGATGAGGCTGAGAAAGTCGGAGCTGCACAGGACGACAGGAGAAAGGGCGGTTTCAAGAACTGGAAGCAGAAGAAGGACGAGAAGGACATTGCTCGTCGGGACGGGCAGACGCCCAAGCCCACATCCCGCAAAGCACCAGAGCAACCCATCATCACCCATCTCGTTGCCACGAGTACTGGAGCCCACCTAGTTGCAGTGTCGGGACACGACAAGACCATATGGGTCTTTGAGCATGACGGGGATGGGAATCTCAAGCAACTCACACAAAGGTAAGATCCACAAGTGCCACTCTCGAGTCTTCAGGCATGCTCATCCGCTCTCCAAGACCCATGCCCAAGCGTCCCTGCGCAGCCCTCATCAGTCCAGACGACACCACGATTTTCAGCGCCGACAAGTTTGGCGATGTCTACACGCTTCCTCTGATTCCCTCGGAAGCCAGCGAGGTTGCTGTTTCCGCAAGCTCGACCCCAACGCCAGCTGCGCAGAAGCCGTGGAAGCCTGAAGCAACCAACCTCACCGTTCACTCTAGGCGCAACCTCGAAGCCCTAAAGCAACAGCAGCTGCAAGCCGCCAGGCAAAGCAGCACCCAGGATCAGCCTGAGAAGCCCACATTTGAGCACACGCTCATCATCGGCCACGTCTCCCTGCTGACAGACATGTGCTTTGCCGAGAAAGACGGGCGCAGGTACATCCTCACAGCCGACAGGGACGAGCACATCCGTCTGTCTAGGTACATCCCGCAGGCCCATGTTATCGAGGGCTTCTGCCTGGGCCACAAAAACTTCATAACTGCCATGGCTGTCCCGGCCGGCAGGCCGGAGCTTCTTGTTTCAGGCGGTGGTGATGACGAGCTGTTCCTGTGGGACTGGCTCGCGAACAAGGTCGTCAGCAAGTTCAACCTCCTCAGCGCCGCACAGAAGTTCCAGGAGGGCACCAGCAAGATCGCTGTATCACAAATCCACACGGCGGCGGCGGTTGACGCTCAAGGCGGGCCGACCACTGCGGTTCTCGTCATCTGCGAAGGGTATGAATCTCTCCTGAATTCTAGGCTCGCCAGCTCTCGATCTAACAAACCCGCAGCGTTCCGGCCGTCTTCGTCCTCACCCTCTCTTCCTCGTCCTCCGAGCTTATTTGGACAGAGACGATTCCATTCACCGGCAACCCACTCCACCTTGCCACAGTCGCAAACAGTGACGGGAGCCTCGAACGGATCCTGGTTGCAACGGACGCGGGCGATTCAGGCGAAGGTGATTCGCACGTGTCCGCATTGAACTATGCAGCCGGCAACACAACATTTGAGACGAATTACCAGCTTACAGATGTTGGCCTGAGTGACGAGGAAGCTGACCTGACGGTTGAGCAAGTTCGGAGGCTCGTTTTCGGCGCCGAAGACCTGCGCAAGCACCCATTCGATGCGACATACGGCGCAGGTGGCGAGGAAGAAGCCGCGCCAGAGGAACCATAAGTAGCCTCATCTCAAGCATAGAAACGTCCCACTTGGGAATTTTCGTCTGTCATCGTGTTAAAAGTGATGCGCGGCACATCAATCCGCTGCCCAGAGGCACCCGGATGGTCCATTACTGGTTTGTCGCACTATGAATAGGTATAAGAAGCGATTCTTCGCCCAGATCGCCCGAGACATGCAGAAATAACACTGTGAAATAAATTCGTCCTTTACTATCCATCTATGCCTCTAAACGCCTGCCCCCAGACTGATGAGAAAAGGAGCCGCATCATTACGACAATCATTTGCAGAACTTGCAGGCGCGCTGCTGCCCATCTGCCACCGAAATGCACGCGCTAGAGAGTCTGGTAATGCCTTTTGACGAGTACAAATCCGCAGTGCCGTCCGAGGGAGCTCGGATTATGCGGTGCCGTGCCGTATCCATGAGGTATCATCCCCGTGCCGCGTCATCTCGGGCCATGAACTCCCCTCTCCCGCTCGTGCGAAAGGTAAGGCGATTCGTAACCATGCGGACCCCCGCTTCCGTCCTTACACGCCTAACAAAAATGGAGTCGTCCTCTTGTGTCTCGTTATTGTCGTTTACTGGGAGGCGCACTGGACGCGCTCGCCGTGGGGATGACCATCTTCGTCATCCTCATCCATGGGACCACCGGCAGCGCCACCGAAGCCTCGGGCTTGCGCGGAGTTGTCGATATCCTCAAGGTCGGCCGGCTCTGTCATGCTGTTGGGCGGGGGGACGTTTTCGACACCAGGCGAAGGGAGCAGCTTCCGCAGACTCTCGAAGCCGGCCTCATCTTGCATCCAGCCCTTCTCGGGGAACTTGACGGTGAATTGGATGTACAGGTTGCCGTGGTCATGGTGGCGATACGACGGCATGCCCTGTCCGCGAACCATCTTGACGGCGTCTGGGTAGTGAGGTCAGCTGTAAGTTCATACCAAGTTGTGGAAGTGGACGCAAAACGTACCTGGGCTGATGGCCTCGCCAGGAAGGATATCGATGCTCAACCACCTGTCGTCCAGATGCTCGATGTAAAGAGTACCTCCGGCAAGAGCTGTGACCAGCTCGATCTCAGCCTTGTAGAAGAGATCGTCCTCTTTACGGGTAAAGCGCGCGTGGGGCTTCTGCTCGATCTCGAAAACGACATCGCCTGCCTGGATACCCGGTGCTTGGTCGCCTTCGCCGCGGAACTCGACCTTGGTGCCGCTTCTCACGCCCTTGTCGACGTGGACGTGGAGGACCTTCCTGTCGACGATGGTCTTCTTTCCGGTACAGTTCTTGCAACGATCCTTGTTGTTGATGATCTCGCCCTCTCCGTTGCAGTCGGGGCACACTGTCTGGAATCTCTGGATCATGGGGCCCATCTGGCGCATCATGGTCTTCATGCCGTGGCCGTCGCAGCCATTGCAGCGCTTAACTGCGCCTTCCTTTCCACCGCGACCCTCGCACTTGGGGCATATGATCGAGCGCTGGAGAGCAAGCTTGGAAATCTTGCCGCGGTAGATGTCCTCGAGGGAGACCTTGTGAGTGTGATGGATGGTGCGGGCCTTGGGAGGGCCACGGTTGGGAGCGCCGCCGCCGCCAAACATGCCGCCGAAGCCACCGCCACCGCCGAAGAACTGGGCGAACAGGTCCTCTGCAGCCATGCCGCCGCCGCCAGCACCGCCTTCAAGGCCGGCCTCGCCATACTGATCATAAACGGAGCGCTTTTGCGAATCGGAAAGGATTTCATAGGCGTGGGAGATCTCCTTGAACTTCTCTTCGGCGGCAGGGTTGTGGGCGTTCTTGTCTGTTCGGTGCATCAGTGGCCGGAGTCACGCATCATGAGGGCCGCGCGTGACATACCGGGATGGAACTTCAGGGCGCCGGTCTTGTACGCCTTCTTGAGTTCGGCATCGGTTGCCGTAGGGGCGACCTGATATGCGGTCAGTGGCCTGCTTGATGGGTGATATGGTATGGAGCGATATGCACGTACGCCGAGCACGTCGTAGAACTTGGTCTCTTTAACCATCTTGGTGGGTGTCGGGGGGGAGGTGGGGTATCACAGGAATGGAGAGGTCTGTAGTCTGAAACGGTCAGTCCGGGGTCCACGAGGCTACGAGTGCGATGCAACGGAGATGCGCTTGAATACTCGGCGTCCAAGGTCAAGGCGGGCAAGAGGGCGGATGGGGTTTGTTGAAGGGAGTGGAAAGAGCCGAGGTTGACAGTCTGGTGTTGGGCGGAGGGGCACATACAAGATGTACTGGAGCAGACCAGAGAGCGCTGGCGGGGGTTAAAGCACTTTCGGCTTATTGTTGGAAGTCAAGAGACAGACGAACAGTCGAGGGGTCGATGGTTCAAGGGGAATCGTCTAGGCGTCGCAAAATTGTCGCGAAGATTGGGTGTCCGGCGGTTGGTAGGAGTCGCGAAGTCTTTAATGTCGTCAGGAAACTAGAAGACTCTGGAAAGGCGGCAAGACGGGTCCGCTGGAGGCGCTCTAACTCTTGAAATTTCAAAATAAAGGGAGAGAGGGATCCTGCGGGTCGCCGCCTTGCTTCGAAAAGCGCGGATCCATGGAAGAGTGTGGAAGACTTTCGATCCGAAAGCCACAGTGGCGGTGCTATTAGTGAAGGACTTCCCAGGCTGCCTCGGATGGGCCGAATTCTGGGCATTTCCGGCGCAAAACTGACCATACCCTCAAGTCATTCCATAACATACGCCGCCTCAATCTACGCTTTTGTATTCATCAGGAACCGCCAACTTCGAGGCAGGCCCCGTTCTTATCGGTTGATCAACCCCTGCCCGGCAGCCAGGCAGGTGGTATGGCTGGTGCGCGGACCGTCTGGAGGAGACCCCCGATGAATGTCACTCTCGCGCCATCACGAACATGCACTCATCTACCGACGTCGGTGGTCGGATACGAAAAACAGGGCAGGCTTGTCACTGTTCATAAAGAGACCCCGTGGGTTTCTCGGCATCTCAACCTCCTTTCTCTCGTGGTTTGACATCTCTACTTTCTATACTGATGTTTGCCTATTCGCCGCCTGTTCGGTCTGCGGATACCATTCGCCCTAAACTGAACATGCAGCAAACAGCGTCAAGCCCAACACTAAGGTACACTGAGTCTACTAGCACGAGCACCGATGGGGCGGCAGCTACGCCACCCCGTATGTCTACTAGTAGCAGACCAGAGGAACAACAAATATTATGGATGTCCTACTTGCCTGGTGGCGACGCGATGGTTGAGAGTAGACATCTTAACCATTCATTGCCAAACACAAAGTACCTGCCGTTTATACCTAGGTCAAAATGCATTCACGTGTATCGCTTAGGGTGACGGGGTTCTCTTTCCGCACTTCAGCGTGTGGCCAACCTACGTCGAGGCTCAGCTGTGTTTCCTTATCTCTCCGCTCGGCCTCTCATGCAACTCGAGTACCTCCTCGGAGAAACTCCATCTCCAGGTGTCACTCCTAAGCGGCGAGCGGCACCTGGCCAGTAAAGTCCAGGACAGTCTAGGATAAATATAAGCAAGACCGTGCTGCTCCTCAACTCTTATTATTCTTTCGCGCATCATATCGAGGTGCAGTGTAGTATCTCTTTACGTTCGACGGTGATACTGGCTACCTAGATCCGGGCGCGGTCGACATATTCCCTAAGTTCGTTACTAGTCCACCTCCATCCAAATAACCTCACCTATAACTCCCCTGTTGCCTCGCTTTCTCGGTTGACGCGGCGTCAATTAGTCCTCGCCATCGAATGAACCCATAGTAGGCCCTCACGATGGTCCTCACGATGGCTTGATTCAGCCCAGATCCTGATCTAATAAGTAGGTTGCAACCCAACAGTCGCTCAAGAGGGAAACTGCACAGATCAAAGTACATCATGACTACCACCAACGATGATTTCAGCCCATATCGATCAGACGGCAAGCTCGTGAGAACTAGGCCCCATTGGCTAGCCGATACTGGCTAACTTGCATTCTCAGTATGGCTTCATCTGCGTGGTCACCGGCGCCTCGCAGCCCGTAGGGCAAGCTATCATCGAGGAACTGGCTGGTATGTTGGGCAAAGTAAACTTCGGGGACGGCTGAAGGTCTGACAAAGAAACAGCTCATGGCGCAGCATCAATCTTTGGTAAATCCACCTGACTTTATACCTGACCCTGGCCATGGCTGAGCAAGGTCCGCCCCTCTAGCCTGCGACAAGACGGCCAGTGACGCGGCCTACAAACCCCTCGTTGAAAAGTTGGGAGGGCTCTACCCCAACACCAAGGTCATTGCTTATCCCTTCAACGTTGCCAAGGAGGAAGAGACCCTCGTTCTCATCGATGAGGTCCTCAACGGCTTCGGTCGCCTTGACGTTTGGGTATCCTCCACGGGTCTCCTTGGCCCCGCCTCCATCGCTGACACAACACCGGCGGACCTCCAGCGCTGCTTTGAGGCGCACTCTATGGCTCCCTTCTTTGCCCTCAAGTACGCTCCTCCCGCCATGGCCAAGCTGACGGAACGCGGGTCGTACCCCAACGCAACCCCGAAATCCCATTCATACGGCAGCATAGTCGTCGTCGGAAGCGTGGCCGGAACTTATGGTGGCTGTTGGGGGCCCGCCTATACGATGGCCGCGCATGCAGGGCTGGGTGTTGTCAGGGCTGGCGTCGCCGTGCTCAAGGGTACAGGCGTGAGAGTGAACTGCATCTCCCCCGGTCAGATTGATGTCGGGGTTGATCTTCAAGGGGTGCGCTCTCAAAATAGCTTCGAGATGGGGCCCATCCGGAAAATAGTGGTTGGATGCTAACAAGTCACAGGCTGATATGCGAGGCATGAACTCGCAGTTCCCCCCGGCGAGTTTGCAGACCAAGGAAGTACGCTCCAACCCGAGATTGTGCCCTTCAGCCTGGATGTATGTTAATCTCGGCATAGGCGGCCAAAGCCAATGTCGGCTTAGAGAGATCAGGTGCCCCAGCTGAGGTGGCACGTGTTGCTGGTTTCCTCGCATCGAACTTCTCATCCTACATCAACGGAGCTAACTTGACCGTCGACGGTGGCTCCTCGTAAGTTCAGAACATAATATGCGTGTCACAGGCTCACCCGCACTGACAATTTGCTCTGCAGTGTGATGAACCCTTTGACTATCCCCATCTAAAAGGGGCATGGGCATGGACCTGAGCGGTAGAATGGTAGTCCAGGTACATGGCAGCAAAGAGAAAACCTCTGTGAGCGAGCAGACATGATGTCAGTCATGACTCTGATAGTATCATATGTCGAAGCATGGTGTGTGGTCATCTACCAGGTCTTGATGTGATGATTGTGAACTTGACTTTTTCCAATCGGGCGCTCCCAGAAGAGGAAGGACGTTATTCTTGAACTTGAACCGCACCCAACGTCGGAGCACTTTGTGGGGCTTTCGGCCCGCTCCATTCATCCACCACCGGAGCCCGCCGATGCGAGGGCGTACCTCACGCAAACACCACTCCTGCTTCAACCCCTCCCCAGTCCTAACACCTGTATCTTACTATAACTTCACATTGTTCAACAGTTTAAACTTCCCAATATTAGCACTTCAAGGCCCAACATGTCCACACCGCAGACCTTTTCCATCCAAGATGACGCGGAGACCACCTCCAACGCCCAGAAATATGGTCTTACAGACGCGGAGCTCACTACCCTTCATCAGCGCGCCACGGCAGCAAAGGCCACGGCCTACTGCCCTTACAGCAAGTTTCGCGTCGGAGCCACTCTCCTCTCCCGCGACGGGGTGTGGACTGACGGCGCCAACGTCGAGAACGCCTCGTACCCCGTCGGCACCTGCGCTGAGCGCGTAGCCTTTGGCAAGGCCGTCGTCGAGGGTGTGCGCGGCTTCAAGGCTGTGGGTGTCGCGACCGACATTAAAGAGGTGTGCAGCCCATGCGGCGCCTGTCGACAGTTGTAAGTCCCTGGCATGCTTCTTTAATATCATCAACTTCGAGGGTTTGCGCTGACGCGGCAAAGCATCCGGGAGTTTTGCGACCTAGACATGCCCATCTTCATGTTTAATGTAGAGGGGCGATATGCCGTGCTGAAACTCGGAGAGGTATGAAGCAGTGCGCCTTGTGACCGGAGTATCAACGAAGCTAACTCGACTGCCCAGCTGCTGCCTTTGTCGTTTGGGCCTGATGTGCTACCGCCGCCCGATGTTCTGGAGGCCAACCGACCGGCATGAGCCTCAAGTCTCACTGAGCAATGGGAAGGAATGGAGTAGGCGAATGGCAAGAAGTGCCGGGATCTCCCTACATGGGGTTGGATGTGGCCGGGTGATGGCTGATGCATCCTGGGCTACCCTCGTCTGGAGACGGGGGATGTAACGATGCGATGGGACGCTCGAACCTAGAAGCCGTCTGTGCCTGCCATGGAAGAGTTTCGCAAGTTTACTGCCCCGCCTGACACAGTATCGAGTGCATACCTCTTTAAATGTTTGGACGCTACTACCTGCAGGCGAGGGCTCTCTCGGCTTGCTCATCTACCAGACTACTCTTGGATCGATCTCGTTATACTCAAGGAGATTACTCGCGATGACCTTGATTAATCGGCTCTCGAGCCAGTAAAGCCCCTAGCATAAGACCACACTTAACTAGCTCAATATTAAGTCGCAAGCTAACATTTATTTAGAGGGGACGGAGGGCCCTATAAATTGATTTCAACAGCATCACATACAGCGCGGGGACCAAGCAGATATTTTTTAAGACTGAGTTCATGAACGCCTCCTAGTTACAGCAGGAGACTAGAAAAACGGAGACCGGAACCGTGCCCCATCGCTCTCAAGATTCCGATCAGCACCTTCAGAAGAATTAAGGTGCCAAGAAACCTGCGAGCCTTCTTCGCATGCAGTGAAGCCACTTTTTGGTAGCTACCCGGCGAGCCGGGGCGCCGCCAACCGCACGGCTGGCGGCCCCCCTGTACAGCTCTCAAGGTTGCTTCGACCGATCTATCAACAAACAAGCGAAACCCCCTTGAAGCCTCGTCGGCCCTCCTGCCAAAGCAAGGGTCCACTCGTGCGTGACCCCTTCACGATGGAGGGCGTCCGAAGCCGATAATACGTCGTGACTTGGCCTAACGCTTAGATGAGATCGGCAACGTTCATGGGCATCTCCTCGATCTGGGTGCTGTAGAACTGCTCAATCTCACGCATCATGCGGACATCCTCGGCGGTGACGAAGTTGATGGCGACACCCTTGCGGCCGAAACGGCCACCACGACCGATGCGGTGGATGTAGTTCTCGCGGTTGGCGGGAAGGTCGTAGTTGATGACCAGAGAAACCTGCTGGACGTCGATGCCACGGGCCAGAAGATCGGTGGCGATCAGAACGCGGGAGGAGCCGGAACGGAACTCCTTCATAATCAGGTCACGCTGAGCCTGGTCCATGTCACCGTGCATGGCAGAGACGGTGAAGTCACGGGCAGTGAGCTTGTCGGTGAGCCAGTCAACCTTGCGGCGAGTGTTGCAGAAGATGACGGCCTGGGTGATGGTGACGGTCTCGTACAGATCGGAGAGGGTGTCGAGCTTCCACTCCTCCTTCTCAACGGCAATGTAGAACTGCTTGATACCCTCCAGGGTAAGCTCGTCCTTCTTGACGAGAATACGGACAGGGTCGCGCATGAACTTGGTGGTGACCTCGAGGACGTCCTGGGGCATGGTGGCGGACAGAAGGACGACCTGGGTGCTCTGGGGAAGGAGCTGGAAGATGTCGTAGATCTGCTCGGTGAAACCGCGCTGATAGGGATGTTAGCACCAGCCGTGTTGCCCAGATCGTAGAATATTACTCACAGAAAGCATCTCATCGGCCTCGTCGAGGACGAACATCTTCATGTTGTCGGTCTTGAGGAAGCGGCGCTGGATCATGTCGTGGACACGGCCAGGGGTACCGACGACGACCTGGGGGCCGTCCTGGAGGGCCTTCATGTCATCGCGAACGCTGGTGCCGCCAATGCAGGCGTGGCACTCAATGTTCATGAAATCACCGATGGCCACGACGACCTTCTGGATCTGCTGGGCAAGCTCGCGGGTGGGGGCGAGGATCAGAGCCTGGCAGGCCTTCAGGTTGTGGTCGATCTTCTGGAGGACCGAGATGGAGAAGGTGGCAGTCTTGCCGGTACCGGACTGGGCCTGGGCAATGACATCGTGTCCCTTGACGACGGGGATGATGGCGCGGGACTGGATGGCCGAGGGGCGCTCTAAAGGGGGACCTTGTCAGCACGGTGGCCGGAAATTTGACGGCGGCGAAAATGGCAGTCGAGGGGGGGAACAAGAAATTGCGTACCGAAACCGTAGGCGTAAACACCACGGAGGAGCTCAGACTTCAGGTCCATGTCATCGAAGCTCTCGACAACCTCATCGTAGTTGGACTCTGCAAGGTGCGATCAGTCAGTTTGCGTACTTTAATTTGTGTGGGGTGATCTGGGCGCGCCAGTCTTGCCAACATACCGATCTGACCCTCGGGGACATCCTCCAAACCCTTATCACTTTGCGCCGAGAGTTAGCGACGAGGACGAGCGCATAGGAGAAGCCGGTTCTTGACTACATACGCCATGATTGCGGTTGGGTAGGTTTATCTTGGACAGGCACAGCCTTGACCAAGATTGAAGTGGTAGAAAGTGGGGGGGCGAAGTCGCAAAAAACGTCTCTCAAGAGCGCTCTTGCGAATGATCGTCAAAGGCGAATAGAAAATTAAGGCTCAACTAGACTGGGTTCTTGAACGGTATCAAGAACGGCCGGAATCTAGGAGGAATAAATCGCAGGTTGGACGTCAGTGTTCGTCGATGGTTGTGATTGAGAAAGATCGAGATTTTTTTTTCTCGCTGGTGGAGAGGAGGGAGGGAGCAAAACAAGAGCGCCCGGGCAGGAGCGAGCGGCGTGGGGCCCCGATATTCAATTACGAGAGCTTTTCGCACACATTGTTCTTCATTCGTTGGCGAAGCAAACGAGGGTCTTGTACCACGTGAAGCGCAGGCGGGGGGCCTCTTCAGTGCGCCCGCTCTACACCCATGAAGGTGGGGCCAGCAACAGGTTCGGGGCAAGCACCCAGTCCAACTGCAAAATTCGCCCCGTATCGAACGACTTTTTTTTTGGCCTCCGACGACTAGAACATCGGGATATGAACATATTGATGACAGAACCACGAGCGATTGCATGAGATCCAAGGCATTCGCACATGCAGACTCATCTATGAGTCAATCCTTGACGAGGCGGCGCCCAACAAAAGAAGGAGAATAACCTTTGACCACCTAAGCACACTTACAACCGTTCTGGCTGGGCGAAAGGGTGTCACCATGACAGTCAATCAAGGCCTTGGAGGGAATACATCCGCCCTCACTGGGTTGCCCAACAGTCACAATCATCAGAATGACTCGGGAACCCTTGCAAACACACAATCTGCCGATGTCTCTGGCACCACCCACCCTTTAGGACTTTTGCCCCTGGGCAATCAGTTCCTCTCCGAGGCTCCCAAGGCACGATCTTTTGCCGGCACGTTCCAGTTTCTTCCGGACGAGATGCTCTCCGTAATTCTGGAATGCCTGGATCACGGGTCTCTGAGGACACTAGGCTACACTTGCAAATTTTTCTTTGCTTTCTGCCATGCCAACGAGCTATGGAAGTCATGCTTCCTAGAGTAAGTCACACCCCCATAAGCGCAATGTTGATGCACCGAGGCCAAATCTAGTGAGGCCTCAAGTGGCGCGGTGGGGTATGGCTGAATCTGACGGATACCTAGACGGCATGGAGATGGCACCTTCGCCGGTAAATGGCTAGGGTCCTGGAGGCGGACACTCTTGGGCTTGCCAGCAGAGCGTGAGGCCAAAATCGACTGTAGCAATGTCTTCTCCGACGTTCTCCATAGGCCGTTTGTGTGCGGCCGGCTGGACCTGGCCCCTTTCGTGGACGGTATACCGAAAAGCAACGAGATCCAAAAGTTTGACAATCTCACGTATACCGATTTCGCGGACTCGTGGACAGAGAAGCCGTTTGTCCTCACGAACTGCATCCAGTCCTGGCCAGTGTATAGGGATTGGACTATCGAGTCTATCCGTGAACGTTACGGGTCAGTTGAGTTCCGAGCTGAAGCCGTAGACTGGCCTTTCTCGACCTACTTCAGCTACATGAATGACACCAACGACGAGAGCCCTCTGTACCTCTTCGACAAGATGTTCGCCGAGAAGATGGGGATCACCGTAGGTCAGCATGAAGGCGCCGCATACTGGAGGCCAGAATGCTTCGGGCCTGACTTGTTCGAGCTGCTTGGCAAGGAGCGCCCAGCGCACCGATGGCTCATTATCGGTCCAGAAAGGAGCGGCTCGACTTTCCACAAGGATCCCAACGCCACGAGCGCTTGGAACGCTGTGATACAGGGGGCCAAATACTGGATCATGTTTCCTCCCACGGCGGCGGTGCCCGGGGTTTTCGTCTCCAAGGATAGCAGCGAGGTGACCAGCCCATTGAGCATTGCCGAATGGCTGCTTGAGTTCCACGCGGAGGCGAGACAGCTGCCCGAGTGCGTCGAGGGCATTTGCAACGCCGGGGAGATCCTGCATGTTCCCAGTGGATGGTGGCACCTAGTGGTGAATTTGGAGAGCGGCATTGCCCTGACGCAGAACTTTGTTCCGCAGTCCCCTTCTCTACACCATCTCACCGAGGTGCTTTCATTCCTGCGAGACAAAGCAGATCAGGTGACCGGATTCAAAAAAGAGATTGCCGATCCATACGGCCTCTTCGTGGAGCGGCTGAGAGCGGAATGCCCCGATGTGCTCGAGAAAGCCATGGAGATACTCGAGGCCAGAGGGGCCCAGAAGAAACGGAAGTGGGAGGACGCTGTGGGTGGGACGGAGACTGAGGCCTCGGGAGGTGGCTTTAGTTTCGGATTTGGAGGTGACGACCTTGACGACGACGACATTCCATAAGACGATATATCGAAGATGTCTTTGTCGATTATATAAACAATGCATTCTGAGGATCCAGTCTGTTTGGGACGAACATTTTCAAGATAAGCTTTCGAGCATGCTTCCGCACGGATTTGACAGCGATGCCGTGTGCCAGCCGGTATGCTCCCAAAGTTCCATGCCTGAAGGCACCCTGAACGGCATATGAGAAAGAGTCCTATATATTCCATGAAAAGCGTCCGGCAATGAAGCGCGACGTAAGGCTGCAATATCACGGTAGCTACTGACAGAACATACAAGTACCTGAAGGATACTGAGTACGCTCCCATCCTGGCGCGACTCGACCAACGAAGTCACTGCACGGGGCTGGCGAGCTAAGCCCCTGAGCATGAGGTGGACTACCTTACGGCAAAGCCGAATTGAAGAGCTGATCAGGGCAGGCGCTGTCATGGACGGGCCCTGTGATAACGTGGAAGCAAGCGCGGGCTTTGGTGCACCTGTCAGGTCGACATGGCCTATAGGTAGGTAAGGTAGGTACTAGTCGTTGTTTGAGGTCCAGTCCCGTGGTGGGGGGAGGGGGCTTCAAAGCTCACCGCCTTCCACAACATAATCCGACGAGGTCCAGCCCAGTTCGATGCCCCCCATCATTGGACGACGAACCCGCCCCTTCACTGACGGCCGGCGGGTGGATAGCAACTCCCCTTTCCCACCTTGAGGCGCGATCACGCTAAGGCCAACCTAACCCACTCGTCAGCTCCCCCCCATTTCATCATCTAGGACCCGACAGCTATCTACCTACCCTCAACTCGGGATCTGTTTGCCCTTTCACCCTTGATCCACCCCTCCCAGCTTGGCCGCCTCTGGAAACGACGATACTGGACGGGCTCTTCTCTCACAGACAGAACATCATCGGGACCATGTGACGAAGGACCCAGACCTCGTTCGGTGTCCGCGCGCAATCAACCTCCTTAGATACACGGCCTCCGAGGTCCCCAACTCCTCACCCATTGCATGCGCCCCTCTCCCGTCGCGTTACCATCTCGAGCTGTCGCCCATTTTCGCGATAGCCTAATACGAGCGTCCGTGCGACTTGCATTCATCTCGGACTTCATCTATCGCCTCCAGGTTCTGTCCCATCAGGTCAGTATTCCCGGCTCTGCTTTCACTGGCATCTTGGTACACGGCTGCAAGCCAAAGCGCGTAGGGGACATATGTCGTGATACTCTATCGTGATCTTTTCTTGCTGACGGGCGTGACACGACACAGCCCGCTGCTGAATCCAGCCTTTCCCTCGTTGAATCTATCGATACGCATACCTACCTATCTACATTCCGCATCACATTGCCCACATTGAGTCGCAACTTCCACGTACCTGGGTTCCCGATTCCTCCTCCCACTGCGGCTGGGCAGACAGACCGCGACGACTCGCACCGCACGACTACTGATCTCTCTGCGGCCCGACACGTGCTCTCTTCCCTCGCATTTGCCGTCACCATGGTCTCCGACGAGCACTACGAGATTTGCCTCCCGATCCTCGCCGATCCCAATTTAGATGATGAGGACAGGACAGATAAACTCGAGGACCTGCTGCGCAAAGAAACCGCGCTGAGAGACGCCGCATTAGAGCATGCCATCCTGGACGCATTATGGCGGTTCCGCGATGGTGGAGCGAGTCCTGCCTCCCCGCCGACTATCCGACAAACTATTCTGCGCCGCCCCTCGCCTGCCTCATGGCGCGGCAATAGCAATACGCCCTTATCTGGCTCGCCTCGCCTTGGTGTCAGTCCTCTCGCCCCTCCTGGATTTGTACCCTCCAATTTCAGCAGGAACAAGTCTTCCGCGGTCTCGCCCTTCTCGTCGCCAAGGCCCTCTCCTCGGCTGGCATTCGCGACACCAGTCATCCCAAACAGCCCAAATTTGAATGCCTACGAGTTCGCCAACGATGCCAATCCTTCGCAGGAGACCTTTGGCGACTACCAGACCGAGAATGTTGAGTGGCTCGTGGCTGATGATGCCGTCAGTACGACTTCGTCTGTCGGCACCTCGAGCGGACTCAACGCCGCCGCACCCGAATTCTCATCTCTCACGTCGCAGCAGAACGACATGTCGCCGTACGATATGCTGCGGTCTATATTAGGACAGTCGAGGACCGACGAAGATATAGAGGCAGCTCTTGCGACCCATAACTATGACCTGAGTGCTACTATCATTGCTCTTATGGGAAGCACTGGTCTGGACGGCTCCTTGGGCAATAATGCCGAAGAGACCAAGAGTATTGTCATTGGAAAGTCAATGACAACCAACGGACGGCCAACCACTCCAGCCGGTCCCCAGAGGAATGGCGTCATCTGCAAATTCTACATGTCCACTGGGCAGTGCCTTCGGTCTGACTGCCGGTTCAGTCACGATCTGAGCAACCACTTGTGCAAGTGAGTACTCTTATTCAAGGATAATACAGTCGAGTACATGTGAGACTAACCAACAAAGATACTGGATGATGGGGAACTGCTTAGCCGGCGAGACCTGCATCTTTTCCCACGACCCGGCTCAGCTGATGAATAAGCTGACGATGGATGACGGCAACACACCTCCGCAGCAGAGTGCTTTCCAGGCAACGGACTACAGCTCGTTCCCTTCACTACAGCCAGGAACTCCCGAGAGCTCTTCAGGATACTCTAATTTGCAAGGGGCGGGCCTTACGCCACCGCCGGGCCTGAAGCCATTCTACCCGGACGGTCCTCGATCTCGGTCACGACCAGGGAGCAGACACCAGCAGGCAAAGGAAGTTGTGGCAGTAGCCCCTCAGCTCGACGACAATGACGCATTCCCGACTCTGGGATCGGCCGCCGCCGCGAAGCAGGGAAAAAAGCATCATGGAAAGAGGGGAGGGCATAACCAGAAGGAAAACACTCCACCTAGCTCGCTGGCCGAGATCGTCAAGATGTCACCTTCCCCGGCACAGACGGGTCGGCAAGATGTCAAGCGCCTGGGACGAACAGGCAGCTCGACGAGTATCCGCAATGGGGAGAACAACGCCGCAGCGCAGGCCATCTCTAGCCCAAAACACATACCGTGGCTTGAGACAGGGGAGCGGGCAAACAAGGCGTACCTCAAGGCTCGTCAGGAGGCCATCAAACATGGTGGTCTCCGTAACAAGTTCCTACAGAGGTGTGTCATGATTGGAAACCCCGTGGCATCATCACAATAACTAACCGTGCTGTTGTAGTGCCGCCCAGGCCTGGAATCGGAACGATGCGCGGGCCGCCAAAGCACTGAGTCTCCGTGGCCAAAGCGAGAACGACCTGATGCGCAAAGCGCACCGCGAGGCGGCGCGAGAGCTGTACGAGCAGCGCAACAGGGCAGCGCTCAGTAATGATCTCGAGATCTATGTGGATCTTCACGGACTGCACCCTGAGGAGGCGGTGGAATATCTAGAGAAGGTCCTCGTGGAGAATGGCAAGGAAAGCCGACCCATCTTCGCAATCACTGGGACGGGTCATCACAGCAAGAACGGCAAAGACAAGGTGGGCAAGGCAATCCGCAACTTCTTGAACGAGTGGCGATATGCGTACCGGGAGTTTTCTGTGCCAGGAGACCGGAACAATATGGGGGGGATCCTCGGGATCGACGCGAGGAGCTTTGACAAAACAATGGCCCGCGACGGCACAGGGAGCGGAGGGGATGGAAAGGGAGAGGCAGACATACTGAGCCAGGGTGTGGAGATTGGGGATGGCAAGGTGCGGTTGCTGGTGAGGGACCCTCCCAAGGGGCCCAGCGGTCGACGATGATGGGTGCGAGGAGGGCAGCCAGACGGCTGCGCAATTACCGAGAACCTCTCGGATGAGTCTAGGATTCGCATGGGGGCAGCCCGAGTCAGTGGGTAGTGGTTACAGTAGCTGGGCAGCTAGCGAATATCAGGTATCGTCTCCGATCACCGGTACTTATCTACGCAAATGACTGTCACTGTAAAGTAAGATGGAATTTAGGCCATGGAGTTTAGGCCACTGATCAAGTGTGGTTCTTACACACAGGCGGGGAGCCGAAGCATGCCCGGGCGGCCAATGCACGCCAAGGGCGAACCCCACCCAGCGACGTCAACCGCCACTCGCCTGGTCGCCCGGACTTGGCTCGCCCGTGAAACAACGTCGGGTAGTCTAACACATATACTCGAGCTTCTTTCTGATCTGCGGCTTTGCCTTGTCTCACCAGTAGTCCACCCATAGCTTGTGGCAGTTGAGATTGCACGTCCTTGGTTTGAATCTGGAGCCGTTTACACTAGCTTCTGGCCGACAATCCATCCTCTCCGCCGGGCGCCCTGGCGCATCTTGTTCCATCCTCGGGGGCGTACGATAACCTCGACGAAGCAACAGACCGACTCCCTGCGATCCCGACAGTACCTAGATTTGGCGCGGCCTCATCAACTCTTCTTTTTCACCCAGTATCGAGATATCATGGCTATGCAGTAGGCTTTGCACCCATTCAACCCCAATTGATTACACCCGAAGCTTCCGGGTCCCATCCCGTCCACACATCACGAAGGACCTCCGAACCGAGTGTCGAAACCTCTCTACACGGCCGTATCACGATATAGCCAAATAAACAGTCATACCTACATTAGAAGCTTCTCCGCATATACCGCCGACATGCCGACCCCCGACCCCATCTCCGCGGCGCAAGCGCTCTCCAACGTCGCGCCAGAGCCCGACCTGGCTTCCCCTGGGTACAATGACAACTCGGGCGCCTCTTCTCCCATACTCTCTCCTGATACCCGACCTCATTGGGGCCGCGGCCGGGGTCATTCGTACTCCTCCGCACGCCTCACAACCGGCTCCCACTATTCGCGTTCCTCCGCCCGCACCTCAGCTCGCGGCGCCCTCACTCGCCTCGTCCGCGCCGGCAACAAGGCTGGGAACAACCTCATCGCTCTCTTCAACTCCCTCTCGCCGGCCCAGCGGGTTGCCGTCGTCATTGGAGGCCTGGTCATCAACGTCCTCCTCATCCTGTTCCTCGTCTACTCCCATTCCATCTTTTCCTGGCTCGGCCCCGTCTCTCACAAGTGGCGCGCCCTCCCCGGCGGCTGGATTATCGCTTGGCTCATATGTTTCTGCTGTGCCTTTCCCCCCGTTATCGGATACAGCACCTCCCTCACCATTGCGGGCTTTGTGTACGGCTTTCCCCTGGGTTGGCCCATTGTCGCATCAGCCACCGTCGCCGGCAGTTTGACGGCCTTCATGACGAGCAGGACTATCTTCAGCAAGTATGTCCATCGCCTTGTTGGGCAGGACCATCGCTTCATCGCGCTCGGGCAGGTGCTCCGCAAGGACGGCCTTCTCATGCTCACGGCCGTGAGGTTCTGCCCGTTGCCCTACAGCATCTCCAACGGGTTCCTGGCAACCATCCCGTCGATTAGTCCGTGGTCGTTTGCGGCCGCGTCGGCGATAGCGAGGTAAGACCACCCAACGCACCGCTGGCCCTGCCCTCTCGGCCTCGCTAATCCCAGGCCAGCCCTAAGCTCCTCGTCCACGTCTTCATCGGCTCCCGCCTCGCCCTCATCGCCGACCAGGGCGACTCTATGTGCAAGTTACCCTCCCCAACACAAACACAAAGTGCATTTACTGACCCGTATGCAACGGTAGCCGCCGGTGACAAGGCCGTCAACTATATCTCCATGATCCTCGGCGGCCTCGTCGGTCTCGCTGTCGGCTGGCTCATTTACAACCGCACGATGGCACGCGCCGCAGAGCTTGCTCTCGGCGAGGCCAATGAGCATCGCGGCCACGCCGACCATCACCATCAGCAGCGCTTCGCAGACAGCACCGACGAAACCAGGGCGGCGACCCGCGGAAACGCGGACTTTGACTATGCCGACGTCGAGGCTGGTATGGTGGACCCGGATGATGTCGTTGCCCTTATGGAAGAGGACGACATTAGTTTATGGGGGAATGACGGTGTGGAGGGAGGACGGTATCAAGACGATGACGGCGAAAGTGCGGGGGCCTGGAGAGACGGAAGCGTCTCTCCCAATGGCAGCGGGCGAAGATGAGGCGTGCAGTAGCCACCAGTCTTCCGTTCATACCTTATATATATACGATGGCAGGCGCAAAGGCGCGGTTGGATAGCCAGGCAAGGCGTTCGGGATGGCAGTTTCGTCTTGCAGTTCCAATAGACAGTCATTTGCATTTATCTCAAGTTTCAAAAGGTCACGAACAGAATTTTCAAAGTGCTTTCATTATCGCCAAGACGTGGCGTCTCTGTGTCATGTCATGTTGTTCGCAGTCCCGGTGCTGTCTGCAGATAACGAGGAAACCCCAAAAGAACAGGAAAGTCGCTCTTCCCAAACGCCGGCGCTCTAAGACACGCTGTAGAACAAATGAAATCAAAGTCAGTACAGATCAGCGCTATGGCCGTGCTTGGTACTGTTGCATAAATTGGATGGCCTGTTCCATGGGATACCCGATGAAGACCGGACCAGTGAAGACCATCTGCGGCGCACCAGTGCCCGTGTTGGCCGCCTCAGGGGACGGATTGATGAAAGCTGGTTGCGGAGGGATGGTAAATGGTGTCTGTTGAGGTTTGCGCTTGGCGTCCTCCTTACTGGGCGTTTCCGGCGGCGGTGGATAAGGCGGCGCCGTATGATCAATCATTGGAGACACTTTATCCAGCTGAGCTTTCGCGGCTATTGGAGAGTCGGGACCTTTCATGGTGGCAAGTTTTGTGTGGTCAAAGGGACACTTGCCCCGAGGTGCCTTAGCCGGTGTATGTTCATCCTGTGGTGAGTCTGGCATCACCACGGGGGCAGGGGGCGGTGATAGTGGCGGTCCATGCTGGCCCTCCAACCCGTCGGTCTGGTACACCGGGATGGAGATGCCCCAGGGTCGGGAGGGCGACTCCCCCACACGAACTTCCTTAAGGGGTCGGTCAAAGTGACTCTCGCGCTCTTCCTGTGCGGCTTGTTCATCGATGGAAGCGCTGACATCAGCCTCGTGGCCGGAAACACTTGATGTAATGGCCCTCGCCCAGTTTTCTACGCGTTCGTTGGATGCTTTGTCCACCTCTTGCTGCTGCTGCTGCTGCTGCTGCTGCTGCTCATGAGCAAACGGCAACATCGGCTTGTGGAGATTGCTAAGCCCCTGGATCATGCTGACCAGGTTGCCGTATTTGGCATCAAGCTTGCGAATTTGGTCCTCGTTCTTCTGGTACCTGCCAACGCATACAGCATGGCTACGAGGTAGCTCGTGCTTGTGAGTCTCGACGTAGTGGGCTATCTCCTCTGGAGAATGCTTGCCCATAAAACGGATAGGACACTTGGAGGCCGAGCCATTGGCAGTTGGCGCAGCCTGTGACGTGCTCTCCTCATACATGGCAGCGCAGATGGGGTCTGTGGAGTGGTGAGGGGTGGGGTCATCGGTAACTGGCTCGTCCAGTGGCACAATGCCATCGATATCATCTTGAGCGGCGGGAGCCGTTGTAGCAGTGGCGGAGAATGGGCATTGCAGCTGCCCTTTTCTCCCCTCTACCGTAAAGTCCTGCTCGAGAGCTGTTGACATTGAAGTGCCTGTGTGCGAGTCACCTGAGCCGGTGCCCCTGCTAGAAGCGCTGGTCTTGCTAGGCTCAACGAGGGCAGCGAGGTGCTGGGCGCAGCGCCTGCCGTCGCGAATGATGAGTGCAATCTGGTTTCGAACGTCCAGCTTCACGGTGCGCTTGGGGAGCGGTACCGTCTTGTGATCCTCAAAGGATGCGTGATGCAGATCAGGCGGAAGCTGAAGCTTTGCCAGTGTCTCGAAGATCTCAGGGGCTGCGGGAGCATACTTGTCGGCGAGGTACTGGTACTATTCAAACAGCGAAATCGCTGGTCAGCTTGGATGCCTAAGTCCGGGACAGCTTGGCATGGAATAGATGTGTGAAGTTATGGAATGAACCAGGGTCAGAGAGTGGTATGTTGTCGATCCTCGCTGCAAGGTGATAAAATTTGCAGCTCTTGATCTAGAGCTAAAATACTCATCATGGTGTAAAGAAGGTTGAGAGGGGAAAGGCCTCGCGGATCGGTGGACAGTAGAGAGTCCGCTGACAAATAGAAGCAACATACCTGTTCGTGGGCAAAGCGCAGCTTGTGCTCCAGGATGATGTTCCTGTCGGTCAGGCCTTGGACTTCATCGGCGAGTGTGTTGAACGAGTCTACAAGCGTCTGCGTGTAGGTGATGTAGTTCATCACATCTTTGGCGCCCTTGTCGCTTGCGGCACAAGTCATTACATGGAGTGGGTGCAGAGTGGGAAGAGAGAGTAGAGAAGGGACTGATGGGTGTTGGGGTGGAAGAAATGAGAGTGGGAGAGAGTGGTGTGTAGCACTTGAGCGAAGAGATTCCGCAGGGGCCGATAGGCAAAGAGGGTCGTCACGTGCAACAAGCGCCCCCACCCCTCCATGTTCGAAATGACCGGCTGGCTGCCCGGTGAACAACAGCACCCAGGACGCCTGCCGCCCGTCGGTCCGTACTAAGAGGATGGCACACTTTGGTATCCTGATCTGACATGCTCGACATCCATCAGCATCTGTGTATTGGCAGATAGAGAACTACTTGACATTTTCTGAATCCCAATAGGTGCAGTCGAAGCTTGATCTCTACTTTGGGCTGGACCTCGTTTCTCCGTAACTCGACTGTTCTCCTGACCTCGAGGAGTCCCACGACCAGACCCCTGGAGTCACGCACAGCTGACCTTTGCCCGTCTCTGGTCCGTGAAGAAAATGACGTCCAAGATCATCCAGGCTGCGAGGCTTCTTAGCCGACGGACACATGTTCTTCCTGGTACTTCCGTCCTGCATTCGGCCCTGGCCAAGCGAGCATCTCACAATATGCCATTGATGTAATGCTAACCTGTAGTAGACCAACTGCTTGTCTCGGAACTATTCTTTGAAGTCCCAAAAGACTACAAGAATCTCTCCCACGGCACCATACAGCTTTTCGGGCGCTCGGTCACCAAGAATGAGAGGCCCATCGTGCCCCTAAGCGACGCAGACGCCAAGAAGGCCAACCAGAAGCCTTGGCTTGTCTACTTAGAGGGTGGCCCAGGCTACGGTAACCGTGAGCCCCAGGATAGTCCCATCACTCGTACTGCGTTGAGCCGTGGATACCAGGTGCTGTTTCTCGACTACCGCGGTACTGGCATGAGTACGCCAGTATCGGCAGCCATGCTCTCCCGGAAGGGTTCACTCAGTGACCAAGCCGCCTATCTCCGGCTCTTACGTGCAGACAACATTGTCCGCGATTGCGAAGCAGTTCGCGCTTGTCTGACAGAAGATTATCCCCCCGAGAGAAAACAGTGGTCCATATTTGGTCAATCTTTCGGTGGTTTCGTCTCGCTCTCGTACTTGTCCTTCTACCCACAAGGCCTGCGCGAGGTCTTTATGACGGGCGGTCTTGCGCCGGTCAACAAATCCGCCGAAGAGGTCTACACGGCGCTATTCAAACGAGTCATTCAACGTAACCAGGCATACTACGACAAGTTCCCCGAAGATGTGCAGAACGTCCGCCATGTTGCAGATTATATACAAAAATCCGGAGGCCGGGTCGCCCTGCCTGGCGGAGGTTATTTAACAGTTGCTCGACTGCTCACCCTCGGTATTGGCCTCGGCTTTCATGGAGGTATGGATGCCCTTCACGGTCTGATTGTCCGCGCCAAAGCAGACCTCGACCAGCTCGGCTTCCTCGACCGCCCCGTTCTTTCAGCCCTCGAGCGCGACAATCCCCTCGACACCAACATCATATACGCCATTCTTCACGAACCGATCTACAACTACGCTCCCGGGGTCAAGTCAGCTTGGGCAGCCCAGCGCGTTGGCCAGACCCTTGAGCCATTCTCCTGGCTCGCCGGCAACATCGATCTCACTGCCCAGAGTGACTCTCCATTGTACTTCACCGGCGAGATGATATTCCCATTCCACTTCGACACGTACCCCGAGCTTATCCCCCTCAAGCCCGTGGCTGAGGCTTTAGCACAGCACTCGGAGTGGCCGGTCCTTTACGACGAGCATCAGCTGCGGAGGAACGAGGTGCCAGTGTATGCTGCCAGCTATCCACACGACATGTACGTCGATGCGGACCTGGCACGTGAGACGGCAGCCCTCGTCCGTGGCATCAAGGTTTACGAAAACAGCACAATGTATCACAATGCCCTGCGGTCTAGGTCAAATGATGTGCTCATTGAGCTCTTCAGGCTTCGTGACGGAGAAATCGACTGAGTAAACAGCACTAGCACAATATGTCGTATTCTCGTCATAGATATATACCGCAACTCCTCGAAGAAAAGCAAAAAAAGAGAAGAAGGGCAGGGGTTCTGGTGTCACTGAAGCATAGTTTCCAGCTACGATGCCGCTCACTCCGTGCACTTTTGTGTCCCATTCTTGTGAATGGGGACACTGCTCGCTCCTCTGTATTCAAAAACTGTTCCACCATTTCATAGCTACAGCTCACCTAGCTGTGTCACGGACCTTGTCCCTGCCTCTCGATCTGGAGCTCCGCCAAGCCCTCCGAGGGGCCTGCTGGCGAACCTTCGTGAAGCTCGTTCTTGCTCCCGGTGCTGCCCCTCAGACGAAAACCAGTCCAAGTCTGCACACACATTTAGAACCCCAGACTCTCTCTCTTTTCCGTTGCCATTATTTGCCTGCAGCAGTGGCGCGACGGGTCTCATTGGGACAACGATGCGCTCGGACACGCGGCGATCTGCAAGGCAATGCCCCGGTGGCGAGGCAACCACAACAGTGTTCAAGTGTGCAAGGTCTTGTCCCAACCTGGGCCAAGACATAACAGCGATTCGGCCTATGTCTCCTTCATTCTTCGTCCAGGTCCGATTGCATCTGGATTTCTATCGACTCGAGTCAGCAATGGGGCTGGGATGGGGACGATCTCTATTACTCACGCCACAAACGGTTGGCGGAGCTGGATATGACCTGAGCCTTGGCCAAGAGCTTGTCCTCATACTTACCACTGTCCTGGCCTTTGATCCGGACTTTGCTGGGTTGTGCCTTGTTCCTCAGTATCCACAAACAGCTCTATTGTCTTACAGACTCACCTGCATCAAAATAGGGATCAGCTCTTTGGGATCTGCGTTGGCGAGTGCAGCTACAGTGCGAAAGCCGTTCTCCCAGAACACTCTCCTAATCATTCGAGTTAGTAAACCTGCGATCTTTGAAGCGTGTCCTGAGTGACTTACGCCGTTCTGCTCTTGATGAAAGTAACCTTGGCCAACGCAAGTAGGTCTGCCCTGGCGCCGGCTCTCAAGCGGTCCGAGAAATGGTCCAACGCAGCCGACATGATCCTAGAAGCCCGTCAGACACTGACGAAGAGAGAGACAAGCACCTGGCAGGGCATGATCACTGACCCCCACCCCATGTGCTCACAGAACTTGATCATTCCGGCCGCAAAGCCATGGCAAGATTGGGACAGAGTTTGGACAGCCCCTCGCGGCACGTCATACTTCCGGGCTACAACGTGAACAGGCATCTCGTTACACAAGTCTCGCAGTTGAAGAGCCAAGTAGAAGCGGCGGTGTACGCGAGCGATCGCTTTCTCTTCGGATGTCGATTCCTTGAGGGTGGCGCCTCGCGCTCTGTACGGCGTCAGTTTCTATCTGTGACACATCGGGGAACCGTGATACTTGCAGGCGGTTAATTACAGCAGGCTTGAGCCCAAGAAGTCCTAGGACCCGATGACCGCTGTCGTCGAGCCCCTCGATCTCGTTTCGGAAGATCTGCCAATTGATACTGCTTCCGTTATCTTGAACCGGAGTGAATGTGTATAAGATGTGCATGTCGCCGTCCATGACAAAAGCTTGTAGAGCTCGAGCCAGCTCATCATGAATAAATGTGCCGTCGTCAGGGTCCAAAGCAGAGGCTACGATGGCCTTGCCCAATGTTGTCGCTTGGTAACAGTCAAGAGCGTCTTTTTCGACGTACTTCATCTCAAGCAGGCTTTCGAGCCCGGAGCTAACACACTGCGCCAGAAGCGCGCGGTTACCGGAGTGAGCCAGTAGAGTCTTGGACGCATACTCCTCGACCGTTTCTCTGCTATTTGCGAGCCGGATGACAATGATTTCCAGGAGTGCCCTTCGCAGGCGAGTCAATGAATCAGCAAAAGAATTGTCAGAAAAGGAAGTGCCCTTATGTGATCTCACCTCCTGATTCGTTGTCTGTCGGTATTCAAGGAGCTCGTCACCTGGGGCAGTTCGGCGTGCATCAACTCGACAACCTGCTCGAGCTCCTCCTTCCGGCAGCAAAGATATGTTTCCCCAATCTCATCCTTGCCTTTCCTTCCAGCTCGCCCTCGCATCTGGCGAAGCATGGACGGGCCGACAAAGTCGCGGCCCATCCTGGCGCCGTGCAAAATCACTCGTCGGGCTGGACTGCATAGTGTCAGCAGCTGCGCAAGCAACACCTCACTCTACTTACAGATTGATACCTGCAGCAAGGCTACAGGTGGCAACGCACACCTTGAGGACGCCGTTGTCATATGCGCTAGCGATGATTTCTCTTTCTTCGGTAGTGAGACCGGCCTTATATGGTTAGTAGGGCAGCGCAACCTCAAAAATGTGGCATCGCACGAACATCTGTCGAACATCAGCGAGTGTACACAGCTTTGTCTCCTCGCAGAACCCACGATGAAATGCAACCCCGTAGGGTATTGATTCCTCTAGGACGGGATCCAAGCCCGTGCTGAGACTTCGCAACTCGGCAAGCAGGTCACATCGCTTATCCACGATGGTGGCATCGAGCTCATGATGCTGGGGCATCACTCTTGCAATGAGTCTGCAGTCTGATTCACAGGCCCATCGGCTACTCGCAAAGACTAAGACGCCGTAGCCCTTCCTTGCCGTTTCCGATGCGAGAGCGACCACAGAGTTCAGTACCAAGTCCTTGAACTCCCGATGGCTTGAAGATTGAACTTGGCGGGTAGCCTTGACACGCGAATGTGAGAGCTGAACATCAGCATTCAGGCGGGAGGCCGTGCTGAGTAGCTCGCTTGTCGTTGCGGCTGGATAGATGTTGCCTTCGTACACCAGGTGCTCTTCCACAGGCACTGGGCGATATTTTGTTTCATAAGAGTGAGCGTCAAGCCATGCGGCCAGGATTTTGATGTTCTGTTGTCCCATCAGCCATGATCAGGAATAGTCCCGACCCACGCTATCTTACTGATAGAGTCGCACTCATGCCTACAATCTGCACTGGCTGAGGCACAGCGAGGATTTTCGTTGCAAGTAGCTCCATGAGATACCCTCTGTGATCGTCATCGATCATGTGGAGCTCATCAAGAACGACAATTTTGAGGTCACTGATCGAGCAGTCATCGATGGCTGTGTTTACCATGGCGTTTGCCTAAGGGGGGCTGTCAGTCCTGCTCCTGTTGACCTTGCTTTGAAGCGCAAGACTTGCCTTTTCGATAGTGCAGACGCCAATATCAAAGTTGGTCCAGGTCGCCTGAACCTTGCCTCCCCCGAAGAAGCCCACGACACGAATTGTGTTCTCGTCGGCTCTCCGACGCCAGATGCGATTGTCGTCATCGATGGCGTCGGTTTCAAGCTTTGTCAAGCCGGTCACGACATTTCGCAACCAACGGACCTTTTCCTGTACGAGCGCAACGTATGGAAGAACCAGCAATGCCTTGGCTCCCCTTTCCCCGAGAACCCTCTTGAGCATTAGGACTGGAGGAGCAATCAGCGTTGGTCCCCCATGGCGGACGACTTGCACTTACCATCCGCTACGAGAGACTTCCCGCCCCCGGTGGGTGCACTATACACTAGGTTCTTCTCGCCGCTGAGAAGTCCCGGACCAAGTAAGCAAGCCTTTTGCCATGGATAGATGCTCTTGATGCCCAAGTTGAGAAAATTCAAGATGAGTGAAGGGGGAAGATCATAGGCGGCATGGGCAAGTGAAAGCAAAGGGTCTAAAGATGCCGAAGGTGTGGCCTGTATGGCCTTCCTGTGAGAGTATTCCGACTGAACCGGATTTATACCAAGATCGAGAGGTATGATCGAGCTTGCGGATAGTCGAGAAGGACCAGTCGGCAAACTGACGGTGCGTTTTGGAGGGCCATTGCTGGAGCTTGGTGTTCGAGCAGACGAGTGCTGATCAAGCTCAGATCTAGACCTCTTTTGTCCAGATACGGCGCCGATGGAATAGGCAGTGTTGGTCTCCTGGGCTTGTTGGACAGAAGTCTTGTGCCAGACCCCACTGGTGCCTCCCATTGTAGCGGAGTATGAGGCCACCGATCGGGACACATGAGGTGGACCAAATACAAATGATACACCTGAAAGTGAGAATCTTCGCCCGTAGTGATGTTTCCAGAAAGAGTGCAGCAGAGTCTTCCGGGAATGGGTTGTTATATGCCCAAGTTGCACTGACCAACGTTTGAACCAAGAGGCCGCAATACTGCTACAGCACCTAGGTACTTACCCACGTCAGTAAGGTACGCGTTGAGAAACGGCGGGACCCACTCGGTCGAGGCACCACGCGAAATCGCGTGATCACGTGCGAGCCAAGCGGAATAGTTCCTAGGTACCCCGGCTGGGCGGGCAGGTGCAGCGTGCATGGTAGTGAACGGGTGGCATGCGTTGGCAGGAGGAGGGGACCTACCGGTGCCTGCACCTCACCCAGGCTTCTCGTCTACTTGTATGGACAGACACTCGGCGTGTACAGTACACACCTTTCAAGAGGTCTTAGGCAGAAGTGGCCTAACAGGTAGGTACCTGCCTATCTGTATGATGTGTTCCGCCCTTGCTGGAGCCTGGCAGGCCGCCTCGTACCGAGTTGGGGCTCACACTCAGCAACCACTCACTCACCTACTAATAAGGTAATCTGCATCCCTGACACCTAAGTAGCGTACCTGCGTGTCCATTCGGCCACCCATCTACCACCCTGCTTGCATCTGACCTGCCTTGCCTACAGCGTACGTTACTAGTACCTTACCTTCCATTAAGCCCAGGAACCAGCCTAGCCCGGTGCGCGTCTACAGTGAGGTAGATGGGTAGGTACCTTGGCCAGTCGGGACGTGGGACGCGACCGTGGCGCGTTCGTCCGTCTCAAGCCTCGCACCTATGCGCCGAGAGCATGTCGCCATTTTCGCCTCCTATTGGTGACGGGAATGAACAATTTGTGCTGGCACGATCTGGCTCAAGACGTCTCTTGATTATGGTCATACTCCTAGGTTTGCGGGTGTGGCCAGGCGATGGTGCCTTTTATCAGTGGTAGTCAAGGTTCTGAACCACTACTTGGTTGCTTGGGTACCCATGGTAGTCCAATCGAGTGGATTCCCTCGATCGGCGTCATAGGTCCACCCCGGCTGTCAGCCCATCGTGGGGCAGACGGAGACGACACCTCATGAAGAACGATCCAGTGGCCGCCCCTTCCGCCATCGTTGGGAGGCTTGGGACGCTGGTAGGCCAGGATGGCTACAACACGAGAATGAATTATGCTCTCTTCGCATGGTCACATCGTTCTTCTTCTTCCTAGCATCACGGCCAAGGTAGCCCGTGGGACCAACCGAGTGTGGTGAGTCTGCATGGCCGATACTCGACAACATTCCAGCTAGATCTTCTACTTCTACAGGAATTTTCAAAGGGCATTCGGCAGAAGCAACCCAATCACTGGTTTGTTGTTCGCCTGACGAAACCTAGGTACTCAGGGGGGTGATGTGGCACTCTGGGGTCAGGACTGGCTCCGCCAAGGCGGTCACTCAGATCCATTTGGCGAAGATGACTTTATTTGTAGCGCGGATTGCAGCCAGAGGGGGGGAAAGTCTATCACCCTCGAGCCTGATCGGCATAGCCCGAGAACTGATCTCGGCGGAACACTGAAGCGCTCCAAGAATTACAACAGCACACGGTGAGCCGCATGAGTGTGTGGCTGTCATTCACGGTGCGGTCGGGTATTCCCAATACCACTCCACAGACGTCGGGTGACCGGGGAGGAAGGAGGTAGCGCGCGCCCCAGCTTCCCAGCCACGGAGCCGATGACCAGAACGCAACCAACCAACTTTGCACCTTCGTCGGGCGGGACACGCAGGTTGCAAATATCGGCTGAATGTTGGTTGAGGTGTTCGTATGGCACAAGGCATTTGCCAGGCAGCCTCCACGGCCTGCATCGTAGCCACGTTCAATTTCTGCGACCGTAGGGATGGAACCTCAGGGGTCGCCGCCGCCACTGGTAAGGTACTTACCTACAGCACGTGGAGGTGGTCATCGTGCACCCGCTTATTGGGCGGACTAAGGACGGCGGGAAATGGCACCACTCTCCTCCCCTGCTTGTTGATAAACGAGTCGTGGTGTGCGTCTGCTGGTATTCTGGGGCACTGAAATGAAAGAATATAGCAAAGTGTCTGGCGTGGAAAACCTCTCCTCTACGACGTCAAGGGAAAGATGTCAGGGAAAACACGAGGTACATTGCAGTCGTTGCAATCTTTCGGGGGAGATGCTCATCATACAGTACACCGTTCCATGAGCTTGGTCGCCTAAGGTAGGTAGGGTTTCAGCACGTGGTCTTTAAGTACAGACCGCATGCATGGCTCCCGCTCAATTCCACGGTGCCGACTAAAATTTTGACGCTTCCTGTCGCTCTTGCGCTCAGATATGTCGACACTCCCTGCGAGGGCGATGACAGAGAGAGAAAGATAGAGAACACTGAGGCGGGGCAATCGCGTCTTCCGGCGGCGGGGAAAGCTGGGTATTACTTTCGGTGCAAGTTGCCGGACACTGGACGAACTCTGGAGAGGTAAAATCGGGCAAGGGCTTGCTTGGCTGATGAAGCCCCTCCCTTGCCAGTCAACCCTTATTCAGTGCTTTGGGCAGTCGCGTTGTCTCCACCTGCGTTTGGTTTGACCCTGCAGTTTGAAACGCCAGAAGGAGTTGCGAGATGGAGGCGAGCAATAAAACCACCTGCTTCACGGTGCGGCGGCAAGATGGTACGAACGGATCGACGACAGAACCCGCAGGAGTTCCCAGCACCTTGGGCCAAGTTTGTGCATCGAGGCTCCATCAACCGAGGGTGACTAAGCTGCAGCGAAGTGCACTGTATGGGGCCTTATTTTCAGGTACATACTGTACCTACTTACTTAAGTACTTGGGTAAGTGAGGTGAACAGGGACATGGTACTGACAAGTGAGGTGCCCTTCAGGGAGAGTCAAAGCAAGGGAGTATGGGCAAAAACTGGGCTGACACGAGCATTCTCATCAGCTGCATGCTACACCTGCTCTATTTAAACTTCTATCGCTCAGGTGTTTCTTTGACCAAGGTCTGAAATCATTAATTCCGTTGATACCGTGCTGAACAAGGCTGGCATGCTTGGAAAGAGCGGCGAAGAATGATACTGCACCGGAGTGCGACAGGATTGAGGCTGTCATCAAGAAAGCTCGAGTCCAGCAAAGATTGATTCGCATGTCGATTGACGGGGCCCCTTCCCGAAGTGACAATGCCGAGACGGCTCAAGTCCGCCGGGCCCTTACAAGACGCACCCGCGATGAATGAGCGACACCGGCTCTTTGCGGCAGCAGAATCTCATACTAGTAGCACTAATCGTTTCCGCGCCAGGGGAGAACACTGATGGAAACAGGGCCGGCCCTACTGGGGAAGGACATGGTTAGAAATCAGGGGTACGAAAGGTCGGTTATCACCAGTGAGTCGATGATTAAATGGAGGGCATCACTGGACGCAAAAGATAAAGTACATGACCTATGCCCATCAGACAATGACAGAAAGTGCAAGTGGCGGGATGGGTGTGCAGGCGGGAGATGGATGTCAAAAGAGGCGGGCAGAGCAGGGCGTGCGCTAGTCAAGGAAGAACCGGAGTGAAAGTGAGACGGCTCGGAGAGCTGGCGATCATGCGATGGCATCGGGATGCCGACAGACGATGGGGGCAGGCAAGGGTGACCTCGTGACATGCCGAGGGCCAGAGTAACAAGAAAGGAACAACTGAGAGGGAATGCATCGCCGGGGGGCCCAATAAGTACGATGGTAGTATGACGGCGACGCCCTTTTTGCCGCGCCTCGACACTGTTCGGAGGCTACCCTTTCTTGCCCGTAGTAGCGTTGACTCGGGTTGCCACGACCCTGGATCGAGGCGGCCCCTCCATCAGACGGACGAGCGAGGTCGACGAGCCCCGAAATCGATCTATTGCTGGGCTCATCCCTGCCGACCACCACAGCACCCAAGACCCGATTTGCGTGTTGCACCATCCAGCATCATTCGCGCATGCCGATGGAATGAGTGCCCGGACCAGCATGGCGGCCTCTGATGATGCGAGATGTGCCAGGGCCGCCTCCGGCAATTGGCCCAACTGGCAGGACACTGGACAACGGGCTGGCCCTAGAGGGACGGAGCGGTATGTTGGGAGAGATCCAGATTGTGTAGACCGGCACTGCCGCGTAGAACTTGCGCGGCGTCCGCCTTGGTGTGAGGTTGCCTTTTGGCCCGGGGGAAGAGATGAGGTGTGCGTGCAAAGCAAGACGAGAGAGCCGGCCGCCGGCCGCCTGGGAGCGTGTGAGCAATGGGCGCTGCGGCGGGTACAAAGTCATGGTGCGGGTCTCCGTATCCCGTTGACCCCTGCCAGGTCTCAGTACTATCAAACACACCTGTCACCCACGCTGATTGGAGGTACAGGGACCGTCTGCACCCAAGAGATGTACCTGGAGGAGCCCCATCAGCGCCAAAAGAAGACGCTCCAGGCCCGGGACGGGACATGGAAGGGTGGAAGGGACCTTCGACGTTTCCTGTCCTGTTCCTCCATTTGCCTGAGAGCCGGGCCCATCTCTCTCAACTTCTTCCTCTTCTCCATCCCAAAACACATCCCTCCCTCTCGCCAGATTCACTTGTCGGTCACTTCGAGCATCAGCCCTGACATCGAGGGTCTCGCTCACCACTAGGCACTTCGGCATCCAACCTACCTCCTTCCCTCTCTTCCCATCCTCATCCTTGCCCATCCTTGGTCTCACCCATTCGCGACATTCATACGCCTGCCTCACCTTTCATCCGGTGAGGCCCTCGACCACTTCATCAGCCACAGACCTCACCAGCTTCATTAAGCTTTTTTCTCTGCACCCCTCGCAATCCTTCCCAAACTTGTGGCTTTTCTCTTCTCCTCATGGAATTTGCGTGGTGACCCCTGGTATCATTCCTTTGGGCTGTAGATAGATCCCAGATACCGCGTCTGATGGACCAAGGTGTTTGCCCATTGCCTTTCTAACCACCCTCCGGATTTTTGGCCCTCTCTCGCACCCTCAAACCTGCGGAAAGGGCCTGGGCATTCCACCGCTGCCCCTCTCAACATCGCCTGAGCGTTTCGCTCATCATGGCACAAAAATCAACATCTGCCTCGGCGTCGGCCAGCGCCACGCCCGCTCCCGACTCTGTCGAGTTCACCACACAGACCCAGAGCAACTCGAGAGCGGGCTCGCCCACGCCCACGCCCATCGCCCGGGACACCCCAAACGACCCGGACGCTCCATCAACATCGAGTACTTCACACCCAATGGTCAAGTCGGATTCGTCAAGTTCTGAACTCGCCGCCGCTGCAGCCGCCGCCGCCGCCGCCGACAGCGCCTCGCCCTATGGAACACGGTCGCGCAATCGGAATGGCACTTCTCGGCCAAACTACGCCGAGGACAAGGACGTTGACATGGAAATGTACGACTATTATCCCGAGAAGAAGGATGCTGAATCGAGAAGGCAGTCGCGCCTCATCAACCAGCCCGGCCCCAACTCAAATTCTCAGGAACCCTCACGCTCCTCCGGATCGTCACGAAGGGCAGTTCCTGTCGATGACGGCAAAACCAACTCACAAAATGGCAACAAGGACGTGCCTGCATCGACAGCGGCGAGTGTCGCTCCAGCCTTGCAGCTCGCAACCGGTCCACAGCCCTCCAAGAAGCGAAAAGCGACGGCGCCGTCATCGGCTGTTGCGTCACAGCCGCAAACACCGGCAGCCTCGTCTGTCTCTGGCGTGGGATCCACGAGACGGGCAGCTGCGACACATCGCGGCTCTAACTTTTATCCCGAGACGAACATGTTGACGTTCGAAACGTCTGGCAGCGCCCTCAATAAGCACGGCGCGCTGGTTGCCGACGACGGCACTGTGCTGGTCCCTAATGGTGAGTGCACGGCGGACCCCCGGCATGCTGTTCTGAAATTACCCCCCCAAAATCCATGCTCACCATCGCGACAGATCATGTGTACCTCGTATGTGAGCCTCCAGGGGAACCATATTATTTGGGTCGCATCATGGAGTTCTTGCACGCGCAAAACGACAAGACGAAGCCAATTGACGCGCTGCGAATCAACTGGTTTTACCGACCCAAGGATATTGGCAGGAAGACTAACGACACTCGGCTGGTATTCGCGACGATGCACTCGGATATTAGCCCGCTGACGTCCTTGCGTGGCAAATGTCACATTCAGCACAAGGCCGACATACCCCGGTTGGATGAATACCGCAAAACGCCCGACTGTTTTTGGTACGAGAAGCTCTACGACCGGTACATCCAGAAGAACTACGACCTGATCCCCACCCGCCAAATCGTCAATGTTCCCGAGAAAGTCAAAAAGGTCCTGGATGAGCGCTGGAGGTTCATTATTGTGGAGCAGGGCCGTGGTAAGGAATTCACTAGCGCAATGAAGCTGTGCAAGCGGTGCAGCGGGTACTGCGCGAGGTACGTTGTCTCATTTGCCCACAGACCACACGCCCCCCAACCAACCCCCCAACCCTCCAATCTTAGGGCGTGCGACTGACAGGATCCCCCCTAGTAATGACTCTGTGGACTGCGCCGTCTGCAAGAACACCTACCACATGAACTGTGTGAGGCCGCCTCTCCTGAAGAAGCCTTCACGAGGATTTGCTTGGTCATGTGCAGCATGCAGCCGCGCACAGGAGCGCAAGCTCGAGGCTCGCCACACGCCCAATATGGCGGATCCCTCTGGCGACTTTGACGAGGACGAGATCTACGACGACGAGGACGATGAAATGCAGGGTGTCGACACGGGCGGCACCAGCCCCGCCGATGATGACGATTCCCACCGCCACGGGACCGCCGAGCAGATTTACCAAGCAAGTTTGTGGCCTTGGCGCTATTTGGGCATGCACTGCAAGCCGGAGGACGCACTTGATTACGATGATCGCATCTACCCTCGCGCCAGTACCCGTGTAGGCCCCCGCCACCAGGCCCCCGTCTTGCCCTGGCCAGGTCGACCTGTGGAGTACCTCAAGCCGCTCGAGTTCAAGAAGAACGGCAAAAAGGACACCAAGTCTAAGGAAGCTCAGGCGGCTTATGAAACAGAGAAGGCGCGGCGGGAGAAACTGCCCAAGTGGTATCAGGATGAACCTACGGGCTACGTCGCTCGAGGCGAGGACGGCGATGGTGAAAACGAGACGGCCACTCTATTATGGCGGCCACCCTCACTCGCAGACGCCCAGGAAGCGAACGCGGCGATTGACAAGTACAACAAGAAGGTTGAGAAGCTGGCACCAAAGCTTGAACTGCGGCCAAACTCTACCAATCTCCTCGACAAGGCTATACAGGCCTACTATCAAGCTGGATTCAAAGACGAGCCCGCGCTGGACATCTTGGCGAAGACGAAAAAGGCCGACTTCCAGGAACCAAACCTCAATGCGGCAGAGCTAAAGCGATTTGAAGAGGCAGTCGGCAAATATGGGTCTGAGCTTGGGCTAGTCACCAGACATGTGAAGAGCGTACACTACGGCTCGATCGTACGCTACTACTACATATGGAAAAAGACAAAATCGGGCAAGCAGATCTGGGGCAACTTTTCGAATCGCAAGGGCAAGAAAGAGGCCAAGAAGGCGGAGGCAGCAGCGAGCAGGCTTCAGGATGACGTTGCAGACGATGTCGACGACTCCGCTTTCGACGGCGACAAAGCTGCCGAGAAGAAGAAGGCTTTCATCTGCATGTACTGCTACACGAAAACCTCTCGCCAATGGAGAAGGGCCCCTAACGCCTCGAATGCTCTCGTCACCGAGAACGGCAGCAAGAACCTCCAGAAAGACAAGGCAGGCCAGTACATCCAGGCCCTTTGCCGTCGATGTGCTGAGCTGTGGCGTCGGTATGCCATCCAATGGGAAGAGCTCGATGAAATTGCGAAGAAGGTTGCCCAGGCCGGCAACAAGGCATGGAAGCGGCGGCAGGACGAAGAGGTCTTGAAGGAGTGGCAGTCTGCCAACGACACGCGCGCCTTGAACGGGACGCCGGAGCCTGCGGCCGTGCCTGTCACTGCAACTACTACGACAAACGTCACGACTTCCGGAGAGCCTCCTCGCAAGAAACTCAAGGGTATTCCTGACAAGGAAATGGACGCCAGTGCTTCAGACTCGGGTGTGGCACCTGCCAAGAAGGAGAAGAAGGCTGCTGAGAAGCCAGCTCCGCTCCCTGCGCCGGAGATTCCCAAGCCAAAAACCATGCCATGTGCGGTTTGCGGCGAGCTGGAGCCCCTTGGTGACCAGCATCTCTCCTGCAAGGAATGCCGGATGACAGTTCACCGAAACTGTTATGGTGTTCTGGACGGTCGCAGTAATGGCAAGTGGACTTGCGATATGTGCATCAACGACAAGAATCCCCAGGTTTCGATTGTAAGTTTCATGAATGATTTCATGGGAAGCACCAATGAACTGACGCCGTCTAGCAATACAAATGCGTCTTGTGTCCTCATGACCACACAGAGCACGATTTCGTTGATGCTCCGAAACTGTCAACCAGCAAGAAGAAGTCCGACAAGGACAAGGAACGCGAACGGGCCGATCGTGAGCAAGCTCAAAAGGCGGCCGACCATTACCGCAAGAAGCAGGAGGATATGAACAGGCCCCTCAACCCCCGCGAGCCTCTCAAACGCACCGCGGACAACAACTGGGTGCATGTTACATGTGCCATTTGGACGCCTGAGGTCAAGTTCGAAAACCCCAAGGCCCTCGGCCCATCTGAGGGAATCCCATCGATTCCCAGGGCGAGGTACGACGAAGTCTGCAAGGCTTGCGGACATAAAGGCGGCGCTTGCGTAGCCTGCCACTCGTGCAAAGCTCCTGGTAAGACAGGCTTTTGAATGCTTCTGAAAATCTGGTTTCTATGCTAACCTGATCATGTAGTACATGTGGAATGTGCTCGCCAGAAGGGTTACCTACTTGGATTCGATATCACGCCAGTCAAGGGTTCTCGCCGCGATCAGCATTCCATCGTTACCATCAACGGGGAGAGCGGCGCAATGTCTGCAACAGTCTGGTGTAAGGAACATGTGCCAATCAAGGCTATCGTGCATCGCATGCATGACATTGTCGACGACCATGGCCAGAACGCGCTCCAGCTCTATGCTCAGAGTTGCAAGCAGGCCGACCTCGCCTTGACTGGCACTGTACGCAAAGCCAACCTAATTGCAAGTGCGGCAAAGATGACTCCAGCAGTCACTCAAGCAATGCGACGTGCCTCCACCGCCAACTTGCCGCAAAATGGGGCGGCCCTCGATAAGCAACATGAGGGGAATTCGGCTCAGCACCCGGGCTACAGACTTTGCGTTACCTGTGGCGTCGATACCAGCCCACGGTGGTGGCCCATTGACAGCACTGACGAAGAAACGCTCTTCAAACACCCTGTGGGCTCGGAAGCTCAGAAGTACCTCGAACAGAGGCTGTTCCGGTGCCACAAGTGCCGCAGTCGCAGCAAGAAACTGGACCTTTGCCCCGTTCCGGCACCCCTTGAACCTGCTGCTTCTTTGATCAGTGGCCTGGTTGCCCCTCAGCTGAGGAGTCCTCCCCTGCCACTATCAGACTCGGCACGGTCCAGTATGTCGTATCCATGGGTGACATCTGCTTCCGCAGCTACGGTGGCCGCTCACACCTCCCCGACAGGACCTCCGCCCATGACGCCCACAGCCTCGACAGCCCCTTCAGTGCAGGCCCCTCTCCCTCCCTCCAGTCATCTCAACACCGGCACAGCAAGTGTGGCCTATGGAGCTTCCGGTGCCAGGTTTGCTGAGTGGCAGGGACGTCCTCCCACCCAACATGGATCTCCGCCTCGACAGATTAATGGCGGCCCCCCTCCGATCCCTACGGCTTCTCTTGGAAATCTTTCTACTCTGCGGCCACCACCAATGTCAATGCCTCCTGGACCCCCGGTCCCGAATGGTATGCACGGGCCACCTATGCTCAATGGGCTTCCACCGTCACCACGACGGATCGAGGGGCACCCTCTTCCACTGTCCCATGCATCGCCTTACGCACATCCCTACCACCATCAGCCTCCACCCCCGCCACATTCCATGACCAACGGCGGCCCGCCTCCGCCGCCGTCGGCTCGAGGGGCAGACAGCTTCGCACAAGGCCTCCTGTCGCGAGGACCCCCATTTTCTTCGCCCCATGGTACCTCTCAGGGGCACCGAGATAGTCCGCTAAGCGCTCCCGATATGAGGCACGCGGACCCACCGACGCCTAGGGCGGCAGGTGCTAGCACAAGCCCGTCTCTGCGGAACCTTCTGTCTTAATGTCTTAAAGACTGAGCTCTTCCTTGCGGGTTTGGGTGTTCATCTCATGACGGTTAAGGGGGGTTCAGAATATTCCCAGTGGTTTGTCCGTCGTAAAACGCGCGGAGGACCCCATGCCGTTCCAAGACAACCACAGATCAAATGGAGTAGCCGCCATCAAGCTCGAGAAGAAAGCCCCAGCAGTCAGTGGCTTTGTACAAGAACTGTTTTGTTTATGTTTTGTCTGACGGGTGTTCATGAATCGATGGGATTTTTTACTTGCACTTGGGAGCAGCTGAGCCAAACTTGGCAGCTATTCTGTAGAACCATTCACTGAAAATTCGGCGAATGTACGAGCAAACATGTGATAGAAATACACAGATCACTTGGAACGAGTGTGGTACCCAGGTAGCTTATGGCAGAAGCTCCATCCAGTATGATTAAATGTGGGCGTGTTTACTTCTATCCTATTTCTAACAGTTCGTGTCTACCGAATACTTCGCGGCCAACATCATCTGTCTTGGATTTGACCTCGAGCGTGAATGGACAACCAATGTAAGCCAAGCTCCTGGCAAGCAGCCCCTGGGCCTCATCTCCTTTCTTATCACCGTCAAGAGAGTGTGGTGAGAATGTGCACGTGGACGTCCAAGTGGGTGGAAGAATAGTGGGCAGCTCTCATGATGACTGCCATGAGCCATTGCAATGTTTGAGACCAGCTCCACGCTGGATAAGGCCCTTATTAGAGATGAATACTTTTGACTGAATAACCTGCTCGGTCATCAACGGGTGGTTGAAGTGATGCCTTAGTCTGATCTGATCACTTGTTGGTGTGACTGCCTTGTGAACGTCAAACTGCCACGCCACATGTGTACGCCACATTTCAGATCACCAGCCACCAGATCCGATTCCACCTGAGCCTGAAAATAGCATCCCGACATTTACCCTCCTACCTACCTTACCTTGCTTAGGTCCTTGACAATGGGTATGTACTTTAATCGCCAGGACCCATACCAACACAACTAGACAATCACGCACCTCGCAGTTTTCGGGGATTCAACGGAAGCCTACACCTTGAGCCGACTGAGACTTCTGAACTCGTCGAGATCATCCACCCCATTTCACTCCTTGGCCTCATTCAGGCCGGCTGGTTCTTGACTCGGCTTCCGTCTGTTGTCTCTTCCAGGTTGCTGACGTAGCGCGGCACTTGGGCTTCTAATTTCCCCAAGGAACGTCCTGGTGGGTGGCCCAATAGGGCGGCTCATCCCTGAAGAGGAGCAAGAACAGAGTGCGATCGGCCCCCTAGCGCCCCGAAGGGGAGCAAGGTAGCACACATAACACAAGTGTCCGGCCGACACGCTGCAGTATCCTCCTCCCGCCCCGCCAGACGACCTGGCAAGCCCGGCCAAGGTACATTGCCGAGCGCCATCTACTGAGACCCCATTCCCCTGCTCGGGACTACCCAAAGTAGGTCGCCTGGCTCGTTGGCAGTAAACTGGTGGTGTCCTTCCCCCTCCCCTCGAATCCACTAACAAATCTCCCTGTACCATAGGAAACATCAATACCGCACGACGTCTGCTTTTTCGCTGCCGACGCTCTTTTGCGACATTCTGATCAGTTCCGACGCTCGACCGGCTGCCGCCTTCGTCTCTCCTTTCTCGTGCTTGCACTTCGAGCCACGTCCGAATCTCATGTTGCCGTCCTTGGAGCAGACCGCCCCCTCAACCGACCGCCCTGTTTTGTTACTGCCACGCTGTGGCCTACTCTCCCCATCGGGCACCCTCGAGCAACCTCACGCCTCCAGACCATCACGCGATTGCATTTGGGGCTGCCCCCGTGCCGAATTATCCATCTTGGCATCTCCGGGTTGTGCGAGAGTCGACATTGTCTTCCCTGACAGGCCACATTCGTACCGGCGCCGTGGTTGCGTACTGGATTGCAGACGCCGAGGCTGATGCCGACCGACGACCCTTCTGACGATCCCCTCTTCCGACAGTCGAGGTGAACGCCCTTTTCAAAGGAGACGTGAACCCGCACCGATAGCAGCGACCAACACGCCCGTAGAGGGGTTTTCTACTCACCAACATCATGGCTTCGATGTCCACTGATGGTCCAGGCGAGGACCGCTCTCAGGCTCCCCCTCCCGCAATGACCCCAGGATACCCGATGGATGCTGCGCCTTCGTGGCAGAGCAACGGCCGGAAGACACCCGACCACAATCTTCACAGCCATCCCTCAGGGTCGCCTGGACCCAAGACACCAGGGCTTTCAGATCGCATTGACCGCAGTCTGCCCGACCGCACCCGAGGCGAGCAAGACACCAGGAGAAGCGGTGAGAGGAACAGGTCCAGACAACGGGGTGGACGCTCTGCCAGTGGGCAGCAGCGAGTCTGCAAAAAGTGCGGCGAACCATTGACTGGCCAGTTTGTGCGTGCGTTGGACGGGACCTTTCATCTCGATTGCTTCAAATGCAGGGTAAGACACAAACTCCCTCTCCTTTTGACACCAGGATGCGCCCCAGTCATTGTCCCGTAATCTGACAATTCGTGATTTGCGCAGGACTGCGGTCAGATTGTTGCTTCCAAATTCTTCCCGGCAGAGGACGACAATGGCGAAGGACAGTACCCGCTGTGTGAAACAGACTACTTCCGACGGCTAGGATTGCTATGTCACCAATGCGGAGGCGCCCTCCGCGGCTCATACATCACGGCGCTGGATCGGAAGTACCACGTGGATCATTTTACATGTTCCCTCTGTCCTACCGTCTTTGGAGCGCAAGACAGTTACTACGAGCACGATAGTAACGTGTACTGCCACTATCACTACTCGACTCAATTCGCCCAACGATGCAACGGCTGCCAAACGGCCATTCTTAAACAGTTCGTCGAGATCTATCGCAACGGACAGAACCAGCACTGGCACCCAGAATGCTACATGATCCACAAGTTTTGGAATGTTCGACTGGCTTCCTCTTCCAGCAAGACGATTGCAGAGGCAGAGTCCGATGACCCGGCCACAAGGGAGGCTATTCGATCTCTCGAAGAACAAATGGAAGATAAGGTCTATCGCATCTGGAGTGTGCTCTCCACCTTTGAGGAATCATCGGCGGCCTGCATCTCTGACATGCTCTTGCACGTCAGTAACGGCGCATACGTTGACGGAGTGCTGGTTGCAAAAAAGTTCATCTGGCACGTGGAAGTGCTGTTCAATGCCACGGATCGGCTTGATCTTACCACACAACAGCTCCAACTCAAAGGTAAGCAAATTTTCACATGCTATTGCCCTTTCTGAATGACGGTTAACATGGATCCGGCAGCCTTGTCGTACGGCCGAGAGGCTAAGCTCCTCTGCAAGAAGACCGTCGCTTTCTTCTCGCTGCTGTCAAAGACGCAAGATACTGGAGCCAAGAAACTGGGTGTCACTCAAGAATTGCTCTCACTCGTTACAGGCCTCGCGCACTACCTCAAACTCCTGATCCGTATATGTTTGCAGGGTGCCCTTCGTCTCGAGATTGATTCCAACAGCCCCGATGGGCTATATCAGTTCTTGGATGATTTGAGCGATCTGGAATCTCTCAAGACAGATGACAGATCCCTCCAAGTCATGACAGGCACGTCTCGTCTCTCCGGCAAGCACTCGGATCACTGTGCTCTCTGTGCTAAATCAGTCGAGGACGAATGCGCTCTCCACACGGACAAGCGGTGGCACATTGCATGCGTCAAATGCGCGGGTTGCGGCCGGGAACTGGGCCGACAGCTGGAAGACGCGCGCTACAATGCATTTGACAAGCGGATCTATTGCAACAGTTGTGTTGGGGTGGCCTCTGAAAACGCGCAGCCTTTTGAGCATGTCACAAGGCTCCAGCAGTATACCTTCCTCCTAAAGGTAGCGCTTGCTAGACTCATGGATATCCTCAAGAGCAGCGGTGCTCTGCCAGGGAGCGACGATGAGTTCTCGCCCAACGGCAGTCTTGGGGGCAGCGGTGAGGGTACTCGAGGTGGTCCGGGCGATAAGGACCAGCCACCATATCTGAACACCGACGTTCGCTCAAAGTCCTATGCTGGTGAGGAGCAACAGCATCATCGGGAGTCGTCGTATGAAAACACCCTCAATGACATACGCCGCCTCAGGAGCACACGACTCGATAAGCACCTGTCGTCGAGCTTTAGAAAGGCACGCACCTCACGTGTACTTGATGGACAGGATGGCAGACTCGGGCCCGACAACCTCCCTGGACAAATCCCTGAAGATATGCCCTTGACTGAGGAGACGGTAAACGATACCATGTTCGGCCACCAGGACGCTCTCAGGCTTGACGATATCCCGCGCATTGCAGCTGCCGAGCAAGCGAGAGAACAGAACAACTTGGAGCGACAGGACTTGTTCAGGTCCCCCGCTACAGAGCCATTCATGGGTCACCAGCGATCCCAGTCCACAGGTCGGCAAACCGAGGCTCGCGCTCTCCCTCGTGGCCGCAAGTTTTTTTCAGAACTCTCCGCTCTTGAGTACTTCAACGTACGACACTTGGCAGTGCTCATCATGCACCCCGAGGTTGAGAACGAATTCAGCCTTGATGAGCTTCTCAGCTTCATCGAATCCAAGAAGCCTGCGACTTTCTGGAAAAACCTCGGCAAGGCTTTCAAGAATGACCGTTCCAAAGCTGTCAAGAAGAAGGGTGTCTTCGGTGTGCCGCTTGAAGTCATCATTGAAAAAGACAGCGCCGAGTCCACGGACGGCATTGGCCCTGGTGCGCTAAAGATACCTGCCATGCTCGATGATATGATCCGAGCGATGAAGGGCATGGATCTTTCTGTGGAAGGCGTCTTCAGGAAAAACGGTAACATCAAGAAGCTCACAGAGCTGGTGGACAAAATCGATCGGGAAGGTTGCGACAGCGTCAACCTCACAGAGCAGCCCGTGGTGCAAATCGCGGCTCTTCTGAAACGATACCTCCGAGATCTGCCCGATCCACTACTCACTCACAAGCTGTACCGTCTGTGGCTGGCGGTGTCCAAGATCCCCGACGACGATAAGAGGAGGAAATGCCTGCATCTGACATGCTGCCTCCTGCCAAAACCTCACCGCGACAGCATGGAAATCCTGTTCTGTTTCCTCAAATGGGCAGGATCCTTCCATCAGGTGGACGAAGAGGTTGGCTCCAGGATGGACATCAAGAACCTCTCAACCGTTATCGCGCCAAACATCCTTTACACCAACGCCAAGCAGCTAGCACTCGACAGCGACCCCATGTTTGTTATCGTGGGGGTCGAGGACCTGATCAGCGATATTGAGCAGATGTGCTTGGTAAGTCGCCACTGAACGACGTGGTAGATGGCCGTTACTAACACGGAGGCAGGTCCCCGATGAGATCATGAACTTGATGGATGATCCATTCGTTATTGCAGGTGGCACCAATGCCGACCTCTCAACCAAGGAGATCCTCAAAAGATATCAAGACCGCCTGGGGCAGAAACCCGTCGGGCCGCTTGAGTTTAGCGAGGCACACAATCGCCAGGATGAGCACTTCCGCCCGCCACCTACCCGAGTCGAGACAGACCCGACATTGTACAAGGAGGCCAGAAGCGTCCGCCCGGTACAGGATCCTCCTCAGCCATTCAACGGTTCCGTCCCGGGAACGCCGCCGCAAATGTGGAAGGGTGCCAGCGATAACGGTCATCCGTCCCCTTACAAGCATGAGCAGTTCAATCACTCTGACCCGCAACTCGAGCCAGCCGAGGGCTCTCAGAGGAGGGAATGGCGGAATTCCGGCTGGGGTCGGCACCACAGTGGGGTCGGCGTAGGGGGCAACACATGAATAACCCCCACTGGCCTTATCCTTGCCAAACAACATACGATCCAGCGGCCAGCTTGCTGCCTCATCAATGATGAGTTTACTTGCTAGCGTACCGAAGTGCCTGGTCGGAGCCCTTTGATGCCTCGTTATATTTTGCTTTCTTCTCTTTTTGCCCTTGTCGGCAACTTTGCATCTGGGCGGCGTTATCGAGCCTCCATTCCCAAAGGACATGATACAAAAAGAACGTTTTGATATTGTTCCTCCGCGTCAAATGTGCGCATGCTGCTCTGTGGGGGCCATTCAACAGCTCGTGCCTTGGCACAGATACGAAAATACACATTCTCATGATGGCGACATGATGACGACTTGCTTTTCTACACTTCTTCCTCTTCTTGCTTCTGCTTGAAGTGATGGGAGCTCTGGTTTGTTTGATCTCCGTTTTCTCTACCGGGACACGGATATTCTTCTCCTCTTCCTCGACCTTGCATTCCAGGAGCAGGCGGACATGGGCTGCTAGAGGTACTTGTTGCGAGCAGAGAATTGCTCTTTTGCGGGGAGGTAGCAGGGTCCCAAGTGATGGGCCTCGTTGGAGTAGGCAGTGACAGGTTTGCATAAACCCTGTTGAAAGGCGGAAGGCCTTAGGGTCGCAGGGGCCTGTTGTGGCAGGTTTCGTGGTTTCCCTGCACAAGGGGAGGGAGTCATGCTCCGTTAGAGCGGGCTAGGTGATCCAAAATGATCCTCCTACATGAAGTATGGGGACTCAGTGACTGAGAGGACGTTCAGAACGTTGCAACTTGCCTTTACAGCCATGTGAGATTGGTATCATGATAGGCCATGTGACATTTTGAACTGAATCACCAAAGTTGTAAGCGGCTAGTGGCGTCGGTTGAATGTAAACTGCTGCCGATTCACTGCTCGTCAACTATGAATGATCTGCCATGTGTCGTCACGTAGAACAGCCTCGCCCAAGTAGTGGCTAGCAAGGCTGATGATTATTACATTTCGTACCTAGTCAGAAGAAATATTGAACATGGTGAAAAAGGCCCTTGCACATGTTGCGTGGGGTATAAAAGGGTGGTCGGAACCAAGGAAACCCCATGCCATCATATCGAGCATCTCCTTTCCAACCCTTTGGGAACTTCCGTGTCCTCCTCAAGCTTTCGACCTCGGGTTTCAAAGATCTCATCTGCCGCGGACATACCCATTTCCCGCGTAGAAGGTACATCCAACGTTTGTCGTAGCGAGTGCTTGCTCACTTCAGGGGAGGGATGGCGCCGGACTTCTCCTGTTCCAGTACCCATTGTACGCCTCTCTGAATACCGTCATGCAGGCTCACGATGGGCCTATAGCCCAAGACGCGCTTCGCCTTGGCAATATTGTAGTAGCGGGTCATGCAGGCATAGATGCAGCGCTGGCGGGTGAAGGTGGGCGAGCGGCCAGCAATGTGACAGAAAACCTCGGAGCAGAAGCCGAGGACAAGGCCAAGCTCCTTGGGCAAAGCCCAGACGTGGGAGGTGCCCAGATTAGAGCCGGCGGCGCGGAAGACGGAGCGGGAGAAGTCCCAGAAATAGATGGGGGCATCGTTTGTGATAAAGAAGGCCTCGCCGTCAACGCGCTCGGTATCGAGAGGGATGGTCTTCGTGTTGGCGGTGACGAGAAGGAGGCGAGCGGCGAGGAGGTGAGCGTGAGCGACGTTGCCGACGTAGGTGAAGTCGAAGAGGTTGTCGCCGTTGCCTATCTGCCAGCCAGTCCGGCCCTGGCGGTGGATTCGAACGAGCTGGTGGAGTGCCATGGTATCTCCCTCACCGAAGATTCCGGCGGGGCGCAGGGCGGTCGTGAGAAGGCGGTGGCCCTCGAGGCGGTTGGATTCGAGAACGAGCTGCTCGGCGTGCGCCTTGGTCTCGGAGTAGTACTCCGTCTGGGCCTCGCCACGGATGACGGGCCAACGCTCATCGGCGTTGATCAGGTTGGACTGGTTATCCGAGACGACGGAGGCAGACGAGGTGTAGACGAGAGCCTGGACGCCGGCGCTTTGGCATGCGGCTATAACGTTGGCGGTGCCGTCGATGTTAACGCGCTTGTAGAGGTCTTTGTCGGGTTCCGCGCCCTCGGCGTGGGGTGCTGGGGAAGCGGTGTGAATGACGACGTCGGGCTTGATATCCTGGATGACAGATGCGAGGCGCTCGGCATCGCTGATATCGACCTCATAGTAGCCAACCTTGTCCTCGTCGGGGCGCCGGTTACGGACGCATCGAAGGTCGATCGAGGCGACGTGAGACGCCCGCCAGAGGGGATCGTCTATGAGCTGGTTGACGATGTGGTGGCCGAGAAAGCCGTTCCCGCCGATGACAAGGACTCGGCCCATGTCGCGGGCTTTGATTTCTGTGGGCTTTTCGGAGGCCATGACTGCTGCGGCTGGAGGTGAAGCTGGAGGAGGGGAAGAGAAGAGGACGAGAGGCTCGAGAGCGAGACTGGTTGACGAGGGGTCGGAAACTCAAATTGACTAGCCAGAGGGCTCAGACAGCAGTTGAGAAATGACCACAGGTCGCAATGGGACCAGGTGCAACTTGAATAAATCTTCCGCGACGCTGGAAAGGGAAGTCGAACAAGTGGCCAGCCAGGCGAAAGGAGGTGGGCGATGGATGGATGGAAGATCTGGGGTCGAGTGGCTGTCCACGTTTCTACAGGGCCAGGTTGAATGGTCGAATGCGCCTGCCAAGGGGTAGCAGTACCCCAGCCCACACCATCAGCTCCCGGGGAGTAAAGTACTTCTACTACTCATCTCTCCTCATTGATGATTCCCCACTGACTGCGGGGGCTCTCGGTGAGACCGGACAGTTGACAGGGTCCTGTCCCTTCACCGAGGGGGCAGATCCCATCTACCCGTCTGTGACTTTCTATAATTGAGTAGGGGCATACTGTTGGATGCTTTTGTTACTTTGAAATCACCTGCTTTCATCTGAGAGTTTTATCACTCAAGATACCACCCGCTATTAATAGTTTGCTAGTGAACACCGTAGGGTGATAGATCTTTTGAGGCTTTCAAAGGTGGAGGCTTATTAAGGTACCTACCTAATGTGTCACCCTGAGCGACATGCCACATTCACTGCAGCTCATGTACCTACCTACTTAGGTAATTACTTCAGGCGCACCTGACTTGCTTCATACCAGCCCGGGCTTTGAGTAATATGTGCAAGATCAATGCCAACATTACGGCCTCGCTTTATGCTCTTCCCGGTATATTCTCTTTTGCTATTACCACAAGTTCTTTGCGCCGCGCACTGTGTTGCTTTGCTACACAATCATCCCCCAAGCCTGTCGACACACATACATTGAGAAGAATCACATTGCCACAGTGCCGGTGATGGAACACCCTTTCAATAATGCCTTGCCCAACACAAGCACCGGGCTCTGATGATGTCGAGATTCTCGTCCACGTCATGGGCCCTGCGGGGGCAGCTGACGACAAGCAGTACCGTGCCTTGGCCGCTGCCTATCTTCAATTCCAAGCCTCATCAACAGTCTCGCTCTGGAACAGCAGCGTAGCAAAGAATGCAGACATCGGCTTTGACGCGCACCATACTCCGTCAAATAGCCAGGATTACTTCCAATCCTCCGCCCTTTCCCCTCAGCTGTCTTTCACTGGCGCATGGGGCAACGTTAACTCTCCAAGACTACGCATGGTGCAGGCCCATCAGGTAAAGGTTGATACGTCACTGAGAGCGCATGACCTCGGAGAAGAGGACATTGATGGCGAAGCACCTCATGATACTGAGGAAGTATCGCCAAATACGCCGAGCTCATGGGTACAGCCGCCTAGCGAGGTTGCAGATTCTATGCCTGGTCATGCATCTGGGCTGCTTGAGTACTCGTCTCCCAGCAGGCTCATTGAACACTTCATGGGTTTTACACCAAGCTCACAACTGGAACCAACGTCCCAAGTACTATCATCGCCATCAATCACACATATTTCACGTCTCATAAGCACATCTTCCTACGCGGCCCCCACAGTGTCTAGCGATGTGCTGCTCAGATCTGCTTCTGCCGGCTGGGGCGACGTGTCTGACACACGTGTGATGGGGTCTGGCGGTGCGAGGCCCGACCCTCACAATGCTGCAGATACGCCTGCGAAAGGCAGCTCAGACACTGCGGACAATTTCGTCAAAGAGATGTCGTCGCCATCGAAGAAGCGCCCGAATGCGAGCGAGCTGCCTCGCGCAGATTCAGAGCCCCCCTCAATCAAAAGGCACAAGGCCTCAAGGGTGCCATCAAGTCCAGGCCCATTGATGAGGAGCACAAGCGATACAGGGCCTGGCGGTGCTTTGCCTCCCATGACAAAGAACCACCCCCTCGTCCTCAAGAATTCAAGGCCCGCCGTCTATCTGTGTCTTCTCGAGATTGACGCCCCTGGCCCACCCCCCGGCATGACTGAAATCGCGCCCGAAAGCCTGGTGACAGCAAATCTTTCCGCCCTTGCGCAGTCTCTCGGCCTCAGCCGTCGGTTCAGGCCAGTAGAGCAGCGCAGGGACCTGCGGCCGTTCGAGAGGGGTTACTGGCTACTCGAGTGCGGCGGCTGGGACCAGGCACTTGTGCAGAGGACATGGGGCTTTTTACACAACTATGTCTCCCGAGGTCTCGCCGGCTGGGGAACCCGATGCGTGAGGGACGAAGGATGGCAGTGGTTACGAGTGTGGTGTTTTGGGCACGTCGTCGGGCACGTATACTTACTTCTGTACCTTGCCAGTGAGAGGAAGTTGAAATGCGAGGGGACATCTTGGATAGACGGTGGAGGTGAGACGGTTTTGGTGACAGATGGCCACCCGTGAGGTCTTGATTTCAGGTGTTTTGGTTGATACCCTGGGATAGCCTGGAATCATTAGACACAGGCAGAGACTTTGTTATGTACGAAACACTCGGCATGGTGCAATGATTGATGAAGCAAAGCGAGCATATTGGGCAAGCAAACAAAAATCCCGGCATCCATACTGATACAAAGAGCCTAACGGTGACCCAACTTGAATACATATAGTTGCTCTCCGCTGTAACACACTGCATGCGAACTGGAGCAGCGACGCGCCAAACATACTCTCGACTCCTCGGCATGACATACCAGAATACAAACCCGACGCAACGAGTCCAAGATACGGTTTTGATGCACGGTCTCGACTACTCTGAAGGCGAAGCAGGGCGGCTTTGGACCTCCTTGCCCAGTACACTCTTCATCTCCTTCTTGTAGCGTTCGAGATCTGCTGCAGCCAGATCTTCGTAGGCCTATTGTGTTATGTTAGCATACCAGACGCACCTGGTTCCTGACGCATGTTTCGACTGACCTTCTTCTCGGAGTCGCTCAGGTTCCTCCACTCCTGAGCAATCTGTTTCGACCCATCAGGGGCATTACCCGTCAGATCGCCCTCACCCCAGCGAGCCTTGCAGAACAGGGCGTACGCGGTTTGAAGGCCCTTCGGCAGGCGCGGGTCAGAAATGGCGAAGCGGTACGCAACACCGCGGCCCTTGAGCTTGCGGCGCAGCTGGGAGCGAGCAAAATTTGCCTCGTAGATCTCCAGAGGGGTGTGTTTCTCGACCCAGGACCTGAAATCCGCGTTGTTTGCGAGCTTGTTCTTGTCTGCCTCGTCTTGGAGTTGCTTCAGGGCAGAGTTAGCAATGAGCCTCGAGCCTCGAGCCTGAGTTTGGCACGCAGCGCGAAGGACACTTACCTGCTTGTCGTAGCTGGAGATAGACTTGAACTCGTTGGCCAGAGCACGAATGGACGCCCCGAAATCCGTGACACCGGGCTTGACGCCATGTGCGACGAAGGTCGCCCACGCAGTCGTGGGTCGTTTCTTAGGCTCGTCGAGCAGCGCAACAGCTTTGAGCTGTTTGATGCTGGCTTTGAGCTTTTCCTCGGGCGAGAGAACCTTCTTGGCCTTTCTCGGCTTAGGTTTAGGCTTGGGGGTGGCCTTCTTCTTCTTGACAACCTTGGGCTTGGTGGCCGTCTTCTTCTTGGTAGGTTCCTTGGCCGCTGGAGCCTTCTTCGTCTTGGTGCCGGCAACCTTGGTGCTGGATACCTTGGCGGCTAGCTGGAACCTCTGAGAGGTCGAGAAGGTCCGCAAGGCGTGAACGGCTGGCCTGAGGCGAAGGGGCAGGTTGGTGGTTGAGCGGCGGAGAGTCGAGCTGCGGGCGAAGACGCGCTGGACCGGAGCGCGGCCGATGGAAGTCAACATGGTCGGTGGCAGAGTCGGTGTACGGAAAAAAAACAGTAGAGGGGAGATTTTCTGGCAAAATAGTCAGTCGCTCAAGGCGCAATTCGTTGTACAAAGCAACCCAAACGAATCTCCGATCTGGAAAAGGACGAGATAGTGGGCGTGTTGATGCTTGCATGCATGATAGGACATGCGACCTACCATCCAGCCCCGTGTTTTGAGGGAGCTTTTAATTCTCGGTACTTGTTGCACACGGGATTCAGCGTAGGCTTCAAGTACCTGTACTTACAGCTTCTCCACATTGTCACCGGCATCATGGTCAGCTCCCACTGACCCGCTCCGGCAGGGGCAACCACTTGACGCAAGGGAAGTACCAAGTTGAGAGCTGGTCCACTCCCTTGTGGCTGCCCGCATTAGGTAATCAAACCAACGAGGTATGGAAGGTAGCAGCAGAGGCACCAACGAGACGCGAAGCTCCAGGCCGAGATGGAGCTTCAGAACCTCAGCCTCCATCATCAACTTGACTTCAATCAACCCCCCGTTTAACCATCACCCACGTTCACGAACGATTTGACGTTTCCGAAGATCGCTCAAATTCAGAGACCTATCATAACCTTCTTCTGATACAACCAACTGCCGTCATGGATCATAGACCGCAAGCTTGGGGCCGCGTATGTCCAGCCTTGCTGACCATCAGTCCCGCCTTCCTAAGCCGTTCTTTACTGACTCTTCTGGCCCCTTCTAGCCCAGAGACGATGTTTACGGACACTACGACGCCTCTCACATGAATCCCAACGGTCCCAACCAAGCAACACAAGCACCCATTGTGACGGGCACCTCCGTGGTTGCTCTCAAGTACAAGGATGGTGTTGTCATCGCCGCAGATAACTTGGGTGCGCCCATGATCACCGTTTTGGTTCGCGACACGCTATAAGTACTGACTTCTTCTCAGCCTCGTATGGCTCTCTCGCTCGTTTCACCGATGTCAAGCGCTTGCGTACCTTCGCCGATTCCTCCGTAGTTGGCTTCGGCGGCGACGTCTCGGACATGCAATACCTCGACCGCCACCTCACTTCCCTCGCCATCGACGAGTCCTACGCCGCCCCGTCCATCACTGGCTCTGCTGGCGATCATCCCTCCGCCGACACGGGTCGTCCCGCCCGCCTCAACGCCGCCAACCTCCACAGGTATCTCGCCAAGCTCTTCTACGCCCGTCGCTCGAAGTTTGACCCTCTCTGGAACCACGTCCTCGTCGCCGGCCTCGACGACGACGACCAGCCGTTCCTCGCCGCCGCTGATCTCCTCGGCACTACCTTCTCTGCCCCCTCTCTGGCCACCGGCTTCGGCTCCATGCTTGCCCAGCCCATCATGCGTCGTCACGTCCCCGACGAGGAGGCCGCGGCCAAGCTCTCACGCGAGGAGGCCGTCAACGTCATCAAGGAATGCATGAAGGTTCTTTACTACCGCGATGCACGCTCTCTCGACTCATACTCCATCGCCGTCATCACGAAGGATGGTGTTGAGCTCAGCGAAAACGAGAAGCTCGAGAAGCAGAGCTGGGCTTTCGCCGAGAAGATCCGCGGCTACGGCACCCAGACGGTATGAGGTGGCGGTTCTGGCAGTCTGCATTGTATGGTCAGGGAATACACGGAGCTCTCAGCGGGACGAGCAAGTTGTGCGCCGCGATCAGGCCCCAGGCACTATAGAGATGGCGTGGGGGAGATACGTGCCATTGTACCATTAAACAAACGGAGGAATATCACTGTTTGGCTTCGACGACGCCATCGATGCTTTCAGTGAATCATTACCCGCTAGCTCCTATCACGCCCTACCTCATGTGAATGGCAAGGCCTGGGGAGGATGGTATGGATGCGCCCGGGTTCCGAACACATACTTCGTCGCATCATCCAAATCTGACCCCATCATGTTGACGCTCATCGGACGGTCGGATCATGTGATTGAGCCAGAGTTGGAAGCATGGAGTGTCAACTATGGTATCTCATCCGTCCAGCTTACGCGATGGGCAAATTATCGAGGACACTCATATGATATACAGTAAGCACAGTAAGGGAAACAAGCCCCTTATCAAGAATCTTGGATCTTGACATCAATCGACGAACTGCTTCTTCTGCATAATAATTGGCGGGAGCACACGCGTCAGCCTCCGTTGTTTGTGGGTGTGATGGAGTAAATTTCATTTTCGCTCGTAGTATTCAGTCCTTCCATCCATTCATCGTAGCGTGCAAATCCTTCCCAATAGTACACAACATGACAGGGTCTTGTCTAAGCGCTGAAATCCAAAGTAAGGGCCGGCCTTTTTATTCCCCCTTCCATTACCGCCGGAGAACTGTATTCTCGGCACCCAAACTCCTGAAGCACATGACGAGCCTGTCTACTCGACGGTGACGGACTTGGCAAGGTTCCGGGGGAAATCGACGTTGAGGCCCTCCATGACCGCGAGCCAGTAGGCGATGAGCTGCAGGGGAATGACGTTGAGAATACCCTGAAGGACATCGACGGTCTGAGGGATCTCGATCTTGGAAGCCTCGCTGGCGCTAAATTCGGTGTCGTTGGGATTGCAAATGACAATGGGCTTGCCGCCACGGGCAACGACTGCGTGGAAGTCAGCGATGAATGATTCAGGACGCGATGAAACGAAGGAAAACAAACCTTGCTGGTAAGCGTTGAGCGACTTCTTGAAGATTTCGTCACGAGTAAGGATCATGATGATGGGAAGGTTCTCATCGACCAGGGCCAGGACGCCGTGCTTGAGCTCGCCAGACATGACGGCCTCACAGTGCAGGTACGAGATTTCCTTGATCTTAAGTGCACCCTCGAGGGCAGTGGAAAACTGGCTGCCACGGCCGAGGAGGAGAAGGGACTTCTGGTTCTTAAAGGTCTGAGCGCAAAGCTCCTTGATCGCCTGGTCCTGGGTGAGGATGGCCTTGATCTGCTCGGAGATGTTGGACAGACCCTCCATGATCTCCTCGCGGCGCTTCTGCTTGGAGGCACGATCCTCGCTGAGGGAAAGGGCGAACATGACCATGGCAATAAATTGCGAGGTGTATGCCTTGGTAGAGGCAACGCCAATCTCAGGGCCGGCGTTGACGTGAACACCGCAGTGAGTGAGCAGAGAGATGGAGGAACCGACAACGTTGACAATTCCTACAGTCAGGGCACCACGCTCCAAGCAGTACCTCAAGGCCATCAGAGAATCGGCAGTCTCACCAGACTGAGAAACAAAGACGCACGTATCGTCGCGGAAGACTGGGGCCTGACGATCAAGGAAGTCCGAGGCAAGCTCGACAGCGATGGGGATTTCGGCAAGCTCTTCAAAGACGCCGCGAACAGCCATGCAAGAGTGGTAGCTCGTACCGCAGGCGATGAAAATGATTCTGCGGCAGCGGCGAATGGTGGAGATGTATGAGCGCAGGCCACCAAGCGTGACGTTCTTGTTGGCGATGTCGACGCGACCACGCATGGTGTTGACGACCGACTCGGGCTGCTCGAAAATCTCCTTCTGCATGAAGTGGTCGAACTTGCCCTTCATGATCTCCTGGAGCTCGAGCTCGAGGGTCTGGATGGTACGGACGTTGGAGCTGCCATCGGCCTTCTTAAGGCGATGGATGTTCAGCGAGCCCTCGTGGATGTGGGCAATGTCATCATCCTCAAGGTACATAACCTTCTTGGTGTGCTCGACGATAGCAGACGGGTCGGAGGAGAGGAAGAACTCCGTCGGCATGGGCATGCCATCATCGGTCATGAAGGCACGAGACTGGGAGCGGTGAAGGAGAGACTTGTCGGGGGCGGAGAGCAGAGCGCTGGGGTTGAGAAGGTCGTTCTGCTTCTTGAGGGCAGCATTCTGAGAAGCGGCCTCGGCGGGCAGGGCGTTGTTGTCATCGGAGTACTCGACATCAACGAAGTCGACCTTCATGCGGCGGGAGGTCTTGACGCCGATGACCAGGGGCGAACCCTTGCGAGCGGCGACGACCTCGTGGGGGTAGTGCACAGACTTGATGAGCAGACCGTAGGCACCCTCAAGCTCAAGGATGACGGCCTTGGCGAGGTCGGTGAAGCCAACATTCGGGTGCTGGTCGTAGAGGTACTTGGCGAGCTTGGCGATACACTCGGTGTCGGTCTCCGTCTCGAACTTGAATCCCTTGGCGCTGAGGAGAGTCCTCAGCTCCTTGTAGTTGGTGATGATACCATTGTGAACGACGGTGAATTCCCAGGTGGGGTCGGACCTGTGACAGAAACGCCGGTGTTAGCCCATCTCGACATTCAAAAAAGCCGAAAGGCGAGTCATGCTACGAGCTTGGGCCAGGACTCAGGGCAGGTGGGTAGGTTAATTGCAGGGGCAGTAGGCAGAGCTCCAATTCCACCAGAGACCGGTGTTTCGGCGGTGAGAGACGGTCATCGGCAACGTACCTGTGGGGATGGCAGTTCAGGCGGGAGGGGGGACCGTGGGTGGCCCAACGGGTGTGGGCAATGCCAGCGTGAGAGTCGAAGATCTGGGTGAGGTCGGGCTTCGCCTCCTCGATGAGCTCCTTGAGCTTGGCGACCTTGCCGACTTCCTTGAAAGCGAGGACTTCGTTCTTCTTGTCGCCGTCAACGGCCAGACCAGCGGAATCGTATCCACGGTACTCGAGGCGAGAAAGACCTGGGTGGCTAGTGTCAATAAAGTGTGGATTATTTGTCGGGCGGTCGTCCGCGAAGAATGGGGGAGCTCCGTTTAGCTTTCTGCTCACTCACCATTGATCAACGTGTCGACGATGAACTTGCGGTCCTTCTCCACCAGGTAGTTCACGTAGCCGAAAATGCCACTACGAGAAGAAAGGCTGCGTCAGCTTTCCGACAGATATTCCAAGGGGTGATTTCAGGTGAGGGGGTTTGAAGTTGCGGATCTGCAAATCCGGCAGATACAATGCCGATCCTCTCGCTGCGGCGCCCCCTTAACGCGACGAAGCTCGGCAGCCGAGGCGTTGCCATTGGTGGCCCCAGAGCGAGGGGTCAAGCCGCCGGGTCCAGCAGAAGGCAGGGCGTGAAACGGGGCATCTATGCCATGCTTCTAGGCTCCCAAGGGGAGAGTTGGCACTTACCACATGTTGCTGGCGTGTCTCTGGATGAGAGGGAGTATGTGAGGTGAGAAGAGAGATTAGCTGCCGGATCCCTGGGTTGCTGAACCGTTCGCTATGGTCGCGGTGTGTTCGCTAAAAGGTAGCTGTGCGAGAAGATGTTGATTCCCTCAAACGTGAATAGCGAGGGCGGTAAAATCGAACGAGGGGTGGGTATCAAGTGGAAGAAGCGAATAGAGGCAGCGCACGAGACGTCTGAGCTGGTATGGAGTGGAGGCGAGGGCAGGAGGAGGAGAAGAGCAGAGGGAGGGAAGGCTTCGAGGCAGAGGTGGAGGGGAGCTGGGACATTTTTATGTTCTGGTGGTGCTGACTGCTGTTGCTTGTTGCCGTGGCTTATCCTGCGACTTGGGTCTGTTCTTAGTCGGTGTCCGGGGGGTTGGATCCAAACGGGCTTGGTTGCTTTGGGTGGAGGGGCAGCAAGAGGGGCGATAGTGGGGGTGTTAGTAGTAGTGTAGGGGCTCGAGGGGGTCCTGTTGCTCGGGGGCTCCAGGGGGCTTGTTGCTTGGGCCGCCGCCGCCGCCCTTCCATGATCGCCGGGCAGACTGGCTGACTGGATGGTTGCCGGGCCGGGGGGGTTCTAGGCTTTGGCTGACTTGATTGACCGTCGAGAACAGCAACAATCGAGGCTGGTTTGCAGGGTCCAGTCTAGGCCCATGTCTGAGGTCAATTGTCTTAGTGCCGACCAGCGCAGGCTTACTTGCTTGCTCACCAAGGCGTGCTCAACTGTTTGACTCTGAGTGGCCTCTTCCTACTTTCCTGGACTTGAGGTGGATTTCCGTATGCGATTGAGGCGGTGGGCAACAAGTTCCCCGATGAAGAAGGAAGCGGTGAAGCTCCCAAGTCTCTGAATGGCAGTTGCACATCACTTGCAGCGTCCGCTCCCTACCTTACCTACTAGACACCCCCTCCATCCAGGCGAGGAACCAAGCAACCGCCCCAAGCAACCAAGCCCGCTGCGGCGCGGCTGGCAAACGGGCATCGGGTGCTGCTTCCCATGCGATGGTCATGGTGGGGTAGAGGCGCTGCACTACGGCAGCTCCGACTCGGGTACTAAGAATATGGACCGCACAGCCAGGCACCAAGTCAGCGCAGGCGCGTCTTGTCAGGTTGGCCAGGTGGCCGAACGCGTCGGCTCCAGGACGGGATCCATGGATGCGGCTTGAAGTGGGTTTCTTTGAGCCAACGCCTGTTGTTGCCATGGCGAATTGAACTCCCTGCCCACTCATCCTTCATGCAACTCACAAGCTACACGCGATGATGTAACAACATAATCATGACATTTCTGTCGGAGCCGCATTGTCCCCTCACCTAAATAGGGTATTTCGTGTCATCCTCAGGGTCGGCCTTGCTGTTTGTCTGCTGTTTGATCGAGGCACCTTACCTTAGGTACTTCAGAGTGCCCAGCATCGTAAGCTGACAGACGAACGGGAATCCAAGGTAGGTAGGCTTGGTAGGCCATCATCCGACCGAAACTCTCTAAACCCCCTTCAGTGGACGCCCCGTCCGGCGCTTATGTCTTTGTCTGCTCCGTGTGCTACCGATCGCCCATGACGGCAGCCAGGCCTGAACTTTGAAGTCTGGTCCCTGCAACCCGGGACAGCGCTCCCGCTGGCTGCTTGACGAAGAAGCGCCCTGACCGTCCCTCGCCTGGGGCTTGTCTGCCACGACTTCTGCTCCAACTGAATGAACGTTCGTACAGTATGACAGGCATCTGCCGAGTATCCTTAGGCAGTTATCAATATGTGACACGAAGAGTGGTCATCCATTGATCGTCCGCCGCTAGAACACCCGAGCGAAAGAAAACCAAGGCATCCCGCGGTGGACGCTCACCTCGATGTTGCATCATCGGTCGTGTTCAACCCACTCCCTGAGCTCGTATTAGACCCCTGCTTCGCCCCTCAATGCTCGTTCCCTGTTGAGCGGGCGCCCTGTCGATCACATCGTTTGAGGGACAAGTAAATGAGAGGGTTGAGAGGCCACTTGACCACCAGCACGTTCTCGTTCACGGGCCTTTCGCGTGCTCCGACTTTGCTCTGTTGTCCCGCCGTCTACTAGCGCTGTGGATCAGCGGTTGGGACTTCCGCCACAAGTAAGTACGAGATTCCGGTCGTTGTACAGCCTCAAAAGGGGGGAAACGGACCCCATATGAGAAGCAGCCCCAAGGGGCGCCACCTGATCCCTGTCGAAGTCATCGATGAGGTTTCCAAGAATAGCACCACGCGTGAGCTGCGGTACTAGTAGTACACGTACAGGCTTGAATCTCACTTATGCCCAGCTCGATAGCAACAGGCGCCATTTCAGCAACTATCAATTGCCAAAATTTTGCGTTTCCGCTTTTGCTTGATGTTCTGCCGATAAGGGCATTCGTAAAATTCTCACCTTGAGCCCGGCTGCCTTGAGAGCGGCCTAGATCTGCCGTGTCCTCGGTTCATGCCGAATGCAGCCTTGATGAGCCCGCCCAGACCACATCCTCAGCCTCAGCCTCAGGGGGAGGGGTGTCATCCTGACGCTCATGCAAAGCTGAATTCCTCGAACCCTACGGCACTTTTGAAGTGGGCAGCCTCGGTAACAAGGTAACTTGCCATCGGGGACCTGATAGCATTGAACCCCTCTGTAACCCCCCCTCATTTACGAGCGAGATGGTGACCTCTCCTACCTATCTCACCTCCACTTAAGGGAGTGTCCATTTTCAGCCCTACAATCAGATTGATCTGGAACCATGCGCCTTGCCAGGCCCGGTCGAACATCGAACATGCTTGTTGGCCGAGGCTGAAAGTCACTCGAGGCCAGATCTCGCCCATCTGAAATCACATGCTTGCTCGATGCCACACATTCACCTGATGGGCAAACTCGATTTCCAGCCGCATATTGCGGAGAACGTTGATCTCTTTGCTACCAACGCTTGCCTGCTTGGCGTGATATCAACCCCCACGCCCCGAAACCCCATTGCTTGATGCTGATGTGTGAACCGTCCCAAGCACAAAAAGAAAATGCCGTTGCCAGCGGGCGCTCTCCTTGCTGCTCCGCTGTTCACGTCGCCCGTGCCCGTGCAACGGTTGCGTATTGGTACAGTTGATACACGCAGGAAGTCCCCATGTGAGCCGAGGGAAAGTATGGTCGTCGTCCCTGTGGTACATTCCCGCGTCTAATGACAGGCTAGTCCTGAGCCGCTCATGCCGGATGCCGTCTGTCTCTTCGTCCCTGTCTACCGTCTGTTCCCGTTTAGAGCTTCTGGTACTCCAGTTTGCCCTCGAGCTTCTTCGACTCGGCAACCTTGCGAACAGCCTTGTTGAAATCGTCCTGGCTAATAGCGTCGCGATAACCCTTGATGGCGAAGAGACCACTGCAGGTTCATGGTCAGCACAGTATGCATGGGGGAAGTGTGCGGTAACCGGAGATCAACTCACGCTTCGGTCACGACATTCCGTAAATCGGCGCCGTTGAGCGTATCGCTCATCTTTACGACACTCTCAAAGTCGATCTCGCCCTCGGTGACGACGCCCGCCGCGTGGATCTTAAGGATCTCGAGACGGCCAACCTCGTTAGGCAGAGGGATTTCGATCTTGCGGTCGAGGCGACCGGCACGCAGCAGGGCGGGGTCGAGGGTATCGGGACGGTTGGTTGCCATGATGATCTTGGTCTTGCCGAGGTAGTCGAAACCGTCGAGTTGGTTGAGAAGCTCCATGAGTGTGCGCTGGATCTCTCGGTCGGCGCTCGTACCCTCAGAGAAACGACGTCCGCCGATGGCGTCAATCTCGTCCATGAAGATGATGCAGGGCTCGTGTTCCTTGGCATAACCGAACATCTCGCGGATGAGGCGGGCAGACTCGCCAATGTACTTGTCGACAATGGCAGAGGAGACCACTGCGAAACGTAGGCAAGTTAGCGGCATCGGGTAAAGGGAGAAGACAGTATGTTAGCGTACCCTTGAGGAAATTCGTCTCCAGACTGCTAGCAACAGCACGAGCAAGCAAAGTCTTGCCAGTGCCCGGAGGACCGTACAGAAGGACACCCTTGGGGGGCTTGATACCGACACGCAGGAAGAGCTCGGGGTTCTTGAGAGGCAGCTCGATGACCTCACGCAGTTCGCGAATTTGGTCATTGAGACCACCAATCCCGGCAAAGCTGACTTGGCCTGGGTCCTCGAGAGACATGTTGTAGACAAGGGGATCGACCTCGCGGGGCAGCATGCGCATGATAGTCAGTGTCGTCATGTCCAGTGCCACACGGGTGCCCTGCTTGAGCTTGGCCTTGTCGAGCTTTGATCGGCAGCCAACAACATAGCGCGGGCCGGAGGAGGCTTTGACAATGACTGCGGTGCAACCGAGCATCAGCAAGCCGTAGCAGATTTGGTATAAGAACTGGGCATCGGTGTGGTTTGGACTTACATCGCTCATCGCCGAGCTGCTTCAGGACCTCGCCGATAATCTGGCCCACGCTCTGCAGCGCCTTGATAGCGTCTTCTGTGCGTTCGTACTCCTTCTGAAGCTCCCGGATCTCCAGGCGCGTCTCCTTGAGCTTCGCTTCGAGCTCGCGAGACTTCAGAAGCTCTGCGCGATACTCCGAAAGCACGCGCTGTCGCTCCTCATCGGGTGCCATGGTGACGGCTTTCGGTCCTTCTGTGGAAGTTTCGCTTTGAGAATCGATGGCACTTCGACGTCAGTAATTGAGCGCTCGATCGGTATGGGATGAGAAATTATCCGGTCTGGTGATGGGTACAGGTTGCGTGGGATGTTCAAGGGCTTGTTCGAAGGACGAAGGCAGATAGCTGTACGTACCTCTCGGCCTGCGCATGGGCCGCAGCGTATTCCATAAAGGCAGGCGCGGGAGGCGTCATTGGCCAAGCCCGTCGGTGATGGCGAGACATTCTTCCGACACTGATATCCGAATTTTCACCGAGGATGACTGGGGTGAAATTTATCCGAGTCTCGGATAAAGTCACGTCTCTGTGTTTTAGAGGTTGGCAAGAGCGGATCCTCGTCTCCAGGCGAGCTCGGCAAAGTCCCGTTCAGAACGCAAGTTCAAAGTCACCTCCACGCACGACCGAACAACCGGCTGTAAGCAGCAATATCAACTTTCGTCCTTTTGTTCAACATAACTAGTGAACTTGGGGTCTTTTAAGTCTCTTTGAGCGAATCAGTCAGCAAAAACTGCATAGTAAAAAATTTGCCCATCCTGAATATTTGCTGTTTACTAGACATCTATTGTTTGACCACCATTCACAGCCTTGCTGAACATGGCTTTGGATGAATACTCCGAGGACTGTACCAGCGATGAGCAGGCAAATGATACTTTGGTCTGTCTATCTTATGATAGTTCGGCCGTACTCCCAAGCCAAGCCACTCCGTAGATGACCCCCACAGCCATGACATTCGTGGACTGTTCAACAAAGTGGTAAAGCCATGGTCATGTATATCGTGTTCTATGACCCCTTTTGCTAACCACGACGGGCAAATTCGCAAACGCTGTTGCTAAGCATCTTAGTTCCCCTGCTGGCATCATCTGGGCTGGAGACAGACGTGTTCCACTGACGTTGTACAGTGTGTTGCGCTCCGTCAAACATAGATCATAGCGTTGGCACAGGGGTAGTCACTGACACTGATACCGAAAACACAGGCAAGTCTCTTAGATGCAAGCAATGGAGTACATGAAGCCTTCTTCCGCTAGCTATCCTAGCGCCTGGTGCCTGTTCGCCGCTGCCGAGGTAGAAATACAAGCAAGGGGGTGTGGGTATAAGGCTTTGGTACTATCTCTCAGAACGACAAACCTCCCTGGCGCCGTCTCGCTGCCCTTTGTCAGCCTGGCCAGCTCTCAAATAATGAACACTGGCGGACCGCGAGATCAGACTTCCGGCGTAGAGGCCGCGACCGCGGCGCCCCTTCAGCAAATCGATGTTTTCCCCCCTTCCTCTTTCTGAAAATGACAACGCCCAGCTGATGATGCCCCTGTAAACGCCACGCCACAAATGGTAAAAAGGAACCGTCGATCCTGCCAGCGTTTGCCGCACCAGATGGCATTTGAAACATAGAAGCTGTCAGCTCGCTTGCTATCTTAGAAGCAAGATAGTACGCTCTGGTGATTCGAGGCCAGATTTGAAGCCTATCGACAATATCTTCGGCGCTCATGCAAGCTCCTTTCCTCAGGGCCGCCAACGCGGTTTTCGCCGTTCTTGCTCGGCGTTCAGTCCATCCAGACTGGCCGGGCCGTTACCTCGCAAAAGACGCAATCGTCTAGTACCTTCGTTGAGACACCTCTCCTAAGGGCGCCAGCGGGGTTTGGCAGGATTATGTGCGGGTTTCTGCGCTGTGCTTGAGCCTTGTCGCTGCATCGCAGTCCTCGCACCTGCCAGAGCCTGCGGAGAACCCCGACCGTTCGTAGAAGATGCCGGCTGCGGCAGCATACTGGTGCGTCTTCCAACCGCCAGTGAACTGGCAGGGCGAGCAGGCTGTCCCGTCCTGGAAGTTTCTCGAGACAGGGAGGGTTGCAGAGACGCTCGCCGGTTGCCCATTGGTGTCATCGATGTAGACGTGGTAAGTCGAGGCTTGGCCAGCGCTGGTTGAGCACTAGGACCGGGGGATGCAATTCTGTCACGGAACGACAGCCGGGACACGCCGGTTCTAGTCGGCGTCTCCCCTGGCATAGGTGAAGCGGACGAGGACCGGTTGAGAGGGCTGCGACCAGACGGCAATCTCGACCCGGACGAAGGCGTCAGGGAAGACGCAGATGTGCTCATCGTCGAGTTCTTCTTCGCGTATGGGCTCGGCGTCGTTAGGCTCAGGGGCTTAAAGTTGTGGCCGACGCCGATGTCCGTGGTATTGACAGAGCCATTCCAGCGAGGACGCTGGCCCAGCGACGAGCCAGGACGTGGAGTCTTTGCGGCAGGGGTCGGAAGGCCCGAGGTCCCGGCAGTCGTTGTTGTCCGGGAGCCTAGAGGTCTGCGGGCGGCCTGGGATGCCGGGGTCGGCAGAGAAGAGTGCCGCCGATTCACCGCGGCCGGCAGGTGACCGTTCGTCTTCGCACCGTATTTGCTTATCTTGGGCGTTGGAGTGACTGGTTCGAGCCCCAAGCTCGACATTATAACAGAAGAGGGAGGTGAGCTGCCGGGAGTATCGCGGCCGCTATCGACCGTCGACCTGTCGTTGGAAAGCATACTCGACACGGAGTCCCTCAATTGTTGGCCGGTCTGCGTGGAGTGAATCTCCTCTAGAACCACGTCCATGTCAGTGATCTGTATCTTGATCGATTCCCACTGTGACAGCATCTCTGCATGCAGACGCAGGATTTCGCCATTGACCGTCAGCCTGTCCTTGACACCCTTGTCAATGATTGACAAAACACGCTCGATGGCCGGGCCGTAGTGAGTCTTCTTCGCTTCGAAACTTTCCATCTTCTTGTGGACGGTGGGGAGGTTGGTGAGATGATGCCCAGCGTCGATTGATTCCCTGAGCTTCATGTGAGACCTTTCGACGGACTCGATCATCTTCTGCGCCTGTCGACCTGCGCCACGGAAGACGATGACCCAGCGATCCTCTCCTAGCTCTTTCCTCAAAGACTCGGCATCCTTCTCGAGCTTCTTGTATGTCGCGTCTAAGCCGTCTCTCCGCATGTCCAGCTCTTCGCAAGCCGTGGGGAAACTCTTCTGGGCCCTGGCCTCAAACACGGACAGCCTCATGGGGAGAAAGTCCAACGATGCCCTCAAGGGCTGCATCCTAGCAAACAGCGCCAATAGGCTGGAATCGTCCTGGGATAGTGTCGGTGTGCCGGGAGAGCTGGGGCTCATTGGGAAAGCGGCCAGGCCAAATCGAGCCTGAGGAGCAAGTTTCGAGGGTGCTGGAGGCGCCGGAGTCTCTTCCACAATGGTCTCGAGGTCTCCGATGTCGACGTTGTCGCCACCTGCTGCAGCCATGATGGACTTGTGGCGACGCTCTTCCATCTCGAAAACCAGTCTGCACAGTTCATCCAGCTCACCGTTAATATCACCGAGAACCATGTTCCAAAGCTCCTCCCATTCCATGGCTATCTCCACCTGCTCCTTGACACTGCTCAGCGTTGACTGAATCGTACCCCACTCGCTGATGATAGTTTCCATCTGGTGAACAGCCCGGTTCAGATCCTCGGGTGGAACGCTGGTGATATCGACTCGGCTCTGGAGCCCCTCAATGGCACTGACATAGACGTTGATCAAATCGTCAAACCGGGCGGCGGCGTTTTCGACTTCGGCCAGGCCCTCGCGGCCTCCAGCGGCCGCCCATTCGACGTCATCTTCGCTGTCAAGGCCAGCGATGACTTCAGAGGCCTTGGAGATCCAGCTCTTGATTTGCTCGGCGGCATTGATCAATGCCTTGGAGGCCACATGTGCGGTGGGTATTGCAGAGACCCTGCTGGACAGGGATTCGGCGTCGGGAAGCTGGAGCGAAGTCAGCTGGGCGAGTTGGTTGGCAAACGAAGCTCGAGAAAGCGTGTAGATGGAGCCAGCTCGGTTGGGTTTGGAGGTGAAATATGCGGACAGGTCGGGTGTAAACTCGGCTGGTGTTGTTGCCGGGGGGGTATCCTTGGCTGGGGGAGGCGGAGGGATGTCTTCGTCGTCGGGCGAAGGCGGGAGGGTATCGCGCTCTACATGCTCTCTCCGCATCTCCGGCTGTGCCTTGGTGCCATTGCCGTTTGTGTGGTCGGGCAGCCGGTACTTGTGCGTGTCCATGTCGAGTGGGCCGGGACAGGATATCTCTGGGAGGAAGGGCCGAGGAGTCACTTGGTCCGGCTCCTCAGACTCGACGGACGCGGTATCGCGAGACGCGACGGTCTGAGGGGACGCCGACTCGGTCGCAGTCTTGGAGAAGACGAAAGGGGCCGAGGCACCTTTCCAAGGGCGGCCGCGCCGCTCGATGATGGAGCCGGCCGAGTTAGACTGGTGCTTGATTTCGATCTGGCGAATCTGATCTTCGGTGAGGCGACCGATGTCGCGGTTGACTGGTGTCGACGGAGAATCGGACGACTTGGGTGAGGAAGCAAAACCTAGAGCCTTGAGACGGGCAGCAAGGCCCGGAGACGGCTTGCGGTGTTGCTTGACAGGGACAGGTGATGTGGAGTGCAACGTGGTTCGAGTTAAGGGTGAAGTACCGGCGCTGGCTGGCTGGGTGCTGGGGGTGGTAGGATTTACTGCGATCGAGGGCGAATGCGCGAGTGAGGCGGTAGAAGTGGTGGTGTTGGGGCTGTCGGCGCTGGAGGTGTTTACTACGTTGTTGTTGTTGTTGTTGTGATTGAGCTGCTTGCTGCCGTCACTGGCAAACTGGGGACGGAGGTGGAAAAGCTCGCTAGAAACGTCAGTGAAGGTCAGGTCACCCTCAGCGGCGGCTTCCCTGACGGATGGGGGCTTCTGGCGGAGGTGGGTGGTTGCAGGGGGTGGGCAGGCGGCGGTCAGCGGGCTGCTGCGTTGCTCCGGTCCGCTGAAAAGGGCACTGGCAGGGACAGGCAACTCCTCGACCCGTTCAACATCCAGACCGGGGCCGGGGTGCGACATGCTCAACCGGCCAGGGCTGCTGGTTCCGGCCTCTCCCACTTGCACCTGGAGAGTCAGGGCTAAGGCCATTGACCTCACTCCAACCGAGTAGATTTAGAGTTGGTTCTGTGCGTCGGTTTGGTTCGCGTCCCGTCTGTCGATGGTGCCTCCCGACTCGCAGACCGAGCATTGGCAACCTACTGGTGGTAGTTGCAGGTTAGAGTGCCCAATCTCGACGAACCGATGATCCGTCGTTGACTCTGCCCCGGTCAGGCTCAGTATCGAAGACTCCCCCCGTTCGTCTTCCTGCCCGACCAGTTTGACCGCCACGGAAGGCCGATGGGCCTGCTGCCTGCTTGCCTGTGCTGCCGGTAACAGGACCTGGACGCCTGCCTGGCCTCATGAACTCTTCAATGGCAGTGCGTTAAGTGGCATCTGGTGGGGTTCCGGATCCGCAGACTTCTGCTGCAGAGCGCTGTTGGCCGACAGGGAACCGGCGACGTTGCAGGGTGCGAATGCACTCGCTATTGGGCGCCAGGAGCTCTCACGCGTGTCACCCTGCAGTAGGCTACTCCTCGTTGGCCAGAGGGGGAATGCAGGATGACGGTAGTTCCGACCTCTCGGGCTTCTGACTGGGCGATGTGGGCTGAGAAGGACCAGATGGGTAAGAGGTTGATGGGTGCGATCGCCGGTCTTCTGGTCCTGGTCCTGGTACTATGGCTCCTCGCTCACTTGCTTCATGAGCTTCAAGTTGTGGGGGGTGAAGGCGATTGATTATGAGAGGTGCGCGAGTGTGCGCGACAAGGTCATTGACGAAGGAAAAGAGGCCCGTCAGGGGATAATGAAGGTCTGGATGGCAGATAAGGACAACAAGGCGCAGGAGAATGAGACATGCATCAACGACACAGCGGCAAGGAAGAGGTAGAGATGATGGGATGGGAAAAGAAGAGGTGCGACACGTCTCGTCTGGATGTTCGACCAAGACTCCAGAAGAGGTCCAATCATCTGGTCCGGCTCCGAGTGAGAGATTGACCTTCCCGTTCTCCGTTTCCTTGGTTCCCCAATGTCCCGTGAGCACTTCTTCCTCTCGCTTCCTCCATGACATGAGCAATCCAATACTCGTAGGGGGGTCCGTGGGGCTGAGCGCATGGGTTGGCGTCGACTCTCGTGAAACGCCCTGAAGGACTCGGTCCAGCGCAGAATGTTAGGGGCCCCGTTTGGTCTGGCCACAGCCGTCGGTATGATGCGGTCTGTTTGACTCTCTCTCTCTCTGCCACTCAAGCTCGACCGACCACGGGTCCTCGCTCACTATGAACCGAGGGCCAGTGCTCACCCGTCAAGAACCCGGGAGCCGGCAACACAGATGGATGGGTTGAACGTCGTTTGTGGGAGCACAAATGAGACTGGAAATTGCAGAGTGCCTCACCCGCGGCAGTTGCCCCCCACTGCTTCCAGTCCAGTCCCTGGCCGCGATTCAGGGGACGTGTTCCTGGATCAGGCATGGTCCGTCGGCAGCACGGCCAGGGGCTGGAGGGGGCTCGCCCAGGAGAAAAGAACGTGTCTGGAAGATTGCCAGAACCGGGGTGACCCTACCAGCCGGTACTTGTACAGCACAGGTCCAAGCTGTGCCCATTGCATAACGAACAAGTTGCTAGCAGCAACAAGCGGCCGATGTCTCTATCATCTCAACTGAAGGTAAGACAGATAGATGCCCGCCTTGCCCGAGGCTACATTTCATGCCCGTCATGACGAGCTCTGGCCACGTCTGAAGGAGTCTAACACGGCAGTTACGGGATGGGCAGCGAATCTACAAGTCGGCGCTCTGGCAAACAAGCACTGTACTACTGAAGTGCCACATCTTCCAGTATGTAGGCACAGCAGAGCACAAGGCAAGCATAACTCCAGGTAAAGGGCACCTGTACTACGTATCAGCACTGGAAAAGACCAGCAATCAAGGTCACCACCAAGCACCGAGAGCCATGATCGTCATATCCCGGATCTGATGGCCTGATGCAACAGTCCTAGTCGTAGACCGTCATTTCTCATCCGACACATCGAGAGCTATCTTGCCTAGCCGCCTGGCAAAAGCAAGTCACAAGCCTACTGTCACATGGAGACGAGAGAAGGCGATTAGGCGGTTCCCGGACTCCGGGGAATACCCGGGAACCGCCAGACTTACAGGCATGTAGGTACGGTACAGAGTACACGGTCCTTGTATTGTGGTTCCGGAGGGTTGGGTCGGGGACCGGAGAACAGACACCACCTACCTCTCTCGCCGGACTTTGGCCCAGGCATTGAAGGCTGTGGTGTTGTAGTAAGCAAAACACGAGTTGACCCATGCTGCTATCACCACGTAGAATTGACAGGGTGAAGAAGATGATAGCTTTGCAGAAGACTCGTTCTAAGTACCAAGAGCAAGATAGGCAGAAGTAACACATCACCTGAGAAGACCAAATGCGACAAAGCAATGATCAGCATGGCCAGAGCAGAAAGAGCAATGGGTAGGTGAGCAAGGCCGGTGAGTGAAGGTCCTACTAGTAACTAAGTACCCGAGGACGGGAACGATGGCTACCGACGACTACTTGAGTGGCTAAGTAGGTAATTAAGTATCTATATATGGGTGTGCCTAAGCTGGTTCCTACTTGTAGTACCTGGTTAGTATGGTTGTACTGTTTGTACATGAGGTGTGAGTATGCCTTCCGTCGCTATCAGTTCCATTCAAGTACCACCGCCCTGCCTGTGCCAGCTTGCCAGCAAACCACCACCACACTGCAGCACACCACCAACCTCGGGATATCACCAGTCCCATGAGTACAGACCCCACCTCCCCCCCTTTGCAACACTTGGGTGATGTCGGCAGGGCAGGTCATGCCTAGAATGCGCAGAATGTTCGCCCCCACATCACGTCGACACGGCCGACTCTCCTTTTGCCTTCGGAAATGGGGAACCAATTTATTAATCAGGAGCTGGTCCAACGCACGAGCTCCCACTTCTTCCCCGGCAACCCGTCTCTTCCTATTGGGCTCCGACCTCCGTTCGACTATCGATATGGGGGCAAAACGCTCTCCCATCACCCTGGTCACTCTGCTCCAAACCTACCCCTGACCTGGCTGTCTGGAGGGTTGTTCAACGGCCGACACGTTGCCGACGCCTCGCTTTGATCCCTGCTTCGATGTGTTGTTGCCTTTCTTCTCATCGCGACAATCTCCGGCTTGAGCATCTTTGATCTCAAATTATCCTGCCCCTCTGTCGGCTCCTCTGCCCCCTTCAACCTCAAAGACCTCCCTCCAGCAAAGACCGGCGCCCTGCGACTCACCCACCCCATCCTCCAACGCTCGCAGCAACATGACCGAATGATTCCTCCCTTCCCGTCGCCCCGCCTACAGCCTGAAACATCAGCATTCCACATCAACAAAGCTCATAGCTCTTAAGAACCAACCCTCGACCTCACCTCCGTCACTTGGTCACCCATATATGGCTCCTCGATCAAGCTCCCTCTTGCACACCAGCAGCTCTACCCAGTCCTGACCAGCGAACACGCGGAAGTGGCAGCAGTACTATGGCCATGGCCGCCGAACAACCCCCCTCCCTTCGGCGCGAGTCTCCCTCGCCAGACCTGAAGCCTACACCCGCCATCGGGGCTCTGCCAGAGCTCTCACGCTGCCTGTCTACGGCCTCTGACATGTCGCATGGCTCCGCCACGGACTTCACGCCTCGAGACTCGCTCGGCAGCGATGCTTTCTCTAGGCAATCCTCCGCCAGCTACAGCCGCCGCTCCGACGTGAGCTTCGCCTCCTCCCGCCAGTCGAGCTACAGCACCGACGGCCGCTCAAGCCGTCGCCGTGGGTACATGCGCCCGCAGGGAACCACCTTCGCCGCCAGCGCCCAGTCGAGGGAAAGCGTCATGAGCTTGGGGAGCATCGCTCATCTCCAGTACTACTTCGCCCGCACCGGCCTACTGGACGGTAAGGGGGCCCAGCTCCAGCGCAAGAACAAACAGAACCGTGGTACCCTCGACCTGACCTCTCTCGACACCTCGTCCCTGTCCCCACGAATCCTCGGCTCAGACACCGATTCTTCGTACGCGTCAATGGGCAGCAGCCCCGATCTAGCCGCCTCGAATTTCAACATGCCCATGGTCGAGTCGCCCATCGAAGAGCCGTACTATTCCGACGACATGGAGGACGCGGACCCGGACATGCTCCCACCCACTGCCAGCACCTACATCCACCGCGAGAAGCCCGTCCCTAAACCCCCCACGATAGAAGAGCTCAAGTCTGAGCTCACCACCTACCTGCACAAGGCTGCCGAGGCTCTTCATGACGCCAAGAATGGCGTCGGCCAATCCTCAGCACCATCATCGCCCTCCCAGTCGACCACCGAGTCGCCGCGACCAAGAAGCAGCCACCACGCCAGACACCAGTCCAAGTCTCAGGGCTGGTTCGAAATACAGGGAATGCACATCCTCGACGTCATGACACTCGCCATCCGCGCTGCAAAGATGTACTACACGGCCCATGAGCACCCTGAGCGCCTCGATGCCATCAAACCCGAGCGCCAGGTCCGCTCCGAGCTCTTCAGCGTCATGGAGACACTCAAGCAGATGGCCACCCGCCGCTGGGCTGGTGGCATGCGCGCAGATGAGCTTGACAACCTTGACGGCTGGATCCGAAGTCTCTTCGACATGCTCACGCGGGAAGAGCAGATGGCCAGCGCCGAGCGCGCCGAACGCGAGAGTTGGACGTGGGCCAGCGGCGACTGGGCCGGGCGCGAGATCGAGCGCGAGCTCGCCTTTCTCGCATCTCTCGAGGCGGGGCTTGGGATGGAACCCTTGCCCGAATATACGCCCGCGCGGGACGCGGCGGATGCTGCCCTGCCGACGCCGTTCTTGAAGAGTATGCAGAACGGCCTCCGTCTCGTCAAGTTACACAACGCGGCCGTGCGGCGGTCGAAGCGCCGCTTCGGCGGGGTGACGACTTTCCACGAGGACACGGAGAAACCGTACCGCTGCGCCGATAACTTGCGCTACTGGGTCAAGGCAGCCGAGCTGCGGTGGGAGGTGCACCTCAAGATCGACGCACTGGGTATTGTGTACAGCAGCACACCCAGCGTGTGGGTCGACTTCGAGGACGCCCTCTGGAAGTGGTGCCGCAAGGTGCGAGAGGAGATCTCGGCGGAGCTGGGACCTGCATAAGGAGAGGGTGCAACGAGGCAGGCGGATGACGGACAACCCTCATGGCACATGGGATAACCGACCTCGCCTCGTGATGAATTTACGAAACACAGATAGCAATACCCTGGCGTTCTTAGGAGTCGTGCGGTCAATGGGCTGATTCAGGTACCGGTAACGCGTTTTGCGGGTTTCTTCGGCATTTTCTACCATGGGAAAAGCGTCACGCTATATGCTCTACCTTTTATACAATCTCTCTCCACCAGTCTTGCGGGTCGTTGTGACTTCGCCACTCGGCAACCTTCCAGGTCCCTGACGTCTAGGTTCATAAGCTCCCTGGGACAAAAATGTTTCTTGCTCAGTAGTAGCCAGGCGTGCTATTGTACTCTTGTCTCGTTCCAGGGTACGCGCCAACCGGCTCTGCTCGATGATGGCTCTCCTTGGCCTCGTCGCCCGAGCTCTCGTACACCACGTCGTCCTGCTGATCCGGAGGTGCCCGCGTCGCATCCAGGACGCTCCTGTCTAGCTCCGGCAGCTCATACGACTTGATGGTGTGAATGTCCCGCCCCGACGGCATCTGCGCCAGCAGAGGCCCAGCCGCAGGAATGACCTGCGTGTCAACCTCAGGGTTGGTCAGTGAATACTGCCGGCGACGGGGGGGGTTGGAGAGAAAGGCGAGGGGCCACTCACCAGGTTGTTGTACTTTTCCCACTTGTTCTCCAGAAAAGCGATCACCCTCGTCTCCTCCAGCTTGCCGCCGTCCGCACCCCAATCCGTTTCCTTCTCCACCTTTCTGTCTTCGCGTTTCTCTGCCCAGTCCCTTTTGAAGCGGCTAAAGGCTCCCTTCTTGCTGCCACTCGTGGCTGCATCGCGCGCGGCGAGGTCGACGCCGAGCTCTTGGAGCCCGGCGCGCAGCCATGCCAGTGCCTTGCCCGTCTCGCCTCCGAGCTCGGCATCAATGCCGAAGAATCGACAGGCCCGGGCCTTGGCGGTGCGTCGCGTGTCATCGATGTAGCGCAAGAATGAACCATCAACCTTGGAACCGCCACCGCTGGCCGAGCAAAGTGAGGAGGCTTGGGCGGCATGGTCGGCGGCGGCCAGACAGAGGCGCGCGAAGAGGTGGGCACGGACTTTGGGAACGTCGGGGGCCTTGTAGAGATACTCCTTATCCGTCTCGTTGCGGGACTGAGAAACAATGGCCGGATAGGGGTCATCCTTCATGACGGCCAGGAGAGTCGCTTCAGCATGCGCAAGACAGGCGAGACCGCGAAGCACTGATGGAGAGACGTCGGGACTAGGCGGAGGAAAGGTGCCGGCCAGAGGTGACGTCTCCGCGCGAGTCGCAACATAGCTCCAAACAGACGCTGCGTCGAGAAGGTGCTTGGTGGCTGTCTGAATGGCAGTGAGGCGCTCTGATGCTGACGGAACGGCGGCCGTGGTGACGTGAAGAGGATGCAGGATGCTCCGGGCCAAGAGTGTCTGGGCTTGGGCAAGCGTTGACAAGACAAACGCCAGTTCATGGTCGAGACTGAAGATCTTCACACGCGCGACTTCGCGCCCTGGCACCGCGCTCTCAGACAGACTCGGGCGCCATTCGATCATGGGATCTGCCTTGGGATAGGCGCGGATCTCCTGCGACCTGTCTGCGAGGCCGGCATCTATAGCCGATGCGTACGGTAGGTAGCCGGTGATGGCAGATATGACAGAGGCCACGTGTGGTGACTGTGATGCCGGTGGCAGGCGCTTATGTTTCTTGAGCTCATCCTTGACAACCCCGCGATATGTGCTCGCGGAGAGGGGCAGGGAGGGATGAGAGTCGCAAGCATAACAGGCACTGAAGGAGAAGTTCGAGGTGGTTGGAAGAGCGAAGGGGAAAGGCATGGTGGGTAAGATTGCCTCCGCAGAAGGAATTAGATCACCGCCCTATACTGGTAGACTTGGTCTCAAAAGGTGAGGATGTGATGACCAGTGTGCATCGTGTCTGAACATCGCCGTGGATCAACCAACGCGACGCCAAGGAGCAATGATGTCGGGCCGTGTGTCGAGTTGGCCATCTGCACCGTGAGGTGACCCTCAAGGGCCCGGGCGAGGCTGCTGATTACTTCAGTTGGCTTAGGTACCTCAGGTTGCTAAAGGTGCTCGCTGCAGCGCCCGGCTGGGCTATTCCAGCGCTCCCCCGGAAAGGGAGCCAGAGCCCGCGGGTCGGTCCCCGCCGCCGTGGTGGAGCTACTGGAATTCCATCAGACCCCCAAACGTCGTTCGTCTTTCCCCAAAATTCGCCAGCCTCTCCTCCACCACTACATCAACCGTCAATCCTATCTTTCCACAGCTGTCGCTGACCTTCCCCGGACCGTCGGGAACCTCATGCGGGTTCTTCGACACACTACACTCGTTTGAACCGGTGGCGATCATGAGCGCGCCTTCACCCCACAAGCCCCGGCGACGGGCGAAGAAGTCACCCGGCAGCACCCACAATATCACCATCATCAACGAGATCGTGCAGAGACAGGAGCCACCAGCGAAAGAGCCATTGTTCCCCCTCGCCTCCTTCTTGTGGGCCGCACGCGGCTCTACATCACAATGGGAGGTGCTGCCTCTAATCCTCATGGTCGCCGGCCTTTTCAGATGGGCAGCGGGCCTCTGGGGTTACTCTGGTAAGACATGGGCCCCTTTTGTTTCCCAAGAAGATGCGCCTTCTGACGCGGCAATGCTCGAGCAGGATACCAAAAACCTCCCATGTTCGGTGACTACGAGGCTCAGCGGCACTGGATGGAGATCACGACACAGCTTCCCATCTCGCAGTGGTACTTCCATGACCTGCAATGGTGGGGGTTAGACTATCCCCCGTTGACAGCCTACCACAGCTGGTTGTGTGGCAGGATCGGAGCCCTGATTAACCCTTCGTGGTTCACGCTGTACTCATCCCGGGGCATCGCAGATCCCACCCTCAAGATCTTCATGCGCGCGACGGTCATGGTGTCCGAATATCTTGTCTTCGTGCCCGCCGCCGTCATCTTCATCCGGAGATTCAGCAGACTCAACGGCGTCACCAACTGGTCAGCATCCCTGGCTTTGGTAGCCTTCCTGATGCAGCCCGCCACCATCTTGATAGACCATGTTCACTTCCAGTACAACACAGTCATGCTGGGCTTGGTCATCGCCACCATGTCCAGCTTGTTGGCGAACCGTTACATGTGGTCGGCTGTCTTTTTCGTGGCCGCTTTGGGTTTCAAGCAGATGGCGCTCTACTACGCGTTCTCTGTGTTCGCCTACCTCCTGGGGAGCTGTGTCACGCCCAAGATCAACCCCGCTCGGCTCATCGGCATCGCCCTCGTAACCATTGCCGCATTTGCTGTACTGGTGCTCCCTCTGATCTTGGGCACCTTACATGATGTTCACAGAGGCATCGATTCTCGCCCAGATATCGACGGCCCGCCGCAGCCATTGCCTCTCTTCCCGGAGCTGGCGAACATTCTCGACGTCGATGCCTTCTACTGGCCAGTCCTCGAGCAGCTCGTTCAGATGGTTCACCGCATCTTTCCCTTTGCCCGCGGCTTGTTCGAGGACAAAGTCGCCAACTTCTGGTGCGCCCTCAATGTGCTCGTCAAGCTCCGCAACTTCCCGCCAGAGCTGCTACCAAAGGCTGCCCTCGGCGCCACGCTGCTCTCCATCATTCCTCCGAACGTTGTCCTCTTCCTCCGACCACGAAAGCAACTTCTGCCGCTTGGCTTGGCGACGACCGCCTGGGGGTTCTTCCTCTTCAGCTTTCAGGTCCACGAGAAAAGCGTCCTTCTTCCTCTAGCGCCCATGACGCTTCTACTTGCTGGCCGGCAGGGTCTTTCCAGGGACACGCGCGCTTGGGTCGGGTTTGCCAACGTGCTTGGCGTCTGGACCATGTTCCCTCTCCTCTCGCGTGTTGACCTCACCGTGCCTTACTTCGTCTTCACTGGGCTCTGGACCTATCTTCTGGGTCTGCCCCCCACTTCCTTCAGTGCGTACTTCCAGGAGGGACAGGCGGCGTGGGCGCAATGGGGGACTGCACTCCTTCACTGGGCCTTCTACGCAGCCATGGTCGCGTGGCACATTGTGGAGATGTTCTTGCAGCCCCCGGGCGACAAGCCGGACCTCTGGGTTGTTGCAAACGTGGGCATTGGATTTGCAGGCTTTGCTCTTTCATATGTCTGGTGCTTGTGGCAGCTCCTCGTGCAAAGCGAGCTCCTTAGCTTCAGCCAAAGCAAGAAGATCGCGAAGACGAAATCGCGATAGGTTCTCGATGAATGAGGCCTGGCGTCAGGAGCCCTCTTATAGAATTTGTTACTATACCCCGTATCTCAGGTGTTCCTGATTTTCCACTTCCTCGACCCCAGTAGCTGAGCGACTTAGCGACGTATCGCAACGAGAGACACAGGAGTCTGCTCTCGCAGGGGCGATGCGGCCCTAGTACGTGACATTTCTCGCGACTAAACTAATGGTGCACTTTCGCTGGCAGGGCACATAATCTACTGCTCGGGTCATACGTCAATGGCTTGAGTCTAGGCAATCGCTCTTTGAATTTGCATGTTGCTCAATATCTTGGTGTTTCTTTGCCCCTGAACGCCGTGCTCCTTGGGCCTCTGGTAGTTCCGGCCAATCAGCGTCCACACGCTACTAAGTAGGGATGGAAGTACCTAGGTTCGAGGCTTGAAGGTCGCCACCCTTACTTGACTCCGACTGTGCCAGTGACAGAGGTTTTACAACCCTTCCCAGACTCTACACCCCGTTCTCGTGAGCGTTGCGCGGTCTAGATTGCACTGATCTGAACACATCTTCGCGGGGCCATGTCAGTTGGAAGAGTCACGGAATGGCGCAAGCTGCCGATGAGTCTCGCTGAGCTCTGCATTGACACGACATTGAGATGCGGCCAGTCTTTTCGCTGGCGCAAGATTAATGATGAATGGTGAGTAAACATGACGCTTCCCATCATTTGCATTCGTATCTAAACACCGCCTCCAGGAATTGCGCGTTACATGGGAGGGTGCTCTCATTACGGCAAGACCCGACTCATCTTCACTATCGAGTGACATGGCCAGTCAAATCCGAGCCCGCATCACCTCCGCCGTTAGCCACGAGTGAGGTGAACAGAGGCTTTGATTCTTGTGACGATTCGGAGGCCCTGCTGAAACATTATCTCAGCTTGAGGCTTGACTTGGGCTCTCTTTACGAGCAGTGGTCACACGCAGACGCCAACTTCAAGCGCCGGGCGCCCAAGTTTGAGGGCGTGCGCATCTTGAGCCAAGACGCATGGGAGACGCTGATCGGCTTCATCTGCAGCAGCAACAACAATATATCAAGGATATCACAGATGGTGAGCCTCCTGGATATGTCATGTCCTGGCAATAGCCCTCGCCCCTTGCTAACCTGGGTCTGTGAAAAAAGGTACATAAACTTTGTCTGCATTACGGGCCCCTCATCAGCCACGTTGGCGATGAGGCGTTCCACGACTTTCCTCAGCCGGAGGCCCTGACAGGACCTCAGGTTGAGTCACATCTCCGCGAACTGGGCTTCGGCTACCGCGCCAAGTACATCGTGCAGACAGCCCGCATTGTCGCCAACGACAAGCCCAGGGGCTGGCTCGACAGCCTTACCAATCCATCAAACCCCAATTTCCGCTCCATAAAAGATGCCGCATCCCTGCCGTCGGTCACGTACAAGGGGGCACACGAGCAACTTCTTCAGCTGACGGGTGTTGGCCCCAAGGTGGCAGACTGTGTGTGCCTCATGGGCTTGGGCTGGGGTGAAGCCGTGCCCGTCGACACTCACGTGTGGCAAATAGCACAACGGGACTACAGATTTGGCAAGGGCAAGGCGGGTAAGACAGCAACATTGAGCAAGGCGCTGTATGATGCCATAGGGGACCACTTCAGGAGTCTCTGGGGTGAGTATGCGGGCTGGGCGCATTCCGTGCTGTTTACGGCGGATCTGAAGGCCTTTGCGGAAAAGGGCGGCAAGGGTGTCGCAGTTGTGAAGATAGAGACTGAGGAAGAGGCGGACAATGTAGTGGCCAATGGGGGGAAACTTGAAAAAGCACCAGCCAAGAGAGGGATCAAGCGGAAGGAAAACGATATAAAAGTCGAGGAGGTAAAGATGGAACTGTCGCCCAAGCGAAGGAGAACAAGGTCACAGGCCCGGCTTGGGGCCTGAGATACGAGGTCTAATCCAGGAAGGAATGATGAGCTCTCAATGACCGAAATCCTATGCCTTCAAGATGGGTGTGAAAAGCTTGAGCTGAGAGCGCTTGACATGGTGTGGGCATCAGAGACGCCTGGCTGTTTCGAGCAGCCGTGTCAGATAAACGTGCACTCGAGTTAGGTCTTAATTACCCTTGATGTGCGACGGATTTCACAGAGAAGCAGCCTCTATAAGTGAGATACACATCGGTTGTGATATTTCTATCATCAAAACGTTCCTGTCCTGCCTACTATGATATCGTCGCTGGCATGCTTTGGGTTGGGACGTCAGTGGTGGTCGGAGGTGTCCTTGCTAGTTACACGGGTGACCTGAATCTACCTCAGTCAAAACACTACGCATGAAGCCTTCTGCAAGGTCAAGCGACTGTGAGGTAAAAGATAACCAGAAACTCAGACGAGCACACAGATACACCCCATCACTCACTATTACACTGAGCGCCCGCAACATAGTTGCAGCGTACCTGTGGTTGCGCATATTACATAAGCACATGGCAACCGGTGGAATATCGGCTAATGTGGCCCCCCAAATGTGATGTGGCAGGCAAAGCTCTGCGCGCGGACCAGGACGCCTTGCAAACTTCATGCGCTGAACATCACCCCGACTCCCGCCTCCTTTCGCAATCAACCCGCCTATCAAGCTACACTGATGCGCGCCTGCAGCGTCTCCGGATTCTTCCTGCTTCCAAGGGACATGTGCCGACATCATCCATAAACGTCAAGATGTCTGACTCGGACTTCGAGACCATTCGCAAGCTCCAGGCTGAGCGCAACGCGGCTGCTGCTGCCAGACAGGGTTCGCGTACCTTTGACCCCGACAATCAGCGCGCCGACTCGGGCACCAAGCAAAAGTTGACCGATTCTTTCGATAACGATCTCTACGACGGATCCGACAAATTCGCTGGGTACAACACTTCCATCCCATCGGGCGCTATCGACGATGATGAGATGGAAGATGTCGACAACACTCGGCGTCTCGTTGGCCAGTACACTGCTTCGCGTGAGATGATAGACGAATTTGCTCGTGGCGATGGAGTTGAAGAGGACGATCCGCTCGCCGGCCGTGGCGAGAAGAGCAAACGAATCGCCGATCGAGAGACCGACTACCAAAAACGTCGCTTTGACAGAGCCCTCACTCCCACGCGCGCTGACGCCTTTGCCGCCAACCGCAAGGCAGGCGCCACCGAGGATGGGACCAGCTATCGAGAAGTCATGGAAGCTAGGGAACTTGAACGCGAAGAAGATCGTGTCCGCCGGGCTATTCAGGCCAAGGCCGAAGGCAACGAAGAGGATGGCAACGTGGCTCCAGCGACCTTGGCCGACGGCGACAAGGAGAAAACTGAAGCGGGATCCTCCGAGGTCAGTGCGGCTGGCCGAAAGCGCAAGAAGAGATGGGACGTCGCCTCTGCCGCCACTGAAAACGGTGATGGGGAACCTGCCGGGGAAGCCAAGTCCAAGAGGTCGCGCTGGGATCAAGCCCCGGCCCTGCCAGGCGCGGGTGTCGACGCAGCAAAGAAACGGTCACGGTGGGACCAGGCGCCTTCTGCCACGCCGATGGGAAATCAGGGCCTCGCCACTCCGATGCACCCTTCTCAGTCTGGTGCTGCTGCGGCCATGCCAACGACTTTTGGTTCCGACATCTCTGGCCGCAACATGCCTCTGAGTGACGAGGAGCTGGATGCCCTTCTCCCAGGCGAGGAGCAGGGCTACAAGATTCTGACACCACCCCCTGGGTACGAACCCATCCGGGCTCCTGCGCACAAACTTACGGCTACGCCGGCTCCGCAGAGTGGCTTCACTATGCAGGACCCCGAGGCCAACAGGCTGGGTGGAAAGCCGGTTCACAACGAAATTCCAGGTATTGGAGACCTGCAGTTCTTCAAGGCCGAGGATATGGCCTACTTCGGCAAGCTCACCGACGGCGCTGAGGAGAGCAGCCTCAGCGTGCAGGAGTTGGAGGAGCGCAAGATCATGAGGCTTCTCCTCAAAGTAAAGAATGGAACGCCACCCGCAAGAAAGACGGCACTGCGTCAACTCACAGACAACGCCAAGAGATTTGGCGCAGGACCTCTCTTCGACCAGATTCTGCCCCTCCTTATGGAAAAGAGCCTGGAAGACCAGGAACGGCATTTGCTGGTCAAGGTCATCGATCGTATTTTATACAAGCTCGATGATCTCGTACGACCTTACGTTCACAAAATTCTTGTCGTCATCGAACCTCTTTTGATCGACCAAGACTACTACGCCAGAGTGGAGGGTCGAGAGATCATTTCGAACCTCAGTAAAGCCGCTGGTCTTGCCACTATGATCAGTACCATGCGACCTGACATTGACCACGTCGACGAATATGTTCGCAACACCACGGCCCGAGCTTTCGCCGTGGTGGCATCAGCACTCGGCATCCCAGCTTTACTGCCTTTTCTGCGGGCTGTCTGCCGCAGCAAGAAGTCCTGGCAGGCACGTCACACTGGTGTCAAGATCGTGCAGCAAATTCCCATTCTGATGGGCTGCGCCGTGCTGCCTCATCTCAAGGGACTCGTTGACTGTATTGGCCCAAACCTGAATGACGAGCAGACCAAGGTCCGCACTGTCACCAGTTTGGCCATAGCTGCGCTGGCTGAGGCATCGAACCCGTACGGTATTGAATCCTTCGACGACATTCTCAACCCGCTCTGGACCGGTGCTCGCAAACAGCGCGGCAAAGGGCTCGCGGGCTTCCTCAAAGCCGTCGGCTTCATCATTCCGCTCATGGACGAAGAGTATGCCAGTTATTACACCAGCCAGATCATGGAGATTCTGCTTCGAGAATTCGCCTCCCCAGACGAGGAAATGAAGAAGGTGGTCCTCAAGGTGGTGTCGCAGTGCGCCAACACGGAGGGCGTCACTGCTGGCTATCTGAAGGAGCACGTTCTGGATGATTTCTTCAAGAGTTTCTGGGTGCGCAGAATGGCCCTTGACAAGCGGAACTACAGACAAGTGGTCGAGACTACCGTGGACATCGGTCAAAAGGTCGGCGTCAGCGAAATCCTGGAACGCGTCGTCAACAACCTTAAAGACGAGAGCGAAGCCTACCGAAAGATGACTGTCGAAACCGTGGAGAAGATTGTTGCCAGCTTGGGTGCAGCTGACATTGGCGAGCGTCTCGAAGAACGTCTCATCGATGGTATTCTGCATGCATTCCAAGAGCAGAGCGTTGAGGACATTATCATGCTCAACGGTTTCGGATCTGTCGTCAATGCTCTCGGGGCCAGGTGCAAGCCGTACCTGCCACAGATTGTCAGCACCATACTCTGGCGTCTCAACAATAAGTCCGCCACCGTTCGCCAACAGGCTGCCGATCTCATCTCACGCATTGCCATGGTCATGAAGCAGTGTGGTGAGGATGCTCTGATGGGCAAGCTGGGAATTGTGTTGTATGAATACCTTGGCGAGGAGTATCCCGAGGTTCTCGGCTCTATCCTCGGAGCTCTGCGGTCCATCGTTACCGTGGTTGGCATCACACAGATGCAGCCTCCCATCAAGGACTTGTTGCCCAGGCTGACTCCTATTCTCCGTAACCGGCATGAGAAGGTTCAGGAGAACACCATCGACCTTGTTGGCCGCATCGCTGATCGCGGCCCTGAGAGCGTCAATGCCCGCGAGTGGATGCGCATTTGTTTTGAGTTGCTCGATATGCTCAAGGCACACAAGAAGGGCATTCGCCGCGCTGCCAACAACACATTTGGTTTCATCGCCAAAGCCATTGGCCCTCAGGATGTGTTGGCCACTCTTTTGAACAACCTGAGGGTACAGGAGCGCCAGTCGCGCGTCAACACAGCCGTTGCTATTGGCATCGTCGCCGAAACCTGTGCACCCTTCACCGTCCTTCCCGCGCTCATGAACGAATATCGTGTGCCTGAGCTTAACGTCCAGAATGGCGTGCTCAAATCACTATCCTTCCTTTTCGAGTATATTGGTGAAATGGCCAAGGACTACGTCTATGCCGTGACGCCTCTTCTTGAAGACGCTCTTATCGACAGAGATCAGGTGCACCGGCAGACCGCCGCTTCTGTTGTGAAACATATTGCTCTGGGAGTTGTGGGTCTTGGCTGTGAAGACGCCATGGTTCATCTGCTCAACTTGCTTTACCCCAACCTCTTCGAGACCAGCCCCCACGTCATCGACCGTATTGTCGAGGCCATCGAGGCCATCCGCGTTGCAGTCGGCCCTGGCGTTGTCTTGAACTACGTCTGGGCGGGCCTCTTCCACCCGGCGCGCAAGGTTCGCCAGCCTTACTGGCGGCTCTACAACGACGCATATGTTCAGGCTGCAGATGCGATGGTGCCTTACTACCCCAACCTGGACGAGGACACGATCGACAGGCCGGAACTGGCCATAATGTTGTAGGGAGAGAAAGGGAGTTTTGCAGATATACCAAGGATTGTGGGGGAGGTTGGAGCTGGGATCGTTGCTTCCTGGTTCACGCAGGCGCACGGAAGCCATGTAATACTTTATTGTGTATTTAGTCCAAGGCGGTGGTTCAGGTATGTAGCATCCCGCGCGGCGTTGGCAAAAAAATATGAAATTTTTGAAATTCAATTTTGGAGGTCTTTTGCCGGTGATCTATCTCATGTCTATGACCACCGCAACCAGGACGTATTTGTGAGTACCGCAAGGTACTTATTTCTGCTCTATGGACTTGAGTGTGGCATATCTCCTCCGAGATGTGCAGAGGTGTCATGGGCAGGCTGATGATGTCCACGCCATTCCTCCTTGTGATGAACTTTCCATCATCTGGATGGATATCATGTTCTTGTTGTCGCTGTTCCGACTGGTAATTCAATTCATGGAACTGGGGTTTGACGCGGGGTCTACCAATATTTATTTTGCCTTGGCTTGCTGGGCAGCAGCCTCTGAAGTTCGTGGTTAGCACGGTGGCGACATGTTGGCGAAGGCTGAGAAACCTCACCTCTTCTCGTTGCATCTTCGAGGAGCTGAACATCCACAGATTGCGAGGGAAGGTGCACGTAACGCACGACGGAGCCTCGAATAAAGACGTTCTTGACCGAGCTCTATATTTTCCGGTCAGCTTTGCTTTTCATAGACAGCTCCGCCGTCTATTTCTGTTGATGCAGAGGGCTCGGTTGCCAGGCCCAGTCGCGTGCAAGGGATGAGAAAGACCATGTGAGGGCCAGAGACGCCACAGCGTCGTAACACTGCATCAAACAACTCACCAAGTGCGGGTATTTCAGCTCCTCTACCACCTGAATATCTTCGAGCTTGATGTTCAGATACTGGTCAACGCTCTTGAGGACACCGCGAATCTGGATGTCATTCTTGAGCTCGACAGTAACTTCCTGGTCGATGAGAGTCTTGAAGAAGCTGGCGGTGCATCAGCAGTGAATTACACGCGAATGGAAAACTTGGTACTCGATGATCGGGGCTAAATATACCTGAAGAACAGCATCTTGGCGAGGATACGACTGCTGTGGTCGCGACAAATGTTCCGAGATGTGAGGTTGAGAGCATGATTGAAGAGTGGGGCGGGGCGTTGTTGGTTTGGTGCTGCACCTCAGGCCGACCGACTCTGCGTAGTCACGTGATTACAGTATGGAAGGCGACGTTGGAACAAACTCATGTATTAACACCATACTTTCTCACGGGTAGGGCCGTTGCGAAGGCGATTTCCCCCTTTTTGGCACTCTGTGATGAATTTCGATTTCAGATGCATGAAGAATGTATCTATCAGCCCCTTCTTTCTTTAACCCTCTAGAGCATCGACCACGGAATGATGCTGGGTGAAGAGGGCTACAAATCGTGTCAACAGCTGGCCCTGGAGTGGCGACCTGGACGTGTGATCTATCAGGTAAACATACAGGCCCCTTTTCAAGATAAATTGTATAGCAAATAGGCCCTGCAGTTTGGTAATTTACGTAAAATATTCTACACAATCGCTTATTGTTTTGTGATGTACAGATTTAACGCCGAGTCTATGCACAAAACCACACAGCTGCCGGTGCTGTTTTCCGACTCTCACCCAAGGAAGGGTAATTTACGACTAGGTGCTGGCCATACCTAGCTCAAGACACCTGGACAAAAGCTCGCTTCCTGATAGCTCGACTCCCATCATCGTCATCCCAAGTCTCATCCACGTAGTTCTTGACGCTTTTTGCTTGAATCTGCATCCCCACAACCTTTAGTGCGGCAATGTTGTAGCCCATTTCATCCTTCTGTTTCTTCAAAGAAGCTCGAAGATTGGCGCGAATGCCATCCAACATTACCCTCATAGTCCTGCTAGCAACAACTTGCCTGTGGTGCGTCTTGAGCATGAAGAAAAGAATGCGGCAGGTTAGAGGGATGTTCATTGACCGTAGCGCAAATAGGTTGAGAAACGTGAAGAGCATCGGTATGGCTGAGAAAGGGAGAACGAGAAGGGCGTCTTGCAGTGCCGAAGCCTTGATTCGCTGCAGCACAGACATGACATGGGCCTCTGCAGTGATGTTGCCCAGGGCCAGGAAGACAGGATTGCGCTGGGGCGCAGGGGCGTTGGGGTTGGCGACCTTAGCTTGTTCCCACTCCTTCATGAGGTTCAAGTCTGCCATGCCCAGCTCCAGCGCCTCCGAGATGCGCTCTCCGGCCATCAGAGTCTCCACCGTTTGCTTGCTTGCTGCGCCAACTTCGGCATCTGCGGCATCTGGGTCGCGTTCCAAAGAGCTAGTGAGAGTGCTCTCGTATAGCTCTTCGATTTCCTTTTCGCGCTCTTCCTCAAGGAAGATTTGCTCATCTGTCTCATCCCATACTCGGATGCTCTTGTCATGGCCCGCGCTGACTAAAAAGTTGCCGCTGTGGCCAACAGCCATGGCCCAGATTTCGCCATGGTGACCGTCCAATCGCTGAATCTGTTCGAACTTGTCGCCGTCCCAGTACTTGATGGTCTTGTCCTTGCTGCTGCTGAAGAAGTGGTGTCCGTTTCCATCCGAGTTGTGCGGCACAAAGGCGACTTGGAGAATACTGTCTTGGTGGCCGAAGAGTGCCTTGTGGCAGTCGCCAAAATCCAAGCCCCATATCCTGATATTCTTGTCTGCCGAACTCGTGACGATGAGCTTGCTGTCGTAGGATATGTCCATGCTCAGTACAGGGAGCTTGTGGCCGTAAAGATTCAAGTACAGCTTCAGGCTGTCTGTGAAGAAGACTTTGACAGTGTTATCGAGTAGAGAAACGGCAAGAAGCCTAGCATCTGGAGAGAATCTCAAGCTGAGAATATCATCTGCGACCTTCAGAGCTCTCGACTGTACAAGCTTGAGTTTCGGCATGGTGCGTGTCGTGCCTAGGACTTCCTCCTGAACGATCTGGAAATTCCAGAATTTGGCGCTCTTATCGGCACTGCCTGAGACCATCGACTTGCCGTCAGGATGGACCTGTAGGGACCAGACAGCACCCTCGTGGGCGGATACGCTGTCCAGAAGACTGGCAGAGGCAACATCAAACAGCTCGAGCTCGCCTCCTTTTGTGCCAACTACGACAACCTTGTCTCCAGGAAGGAAGGAGCAGCAGAGCGCGTATCCACAGTCGAACGTTCTGATGCAGGTCTGCGTCTTGATGTTCCAGATCTTGAGGCTGCCGTTGGCCGCTGTTGCCAGCATCGTGTCGTCCGAGCTCAGAGACATGGACCGCACATCTGTTCTGTGACCTGGGAGCTCCACCGAAAGAGTCCGGGAGTAATCAGGCACCTCGTCCTTCTTGGACTTCGTGCCGTCGTCTTTTGTGGAAACACTGTAATATTCCAGCTGGTTGTTAGTGGTTCCGATCACCAGCTGAACTTCCTTGGTGCTGCTGTTGACTGCCCAGTCCACCGACCGCACTTTGCCTCCAGTTCGCACGATGACGTATTGAACGAAGAAGTCCCCAACTTGTGCATGGGAAATGTCGTCGGTCGCCTCCGTAGCAGCAGTATCGTCTTCCGCTTTGCCATCTTTGGTCTTCTCCCTTCTCCTCCTTCTCTTCCTTGCCAATGACTTCTTCACCTCAGCTTCTGACCGAATGCGCCAAATGTCGACAGACTTTTCGGAGCCATGGACTGCGAAGTAGTCTCGGCGCGGGTGGAAAATGATTTCCGTCGCCTTGTCCTTGCTCTGCCGAAAGAGCGTGCCCCGATCGATAAGAAATTGGGTCGTCTTGGGTGCGTCTACTCGGCCCTTCATGGTAGCCAAGCCAACTGTGTCAATGTACCAGACCTTGAGCTCGCCATCGTTTCCAGCAGTAACGCAGCCGTTGTGGTCCGGAGAAAGACCGAGTGCCCAGCACTCGCCGTTACTCTGGGCAATATGAGTCTCGATGCAATGTCTCGAAGACAAGTCCCAAAGCTTGATCAGCGAATCCTTGCCTGTTGTGAGCAGGTACCCTTCGGCATCACCGTCCAACGCCATTGCTTGGACGTCCTCCTCATCCTCGGCCTGTGCCTCTGGTTCGACAAAGTGAAGTCCTGTGATTTGGTCTTTGTGACCTCGAAGCTTGAATTGACCAACTTCAGCGACGAGATCCCACACGATGACGTCTGTGTCCTTCGAGCCACTCGCCAATCGCACACCGGATTTGTCGAATGCGAGATGGGTGATTGCTGATTTGTGGCCGTTAAAGTTGACGATCACTGTCGCAATTTTGCTGTCCCATAGTCGGATGCTGCCATCTTCGTAGCCGACGGCGAAGACATCCTTGTCGACTTGGCTCTGCGCAATTGCCGTCACGGGAAGAGCACAGCGCTCGTCCCGCCACCTGCTCAGCAACTCCCCCTTCTTGATATCCCAGGTCAAGACCTCCTCGTTTGCCGCGACAACAGTCCGGCCCGCTCCTGTGCCAGCGCCCTTGGACGTCCATACAATGTTGGAGGAACTCGACGATACAACGCCGAAGGTCTTGGTGTGCTCGTATTTGCTGCAAAAGTACTGTTAGAAATGATCGGCAGAGATGTAGTGAGCAGTGACGTACAGATATGATTTGACCATCTTGGCGAGCCACGACGGCGTCGAGAGTTGTCTGGATGGCTACTTTTGCGACAAGACGTACACTCCATTTTCTCCCACCTCGAAAAGAATGAGTGAGGATGCGGGAAACTTTTTCTTATCGATAGACACCGATAACACGCCTGGAGAGCGATAAGCATCACGTGGAGAAACAGCTCCTCATCCACAGCCACCTCCGACAGCTCCAACTCCAAGGTCCGGTGCGCCCCACTACCAAAGCATCGTCATCAGCAACCTCCTCCGAGCAGGCACGTAGCGATTGAGGCTAACACCACGAGCCATTGAACCTGGGCAAGATGCTTCTCTTAGACTACCAGAACGTTCTCATTCAGTCGGTACTGACCGAGAGATTCTCTGGGTGAGCAAACTTATGACCATCCTGAGACGCGCAACGTTAACCCGCGCCGGCCAGTGCCCCGCCTGCCCATATCGACCAGACGGTGTCCGACTTCGACGGCGTCATCTACCATATCTCCACCCCCGAGACGAAGACACAGATTCTCATCTCCGTACAGATCAGGTGCTTCAAGGACCTTGTTAGGTACGGTGCCGAGCAGGTTCTTCAACGGGAATATGGCTCTTTCATCACTACGACCGAGGCTGGCTTCGATTTCTCCGTTCTGATCGATCTTGAGAACCTGCCGGAAGACAAGGGTAAGCGGTGGCTAGGACAACAGAAGTGAACATTGGCTTATCGAGCGTGTAGTGGAACGCGATGCTCTCGTCAACAAGTTCGCCCTCCTGAAGCGCAACGCTATGGCCGCGCCATTCGAAGCAGCATACGAGGAACACTACAAGCTGAGGGAGGCTGCGTCAAAGTATTCGTCCGAAGATGCACCTCAGGGAGTGAAGGAGGGCGGTGAAGTCATGGCAGTCCACTACCGTGAGGAGGAAGCCATTTACATCAAGGCCAGCCATGACAGGGTCACGGTGATTTTCAGCACCATTTTCCGAGAGGAAACCGACCGAATTTACGGCAAGGTCTTCATTCAGGAGTTCGTGGATGCGCGTCGGAGAGCCATCCAGAACGCGCCCCAGGTGCTGTTCCGGAACGATCCTCCATTGGAGCTGCAGAATGTCCCAGGCGTCAAGGACTCAGGCAACGGCGAAATCGGCTATGTCACTTTCGGTAAGTCATGCTCTCCCATACCGGGGCATTTATGCTCTTCCAGAAGAAGCTGACAGCCTTAGTTCTCTTCCCCCGACACCTCACCCCGCAGCGCATGCCCGACGTCATCTCTCACATTCAGACCTTCCGCGACTACTTCCATTACCACATCAAGGCATCTAAAGCCTACATCCACTCGCGCATGCGCAAGCGGACGGCTGACTTCCTCCAAGGTATGGTCCTGCGCATATTGGTCAAATGGCCGCGGCTAATGATTCGTCTAGTTCTGCGTAGGGCACGGCCAGACAGCGAGGATAAGGAGCGGAAGACAGCGAGCGGCAGGTCATTCAAGGTGCATGGCGCTTGAGGGCAAGACAGGGCCTGTTGGAAGCGTCCATGATATGAGGATATGTCTTGTGGCGGGATTGGCGCGTTGTTGATAGTGAGCGATGACGAGCAGGTCATGTCCAATCTACTTTTCAGCCTGATCACTGACTGTTATTTACTGTCCGCTTCCCCCTAAGCCCTTACCCGGACATCCTACATTCCCATTGAGGCACCTTGCTCTTGTGCCAGTTCGAGCTTAACAGGACCACGGTTCGCACCTAGCTTGAGCATCTGGCTTGGGTGATGTTTATCCGCGGCGGCTTGTAGGACATTACATCCATTCGCCCTACGAACCTCTCATTTTGGGAACAGACACTTGCATGGTTTATCGCACTCAATGATGGGGGGGGGTGCCTGGTGCAACATTATGCGGTGCCCAGGTTGCAATCGGGAGGTTGCGGGCGCGAGGTTCACAGAGGGGTTTGTGCAACAGTACTAGTGAGGAGTTGCGATGCTGACTTGTTTGACTTGTTTGACGCATATTTCTCATCTTGGCGATCGTCGAGCGTAAACTGCCAGTGGGACGCTGACAGAGCGGTCCTACCACGGACATGTTGACTTGAGAATGTATTTGATCCTGTGTGCCTGTAGACCGGCTAGAGCGGTCAGTCCATGGCCAGATGCGAGCCACGCGCTTTCTAGCTGCAAGCTGCAGGGGTCGTCATCGGGCCTTGGACCGAGTGGGCGCATGAACATTTCAAGTTGTTGCGGTGTACAGCCAAACAGCGTTGCTTGTTGGTTTCCGTACCCCTGAGCCGGGACCTCGTAGCCCCACAAGAAACGGGGTCACTCCTCGTCCGCGAGTGCGGTGGTGTGTGGGAGGCTGGCAAGCTGGGAAAGGGACCGGAGGGAGCACGAGCCTGGGGGTAATACTAGGGTGGACGATCGGGGACACGAGAGGGAAATTCACGTCGCCGTTCAAGTCCGCCTCCGTGGCATCCAGCCTCGTCACCCACTAGAAACAGCCATCTCTTGCTCAGCAAGATCACCAGACGGCATCATCGCTGTCGGTCCACGCTCATTCTGCCCCTGACGGTCCCGGGGACGCATATACACCGCGTCTCCTTGCCCCGTCTGCCCACCTCGTCTCTCTTTTTCGATTGCGTCTGGCCTCGTCAAACACCAACAACCCCTGATCCGACTCCAGGGTCACGGCGATCAAGAACTCCTCTGACAGAGCGGGTTACTTGCGGCCTCCCGATATCCATTCCTCTCCCTTTCGACATACGTTCCCTTCCAACTCGACGTTGCGCAGAATACAGTCTTCGACAGGCATCGACTACAGCCCGCTACATTCCTTACCATCGAGACCGATCGGCGTTTTCTTGACGGCATACAAGCAACACGATTGAAGGCATTCCCTATTTGCAAGTCGCCGGCCAGACAACGATATCCCGCAATTGAGGCGAGGCATCACCCTCGTTCTTTTGGGCTTGTACAACGTTGCCCTTGTTTCCTTTACACCTCAGCGGGTGGACGATCACTTGCATTACCGACCAACATTTCTTCCTTTCCTTCAAAGACGACTGAAACTCTTTGATCTTCGCCGATTGCCAGGCTTTGATCACTGACAAAAAAGTTCATTTCTTCTTCCGGGACTCTTTCGCTGGATTGCGATTTGCGATATCGAATCACGTTCAGCAAAGCCATCCCACCGGAACGGATTGCGTTCCGGCCCCTTGCCGAAGCAGGTTTGGGACGATCTTCAGGGCGGACGGTGCGAAGCCAACACTCGAGCAGCCTGAAAGCCCAAGCAGCAGTGGGCCCAGGCACGGCCGCTACCGCCAAGCTTTCAGCCAGCTAAGCAGCCAATCAGCACCAAGAAGGACGGAAATCGTCCAGTCTCATCTCCCAGTGCACCACTTGCCGTGCCAGTCCCGACGAGCAGCTGCCGTCCTCCACCGTTCCTACCTCCAACTGGCAGCGAATCAATACCACCTCCCAAACAATAAGCACCAACTCTCGCAGCACGGAATTCTACCAATTCCAAACACAACACGCCCCAAAGTCGACGATTGCCGTTGCGCGACTCATCCCCTCTCAGTATCTACCAAAGCGCAATTAACTATCCTTGTATTACCGCCTCGTATCCCGCTCCACCTTATCGGACGACCCGCGATTTGGCCTTGACGATCGATCTGGACGAATTGCACCGCCGCACGATCAGATCAACCGACACATCCGCGGGCTGCGATGCGAGAAGGACTCGACCTCTGAATCGACGTCAGATGAAAGGCGAGGATTTGCTGCCCTTCCAAGCCTTTACTTCTCACCCGAAACCCGGCACTCCTACCGACACAATCCTTCTCATCACCTCGCGCCCATAACACACGCATCGCGGCAATCGAGGCGATGCGGATAACCTTTCGGAGGCGCGTTTCGGCGCAGCGTCCCCGTCAGGCCGCGACGTCAGGTCTTTTTGCAATCGCAGCTTTTGCGCCCGCACTCGCAGGCGCGCTCCAGTTCACACCAGTCCCCGAGGCCAACCTCGATCTGTCGCAATTAGGACGCATTGGTGTGGCAGGCGACTTCAATGGCATTTCTCTCTACCAGTACGAAGAGCAAAACGAGAATCCCGTCAGCAGAAATGGCAGCGAGTCTCTCCTAGCGCGACTGCCCAACGGTGGTTTCGCGACCATTGCATCAACCGATGCATCGATACACGACATGTGCGCATCCTATCTGAGTTCGAGGGAAATGGCGGGAGTGGTAATAGCCGGTAATTTCACGAGCGTTGACGGCATCCAATCGCAAGGTGTTGCTCTTTTCAACATGACATCTTCGGAAATTGTACCCCTCGAAGGACTGTCCGGCCAGGTTAACGCCCTGCTTTGTGACGGCGACACGAACAGAGTCTATGTCGGAGGAAGCTTTCGACACACCAACTCCTCAACAAATGCCCTCATGTGGGTGCATGGTCAGGGTTGGACACCGCTCCCCTTTGCAGGCTTCAACGGCCCCGTATTCTCAATCACAAAAGCATCGAACGACCATATTGTCTTCGGTGGAAGCTTCACCGGACTTGGCAACATGACGAGCCCGTCTAATTCCGAAGGGCAAGTTATCAACCTGTCAAGTGCCAACATCACCTCAGGCTCGAGCACGGACGCCGACGGCTTCAGCGACCCTCGCAACATTGTTTGCAAGACCGAAGGTACCGATGGGTCTGGCAATAGTTGGCTCCTACAAGATAACACTCCTGGGTTTTGGGAGGCTTCTTTCGGATTTGGCTTCGAACCCACCAAACTTCGGTTATGGAATACTCGTCAGGACGGACGTGGCACGGCGACCTGGCGCTTCACTGCTTTTCCTATCAATGGAATTCTCAACATGACGTACGTCGACCCTGCAAGTGGTCAGAATGCCTCGTGCACCAATCAGTGTCCTCTCAGCAACGATCCAGAAGTGCCTTTCCAGGACTTTTACTTCGTCAACTCCGTTGGCATGAACTCTTTCCGGATCGACATCTCCGAGTTTTATGGAAATGGCGGAGGGCTGAACGGTATTCAACTCTTCAGCGACGACATATTTGCCTATGCGATCAATGAGTTCAACGAGCCGGGCTGCAATGCCATCGGCCTTGACACCCCGTCAAGTGCAACAGCCACCGGTCCCTGGACCGAGTCCCCATCTCTAGAGAGCAATTCAAGATACTTGACTGCACAACTTAGCGGCAATATCTCAGATGCGTCGGCATCAGTTACATTCTTCCCCAACATCGCTGAGTCGGGAAATTATACCGTCGAGATGTATACCCCTGGCTGTCTTCAAGATGACACATGCGTATCGAGAGGTCAAGTCAATATTACTGGAGAGATGACCTCGGCACCCGAGGGCAGTTTCACGACTTCGCTATTCCAGACCAACAACTTCGACAAGTACGATCAAATCTATTTCGGCTTCGTCGAGGGCAGCTCCGCGAGTGGTTTCCGGCCCAGGATCACACTGACGCCTCTGGACGGTCAATCCCTCGAGAACATGACCATCGTGGCGCAGAGAGTCGGTTTCACTCTGTTGAACTCCACTGGAGGCCTCAATGGCTTGTTCGACTTCGACCCCGAGCTTGAGAGCGTTGACAGAAATGATTTCTCCAACTCGGCCGTCAACACCCTGGGCGCTGGTTTCTCATTTAATTCAGCCGTACATGCACTGACGACAATCGATGGCATGGTAGTGATTGGTGGTAATTTCACCTCCAGCGAAGCAAGAAACGTTGTCGGCATCGACACAGTCGACCAGTCAATTCGACCTCTCGACGGCGGCCTGAACGGAGAAGTCAGATCGATGCATGCTGAAGAGCCACTGTTGTACGTCGGCGGTAGTTTCGACAACACGCTGGATGGTAATGCCACCGGCCTCGAAAATATTGCAGTCTACAATCCCAACGACGACACATGGTCGCCCCTCGGTGCTGGGGTCAACGGCAAGGTCCTGCATGTAGTTCCTATGCCGCTCAATCTTACCGATGACGGAGTTGAGGTCGCCATTTCTTTGACCGGGATCTTCGATCAAATCAATGAGTTCGGTAACAATTCCGCCGTACCGGTCTCAGGGTTTGCTGTTTGGGTACCTTCCCAGCGGAACTGGCTGCAAAACCTCGACGTCCCTGTTCCCGCCTACAGTGGGATACTGACTGCCTCTGTTCTCGAGCTCCCGGAAGACGTCGACTCTCTCTTCGCCGGCTCCATGAGCTCTGCATCCCTCAGTGCTAACGGCGCCGTTACCCTCGGCGAAGAGCTTGGGCAATTTCCCGTCCGAATTGAGGCACCTAGCACGGGGTCTTCCTCGTCACTGGCCCGGCGTGATATTCTCTCCCGTGGCGGCGATGTTAGCGGTGTTGTTTCTGGTGCTTTCTATGTCGAAGACGACAGAAATGTCACAGTCTTGGCCGGCCATTTCACTGCTCAGACAAACAACGGCACTGAGGTTCACAATCTCGTATTCATCGACGGCAATGACAATGACGCTGTGAGTGGATTGGGAGCTGGTATTCCCGAGAACGCGACATTCGTGGCATTGGCCATCCACAATGGTAGACTCTTTGCCGGTGGTGAGGTCTCTGCCCAAGTCAACGACAATCCCGTGAGTGGATTGGTGACCTACGACATGACCAATGGCACCCTGGACACCCAGGTCCCCGGCCTCAATGGCGGCAATGCCACAGTTTCCGCTATTCAAGTTCGTCCTGATTCGGGTGAAGTCTACGTTGCCGGAACGTTCGAATCCGCTGGCTCTCTCGACTGTCCTGGTTTGTGTTATTACAACACGGAACTCGCTCAATGGAATCGGCCTGGCATCGCTCTAGAAGGTACGGTCAGCACTTTGCTGTGGACGAGTGACTCACGTCTTATTGCTGGGGGCGACATGAGAGTTAACGACTCGACACTCGCACTGGCCTTGTACGATGCGGAAGGCCAAACCTGGTCCGCATTCCCTGGCCAGGACGAGCTGCCCGGACCTGTCAGCGTCATGACTAGGGGATCTTCAGACGGTGATCAAATATGGGTTGCTGGCTCTGCGTCAAACGGTTCCGTTTACCTCATGAAGCACGATGGGTCCGACTGGTACGAAGCTGGCGTGGCCCTGGAACCTCAGACGATCATCCACAGCCTGCAGGTGTTCACCCTCACTTCATCACATGAGGACACCGACATACTCGATGACGACCAAGTTCTTATGCTTACCGGATCAATCGGCATCCCAAATTTTGGGACAGCCTCTGCCGCCATTTTTAATGGCACTGATTTCCAGCCATATGCGCTCACAACCAAGAGTGGAAGCGATGTGGGAACGATCAGCGGAATCTTCACACAGAACACGGGCTTCTTCACTAGCAGTGGTATGTTCCGTGACCATGCATCATGTTTCAATGTATTGACGACTCTGCAGGAAGTAGTATGGCTGTCGGTTTCGTCGTACTGATAGGCTTAGCTATCGCACTTGGTCTGATGTTCCTGTTAGTCATCGCTGGCATCTTGCTCGATCGTCTTCGCAAGAAACGAGAGGGCTACAGTCCTGCCCCAACATCAATGTACGATCGGGGCAGTGGTCTGCGCAGAATACCACCGCAGGAGCTCCTCGAGTCTTTACGCAAGGGGCGGCCCGGCGCGCCACAGATCTGAGATATGATTCAAAGAAGCTTTTCTTCCTCTCAGATGGCCACGTCATACTCTGCTTTGGTAGGCGTTTGGATAGGGCATGGCACCGGCACGGCACATTGCAAGTGTCCTTCACGACCCCGTCTCATTTCCGCAGATACACTTGTCACAGCTGGAAGTACTCGAGCATGCAACAATGTGCCCAGCCTAAGCTCTTGGACACAGACGCTGTCTTCGACGCTCGACCCTGCAGCGCAGCAGCAAGCGCGGTGCCCTTGGCAATCAGCACCTATTCACCAACATGGCGATGCGTTCGATTCTTGACGACCTCACGACCTTTTACTTAATGTTTACATGTTTTGTCGTTATACCACCTCGCGCGAGCCGCTTTCCTTCCTTGTTATACTTGCGATCAGAAATATCATTCGCCGGCCACGATTCATCTGTGGCGTCGTCGATGACTGTACAATAGTTCGCTTGGCCGTCTTGGAGGACGGATGCACATACACAGAGCGCAAACGGTATGTTGACCGGGCCTGTGCCGACTCGATGCTTTTCTTTGCACAATCTCGAACAAGGAAGGGGGACGATACAGAATCAATTGAGGTGCTGGTCGTGGTACAGGCCAAGGACAAGTAGAGGCAATGCCTGCTATGCAGAATTCTTCACCTGATAATGTCGAGTGTAATCATGGAAGTGATGACAGGCAAGAAGATACATATGCTGCTTATTAATAAATCACTGTGATGCCTATGATCTGAGTGACGATCTCGACTGGGTGAAGGATGAGCCGTTCCATTAACATGCTGCGCAACAGGTGGTATCACGTGACAGCGCGATAGGCCAGCGACACGAAGACGCGGGGTGCACCCAAAAATCATGTCTGGGGTCCTCGGGTGGCCAACGTCATGACTGCGTCTGCTTTACAGAAGCCATTTTGCAAGCACCCACCCACGTCGCAGTCAACAAACATCACATTCTCAGTCAAGATCTGTCGGGCTTATGCAAGCCATCTTTGCCCTTTCATCTTTCCCTTTTGCGTCTGTATTCATCATACAGGCGACATCCCCGGCGTTTAACGGCAGCCATGGGCCTGACCTCAACATCGCGGAAGCGCACAACAGCAACCCCAGGGAAGAAAGCGTCGAAACCCGCGGCTACACCAGTCAAGAAATCTGTCCGACCCAACAGTAGCATCCTCAACTTCTTCCCAAAGGCCGAAAAGGAGGCCGATTCGCTCTTTATTGGGCGGTCAAATGCCATACTTTCGACGAAGCCTGTTGTGCCTGACGAGGATTTGTCCGGTGCAGGTGATATCGAGGGGTCCGAGCCACGTTTCAACGAGAGCGGGACGCCCCTGAAAAGGAGGAGACTAAGTCATGGTCACGATGGAGAGGATAAGGAAAATGACAGCAGCTCGGTTGGCAGTGAGAATGGCGACAGACAGCAGGGGTCTGCCGAAATGCAGACCGGGAAGAAAAAACTTGGAAAGAGGAAGGGGCCCTTCATTGACGACTCGGAGAGTGAAGATGATGGCGTGGAGGTCGATCGGTCAAGCTGCAAGCCCCCCTCTCCGCTCACAGGAGAGTTGAAGCAGTCCCCCGCACCATCGCCACCACTCAAGACCGAGTTTGAATCGACGGAGATCAACATACCTGTGGGCAAGGAGACCAGCTGCCATCTTCTACCATTCAATAAGGACGAGTCTGTCGATTCTTCTTTCGCCAACGTCGATGGTTTTGCTGATATGGACGACTTCCCAGATGATGAAGAGCTTGGGGGCGAGGAGTACCGGATGATGCGTTTCATGGAAGAGCAGGCTAGGATGGAAGCAGAGGCCGAAGCCGAAAATTCCCTGGGCAGCAACGCGGTGGCACCAGGCGAGGCAATAGTAGCCAATTGTCCGATTTGCGACGGAAGCCTTGCAGGGATCACGACAGATGCAGCGAGCAAACACGTCAACGCGTGTCTCGACGGCAACCCCATACCTCTACCGCAACCCAGATCGAAACGAGAGATCAAAACTGACCCGATGATGGAGCTTGCGAAGACGTCGCCCCTACCTACTTTAAATGCTCCTGAGATGAGCAAGAGATTCGCTCGCGCGGCAGTCCCGCGCGATGGACAGGCCAATCCTTTCGAGAACCAAAATATCGCGAAAGAAAAAACCGGATCGGCTTTCGCACAGCTCATGTCTGGTCACGCCGAGAGCGCTGCATGGGCAAATGCAGCCGCGGCCGAGCATGCCTCTCGCGGCAAACCGGCATATGAGAGGACTTGCCCGTTTTACAAGATCATGCCCAACTTATCCATCTGCGTCGATGCATTCCGTTACGGCGCGGTCAAGGGTTGCAATGCCTACTTCCTGAGTCACTTTCATAGCGATCACTACATCGGTCTTACAGCAAATTGGACGCATGGCCCCATCTACTGCAGCAAGGTCACTGGAGACTTGTGCAAGATGCAGCTCCGCGTTGCGGCCAAGTGGGTGGTGGCTCTAGAGTTCGAGGAGACCGTCGAGGTTCCGGGCACCGACGGCGTCACAGTTACCATGATCCCGGCCAACCATTGTCCCGGAAGCTCATTGTTCCTGTTCGAAAAGATGCTGGGGAAAGGGCCAAATGCGAAGAAGCAACGCATCTTGCACTGCGGCGACTTTAGAGCATGTCCTGCTCATGTCACTCACCCGCTCCTCAAACCAAACGTTCGAGATGCCATCACTGGACGTTTCAATCAGCAGAAGATCGACATATGCTATCTGGACACCACCTATTTGAACCCACGGTACTCGTTTCCGCCCCAGGACGACGTCATACAGGCTTGCGCCAAGCTGTGCGCTTCCATATCCCCAGATCCTAATGCCGCAAACGACGCATGGGATCGCATGACCCGAAAGAGCGGCACTGAATCCGTCAGTAAATACTTCACGTCTCTGAAGCAAGAAACGTCCCAAGTTGGGGAATCAGACGATGCTTTTATCCGGGACCCCCCAAGGTCGGCAACAGACGCATTCTTCGCAAACGTGAAGGACAAAAAACCGCCACCATGCCGCCAGCGTCTTCTCGTGATTTGTGGCACATATTCAATCGGCAAGGAAAGAATATGCATAGCCATCGCCAAAGCCCTCAAAACGAAGATATTCGCCTCCCCAGCCAAGATTCGCATATGCTCGAAACTTGGCGACCCAGAGCTGTCCGCTCTGATGACGTCTGACCCCCTCGAAGCGCAGGTGCACATGCAGATGCTCATGGAGATACGTGCAGAGACACTCCAGGACTACCTAGACTCGTACCGGCCACACTTCAGCCGCATTATCGGCTTCCGTCCGTCAGGGTGGAATTACCGCCCTGCCACGAGCACCGGGCCAAGCTACGGTACAGGGGGCAGCAAAGGCGCAGGTGGTCTCGGCGGCGGCCCAATGGTGGCGGTGAACGCGAACACGTCCCCATCAACGGTTCCAACAACGTCTATCCTGCACTCGCAGGCGTGGGCGTCAAAATTCCACGCCAGCGATATGGCCCCCCAGCGAGGAAGCACCAAGGACGCCATGTGCTTTGGAGTGCCGTACAGTGAACATAGTAGCTTCCGTGAGCTGGCCATGTTCGTGATGGCGCTAAGAATCGAGAGGGTTGTACCGACGGTGAATGTTGGCAGTGAGATGTCCAGGAAGAGGATGAAAGGATGGGTTGACAGGTGGCTGGCAGAGCGCAGGAAAGGAGGTCTTTTGCATGCACTTGTTGAGGGAACTGAGCATGGGCACCCGGAAACCCCGAAGGAAGGCGTGGTACTGTGGGATGGCAAGGATGGAAAGGGGGGAGGAGCATGGTGGTGATCGATAGTTCGAGTTGGCCTGACTCGCGGTAGTCAAGACTCAAAGCAAGCTCACGACAACAATGCATGAGTCTTGGTTTGTACGCGTGCCCGCCCGCCACATTGAGCTTCCCTGGCCTTGGCCTGTATGGCCCTCCGCCGCACTTTCACCCATCATCCATGGACAACGAGGTTGCCTGGATTGGTCTGGCCTTCAGACAATCTCAGGTTTGTACATTGTATCCTCGGGTCTACTCTAATGGCAACCGACACAGCAAAGCCTGTCGGAAGTTCTCCCAGTGGATTGAAACATGGACGAGACACTCAGGCAGTATGCATGTTGGTGCTTTAACTCGACAGCACGGCATCTCTACCAGATTATGGCACCAGATGTAATCGACCGGCCTCAGTCACTGCATAATTGCGACCAATGAAGGTTTGTGATGCCTTGCAAATTGGATCTGCCAAGTCGACCTCAACGATTGCTGGCTACCAGCGCTCGAGGCATCGCTCAACTTAGTAGGGATACCATTGGATTGTGGAATCCGGTCGTGTTCAAAGAGCGATGTTGATGATCGGCGGCGCCAAGCCTCACCGCACCCGGGGAGATGGTCGCCACGAGGCAGCTTGTCTGCCAGACGTTGATCTTCCAAGCTTAATCCCCGAGACGCGAGTCGAGACACGTGTGATGGACAGTGTTGATTCGTCTCAGCAACAGTGAAAGTGTTCGGGATTAACGGCACACACGACTCATGACTGTTCATTTTGGGGACGCGATTGTAGACACAGCGCTCTCTAGCCGGTTGAGGGATTTGCTGATGCAAGCTCTTCAGATCCGGGTTGGTGCCTGGCAGTAGAATGATTGATACGCTTCATGCCAATTGCCTAACAAGTGTTGGGTCTCGACATGTGTCTCGAAGTGGCACTCGAAGAAGAGAAGCTGTTTTGACCACGTCGGTATGGTACAAGGGCGTATCCTCGATAGGGCGACACCGACGCTCTCTCGGCGCACGTCGGCCAAACGAGTCTTTCAAGGCATTAATCCCATGACAAGAATCGTGTGTGTTGCAGCTGTCGATGGTGTGACCCAATCTATGCAGTTAGTATGAGACAAGACTTGCCGCTTGCAGCAAGGAGACGTGGTAGGCCCAGCATGGTATTCGGGCAGACTTTCAAGCCATGTCTCATGCCAGTTGGAAGGAAGGCAACTATAGCGAGCCCGCTGTAACAGCCTGGGTTCCGAGTCGTGTGATTGCTCGGGTTGGACGCACATCGTCGAGGTGGAACACCGGTGACCTTTGTTGCATTCGCAACCCTCGCCCCGTCGATACTGGTCTCTGACAATCCATTGCGATTCAGCCACACTCGAGCCATCGAGCATTGCGGTTTTCGGAAGCTGAACGCATTATTTCAAGCACTCGAGGCCCGAATATAAGTGTGACATATTTCGTGTTGTCGTGTAGGTCCAATGACGTCCATACAGAAGTTCGCAATGAGAGCTTGTTGTCGAAGCTTCAATATGGCTAGGTCGGGTTCCTGAAGAACTGAAGACTGTAGGCAAGTCGTTTTCGACCTGGCTTTCCACTTGCTTGCCCTTCTATCCAACATCACGCTTGCCTTCGACGAAACCCATTTCTTCCGTTTGCCACCTGTTGGTTCGATAACACAGTGTTCATCTGTGGTAACTCATCATGGCGATGCTGGTATCGAAGGGAACCTTGGACCAGTTCAAGGTTTGGCGAAAATGTTCGTGCTGTGGCTGACTGATCTCAAGAGAAGTATCGAGTAACCAAACTGTCCAACCCAGCAGGCATCTCAGATTTATGTACAATGGGCGCCGGGCAAGGACGCGTAGGCACTCTGGGGGATGGGCGGTTTTCCAAGGGCCGAGAACGGTCTGGACCGCTCCGTGAGATCCCTCCTGCCTCTGCTACTGGATAGAGTGTGCTCTTACCGTTTCAGAGGCTGAAAAACAGCCCATCTGACGTCATTGATGTTTCGAGCCATCCCGCGATCGGATATAGACCAATCAGAACGCAGGGTTAACGTGCCAAACGCTATTGAACGGCAATCGTCAGGTCGCGGGTCATTGTTCATTCTTAGTCCATACCCCCAAGCCTCGAGACACCAGGCTACTAATTCATCGATGGATCAGGTGCCCTACAGACAAACCGCCCACACTGTCCTCTTCCCATCATGATCTACGAGTCAAGACCTTTCAAACATAAAAACGGGCATTGTCCAGCCATGTTCTCATGCATGGATTTAGCCTGCACCTACCCAGACGCCGTCGATAGCTGGAGGACAAATGACGGCACCAGTGACCTCGATCGTGGAGTTGGTGCGCGGCAAATACAGGTTTCTTCCCCGAACGCAGCCAGCAGCCCACACGGCTAGTGAGGTAGTAGAGGGCTTCACAGCCACCGCCCGTCGCGTCCCAGTGCTAACGGCAACACGGAGAATCCTGTTGCCGCTTGCTAGGGCGGCTTTTCCACGACAACCCCTGGCGCCAGAAATCATCAAGTGCGTATAGGCGCTGGGAGACGCGCGTCCAACTGGATCCACCACCGCGACCCCTCCCAAGGCCCTAGATAGGCAAGGTACTCACTCATTCATCCGACAACTTTTACCGGGAGGGACGCTTCATTGCAGTGCAATCCCTCGCCGAGGCTTGATGCTGCGCCGATGCGACGCGGTAACAGATCCAATCGATCAGTGTCCTCAAGCACACACGATCGTGGTTGCCGTTCTACATATGCCGTCTTGTGGTCGACCGTGAGTGAGGACAGAGCCACGAGCCGCGCACTTGTAGTTTGATAACCTCAAGATGTTTTTTGTTCTAATCAAACACCCCGTGATAAGTATCAATCCGCACACGGACGCACGCCTTCACTAGACTACAAATCATTTCTTTGAGGACATCGCATAACGCCCCCGCCGAGCCGGGGACAGAAAACAGCTATGATCTGCACTGTAGTGCGCCTGGCCCAACGTCGACTGGGGCATCCAGATGGGATTCTTGCCCTCTCAGATGCAAAAGTGGCCCTCCCTTGGGGAATCCTGGCTGTTTCTGAGACACACCCTAGTCCAGCCAGGGCGGGCCAGACAGCCTTGAGATTGCGACACTGGCGTATCGACATCGGCACTCCATTCAATGTCATTTCATTTCAGTCGAGGTCGCGATTCTTCTGCCGTACTCCGTATTCACCGTCACCCTCATACCACGCCGCCCCAGCAAGTAAGACAGGCGACATGGATCAAGGCTCCCGCGAGAGAGGTAGGGAGTCCCTGAGGTGGTTCTCGTACTAAACGGGACGGGCACCTGACCGCCTTGCTTAGCCTGATGTTTCGTTTCTCATCAACTCCGCGATGCTACGCTGCGATTGTGGGGACATATTTACATGCCGGATCTGTAGTCGCATTTGGCTGATGATCGACGCTGTCAATGTGACTGGCATTGAGCATAGATCCGCCATCGGACCAAAGTGTTGGCGGACAGATTTCTGGACGTGGTCTTAAGTGTATTTTAGTGTGAGCCTTGATTTGAGAGGCTCGTGTTTTCGAGGGAACCACGCGTAGACTTATCTGACAATCGAGGCCTTATTAAATCAACCTGTCCTACTTGGGCCCGATGCAATGTCGGGCACGTATCTTACTTGGTCGAAGACGAGAACGTCCCGATGGCCCTAGCTGAGATGACACCCAAACACGAGCTTATCGCGACGGTGCATCCGCGGTGGACATTGTGACATTACACATAGCAATGTAGTAGACGGGGAAAGGAAACATCAGCGTGACCAAGACCGAAGGAAATGCAGACAAGGATAGCAAGTCGGCATCCATGGTGAGATCTGAGCAGCAGGCCCCGAGTATCCTTGTTCCGCCCCAGCTCCAGTGTGTGTAGTGGAGTAATCGGCGACCATTTCTGCGGTCTAAACTCAACGGCGAGATGCCCCTCTTGCGGCCGGGATCCCTGGACTAGCGTGTTTCAACTCGCTCAATCGGGATTAGCGGTATCTTCTCCGTTCCCTCTCAAGATGAACGCAGACACCAATTTCGCAATTGCCGGACATTTGAGATTGCCTCCATCACCAAAAAGGACGGAGACGACGCTAAAACAAATCATGGCGCAAAACAAGCACCCAAGAGGAACGAAGTAACTGTAAACACGCTTGGAACAGATCAAGTGGTTCAAAGGCCAATCTCTCCAAACACGGATGCTAGTACGTGCAGCGGAGATTTCCGGACCCTACCGCTTGTCAGGGCAGGCTCCTCATGGTCGTCAACAGGGAGGTCAGATTGCCCAACACTCGGGAGCATGCGGGCCTCGCTACCACGACGTGCCATTGACTAGTTGTGTCAATGTTGACACGCGCTCCTTTTGTAGAGAGGTCTCTCGGTCACGCCATCACTGATTTGGGCAGCACCTCGCCTTGGATCCTCACGTATGACCAGGCACGGTCCTCAGCACGCCAAATGCTTGCACTGGAAGTCCACCACACAGTATCGGTGGTCTTCATGTCTAGGTACCTCAGTAGGAACACCTGCTAGGACGGCCTGAGTATAGCCGCGAGGGAGCGCAGCCTGTTCGGCGAGTCAAGATGTCGCCCCGGTCGTCCAATGACAGTGTCATGTCTCGGTGACTACAATGGGCTTCAATGAACCATCACCATTGCAGGCTCCACGAGCCGCGGGATATGGCCAAACGGCCGCTTGGTCGGCTCCGAAGGGTGTCTAAGCCGCGCCGCTTGCAGGCACTACTGCTAGGCTCAAAAGTAGGCGTGTGCCCCTCCGGCGCAACCGGCGGTAGCGTCTAAGCTACTTAGCCTCGCAGAGAGTTTGTATCCCGTCCTTGCACATGGGGTAGCGACCAGAGGAATCCGAGCACGCCGGCCATTTCAACGAGGGATCCAGTCATACTGGCCTCCGAGTAACAGGCAACTTACTCGACAGACTGCTACCTCAATCGAAGCCACCGCAATATATAGCGTATTGAATTACTGGCCTTGGGCACGGACTGTGCGCGTGCCAAGGCACGGATTTCGCATGGTGGACGACAGGATGCCGCTCGGAAGTCGGGGTAGTGGGATCGGCTGTTGGAGCTTCAAGTTCGTGCCCAGGCGCTCGACCGCATTGGGCACAGTGCTGAGAGACTCCGTGATGGTGGATGGCAGACGAACAAGCGAGGCGAGCATATTAGCAAGGGTTTTCCCGTCGCTGGGCATGACACAGCGAGGTCAATCAACCGGGACTTACAGCCTGCCTTTCACTACAATCTGAGCACGTCAAGACCTTCCCCCGCCAGGTGGTTTCCTACGGTGTACAGCGTACATCTGGCGCGGCTAGTTTGGCAGCCACCATGCCAACACGATACCAAATCGAGCATCGTCAGCTTCGCTAGCATTGGTCGCAGTGTGGTCCCCATGGAATTAGTTGTCCAGTCGTAGGTGGATGAAGCTGGGGCCGGACGAGGGACGCTGGGGAGTAGCTCCGGCTGTGCAATGGCCCGAGAAGCGAAAGGGGATAAGACGGAGGTTGATGTCAGAGTTTCCAACTGCTTGATCTGGCATTCCGCACGGTTATGGTGACGGACTGGGATCAGATGTGGAATGGCTTGAATGGGCCCTGGTTGGAGGGCGACGGATGACGACCGCACCATGACGACAGGGCCATGCACTTTTAGACGAGTCTCTTCTTGGAGAGGTATGTTCCAATGCTGATGGAGCGAAACCCTCATGACGAACGGCCGTCCTGCGGCGCAACTCCAATGTTGTCGACTCTGTCTGTGCCGTTTCCTAGGTACCTTATCCCCATGGCGGTCCCCCCGTGTCTAAGGTGCTATCCTAAGTACGTATATACCTAGGCAGTCAGGTGGACATGACAGTCCGATGGCGGCGGCACTTGAGTTGTACCATATTAGCAAGTCAGTCCAGAACAGAGAATAACGGGTCTGCACTGGGGAAGGCCCCTCTGAGCGTTGAGAAAGAGGCGCCAGCAGCGTCCACCACAGTGGGCTCGAGGCTTGGTGGGTTCACCACTATGTCTCTTCGCTCTCGTCACGACGAAACGCGCCCCCTGCTCATCCGTCTGGCGGGGCGCGCACCTTACGTCAGTGGGAGAGCTAGGCGAACGCCCCTGCCTCGGGAGTCCCTACCCCACCTCATGGAACCACCCCCAGGTCATTATGCTGTCCACGGCTCTTTCCTCACTCCAAGTTGCCCTGTTCCGCAGCTGGCTCCACCCCACCAGGATTTATGCCCCTGCTGTTCCCTGGTCCCGCACCCTCAAGTTGCTTATTTTCTCCTCCTGTCGATGTCACCAGTGCGGCGCCGCCCAGCTGCCAGGCTCCCAGGCGCAGGCCAGGGTCTGCTTCGACAGCCAGCGGCAGAGCGGTCACCGCTTTCTGCCCTGCCAATCCTTATGGCTAGTGGCCCAACAGCACGCTAGCCTTGCGCTTGCGGCATTCAACCTGCCCTGGTCCTGAATGTCTCGCTCGTCCAGTCATGTTGGCCTACTTTTCCGCACCTCCCTCCTCAGCGCACGGCAACCCCCGTTTTCCCGCTCTTCGTGGGGTTTGTATTGGTCTTCCTGGCCATCGCTGGCGGCAGTGCGAGTTATTATCGATCGGGGTCTGATTTCGAAGGTCGATGCCCCCAAAGCAACGAAACGAGCCAGCCCGCCGTGGGCGAATTCTCAATGTGCACGGGACGAACGAAGACAGGCGAAGGACTCCAGCTTCGATGCAGGCAGGCGGTCCTCGACCCTCAGTACGCTTGACTTTCAATGCCCCCCACCCATTTTGCTAGGGGGGGCGGGTACGTAAAGTAGCCTAACGGTCAAAATGCTGGCATGGCACAGGGTAGAATGGCCGCCCGAGCGACGAGACCACCACCCACCAGTACCAAGTACCACGGCGCAACGAACACCAGCGACATTACTAGGGCCTCGTCCGAGCCCAGAGCTATTCCGCATCCAATGCTGGCTTCCTCTTCTACCAGAGACAGCGACTGGATTGACCTCACGGGGAAGATGCCGGGGAATACTTGTTAACAACACTTGTTTGGGGCAGAGTGGGCGCAACAGGCAGACCCTGCATATCGCATCTGTCCAGCGGTGCCACCATCAAGGGGCGACGCCTCAGCACACTGCCGACCGCGGTCATCGGATAGAGCTACTGCTTGTAGGGGGCTTGGGGTGAGGGGGGCAAACCAACGTTCCTTCACATCAGTGGCGTCTCTGGCGATGGTTGCGCCCAATATAAATGGTTGAGTGGTACCTCGTTCGTTCAGGTATATCCATGACCGGCAGAGAGCCCGGTTGGCAAAGGAACAACCAACGACATGGGAGGCCCAATGACTGCGTTCCCGCGGCTATAGGCCAACGACCGTGGCAAGGGCGGAACGGAACATATAAGATGACGACTCGGAGCCGCAAACCCACGGAGTCCAGGATTATACACGTAGACAGAGCTTACAAGTGACCTTCTTAATATTCGTCGCAGACGCTGCTGAGATGCACGTCCCCAGGTGCACTTGAAAAGCGCAATGACAATAGCAGCCCGCTCGTTCTCCCTCGGTCTCTACCTAGCCTCTAGAGGGTTGATGGCAAACAAAAAGGAAAGAAAAGAAAAGGTACAAGAGTACTTCCAGGTGGTGGCTCATTCTTCGGTCCCTCACCTCACTCGTCAGCCAAACTGGAGAGCCCCGAGTGGGCATGTCCTGTCGCTTCCTCATCCCTGTCGTCGCTGGACCCCTTCCCACCCGTCATCCTTGCTCACTCCTTCCCTCGTAGGCTCGTACTGTGCCCTACTAGCCCGCCACTCCTCCCCCCGGCTCACCCACCCTCTCACACACCCTTTTTCTTCTCGCACCCCTCCCTCTGACGATCCACACCGCGGTTTACGACAAAGTGAACCGACATCATAGCTTCCTTCTGTCTTTCCTGTGCTTTCAGAGCCGAATCAGTCCCCTCGTCGTCACTCCGCGCTGCCCTGTCTGCCAGATGTAAAAGCCTTGTCTCTCGCCTCCCACGCCCATCGTCCAAAATTATGCTTACTCGACGTTCATGATCAACATCACTACTCCATCAAGCTCCCCAGTCAAACACCATTGACACAAAGTCATTCGTCCACAATTGACGGTAGTTCTCTCTCACTCGAGATCTGCTCTTTGAGGCCTTACCCCAGACACCAGGCTCAAACGACACTTGCTCACGCGCAATCTTCCCCCACCCCAGATACATACGGATACTCCTATTCACTCCCGAGCCGATAGTCGGGGGACCTCGTTTGCTTTCTCTACATTACAAACGTTCAAGTCTCAAGTACGGCCTCACATCAATCCTCCTACCCAGTGTTCGCACCATTGAACGCTCAAGCGGCGACATATCTCTCAACGCCTCGACATCCACCCAGCACCGTACCGTCGCTTCCAGCGGTGAACGCGCTGTTTCTGTTACTTCGGTACATATCTAAGAGTTTCGCCTCCTCGAATACTGCACTGTACCCTCGCGTCCCCCGGACTGCGTAAGAAGCACGACAAGCAACCACCGCGCGTGCGTAACCTCCGGCTCCAGTCTGCTAGCCAGCCCGCTCGCAGCCCCGAATCATCTTCCTAGACCCTTGTCACCTCGGACTGTCTCCCACGGGACATTGGTCTGTCGATCACTCTGAGTCGGAATCGTCACAGCTTCTGGCACTCATTCCCCTCCCCCTTACCAGTGCAACGAACGGGCCACCCGGCCGCAGAGCGCATCTCCACCACCCACCCCATGTCCCGCTGACCAGTGTGCGACAAGCTTCAGACGACTTGCTGCTACCCTCACTGGATCCGCCAAACCACTGGCCGCTGCTCCTTTAACTGGCCTGGTCCGCGTGTCAGTAGTCCACTGCGCACACTTATACCTCGCTGATCCCCCCGTTCCTCGAGGCACCTTCACAAGGGAGATCTTCTTGTCCCATCTGATCTGTGTCACGACTTGGCTCCTTTGCTTTCCCTTTTACCAACCCGTCGGTCCTGATCAGCAAAGCTACTGGTAAACCAGTCTCCGATCATGACCATGACATTAGACTCTACACAACAAAGATTCGGACCTTCGCTGAACCTGGACCACATGTCTTCCTACCCGGCTTCTTCTACCTCCCCCCAATTCTCCAACCCTTGGGCAGCATCATCCTCTTCCTCGCCGCCAAATGCCCATCCTCTCTATGCCGGCGGCGCCCAAACCCTACACCCCAACCTCGGCCTAGACAGGTCGCACACGGCTCGCACCAGTACCAGCAGCAATGCCTCCTCCCTCGGTTCCTACGGGCACATTCCCGTAACGGCAGCTTCAGCAGGTAGCCTCCCCATGGCAGACCCTCTGCCCAGGCCGGACTTACTCACACTGCCTCAAGATATTATTGGCATCAACCGCATGCAGCCCACGTCTGCCGCCCCGTACGGAGACACAGCGAGCAGCTATGCATCTTCAGCATCCCCCGTCAATGCTTCTTACACGGCGTCTCCAGCCCCTTACGAGTCCATGGGCTACGCTCCTGCGCCGGTCAGGTCAGCCTTTGCACTGGCGCCAGAGCATGATCAATCCAGAAGATTCTCTCACTCGTCAGTCTCCTCCACATCCCTCTACGACGACCCGGATCCTCCTTCGGCCCTGGTACCTAGATCGCAAAGGAATCCCTTGATTGACTTTAACAGCAGGGGTGCGCATGACGACCGCAGAAGCTTCGCGGACGCCATTGATGCTGGCCAAGGCATGCTGGCCATGAGCCAAGAAACACCTCGCAACATTTACGGTGCGCGCAACGACAGGGCTTCTACAGATTCGTATGGTTTCCCTTCCACGCACTCCACCAGCTCCTCGGTCTCGTCTGCATCAGGGGGCGGCTTCGCAAACTACTATGGCGCCGACTCAGTCAGCGACTATTCCACTTCGGACATCGAGTCCGTAACCTCGAGGACCTTACCCCGGCCCCATGGCCTGCTGAGCCAGGCACCACCGGCACCGCAGTCGATGATGGGCCAGTTCAGCTCAAAGGTGTCGTCAAGCACTCAAAAGAAACACAAGTGCAAGGTCTGCGACAAGAGATTCACACGGCCGTCGTCCCTTCAGACGCACATGTACAGCCACACTGGCGAGAAGCGTATGTACCTGTCTGCTCCCCCTTTCGAGAGCGCAGCCTAACTTGGTCACAGCATTTGCATGCGAGGTCGAAGGCTGCGGTAGACATTTTTCCGTTGTTTCCAACCTTCGACGCCACAAGAAGGTGCACAAGAGTGATGCTCGTTCGGAGGCTGGCTCTGAGGATCATCACTCCGACTAAGGCCATCCGGCGTGGGCCCATTAAGCCTTGTTACATATACATATGACATTGCAACGGGCGGGCGGCTTCGTCGCCAGTCATACACCCGTGCTTCTACGAGTCGATGACATTTTTCAACTTCGAGCTACATTCGGTCCGGGGCCATCCGGGCACACAGGAGCAGCGCAAGAACAACAGACGGTTGCGCCATTCCATATGGTCTTTCACGAGTCTTTTCCATGCCGTCATTTCTAATCCTGGAGCGCGATTCGATTGCGCCTCAAAAAGCTGACGAGGATGCAAAATTGGGCATGGCACTGGCACTGGCGGGCGGATATTCTTGCGTTTCACCCAGATACCGCATGATGAATGGGTATGCGGATCCAGTTTTCTTTTCCACCCTCCGGCCGTCGGCGATCTTCCCTGCCAAAGGGTGCGCCGTACATGTTCCATGTCGATCGTTGCCCCTTCATCTGGCATCGCCCACGCTGGCCTTGCTGGTCCTGCAGTGTTATGCGATGCAGATACATGTACCGATTTGCTCGTTTTCGTCTTCTTCCATGTTCGTTCGGGTCGGTTACATCTGCCCCAAGGTTTGGGGCGGCAAGGTTTTTTCAGGGGACAGGGAAACTCGGTTTTCATGTCAGTCTTGCTGAGAGTCCTGGCGATACCCTTTACACGGCGTTTACGGTACCTACATTACCCTTACATTTTGGTCGACCGGTCTGCTTTTCCCGCATCAGGGTGCCCCGAGAAAGATATTTCTCCCCACTACATCCTTGAGTGGAGAGCAGCGACTTCTTTCTCGGGTACACGCTGTGTCTGGCGCTGCTTGTTCATCTCGGGGTTTCATGTCATCACTTACATCAGTGGGAGAATGGCCCACGCCTGTCGCTTCCGAGACGATATTGTCTACCTATTATTGCTGCTTTTATGCATATGCGATGCTACTTTCACATATGCTTGTTGATAATTAGATTCCATGTCCAAACAAGACACGGTGGTGAGTGTTGTGCTCAACCCCTTATATTCATGTCACCCTGTTTCGATTTCACTGGGGTCGTGGTCTTCGCCCGTGTGATCGGTGAAGGGGAAGAGGAGTTTTTGTTTGAGCAGAACAGGCGGCCTGAAGCAGAGCCCCTGTATCACTAGATCATTACGCGTGTATACGCACATAATCATACCCCTCGATCTCTCCAGACTTGCTTGTCAGCCTCTTGCAACACCTCGAGTTCGTGTGACAAGGTCGCTTGAAGCGGCAGACAATTCTCAAGAAAGCACTACTACAAAAGATGCACAGCGTGCTGTTCGACTTTGGCTCCTGGGATTTCCAACGACGCAAGCGTTCCTGCTAATGCACTGGCTGCACTGCGCTGCCCCTCTTGCCACCCATGTTCCTCATCACGACGGACCCCCCATCATCACGCTGTAGCCTCGACCATACCCTCGAACGCGGGTACTTGTGTTCGCCTCGGACTGACAAGGGAATGGGCCCTTCGGCCCACACCGACATATAGGCGTCCATCTCAGGCGTCAAGGGCGCCGATCTTGTGCTTAGCCTGCTGCCCGCCGATAGGGGCAGGCTGGCACGCACGTATCATGGGGCCGGCGGAAAGCACAGCGGGAGTCAGGCAGGTCAGGTGCCGGAGGAGACACGACGGACGAATAATGCAGGGGCGGGCTGCTGCCGAAGGGGACGGAGCTTGGTCTCAGAACGAGGGCATTCGGGCAATGATTGTCGGTGGACAGGCACCTCGACCAGCAAGCTTCCCGGCCGTGTGATTCCCTGAACAGCCATTACCACATAGATCTGACACTAAAGCTTCCGCTGGCGCTGGGGTTGCCATCAGCCCACGAGGCCACGTTGGCTGATCCCCGCGCGGGCGGCCGGTGGGAGGAGCGAGGGAGGGGACGATCAGATCCTAATCCTGGGTCCCCGGAGCGTTTGGCTGCGAGGAGGCATCTCCAGCTGACCAGGAGCATGGTAACGAATACATACGCTGTATATTGAAGACACCAAGCAATGGCTCCGATGTACCCCTTACGCGCGTCCATCAATGAGAGGCACTCGACCACAGGGACTGTACATCCTGGTTGTCCCAGCAGTACAGGAGAGAAAAGCGGTCCCTGGTCTCTGCTCCTCCACATCACATGCGAGCGGCGCACATGGCCGTCCCGTGGTCTCGAGATGCCTGCCGATCACGTCGAGGGCACAAAGCACCATTGCGGTTGATCACCCTCGCACCCCTCGGGGCGCCCTGTCCTAGTTGCTTAGCTGGGTAAAGGGGGAGGGGGGCAAGGGGGCTTCGTTGCGCAGACCGGCGAGCATCCGCTGACGGGTTTGGAGGCGAAAAGCCTGTAGTGCGAGACGACGCGATTCGTGCAACTGAATTTGCTAGAGTACAACAGACAACCAACTCATCAAGGCCCCAGGCCCCTACAAGTTCAGTTGCTTCTTCTGGTCGGTTTCGGCGATCATGGCGTGCTCGGTGTTGGTTGGGCTGACAGCTGGTTGGCTGCCCTGACCACCGAGTGGTGGTCGGATGGAGCAACAGGTGTGGCCGGGAATGGCTGGTTGTCCCGTTGAGCTAAGACGCAACCCTAAATGCCATTGTGGGGAGACGGCGATTGTTGCGATTTCGGTGTCCTGGGATTGGGGAAGCGTGCCGGCGCCGAAGAGGGCCTGGCAGGAAGGAGGAAAGATCATCGACGCCATGTGAGGCGTCACCCCGCTTCTCCAAGCTTGTCCGCTTCAATGTGTTAGGCCTCGAGGGAACCGAGGCTCAGGCTTGTCGGTTGCTGGCTGACTCGTCAGGTTGGCTCTCGGTCTCCTGGCTTTGGAGTGACCCATGCTGCCGCTTGCCCCCCTCCGAGGCTCATGGCAATCCCATTTTGTGCCAACAGTGAAGGCTGCCCCGAAGAAGTTCCTAGGTTCCGTCATGGAATACATATCTAAAAATGTCTTCCGCCACCCTCGACCCCGACATTCCAAAACCATGAATGATTGGGGCTGCTGGGTCCACAATGCCGTGCCGTTGGAGGACTTGCATCTGGCATATGCAAGCTGCGTAAGTCAAAAGTGGGTGAGCTTGTTTCACCACCAAAAAGAAGCCTATCAACTCCCGGTCAAGCAGGGTCGGGCTCAGCCAGTGACGGCCGAAGCTCGTCGCCGGGGCCGCCGTGTCTGACCGGCGATCCTTTCCGGACCCGGGAGAAGGGGGTGCGGAGGGAGGGCCGAGCTGGTGCACGAAGTCAAGTCTAATCAAGCTTTCACCTTGGGGTTTCCTGTTGGACAGGTCAAGTGGGTGACAGAAAACCTGGCAGGGTTTTCCACCCCCAGAGTACGGAAAGCCTGCCAGGTTTTGTGTCATCCACTTGCAGGTCTCCAGAGGATGGGAAGCGTTGAAGGCGGCTCGCCACTTCATGTAAGTATACCGTGATGCGCACTGTACGAGGCGAGGCGCCTCTCGAGTCATTCCAGTGCCGAACGGAGCTGCGGGTTTGACGGTTGGTGCGATCCAGCATGGCATTGCGCTTCTTGGATGAGAGATGGATATCCATTATCCATTCAAAGACGCCGTCCAGGGGCTGCACTGTATCTGGCACCAGTCAGACTGAAGAAGGGTGGTGCAATTGTCGCTGGCTGTCGTTGTCCCCGGTTGCCCGGCTGGCCTTGCCCTCGCCTGATCGTGAGGTGAGGATGTTGCTGCTCGTCGAATCAGACGTGATCGCAGGAGCTCCGGAGCTCCAGAGCTCCAGAGTGGCCAATGTGTTGCGCGTCCCCAGCCTTGAGTCTCGACTTTGCGTGATAGACAGACAGGGAACCCATTGCTGCGATCCGATCCTGCTCCGATGCTCCACCGCGTGCCCTCAGACGAACCGATCCAAAAATATCCCCAGATGCGGACGGCCGCCGTGCATCGGGTCTGGTGCCCAGTCCGTTTTGCCTTGATTCGGTCGGCATACGCACAGAGGTGTGGTGATGGAGTCGAAAGATTCGCCAACACAAAGCAGGGCCGGCGACCGAAGGCCCACAAGACTTCAACGTCATTGGGATTTCGAGGTGTATCTCAGGGTAACAGTAAGGGTAGAGGTTGGGGGTCGGGGAGTAGTACGTGTGGTGTGCTTGTCCTGTAGGTCCCGTAGCCGCGAGAGGAGCGCATCCCCTGCAACGCGCCTCTCGGTTGCCGCTGCATCGTTTCGGAGGGGTGTGCGTGCGAAAGTGCAATGGGGCGGCTCATGTAGAGGGCGTGCGTGCATCGTTGATAGGGAGGATATGATTGTGAATATCGAGGCTGATTTGTCGATTGGCTGGAAGTTATGCGGGCTCGGAGAGGGGCCGACGGGGCGTCCAGATACGTGTGCTTGTGTAGTACTCATTGGACCTCGACCGCTAGCCTCGCTTCACCGATGACTATTTACTTGACTTGCTTCAATGGCCAACGCCGGCGGCGCCCTGCAGTGAGATGGATCTTCAGGGTCCTTTCTGGTGGTTTTGCCCCGGACGGGGATGGACCTGATGGCGTGTGGGGTGTCTGCATCGACCGGCGCTGGGGGCCCAGGGGAAGGACTGTGCCAACGCCGATTTGCTGCCAGTGTTCCTTCACGCCGGTCGGCAGTAAAGAGCTGGGTAGATTCAAGCACACAAGGTGGGAACAGTGTCCGTATGCCCCGATACCTGCCTCTTTCAAACTTTCTCATGCTCTCTGAGCGCTTCTCTTTCTTTCTGTTACCTGCGTGTAGAGGCAGGAGTAATTTGAGGAAGGTGGGATGACGCTTCCCGTCGTGCACGGGAAAGCAACGGCTATGACGTTAGCCGACGTCATTTTCTCCTGCCAAAAGGAAGCTGCAGCCAGTCCCAGCTCATGGATGCTATTTGATTGGATAAATCTCAGGTGCCGGCGTAAGTGCGAACAGGCATCAAGGGTCCACGGGGTGGAACGGGAAGTTTTGAGGGGTGTGGATTTAGCCGTGTTAGCTCGACCAAGGTCGTCGTTCTATACATCCCCTGCCCTTCTTCAGCTCTCCAGCCGAGGCAAGGGTTGGACCAGTAGCATTGTGGGTAGGTACTAGTAGAGGAATTCGCTACAGTGCGTCGCCAGACATCCTACTGCGTGCACACCGACAGCGAACCTCACGTACTGAGGTGCAGATAGCACCTGTGGCAAACCTCGGAGACAGCTGCGCTGGCAGTCCAACCGTCGCCCGCCCAATGCTGTTGCTAGCATCGCCATACTCAACAACCGGCTGGCCTAAAAGCTGGCTGGCCTAAAAGCTGGCTGGCCTAAAAGCTGGCTGGCCTAAAAGCTGCCATGGTACAAGTGGGATGGCAAACTTAGACCTGATGAGCACCATGCCCGACGCATATAGACCGCCTGGGGACTCATTTCCGTACCTGCCAGGTCCAGCGCAATCCGACCCGGCTCCTTGTCAGTGGACTCGTTGAAGCTTTTTCTTCCCTCATTTCGACGTGTTTCAGATGCTTCTTCGGCCCCGGCGTGCGGATGATGATTCTACTGCTCGCTTCGTGAGCCCCTCTCATTACAATAGAGTTTCAACGGCTGGCAAAGTCAGCACCGCCACCCCCTTCCTTCCTTCCCTTCACCCCTCTAAGCTCTGCAAGGCCAGTAGCAGTCGGCTTGCGGCCCATTTCCGGCAGGCAGAATCCACAGCCTGGCGTTAACAGGTACCAACCGAAGATGCATCTCCAACTCAGCTGTTATCGTGCCTGCTCCGGGCATAGTAGATACTTACACGCTATAGGGAATCTGTTCACTGAATCAGACAGTGCGAGAGCGTGGATGGTCATGCGGACTGCAATTGCTAGCAAGAGGGAGACGCATGTGCCTGTCCTGGACCAGCGATCCACACGGTGCGCCCCAAACATCACCTCAACTTTAGTCCGGCATGTGGCCTGTGACCGCTGGCTATCGTATTTGCCAATCGGCGCCGTCTTTGCGCGCCGGTCCTTCCTTTCATGACACAACCCATCTTGATCTGTGGTGCCAGAGGCACAACGTGCGACAAGTTTACCGTCACCCGGTCGGTCGTAATCGAGCCATGAATATTCTCAAGGGGCAAAGGGGTAAGGGGTGGCGGATGGGCGCACCAGGCATGCTGTACTATACGTCTGCACCTGCTTTCGTACAGTGCCTAACACAGTTTTCAATATCGACGGTACCAACCCAGCACAGTCCTTGCTAGCACGTTGGACCCCTCACAACCCTTGGTGAGGGTTGGGTGGAGGGTGAATCGATGACCCTCAGGGATCTGCTTGCAGTAGTGTGCCGCCCTACTCCTTGAAGTATCTCACCGAGACCACAACCCACAAGGAAGAGGAGACGAGGACCGTGGCGAGTATGGAACTTGAACTCGACAACCCGGCCAACTGTTCATCAGAGTCGCCGTGATACATGCACCACCAAAGCAGATAGGTACCATTTCTCATGGTCGGTCACTTCGGCTCCTACGCACGGCACTTATCCGACTCCACGATGTTCCAGGGCCAGCAACCGTTGCCATTGACGTTGACGGGGCACCTCCCCGCACACAGCTGACTAGCACGTGAGGCGAGGTAAGTGGCGAAACGGCAAAAGCCAAGACTGCTTGTGCGGTTCCCTGGTAAAAGCTTGGCAAAATGTTAATCTCAGATCTACCTGAAGGCATCGTGAAGATCTTTTGCTGATCGGCAATGGTGCAGTTGAGCCTCAATTCAGTACCAACAGCAATAATACCCACATGGATATCCCAGAGCATCGCAGCTGAGTGTTGAGCCTTGATTGCATCTGCTCCTTTGTGCCTCGCGGCAATGAATGGAGGCAGAAAGGAGCGAGAGCCTCCATTGGGCCAAGTACCTTCACCTGCCCACACTATGCAGTTCGCCGTGAGCATAGCAGCATGGGGTCATCGAGCAGTGCAGCAGCTCCATACGACGTTACATCCAAACCTCGGGGCCATGAGCTAGACGAATATCATTGACCGCCTGGCAAACATTTCCCATGATGTAATCAATCTTCCTCCCTCTCTTTAACCGCCAAATGCCTCACCCCCCCCGTCTGGATCTAGGATATCATGCACATCGGGATGGGGCCTCGGCTACTCGCTGAATTTAGGCCCGAGAAAGTTCGCCTACTCACTCAACATGGGTCAAAGCCGCCATTATATGACCTGTCATGCATCTCTGGCGTGGGTTCTGGCATGACACCTCAAAACCATGGTAGAGGGGGGCAGAGGGGACAAGTAAGATGCTGCAAGCTCACACCGCAAGGCGCACTGGATGTCTCGGTCCTGCAAGCCGTGTCCGCCACGCCCAAGATCAAAAGTCCCGCATCACACTGGCAGCATTAAAGTAGCCCTTCCAAGGCAACAGGACATGGTCTGTGGGATGCAGTACACTCAATGACGCAAGGAGACAGCGCCTAGCATTCCGCCCTGACGCTGGCAAGAGCCGGCATGACGCTGTTTGACATTGATGAATTCCGCGCAACTGTGCTGCCCCGTGTCTGTCACACATACGCCCTCGGAATCCAGTGGTCCCGCGCCATTAATCAGTCGAATGCGCTGCACACCGCCCTAGACGTCAATAGTCAGGCTCGCTCGCTTGCTTTTCATAACCCTCATAATCCTGGTGTATGGCCTGTCTCTTGACGTTGATGTGTCCAGCGAGACACTGAAACGCAGCCCTCGATATCAGGCGAGGTGGCATCTTGACAACCGACTGGATACTCAAGTGGGAGGGCAAATATTGTAAGCAAAGGCGGGCACGGTCTCACTAGTGAACGGCACGTGTCTCAGTGAAATAGTCATACACAAGAACCGCTCCGTCGAGGGCATTGCAAGGTAATTAAATCACTAGCTGTATTCGCGGTGACACCGATCACTGCGATCAAAATACACTATTGCTACATGGTCATTCCAAGTCCAAGACTCTCGGCTTCTAATTGCTGCGCGTAGCTCCGGCCCCTGGGAGCCAGCGCTCAATCGGTGTCTTCTGGCATCGGCCACGGCTGGACGCCATTCTTTTGCACGTTAACCTTCAGTTTGTCCAGAATCGCCCGCCTCTTCGTCCGCTTCGTAGTGAGCTCCTTCTTCTCCTCCACGCTGAAGCCACTCAGCTTCTTCCTAGGGGTCGTATTCGCCCCACTAGCCACAGAGGGGGACATGAAAGAGTTGCGCAGGTTGCGCGGGGAGCTGATATGCTCAGGAGAGAACATAACGGACCGGGACTGCCGCTGGGGGGTCACTGCAGGCGAGCCCTCGCGGCTGTTCACCGTCGAAAAGCGCAGCTTGCGCATCTGGTTCTCCAACACGTCAACGTCGCCCGAGCGCTTCTCGACCATGCTAGTCATTTTGGTGATGGTACGTAGCACGGCGTCCACGGTGGGCACATTGCCATTGTTCTTGCCCGAAGATGTGTCGAGGGCGGCGAGTCTCGTCTTGAGCAGCGTCAAAGCTTCTTCGGCGTCGGCGAGAAGCTTCGAGAATCGAGCGTATTCCCGGCGCAGCTCGTTCTGTTGTGCCGCCTGCTCCGTGCTGAGGGGCAGAGAGCGGCTGATGTCGGCCTGATCCGGGTCAAGACGCACCGTGATGAGCTTCTTAAGATCTTCTTGCTTTGACCGGAGGCGCGACATTTCTCTGGCAAGGTCCTGGCAGGTGTCGCTCTTGCCCTCAACATTGTGTACCCGCCCCTTGGCAAGATCTCTTGCCAGTTCGTTATCGATGACCTCTCCAAGGTCGTTGACCTCGCACAGCACCCAGTCGTCCTCATTCTCGAGGTCATCCTTATTGCGCCCGCCATCCTGATAACTCTGCATATGACCCTTGATAAAGCTTGAGAGAGAGCGCGCATTCAGGCCAAGCGTGTCAATCATGGAGTTGATATCGCGGTAGACAGCCTCAACTTGTGAAGGAATCGTTTCTTGAGAGGACGGGGCCACGTTGACATGGGCAATGAAATCGTCCATCTTCAGAGACGGCTCTATCTCCGACCGAAGAATCTTGTGGATCTCGTCATCGTCGTCGTCCTCAAGCACCTTGGTTTCTTCGGCCTCCCGTCTCGACCGTGCGAGTCTCTGTGCCCTTAGCTGAGGATCTTCTTCTGCCCTGCTGGGAACAGCCGTCATGTTTACGGACTGTCTCTTGGAAGCCCCTAGGATCTGAGACGCCATGCCTGGAGCGCTTACAGACCGCGACGTGTTCAGCTGGGACATCCTGTGTGGGATTGCGCTCCTGACCGGGCTAGGAGAGCGGGGGCTGGTAGCATTGGGCCGAGGGAAAACAGGCGCATTCCGACTCATCTCTCCGAATAAGCTGCTGCGCGGCTTTTCCAGGGGTGTCTGTGATGGCGTGCCGTTGTTAGCTGGCTGGCTTCCGAAGGGACTTTGAGCGGTGAATCCCGGGGTAGCAGTCAGTCCAGAAATGGAAGGACTAGTATCCTTGCCAACCATGACACCGCTGCCCTCTGATACTGCATCGTCCTGAAGTTCTCCCTCTTCATAATCGGAATCTTCATCCTCTTCCTGAGATCGTTCCTCGTCCTCGTCCTCCTCGCTGTTATTGCTGCTCTCTGGTAGCGCCGGCGCCCTCGAAGCCTTTGAGGGCTGAGACTTGGACGGCAAGGGTTTCTTGCCGAGGATTGATTTCTTGGGTTGACGTTTCGGCTCCTTCGCCGCCTCTTCTAACGACGCATCATCAGAGTCCTCGGACGAGTCCTCGACAGGCTCATACTTGAAGACAAAGCCAGACGAGCTTGCCTGACCGTCTGGCTTGACAGTCTTGGGCGTTGTGGTGAAGTCGGGGGGCAGAGGCGCCGACTCGGCTGCGTTAGTCGAAGCTGGTTTGGGCGTGGAAACAAAGTCAGGTGGCAGAGGCGCACTCTCGGGCTGTGCAACCATCTTGCTGGCATCGGTAGCGGCCGACGACGCGGAAGAGTCGCCCAGGGGGTACGTATTACGACTGGTGGTATCGGGAGGCAGCGGCGCTTCTTCCTCTTCCTCCACTTTGATTTCAGGGGTGGGCCTGGAAGGCCCTGGGGTTGTAAAAAGGTTGGTCTTGGGAGCCTGGCTGAATAGTCCTCCCTTGGGAGTTGACGACTCATTATCCGTAGCAAAACTGAACCGATTCGGAGCAGGAGTCGTCGTGGGCGTCGTGGATTCGAGAGCACCGAATCCAAGCGGCGACTTGGGGCGAGATTCCTGCTTGGAGGCGTGACCGAAGAGAGGAGATGTGTTTTGCGTGTTGCCACTCCCCAGACTGAATGGGTTCTTCGCCTCACTGTTTTGGCTTCCCTCGGTTTTGGGAATGCTGAAGGGGGACCTGGCAGGGGTAGCCTGCGGAGGCTGGCTACCAAACAAGGTTGTCGAACTCAGTGCTGTTGCAAAGGGAGACTTGGCTGGCGTGGCGGAGGACTGCAAGTCAAATGATGATTTGCTGTCGCCAGTTGAAGCGAATGGAGATTTGTTGGGCACACTAGCCAGACCTGTAGTATTGGCGAAAGGCGAAGGCCCGTCCGAAGTTGTCTGCGCGGTAGAAGCAAAAGGTGACTTGGTGTCTGTTTTGTGGGACTCTCCAGAGCTGAAGGGCGATTTAGCTTCTTGGATGCCCAAGTTGGACGGCTTGTTATCTGACGGTGCTGTGGAAGAGTCATCTCCTGCCCTCATGTCCAAATCTTTGGCCGGCTCTTGCTTAGCGGCGTCTCCAAGAGCAGAGCTAAAGCCGCCTCCAAACATTTTTGAACCACCGTCGCCAGTGGTAGGCTTGTCCTCGTCGTCTTTGTTGGCAGGATCAGCTTTGAAGGAGCTCTCGAGTTTGAAAGCACCGCCAGATCCGAAAACACTCCCGCCAGCGGTATTTGACTTCGGTGCCGGAAACGCCGTGTCCGCTGCCTTGGAGTTAGAACTAAAAGGCGAACCTGTAGCTGGTTTCCCGAAGATGCTTCCTCCGCCGTTGCTGTTAGCAGTAGCAGAGGAAAAGCCACCCGATCCCGCAAAGCTTGCGAAGCCGCCGGAAGCTGCCGCCGGACTTGCGCTGGCGAATGGACTCTTGTTTTGACTACCCATGCTGGCAAAACTTGTCTGACCGAATGTGGGAGCATTAGATCCAGCAGAAGCAGCGCCGCCCGCCGCCCACGGTGACTTGCTTGCTCCCATCTGCGCTGACTGTCCGAAGGCACTGGTCTGGCCGAATGCTGGAGCATTAGATCCCGGGGAAGCAGCGCCAGCCGCAGCCCACGGCGACTTGTTTGCTCCCATTTGTGCAGATTGTCCGAAGGCACTGGCCTGACCAAATGCGGGTGTTGAGGATGCAGCCGCACTCCCAAATGTACTGCCACCACCGAAGGCTGATGCGGTCTGGCTCTTGTTATTAGATGCTCCTGGACTTTGCGCGCTGGCCCAAGGGGAAGCTTTTCCGCCGAGAGCAGATGCACCGCCAAAAGTAGGGGCCGAGCCAAAAGCGGATGTTGGAGCTGGAGACGGGTCTGTCGCCACCGGAGCTGCTTGCATGTCTGAAGTTGCGATGCCGGGATATGTGGTGCCTTGGCGGATGGACTCCTCGTAAATCACCCACCAAGCACTCAAAACGCCTTCGTTGTTGAGGATCCAATACCCCGGGACGGGGCCAGGTGACTCTTCAATCTCTTCGTCTGCTGGCAGAGGCTTGAAAACCCTGTCTCTGCTCGACAAATCAAGAGCAGCCCCAATCGGCAAGGTCTCGCCTGCTTGACCCATGGGAAGCTGTGCTCTCTTCGAGTCATCAAGAAGTTCAGTTGTCGTGAAAACGTTAGTGACAGCATCTGCTGGTCTCTCTGTGGTGAGTGGAGTCTTCGACCTGCTGAGAAGGCCGACGTCAGAGCTCTCGGTGGAGCAGACGATGAGGAGATCCTGGAGGTTGGGTGGGAAATCCCTGAGCCTCGCGAGCGAGTAGTGGGGAGCTTTGTCGGCGCCAAACGGCTCGACAGGATCTGTCATCTTCTGGAATGTGAAGTTAGGGGCCGATCTATGGATGAGGTGGTACACCGAAGAAGGCGGTGACGCGTTCGTTGTCGTATGTATGGCCAGGAATAGGTTGTTCTCAAGCCAAAACAAGGTGTTCACTGGCTTAGCGTCAGCGATAAAGCCCCAGAACAATAGATTGAGGGGGCCTACCATGAGAGTCGGAAATGCTAGGAGGACATGGTACCTCTCCTTTACCTTCTCCCTCGGGAGTCATCTGGTAGAGAGTGCCGTCGGCCAGGCCCGCAGCAAGTTGCTTGCCTTTGCTGCTCCAGCTCAAACAGCTGACCTGTGATTTCAGTGCACTACTGACTTGTCTCTCCTTGAGATTTGCCATATACAGATTGCCATTATTTGTGACGAGGGCGCAGAGCTCGGCCTTTTCGGGTGTCGGGTTTGGCACTAGAGCGCGGAGGGACTCGCCATTCGTACCGAGTTCAAAAGATGATTGCGTAACACCCTGGAGCAGCTTTTGCGTCTCATAGACCGCCAAACCACCGCCATTTTCGGCTGATATCACGAGGTAAGATTCGTCGGCAGTGAAGGCGATGTGTGAAACCCTCATCGATAGAGGGAGCTTCGCCTGGGGCTCAAACGCTCGAATGTCGGTGTCGTCTTCGATGTCCCCCTCGTCAAAAGCCTTCCGCACCACATCAGTGCGAGCAATTGCGATACCGTCGGGCCCAGCAGCGGCAAGGACACCGATGCGAGGGGCAATAGTAAGGAGGGAGGCAGTTTGGGAAGGAGACTGGTCCCACGCGGATGTAAGGCGGACTTTGGCATCGCTTGCTATCGACTTGAATCCAAGAGCCTATATCATACGGGGAGTCAGCGACATCGACGCGAAGCTTGGCGTGCAAGTGGGAAATAACCTCTGTCTGGATCAGCTCAAGCTCTTGGCCTTCAGAAATCTCTCCGTTGCCAGGCGCATTTCCAGACGCGGCGCCGCCCGAATTTCCAAAACTGAAAGACATTACTGTTGCAAAGTAGCCGGCCGCCGAGGGTCTTGCGAGACCCTTTGCATTCGGGGAAAGACTTGGGGATATCAGCGTGACGGATGCCCGGTTGTTGGAGTAGTTGTAGTTGATCCGGCGCGGTTGGCCCTCGCGATAGTCGACTTCCAGCTGTAGGCGAAGCTTTGGAACAAGCTCGACCAGACCTCAACCTGGGCGATACGACGATGAAAAGCTACTGCTCCTTGGATGCAATACAATTCATGAATAATTCCCACCGATCATAGCAATCTCCGTAGCCCTACCAGGTGTTGAGTACTCAATGATAGGTTATAATCTACCAGATGCCAGCCTGAAAAGTGAAGCTACCAGAAATCCCCGTCACGTGCGGGAAGCTTGGGCCAGGCACCTCCCTTTCCCCTAAGATGCGCCTGATTGTAGCCAATCAACGGCGCGACATCCATTCACATTAGTTGCCTGCAGGAAGCTGGAGCTCTGGACCTCACTAGACTGCGGCTCCGTGTCGAAGGCAGCTCTTGAGCCTCGTCATCTGAACACCAACACCTGCCATTGCCCACCTCTCATCCACCACGACCCAGCTTCTGTTCTGCCCGCAAACCGACTCGGCAACCAAATTTAATCGATTTCGCGATTCACTCAGTCTCCCATACCGACACCTCAAGTTCGAAGGCGAGCTCGCCAACAGCCACGATGCCTGGCTTCGACTTCACCAACTACAACCGCAATGCGGCCCTTCACGCCCGCGGCGTGCCCCTGCCCAAGGCCACCAGCACAGGTACCACAATTGTTGGCTGCATCTTCGACGGAGGCGTTGTTGTGAGTATATTACATGTCGATGTGTCCGGATGATTCCCTGACTCGACTCCAGATTGCCGCCGACACGAGAGCAACGTCGGGTCCCATCGTCGCCGACAAGAACTGCGAGAAGCTACATTACATCGCACCCCAAATCTGGTGCGCAGGGGCCGGCACGGCTGCTGACACCGAGTTCACCACCGCCATCATCTCTTCCAACCTCGAGCTTCACTCCCTCTCGACCGGTCGCAAGCCCCGCGTGGTTACCTGCATGACCATGCTCAAGCAACACCTGTTCCAGTACCAAGGCCATATTGGCGCCTACCTCGTCGTCGCCGGCGTTGATCCCACTGGCACCCATCTCTTCACAGTTCATGCTCACGGCTCCACCGACAAGCTCCCCTATGTCACAATGGGCTCTGGCTCCCTCGCCGCTATGTCGGTTTTCGAGACGCAGTGGAAGCCCAGCCTGACGCGCGATGAGGCTGTGAAGCTTGCTAGCGACGCCATTCTGGCAGGTGTCTTCAACGACCTTGGCTCAGGCAGCAACGTCGACGTCGCTATCATTACCAAGGACAAGACAGAGCTGAAGCGCGGCCACGTCAAGCCCAACGAGAGGAGCGCCAAGCTCAAGAGCTACACGTTCGAGAAGGGCACCACGGCAGTTCTCAACGAGAAGATCATCAAGAAGAACGAGATCGGTCGGTACGTGAGCGTGGAAGAGGTCCCCGTCAGTGAGGCGATGGAGGTGGATTCGTAAGCGAGCGGCGAGTGAGAAGAGTGCGCAGCCAGGGTTACTGTACCAATATCATGATGAGGTCAATAGATGCAACCGATAATTTTGCGGACATGGTATTCTGCTGAAATGTTGTGCGGGGCATAAACCCGTACAGACTAGCGAAAGGTGGACATGAAGTCTACCGCACTTTACGAGACGTCACGTTCATATGGCGATGTCGGAGTACGCGGATGTACTGTTGGAGACGTATCCAATTTCGTGACCATCTGGTCAAAGCAGCCCTAACTCCAAGCCGAATGCCTGACATAGGGCGAGGCTCCTCTACCGTTTTGTGTACAAGCCCTGCCTCCCCGACGCTCGTGGGTGTTTCGCTTGCCAATATGCGATATCTACAAGTCCTTCGCCCGAAGCTTCTTCAGCCTGAGGGAGCCCTCAAAGAAGCCCCTATCGACAGCCGCAGCAACAGTCAATGTGCCGCCGATGACGCCGCAAAGACCCGTCAGAAAACCGGTGAAGGTCTTGGAACGCTCCTCTCGGTTGATAACCTTCATAGGGGAGATATCCTGCAAATCAGAGTTAGAAACCGGACAGTCCTCCTTGCACAACCTGAATTGAACTCACATAGGAGAAGAATACACCTGGAATGCCTCCTCTAGAGTGGAGCCGCTCGGCGTGGCCCTCGGCAGAGTCGTCGCCGCCAGACAAGCTACGCTTGTGGCTGGTCACGGAATACTGATGGGTCTCGATGCTTCCATCGAGGGATTGGCCAAAGGTGCCCAGCTTCGAGTTCTCGTCGGTCTGGAACACCTTGCTGTTGCCGCTGCTCGTCCAGCCGAGGGGCAGGAAGCTCGTGGGCACAATCTTGACGAAATACATGTAGTTATAGTTGGGGTCGGTTGTCTCCTGCTTAGTGCCGTCAAGTGGGTTGATGTGGTGGTTGGTCCATGGCTGGAAGTTGGAGCTGACGCCATGCATGGCGTGCGGAGGAAGCTGGGGACCAAAACGCAGATGGTGAATCTCGTGGGTGAAGTCGTGCGTGACATCTTCATCCCAGTAGTTCTTGAGATCGTGGACGTGCATGTTGCCGCTGCTGAAGCTTTTGCCGGGTGCCAGGTGGAAGTTGCCGACGACCTTGTTGACGCGTATGCCACCCTCAATACGGCAGCCCTCGTGACGCTGACCCTCCAGTTTCTCAGCGTAGTGCTCACGCTCGCATTGCTCAACGCCCTCGCCCTTGCCGAATGCCCACGATGACTGGGCGTAGGCTTCCCTGACCTCTTCGCAGGTGTTGCAGCAACCGGGCTTCATACCGTTGGCAGGGGCTTGGGCGCCGTAACAGGGACCACAGTAGTTGGGGTCAAGATGTGTGGCCTCCTCTTCAGCCGAGTGCCTGGGCAAATGTCAGCCTCCTCATGCCGAAACAATTCTGACGTTGTTTTGCGCTCACAAGTCCAACGCCTTGGTGTCAATGGCACCACCTCCCTCAGCTTTCGACCTGAGGCGCACCTTGCTCACTCCGTGCATGATACTATGCTGCTGCTCGCCAGATACATCCATGATGTCGAGCGTCAGAAGCTCGCATGGCACTTTGGGGAAAGTGATGTTCAGATGGATCTCCATCTTCTCGCCTGGTCACAATGGTGTCAGCGCCTCGCAAGCCGCCAGAGGTCCGCAGCCAGCCTACCTCTGCCTTTGTCAACAACGAGCTCGGGTCTCATAACAACCCTTCTGTAATCGGCCCATTCGCCCCATGCCAGCCAAAAGACGACAAGCAGGGAGACTATGGTGATAATACCACCAGACGAAGTCCGCACCCGTGCCTCGTCGACCGTCTTGGTGAAGGCGTCAAGCCTCGTGAATCTCGACTTCGGAGGCATGTTTGCAGAGGTTGTGCGCTATTCGTCGGGCTTCTTCGTTGCCTCCGTAGACGGCCGTTGATAAGCTACCGGTCAGCCCGCGACAAGGCAGCGTGGTAGGCTCTGGGGCTCTAGGAAGGCCACTTCGTTGGGACAGGTTGTGACAAGTCCGAAACAGTACACCGCAAAGGCAATTGGTCGGTTGGGTGAGGTCTGGCAGCTTGCGCCTGGAGGTGATGGTGACAGAGAGGCTCGAGCAGTTGAGGCCACATTCGCTTTTTCGGGGATGTCACTAACGATATGCATGAGCTGCGGGCCTAGACTACCAGCGTCCAGGGTCCCAGCCATGCGCACCTTCCCATTGGGGAGCGCCCCGCGTATGTGGGATCCGGGCTGCACCTGCCCTGCTTAACAGGTGAGCAGGCGATAAGATAAGGAGCTTGCTCCTTCATGTGGAACTTGCGAGATCCTCTCTTTGTTGGTTCAAACACACCTTGCTGTGTAGATCTGTTTTGACAACTACCTTACTCAACCGACGGTGACGAACAATTCAACATCGTACATGCACACCCTGTGCGCAGAAATCAGGCACATCGCGCTTCTGTACCTTGGTCGTCACTGAAAGGAGCCTCCGCAACACGCAACATGTCGAAAACAGCATCCAGGGTGGTGTTTGTGGGAAACATTCCCTATGGTATGCGCCATACCTCGGCAGGTGCTGTGTGCTCTTCTGACATGAGACTTTCCAGGCCTTTCCGAGGAGCAGATCACCGATATATTCAGCAGTGCCGGCAAGGTGATCAACTTTCGTCTAGTCTACGATCGCGAAACAGGCCGCCCGAAAGGCTTCGGTTTTGCAGAATACCCTGACCACGGTTCGTGAACTCGTTCACTCGTGACGTCCCCCGTCCCATACTGACTCCAATGTGTTGATAGATTCTGCGGCTTCTGCAGTCCGTAATCTAAACGACTTCGAGGTCATGAACCGCAAGTTGAGGGTCGACTTTTCTAACGAAGGAGGCACCGACGCCGACAACGAGGGGCATGGCGCTTTCAATGCTGCGAACGGTTACAATCAAGCTCCGCCTCCTGCCGCAGCATCGTCATCTTCTCTGCCTCCCCTGCCTCCGGGCAAGGAACTGCCTCCCAATGTCACGGCGACAGACGCCATCTCCCGCACGCTCAACACGCTGCCGCCTTCACAACTGCTCGATATACTCACACAGATGAAGAGCCTAGCCTCCAATGATCCCGCTCGTGCCACAGAGCTCCTACAACAGGCCCCTCAACTCTCATACGCCGTCTTTCAGGCACTCCTTCTGATGGGCCTCGTCTCGCCAGATGCTATTCGGTCCGTCGTTGATAACAGCGCTGCCGCACCTCCAGTTGGCTTCCCCCATCAAGCCAACAGTATGTACGCTGTGGCTCCACCACCAGCGGGTGCCACCACCACGCCCAAGCTGGCCGCACCCCCGTACAGTGCCCCAGGACAGCCAGCTTCGTATCCCGCTGCCCCTGCGCCTCAAGCGCCACCGCCCGGGGACGGCACCGAGGCACTCATGGCGCAAGTCATGGCTCTTCCCATGGAGACTATCAACATGCTTCCAGAGGCGGAGAGGTCACAGATCCTGGCGTTGCGCGCTCAATTTATGGGACCAGGGCGCTGAAGGAGTGTCTGCCGGGCACCGTCGTTTGCATGAAGATGAGAGGGTTCTCATTGGGGGCTAGGGGGCTACGGCCGGAAGAGCGGATTGAAGCGACATTGACTTGGCCATCGGATGTCGCCGACTCTCACACAGACGATCACCGCGACATTGTGGCAGGAGGGCCAACGTGAGTGATCTGCTTCACGACACCAACTCTTATGTGCCATCTTGGTGTCTTTTGCGGAAAAGGAAATGGGTTGGCCGGATCGGCATTCAGGCCAGAGCACAGCAGCTCTTGGAGATATGGCCAGGAGCCTGGAGTAGGGAGTTTACAGTCATTGTCTCAATGAATCTCGCATTCCCGAGAAAGGTCGCGTTGGGCTGGGAGGCACCAACAACAAGTAATGCATTGGTAGGCACATTCGGAGCCCAGCCCCATGTGTTGTTCCATAAGGGGGGGGGGGGGCATGCAGCTATCCTACATGGGGCAATACTGTGTATGTCTTTGTCTGGGTCCAGCTCACTCGCAGAAAGCTTAGCTTTTGATTACGGCTCGTCTTGGTCTGAGCCGAGGTGTCTCCCAATTTCCGAGGCTAGCCACAGTAATGATGCGGGGATCACATACGTTATTGACGAGCCTGCTTACCGTTGCAAATGTGAAAAAGTTAACTGACCCTCCTGTTAACTATGCATCAACTCATCAGCCACGTACTGCACCTTATTAGGCACTCCACGAGAGGGCAAAGGCGTGGCGAGTATGTTACAGCTGGACAAACTTGTTGGCAGCTGCGCTTCCACGTCCTGATGGACCCAATGTCAGCTAGCTGAAACATGAATGGAAGCGGGATGAGTATCATGGAGGGGCGATGATGTTGTCAAGACTCCTCATTTACAACACATCACCCACGTGTCTCCTTGTAAACAATATCTAGGTGCCATCACAACGTCGCACCGCCTAACGAACTGGGGTTTGAGGAGATTCGGCAGATTACTTGATTACTTGAGTAGCATAGGACTGGAGAGTAGTACATAATGAAAGATGCCTGTTCAGTAATGGCCCCATTACGGAACTCCGCCCCGATATAATTTCCACCTGGAGTCTGGCGAGGTTGATGCGAGCGGCAACAGGCAATAAGCAAAAGAGGCAGGTCATGCTTGGGCTGTAGAAGGCCTGAGTTCTATAGTCGCATGCTCTTCATTGCCCGCTCAAATGATGATTCCGGGGAAGCATGGGCGTACTTGGCAGGGAGCTGAGCAAGGCGAGGGCGTGGATGGTACTGTAGGATCGAACCAAAAAACGGTACTATAGAAGAACGGGAGGCGGCTGGGGACCCCTACAGGAGTACTTCTACATATTGTGCGGCAATTGAGAGCCCCGCCCCGCCCCGTTACACGTGTATTTATCTGAGCAGTGGCACAGACGGGAGGCAAAAACATTGTGAGACCTGATCAGAAGCACCACCAGCTTGGTTTTGTGTCACCGTGGTCGACTCGAGTTCTCCGTTGAAGGAGCGAGACTGTGCACGTACTTTATCACGACACGTACCATATCCATCGAGGTGCATGGCCCGTGCTGGCATGACCTACATGTGACCTTAACGTGACAAGCAGAGATGGCGGATCTAGAACGTCTTGGGTTGGAGCCGACCGCGTTAGCGTAAGGGACGGACTGGTAATATTTACTTAGTCTCCAGATCAGACTGTACTTCAAGTACCCAAGCACCTACAGGTCCCTAGTAACTTGATGAATGAGGCGCGCCGCCAGTCGACAGACCCAACCAGGTGCCAACTCGCCAGGCCGCGGTCCTCCATTGCGAGAGGATTGAAAGGGTTCTTGGATGCCTTATGCGTGTAGGTCAATATGACGATAAGGTCGAATATGATAGCGGAGGTCTTCGAGGCCCAGCCACTGTCTGTGCGAGTATCACCTGGGCCGATGGGACGCTTGGCCTCCGATGTTTCCAGCTCGTTGCCAGCGTGCTCAGCTCTCGCCACAGCAGCGCCACTCCAGGATTAGAAAACCGATGATCCGGTCTAACAGCCACGTCGGGCGTGCTTTCGAAGAGTGAGTGGGCGACGCGGCAGATGAGTGTGCAAGCTGATGGAGGGCCGCCAGGGGACCATGGAAATGTTGAGTGGGCAAGTCTTTGTGCGATGGGATCATAAGTGTACAAAGTAAGGATTCAGGGGTTTCAGGGGTACTAGGGACGCAACCAAGCAACGCAGACTGCACGGGATGCAGACGCTGCAAGCAGACTCATTAGAGACGAGTTAGCGGAATCGGGGTCTGCACCCCAGACATGCCATCTCAGTGGTTGAGTGGCTGCCAGCGCCGAATAAACCCCACGATTGGCCGCGGTAGCCCACCCCTGGGCCGGGCTGGCCAAGCGACCAGGTCGACCAAGGAGAAGCTCCCGCGAGGTCGACAGGGGGGAGTCCCCTTTTCCCATACGCACTTGCCTCCTGTCGTTGCAGGTCCGCCGCCGTTTCCCCGTCCCCTGACGGGACATCCACTCAGTGCCACTTCAAGTACAACTCATGTACCCTGAAGGCACTGTGGCAGGCTCAGGTACGTACCGATCCCCGAGGTACGCGGCTATCTCTCCCCATGTTTAAGAAAAGAAGGTACCGGGACACGACGTTACTGTGCTCGTGACTCAGGGCGCCTCCATTACCTCGTATTCCACCTGCCTTCTAGACCTGCCCATATGAGTTTGGATGTCCACGTCCTGGCGACAAACGTTTCTCTTGCTCCTCCCGCGGAACTGGAACTGTCTTCCAAGCACCATCACTGCGCCATCATTTGCGCCTCTCTCCTCACCGACCGACCAACATTTGTCTACGAGCAGGACACTCGTGCGTCACATAACCGAACCTGGCCCAGCAAGATCGCCGAACCTACCTCGTCCCATTTCTCCCGTCGTCCGCCCACGCTCATTTGTACTGTATCTGCCCATCCTGCCTCCAGCGGATTCCAACCCATTTCACCAAGCACTTCGTCGCCAACATACATTTGGCTCGTGTGCCTTCTTTTCCCCATCAACGTTAGGAGCCAGAATCCGCAATACACGGATCCCGTTGTTACGCCTTCTAGGCTCAATTACAGTATACCATCATTGTTGTTGTCAAGTACCGACACCCGAGCGCCCTTCCCGACCGATCTCGCGCCCCTTCTGGACGCATTCCACCCCGCCGGACCGTATCCTTGGCCCTGACCTCATTCTTCATGCGCCGGCCTCCAGCATTCCTTTAAGCCACATTCGCGCTGCTCTTTCAGTCTCGCTCGCCTCCAGCTTGGTCCTTGATAGGTCTATCATCCTTGCGGCGTGTTGACGACATACCGACTTGTCGCCCGAGACACGCTCAACAGCCACGCTTGGATTCCAGTCGGTCTTCTTGTGTACTTCTCCTAATCGTACATGCGTGCACGTCCTGCGCAGCTTCTCTCCTGGCCCCGTTACATCGACACTCGACCCGACTGCCATCTCCTTCGCCGCGGCGGCGCCTTGCGAATCCTATAGTCTTACATGCGAGCTCGAACACACTAGAGGAAGATTGCCGCCGCTCAATATGACACAACAGCAGAGGCCCAGCCTCTTGGACCTGCGCTCCAAATCAAGCGCTTCCAACCTCTCCGGCGCCTCGCGGCCGTTGCGATCTCCCAGACTGCACATGGCTGGTGAGGTCCCTCCCGAACTGTCTCCTCTCGATGCCTTCGCCATGCAGAGCCGCCTCCTGGCCCGGCAACTCCAAGATGCCGCCGATCAAGCCGGCAAACGCATGAGTCGGCTCCCTCCTCTGACTGTCGAGAGCCCCTTGGTTCAGCAAGGAAGATCTGACTACTTCCGCTCCATGTCCCAAGACTCAGGATCTGAAGGCAGCCCGTCTCCCGAGCCATCGAACACGGGCCTGGGCCTGAGGACAGAGGTCGAAGCCACCGAGCGGCCCATGTCGATGCACCCGCGCATGAGCCGTATACCCCCAACACCCGATGATGGCATTCCCTTGCCGCCCCAGCCCTTGAACGATGTGCCGCCAGCGCGCGGCCGCCAACTCGGCGATATCGATGAGCATGACGGCAGTTTCGGCGCAAGGAGGGAGGAATCACCAAGCCCCATTGAAAGTGCGCAGGGTGATGACCGGTCAATTTTCACATCATCCCCTCGCAAGGGCAATTCGATGCCGCGGTCATGGGATCAACTGGGGGGCTCTCCTGAGAAGCCGATCAAGAAACACTCGTTCGAAGGGCCTGGGCTTGCCCCTCCGAGGCCATCGTTCACCAAGCGCTCTTCCAGTACAGCCTCCTCCCCACTCGAAACGACCGACGAGGACAGCACATTAGGTGCCTCCTTCCATTCACTTCCTCCACGCAAACTCTCTTCCGGTAGTGGCATCTTCACCGGTGCTCCTGCTGTGTCTCCTGCACTGGCTTCGGCGCACTATCACAGGTCACCTTCCATCAGCTCTGACATTTCTAATCCCCTGCCACGCCCCTCCTTCAACTTCTCACGGCCCTTAAGTAGAGCAGGAACACCAGGTCCGGAGACGCCTTCACGGCAAGCTTCGTCGGACACGCAGGCTTCTTTCATCTTGGCCGATGATACAGCTCATACCCCTATCAGCATGAGCAGTGAAGGTTTCCCTGATGTATCAGTTGACGACAGCAAGGCGGCGACGTCTTACATTTATTCCAAGTTCAATCTACCTCGGGGCAAAACCGTTCAACGATCGGTTCCATTAGAACCGCAGGCTGACGGCAACTATCATGGGGTACAGCCGGCCACTTTCGCGGGCAACACAGACCCCGTGCGCGGGGCACCTCCATCCCCGCCGACCAGGCCCTCGAGCTCCTCCGAAGCCCCTCCTTCGGATGATGCGAGTATGGTGAAGACCAGTATGGAACTTATTGCCCCAGCAATGTATTCGACGCCAAATTCGAGGCGTCCCTCGACAGAAGCCGGCCGTGTCTCGGATGATGCGCCGAGAGGGCGTGCTCTTATATCGCCTCTGCATGATGCAACTCGACTGAGAACGCCTGCCTCTATTTCCACGTCAGATTCGATCAGCACCCTCAAGCCGCCCAAATCGCAAGGCTCCAGCGCTCCGACGACAGCGGAGATGACAGCTGAGGAGCATCTCACCAAAGGCATCGAGTGTCATGAAAATGGTTCGGTCAAGGAGTCCACGTACCATCTCCGACACGCTGCCAAAATGCATCACCCGACAGGCATGCTGCTGTATGCCTTGGCATGCAGGCATGGCTGGGGCATGAGGGCAAATCAAACCGAAGGTGTCGAATGGCTCCGGAAAGCGGCAGAGGGTGCCAGCATCGAAATCGCTGACGACGAGGGCCAAGCCAAAGAAGGCAAGACCGTCAACAAAGTCGAGAACAGGACCCGAAAGGCGCAGTTCGCCCTGAGTATTTATGAACTTGGTGTCAGTCATATGAACGGATGGGGCATCGAGCAGGACAAAGCCCTCGGACTGCGCTGCTTCGAGATTGCCGGTTCATGGGGCGACGTGGACGCCATGACAGAGGCAGGTTATTGCTATGCCCAAGGTGTAGGCTGCAAGAAGGACTTGAAGAAGGCTGCCAAGTTCTACAGGGATGCAGAAGCCAAAGGGATAAGCATGGTGGGCAACAGCTGGTATGATGTGCCCCTTTATTAACCTCGTCCTAGGGATTGAGTGCTGATCAGCGTTGTAGGATCCACAAGCCCAAGTACCTTGATGATGGCGACAAGTCGTCCTCTAGGAAGGAGAAGAAAGCTCGCAGCAAATCCAGGACTCGCAACATGTTCGGCCTGAAAAGGACAAACACTGCCGCCTCCGCTGCAGAAGGATCTTGAGCGCCTGGCCACTCATACCTCGCCGATGTCTCAAGGTGAGCATCATGGCACTATAATGGATTACGACAAATGCATCTTCAACTCGCACCCTTGTTTTCAGCATTCACGGCGTTCAAGGACAGGCAAAAGCCGGGTACTCGCCGGGTCTTACCAACATGTTACCTTGGCTTCACTGCATCAATTTTTTGACAACCGAACAGATGGTAAACACCGTCTTGAATTTTCAAGGCATGCAATCGCACAGGCACAGCGAGTCCCCCCGTATGTACCCTGAGGACTCTCGCGGTGCACTCGTGGTGTTTCCCTGAGAGGCGCGCACAAAGGTCTAATGCGCAGGTCGTTTGCTGAACCTGCGGACATACTCAATTTACATTGCATTCCTTCGTTCCATTGCTTCTTTGTACATAGTACGTTACTGATCAACTTTTGACTGTAAGAGAGGACATGGTACGATAGCCATACAGTAGGGGTGCAGGTCGTGTGCAGCAGCCGTTCCTGTGTACCTTAGCTGCATGTTGATGTAGTCGCCACTAAGCTTTCCTGAAGGCCTTTTCCAACGAGAAAAGCTCATCCATACTGATTCATATCGACAGATTGAAGTATCAGAAGCCACGTATTCTTGGCGGGCCTTGACCAAATATAGTTCCCTCCCTATTCTATGCATAATCCTTGGCTCCCTGGTTCTGTTATTTTGTCTGCCTCGAGATACTCTGTGCCCAGGAAATGACAGGACTCCGTTGTATCGCCTTCGCCTTGCATGACGCATGTGCCTACCGCCAGTCTTACAACAAGCCTACATCGACTCCAGCCCTGATATAAACCCGAACTCAAAGAGAGAGAAAAAAAAAGGCGAAAATGCCCGAGGTTTAATTGAAGATGCACTCATGCTGTAATGCAGCAGCATACTTGCCTCGACAACGTCACAGGCAGGCTGGCCAAATGTAAGTGCTATACGATCTGATACACCCGCTTGGCGATGATGTAGCACGTGAGACCGAAGGCGAGGAGGCCAGCAGTCAAGCACCAGAACCACGTAAGGTCGCCCTCGTATTCCTGGCCAGGGACCCATACGTTCATGCCCCAGAGACCGGTTATGATATTCATGGGGAGAACGATGGTGCCGAGGACGGTGAGCTTGCCGAGGACGTCGGCTGTCTGCTCGGACCGCTCGTTCATGCGAATGTTGATCTGGGCGAGGTAGTTGGCGTGAGAGCGGGCGAGAATTCTAGAGCTGTTAGCTTGGACGTTTTGGTGCGGGTGCTTGTGAGTGGTCAAATGGACGATTGGCGAGGAGGTAGCATAAGTAAAGGGTAGGTAGCTCACTTCTCGTAGTGACTCAGGTTCGAGGTCATGGTCACGATATGGTCTTGGATATCACCAAGGTATAGCCCAATATCCGAGCGCGGTGCGACCTCCCAGCGCTCGTTGCAGCGCTTCGCGAAGCCCTTTATGACGTCTGCCTTGTTGCCAAGAAGACGGTAGAGGCTCATGACGCGCTTGCGACAATCGCCAACACGCCGGAGCATGTCCCGTCCTGACTCGACTGCTCCGCCGTCATCCGAGTCCTTCTCGCTAAAAGGGATGCCGTCCTTGATCCTTTCTTCGCTGTTGGAGTGGAGCTTCAGAATGGCGTCGTCAATGTCATCGACTTCATCCTCAATGCTCTGGATCAGGGGGCCAAAAACGTCCGTGATGTCGTCAATGATGGCGTAAGAGATCCAGTCGGGGTTGACGATGAGATAGTCCTTTAGCTGGCGGATACGCCGGCGGACATTGGCGGGATGAGGTGTCATGGAGAAGTGGAAGCTGAGAACGCCCTCGCGGAAGACAACCACATACATGTTTACTGGCTCGAGGTAGTCCTCACTCTGTGCGTCCTGGTCAAACGAGCGGTAGTTGACGAAGTAATAGTGACGGAATAGTTCGACCTTCTCGCGCGCTTCTTGCACCATGATGTCTTCGGCCGTGAGGGGGTGAATGCCAAAGGCCTTGGAGAGGACCTTCATCTCGGCTTCGGTAGGGCACAGCACATCGAGCCACCAGACCGGCCGGTCACCGTACCGTATCTGTTTCTCGGTAGGCTTTTCGGAGAGATCCGTTGCCGTCCGAGGAAGTGGCGAGGTAACACGTGTCGGTGTCGCAGCGCTCGAGGCATCCCTCGAGCTGCCCTTTGAAGCGCGTTCGACCTGAGGCTTCTCCTTCTCCGGCGACATCTGCCTGTCTCGCCCCGGCTCCTCGGCATGTTGGCTATGAGAGTTTGTTATAGAGCTCTGTCGAGTGGGAAGCGTAGATGTGCCATTCTGATTGCCTGATGTATGATGAAGAGCAGGGCCCAGTGGCGAGAATTCCTCGACCTCGCTTTCCTCGTCGCTGCTCGTATCAGAGAGCACCCGTGGTTCAGGTATAAAGAGCTCCCGGAAAGTTCCTCCAACCTGGACGAGTTCTGAGATGGTCTGGCTATGAATGGTGCTCTGGAACTCTTCATTGAAGTAGGTGAACCTGTATGGCGCGTCTTCTTCGGTTCGCATCCACCCTCGGTGCACTGTACGTAATCGTCCGTTGATGAGTTGAGGTTCGGTGATGCGTTTGACTCGTCGTTCATCGCTGCGGTCCTCCTTCTCCATGCGGCTCCACTCGTCCAGAATCGATAGGTCTGGCCAGGGCTTCCTACGCCTTTTCGGTCTCCGGCGATACTCAGATTCTTGCATGTGGTCTTCCTCCTCTCCCAGTTCGGATACGCCAGTCGGGAAACAAACGTCTGATTCGGCTGGTAAGGTAAGAGGCACCGTTTTCCTCCGCGTTATGCCCGGCGAGCTATCTCTCCGCAAATCCTCGTCGTCGGAGTGGTGATCGTGATAGCTGCCGTGTGGTGAGGTATGCATGTCATCGATCATGACGTCCTGGAAAGTTAGATCCATGCCAGCCGATCCTCCCAGCCTCGGTGATCCGGGCATCGAGGGGGGGTAGTTGACATTATTGTAGGCGGAGAACGGCTGCTGGCGCTTCGTTCGAGACGATCGACTGGACCCGCGCCGGCTAAGGCGTGGCTGCGAGCTGCCATAACCCATGACGGGGAGGGTCGCCGTCCGCTGGGCTGAATGGGACAGCAATGGGGCCCCCTCATCATCCGAGTTCTGGTCATCATCGTTATCAGGCACTTGTCCGAGGACCGATCGCAGTCGACTGCCAATCTGAGGGGCAGCCCCCAGCGAAGATCCTGCCAGGGCGGCCAAGGTAGAGTTTCTTCGAGGTCGCAGCGGTTGTTGATCGCTAGAAAAAACGTTAGTCGACCCGCGTAAGACTAGGTGGTGGGCATCATACCGATGATCAAGCAATGCTTGACTGTCAATGCTGGTGTTGCTGTAGTTCCTCGCATTCTGAAGGTACAGATCCGGTCGCTCGGGCTCACGATCAACGCCAATGGACTCGTCGTGCGACTCTTCCGGCAACGGGGCAAAGGATTTCCTCCTGCCGCGCTTCTTCTTGTGACTACTCTTCTTCTTTTTGCTCTTTGTTGAGGAGGTTTGGCTGGTAACGGCTTCCTGGCCAGTGGCGGTAGCATTGGCCGCAGAGGCCGCGCTGAGGTCTGGTCGGCCCATGCGCAGAGGACTCTGAACGGCACCGGAGAGCGGCTGGAAGGGGTTGGAGGCCATACTGAAGGGCTGCTGTGGTGGGGGAGGGCCGCGGCGACCAGACATGATTGAAGCTTTCCGGGGACCCTGTGCAATTCCGTGTGCTCTCCGAGGTGAGCTCAATGCTGCGAGACGCTGGAACGTCTAGGCCGGCCTGGAACGATCATCAAGCATCGACCCTCACACGCCAGTCTTCTGGTGGTCGGTCGTGGAGGCTGGAGCTTGCACCGGATAGAAAGCAATCAAGAGGCGAGTCGAGAAATTGACAGCTGCAGGAAGGGTTGTCTTGGGCAGGATGTGCCAAGTAGGGGAGCTGGCAGGGACTTGACGAGTTTGGGTGTTGGAAGAGATCGGCGATAGGATGGTGGGCTGTCATAGATGATCAGTGGTTTGGGCGGCAAGACGGCAGGGCGGGCATCGCTTTGGTGAACCTGGACCTGATTGCCTGGTCGCTTTCGACGGGAGTCGAGCCTAAGGTGATGTCAGCGGAGCTCATCTCCGAATCTAGTACGTTTATTGGTGGGCCAAAGAGCGGTCGAGGCCATGCACCTGCAACTAGGTACCTTGGTACCTACCTAGACTCACTAAGTATGCTGTACTAGCAGGTTACTTAGCTTCACTGGCGCCGAAGCGGGCGTGCTGGCGGGGTCTTCGCCGGGTGCTTAGCAGATGCCCAGCGCCTAGAGGCCACGGTCAGTTAGAAGTTGAATTTACGCGGGCAAGTTCCGGAAGTGCTGGATTGGGTAATATGGCACGCGACTCATCAGCAAGCTGCCTGTCCATTTCGAAGCACACCAGAGCACGCGGCGCGTTCCATGTACTTCAAGCTTTATATGATATAAAGACAGTGCTACGACAAAATTGTCACTTCAAGTAACGTACTCCCTAGGTACTAGTAGGAAGTCGGTAACGTAGGCCTTTGGTATCCCAACATCGAAACAGCTTCAGATGGACATAGGCCCGTCTCGCAAGCGCCTACGGAGGAGTACCCGGAGCTGTTATCAATGTAAGTATCTATCTCTAGCCCAGAGCATCCCACTGGGGCTTGCACCATGCACTCGCCGCGCGGGCTCACAAGTATACCTTAGGCAGGAGACGCAAGGTCAAGTGCCAGCTCACTAAAGAAGATGTCGACGCCTGCGCCGAGTGCATCAAGAGCGGGACAAAATGCACCCTGAAACCCCCAGAGACAGAGGGAGATGAGAGCGCTCTGATCGACGTCGGTAGGATGCAATATGACTCAAGATTAGGGCGTATCGAGTCCCTCCTGCAGAGGCTCGTTGATGCTCAAGAGCAGTCACCGGCAGCCCCTCGCACATTCGAGTCCGAGGTCAACATGCCATCGACGCTTTGGAACGACTTTGTGAGCTTCTGAATCCCCGTACTGGCAGAAAAGATTCCCAACTGTTCTTAGCTATTTCAGTCATCGGTCGAGGGCATTCTTCCGCTCAGTGGCGACCCCAATCCCTCTATAGGAGGTTCGTCGGGAGTAACCTCGGATGCCGTTCAGTCACTTCTGGTTCTTCTGCCATCACCGCAGGATGCGGTCGCCATAGCCGCGAACAGCAATGCTGCTCTTTGGGGCGCAGATAGCCCTACCGGGAGCGTCTTCAGAGCCGATGATCCTCTACGGTTAACGGACACGGCAGCAGTGGCACGGGGTAGCCCGATGCAAATCGCAAAGACGCTGGTCTTGTTCGCGCTGTACATGCAACAGCTTCCCACCACATTTGACGAGCAGCTTCTAGGCTCACAAGACGTCTCAGAGACTGTGGCACTGATCCTCGAGCGAGTCAAGGCCTTTATTGCATCCCGGGAAGATGAGGGATGTTCGCTTGAGGGTATCGAATGCTTGCTCCTTATCAGCCTGGTTCATCTCAACGAGTTCGACTTGCGGAAGGCTTGGACGGCGTTCAGAACGGTCCTCAATAATTCCCGACTGTCCGGGATTCATAACAGCTTCTCCCCTGTCTCGCGGGAGTCGTCAGACAGCGAAGCAGCCCTTCGCCGTCGTTTGTGGCTCTCAGCGGTGGGCGGCGACTGCTACTGCAGCCTTCTCCTAGGTCTCGAGCCTGACTCTGGCCTTTCGCCTTTCGGACCAGACAACGAGACTTTAGAGGAACGCCCCATGAGAAAGACCTCTGACGGGAACCATCTCGAGGTTCAGCGTAGACTTTGCCTGGTTGTGGCACGCATTGCCCGGAGAAACACACTTGGGCTCCACCACGATGTGAATCAACTACGAGCGATCGACTTGGCTCTCGACAATCTATCAGACTCACTGCCTTCTTCTTGGTGGAAAACCCCCTCTTTCCGGCCAGACAGATCGCTTGATTCAGCAGAGGAGCCTAACCGGCTGACATTCCAATTATGGCTATACCAAGCCCGGATGTTTGCACATTTCCCTCTCGCCGTGAAAGACGACGCTGAAGGGACGATTGAAAGCATTGAGAGCTGTATGGAAGCTGCGAGAATCACACTTCATCGATATCTCGGACTTCAACACGCCAGAGATCAATTGAGCCGGTGCCGGGCCATTGAACAGTCGGCTTTGACGGCGGCAGTGGTTCTTCTCGTCACAATAGTACATATTCGACAACACAGGAGCCATCAGGTACCTTCTAGATTCGCATCTGACCTCAATCTGCTCGAGCAAATCACCAACTCCTTTGAACTTTTGAGCACTGATCCTAGAAAGGAACGCGTTCGAAGGCAGGGTGCGGAGCTTCTGTCCTCCATGCTGAAAATTGCAGATTTTGATAGTGTCTGGAGCGATCAAGGCACTGATGCTTGGACCCCCCAAGCACCAGTGCATATTCAGCTTGAAAAAAGTGCGGTGAACTCGGGTCTTCGGGATATGATATTATCCTCAATCTCCCCGATGCTAGTCGCTTCAAGTCCTGCCTCACGACTGATCAGCTTGACCTTCGAATCAATCGATGATGTATTTAGAAATGTAGCTGGTCCCTAATCAAGCTTCTCACCCGATATCTAAAGAGACCTGGTCCTTTTATTAGTTTTGGCTAAGCTGGAAAGGCAATGAATCCTCGGACGCTCTACAGCGCTCCCAACAACTCTCTCCCCCTTACCACGATGCGTGCGTTCTCCGTGACAGTGTCCTCCCCTTCGCCATTGACCGCAAGATTTGTCATGAATGCGGCCAGCTCCTCTACACGCACGCACCAATTTTCGCCGAACAGCGCGCCCACCACACCTCGTGCGACCCATTTCTCGTTCATGACGCCTCCAGGCTTCACGATGAAAGTCTTCCATGTCGCTGCGTGACTCTCTGCAAAGGCCAGGGCCTTCTTTTCAAGCAAGCCCTAGATGAGTGAAGAGCGTGGTCAGGCACGAAGCAGTACAATATTGGATATCATCAACATACCTTCATCTTCCGTGGCGTTTCCAGCAGCCACAGCTTCTGTTCTTGGTCCTGGCGGACGAACTTCCCGCTGAGATGAACATATCTGAAGGGGGATCTGTTGGGCTGAGTTGCTATGATTCGATTCATGCTTTCTATAAAGGCGAGGGGATGCTCCAAGTCGGCGGTGATGCTCCCATGGTTAGTCCCCATGCACCTTGAAGCCAGGGTTAGATCGTGACCATTGGGAAGGAGACAGGGACATGTTACCAAACCATAGCAACGGCATCTGAGTGTTCAATGAGTACGTTGTCTGGCCATGCCGCAAAATCTTTGATGATGACAGTCTCGAGTTTGCGGTGGTTGGCGACATCTCCTGGTAGTTCCCGGCGAACGCAAGCGATGACCTGCGAAATACTTGGATGGGCGAGACAATGCTTGAAAACCTCGCTTCCAATCATCCCGCTGGCGCCAACGACAAGGATCTTCATGATGACGATGTTGAACGGGCCGAAGTAGCGCTGGCAATAGAAGTGAGGAAATGTAGAAGTCGAGCAAGCCTCAAGGAAACTACAAAGGCGGCGATTGGAGGATGTTGGCAGGAGAGATAGTAATGAGAATAGTAATGGGAAGTTCTTGAATACTTTACTTATAGCAATGTTCGGGAAGCCTTGAGAGCGGAGTTTGTGCGTTTTCATCGCGTCGGCCGAGTCGGCCGAGGAGGATGAGACGTTCCCAATCTGCCCGCGGGCGGAGTTGGGACCCAAATGGACAATATGATAAGCCCCCTTGACAGTAGAACCAAGGGCGGACTTCTTCTGTGTTCGTCAGACAAATCTATGAAGGTGCGGCAAATGCATTTGCGGACACGCTACCCTAACCAGAAACATTCGAGTAAATGTGTACGAGATGCTCGTCCTGGTGAGGAAATTTAGAATATCACCAGTATCACCGTGACTAGATGAAACAGTATATACTTGACGACATGTCCAAGGATCTACCACATAGATCACGTACGACAAAACGTTGATTGATTGCAGATCGCATTTCTGATGGATATCGCTTGCTACATAAAATGCCGCGCAAAACCCTTTGCCAGTCTCATTGGAAATCAAATAGTTTAACAACCAAGCTGTCCTCCGCCTCAACGCCCGCGTCTTGAGAGAAGAACACCCTCTTCGGGATATGAAATTCAGTGACCGGCGGCTTCTTCACTTCTTTGCTCATCTCAGCCTCCAAAAGCTGTAGGGTGAAAAGTTAGTCCCCGGGGTTTGACGTATTGTGTCTCAAGAGAAGACTTACACTGCTGTAGGAATGATCGAGGAAGTCCTCGACATTGTATGATTGTTTTGTGAACTGCTCCGAAATGATCTTGGCGATGGTCGCGACGTTCGGATGATAGTGGCCCTGTAGCTGCACGAGCTCCCAAAGACAACTGTCGATGGCGTTCGTCTCCATCGGGTCGATTTCATTAGCCAGGAAGGGATCGTCCATTCCCTCGCTTTCGATGAGCGACTTCACCTCGGCGTCTCGGGTCTCACGGTGGATCATGAACGTGCAGGTCGGGTGGCGTCTGAGGATATTGTATGTCCATGGTACGATGAAAACAATTGCGGCGGGCGGTGCACTGAGGGCGAGTCGGGCGAGCTTCTTGACGAAGCTGGCGACGAGGGCGGCGGGGAGATGCGACGAGGTGAGGAAGGTGTCCATGAGGCGGAAAAAGCGAGAACGATGCTTGGAGTGCAGAATTTCTCTGTCAAGGAGAGAGTAAAGCTTCGTGTAAAACGAAGGATAGTCCAAGTTCCTTTCCTTGATTAGCCAGAAAACGCCGGACAGCGCCAACAAGGACATGGAACCACCGGCGTTGTAAGAGTCTGTCAGGAAGTCGGCAAGCAGCTCTGGCCGCGTGAACCACGGAGCAATGACCGTAGACATGATGTCCAAAATGCGCTTCCTCTGTTCCTTGGTTGATGCGAGCTTCAGGACTGCAAGCCATGCATCTTGGCCCTGCCGCTGATGCTGATGGAGCGAGTTCAGAGGGCTGGACTTTTTCTTAGGCTTCTCCAAGTAGTAGTTCTCCAGCTCCTTCGGGACCTCGCCGATGGCGGACAGGAGCTCGAAAGCATCTTCGAAAGCGTCTTCCTCGCCAGCGCTCTCTGACTTTTCGGCGATAGTCCTGTGGATGTGTTAGTTCACGGTCAAATGCCAGGCCAGGTCACCAATGCCACAACTTACTTGATAGACTTCAGAGCGTAGAAGCGGATGTCTTCGTACTCGACGAGGAAATTGTCCACAAACTCACTCCGAGCTTCGTCACTGCTAGAGTTGAGCAAAGCCTGCATGATCTGCTGCAGCCAGATGTGGGGGAAGCTGTGCTCCTCGAACTCCACCAGATACTGAGCCTCCGTTTTGACCAGCTTCATCGCAATCGCGAGGGCTGGAAGAGCGAGTTCGTCTTCCTTGATGAAATCAAGTAGCACACCCTTGTACTCGAAATAACGGTCCTTCAACCATTGCGCGACAATCGCCTCCTTCTCCGGCTGGCCTTTCTTCTTGAGAAGCGCCCCAGACGCGAGCAAGTTCATAAAGACCTTGGTCAAAGCGACAGATGCGAGAGCCGCGAGATCCGAGTCGTCGTCATGAGACTGAGCCGTCTCGATGAGTTTTGGAATGTTGTTGTAATTCTTCTTGGACTCGAGGATAGACTCCTGTAGTCTCAGGATCTCATCCGCTCCGTCGTTGTCTTCACTCTCATCGTCGCTCTCAGATCGTGCACGCTTCTTCGGTGGTTCCTTAGCCGCAGAGGCTCGCTTCCTCTTTTCACCAGAGGCAGCTGAGGTTTTGCCGGGCATTTTGAGGTGTCGAGATTCTTGAACGTCGATTATCCGTCAACGGTTTTCTTTTCTTCAGCATGCGTCTGAAAATCAAAGGTACATCTGCTGCCAAGACCTCGAAAATTTCCAGATAAGCGCACGCGCCATCATGTCTTATCGGACTCGCAAACGCGACGACAGCGGGTCCGTCACTCCCCAGGCACTCACTCGTCCACCTTCCGCTAACACCCGGCAACTGCAGCCGCGTCACGTGAGTCCGTTACCCGAGTTAGCGCAGGCGGTCCAAAAAACTACTCAACCTCATTCCCAAGCTCCGAATGACCTCAAGCCTCGCAAATCGCATCCCTCGAACATCTCAAAATGGCGTCCCGTTTGGCTAGAAGCGCTGTTGGTACGTCTAATACATACAACTCGACGATTACGAAATCAATTGGCCCGCGGACCGCGATCGCTGACGTGCAGTGCCCCCTCTCTAGGAGCGAACCTCCTCCGGCCAACCATTACCAGGCGCGCCCTGCCCGCCATCTCGGCCGTCACCTCCCGCAACGCCTCTAACGTCCCCGCCGAGGAGCCCAAGAAGAAGGCCCAGTCCCTCATCGATGCCCTTCCTGGCAGCTCCCTGGTTTCCAAGACGGCCATCCTCTCCTCCACTGCCGCCCTGAGCGCCTACGCAATCAGCAACGAGTACTACGTCGTCAACGAGGAGACCGTCGTTGCCTTCGCCCTCCTCTCCGTCTGGGGCGCTCTCATCAAGTACGGTGGTCCCATGTACACCGAGTGGGCCGAGACCCAGAACAACAAGATCAAGAACATCTTGAACCAGGCCCGCGCCGACCACGCTTCCGCCGTCCAGACCCGCATCGACGATGTCAAGCTCATGACCGGCGTTGTCGATGTTACCAAGTCCCTGTTCGAGGTCTCCAAGGTATGTTCGTCGTGGTGTTGGGTGGCTGAAGGGAGGTGCTACAGGGAACCTTGACCACTGTATCCCGTCTCTGCCGCCATGTGCATTCGTAGCAGTTAATAACTTTTATCTCAAAGGAAACCGCCAAGCTTGAGGCAGAGGCCTTTGAGCTCGAGCAGAAGACCGCTCTGGCCGCCGAGGCCAAGGCCGTTCTTGATTCGTGGGTGAGGTACGAGAGCCAGGTCAAGCAGAGGCAGCAGAAGGAGCTTGCCGAGAGCATTATTGCCAAGGTCACCAAGGAGCTCGAGAACCCCAAGGCCCTCCAGCAGGTCCTCCAGCAGAGCATCACCGATGTCGAGAGTACGTTGCGTTCCGCATCATTCAGCCGCCGATCATTCGTCGCGCCCAGTCGCTGACCCCTTCACAGAGATCCTCGCCACCAAGGCTCAATAGATGGATGACCGTACCAGTTCACTGCTCCCGGCATGCTGATTGCCAAGGAGCAGAGGAGGATTTTCTTTGTCCGAGGGGCTCCCCCAACCCGTGTTTATAAACACCCTGTGCATTAGCCAATTCCAAGAATTGTGATCCTAATCATTTTCGACGAGCTTGCTTAATGAGTGAAAGCTATCGAGCTCTGTCCCCTTGCTAGGTAGGCCGTTACTAGAGTCGTCATCATGGATGCAGGCTTGAGGTGCTCAGTCTTTGACCAGCCAAGGTCAAGACACGCAGTATCGAATCTGCGCCAATTTCTGCAGCGCTACAGCAAGCAAGCCGATGAGTTGAATCATTACCGCCTCGCAAGCCATAGTCTTGCACCACGATGCTGCGGGTATTTACATACCTTGTGCCAGTGGGCGTATCAGTGGGCGTATAGGTCAGGTTCATTCTTCAAGCCATATTAGCCGCTAGGATCGGCTCACGGTAATGACTAGGTACATGAGACATTGCCTACAGACCAAAGTTAAGCCAATAGGACGATTGGCATCACGAAACGACACTCTTTCGAGGCCGGGATTTCTGCTTCGTTTCTCTCCGTCGGGCCCTATGCATGGCACAGGTGGACTCCGCCATGCGTGACAGACAGCTCACAGCGTCCTTGTGACCATTTCACAACTGCAAGCCGGTATAGCACTGGCTGCTTGATGGACATACAGGTCCCCGGGGACTTGTCTAGTGATCTTGATGTCACAATTATCTCGCAAGATGTCCAACGCCGTACGTCAATGCAGATAGGTTCCACAATACAAGCAAAAAGAGAACGACCAAGGTCGCGTCTTCATTACAAAGAAAATGTAATAGCATGAGTATACAACACATAACACAGTCAGACTTCCTCCACCTCATCTCGCTCCAGCCCGGCTTAGTAGATCGGTCTAGCCTCCTCCCACTTGGAGACGGAGCCTGGCTTCTCGGAAATGGTGGGCGAATCCTCTGCCAATACGCTCGGCCCGAGTGAGACTCGGCCACTCCGCCGCCTGCGGGCGCTGTCACCGCCGATAGGGCCGATCCACTCCCAGGCTCGCCCGACTTCACCACTGCGACCCTCACGCTGCGACGTGCGGACATTGCTGTTCTGCTCCACCACGGTCTTGACCTTGGCCCAGATGCGATCTCGCACGCTCAATTTGTGAATAGAGCGGAGGACGTCGTCACGGAGATTAGGGAGGAAGAGCCAGGGATCATCGATCTCTTCTTCGCCCAATTCCTTCTGCTGAGCCAACCTTGACAGGACAAGGTCAACCAATCCGGGGACTTGAGCAGCTTCGGCCTTGTGTGACCTGTATCGAGCGCGGATGTAGAAATACAAAGCGACCAGGAATGCTAGAGATCCAGCTGGGAGTCGATATCGCTCCAATCCGAGCCTCGCCGACCGCTTGGCTGCGCAGGAGAGCGAAAGGCGAGCGAGAGAGGAGGACGATAAGTAGGTGGTTGAAATGCCTTCGGGACCGGCCTTTCTACTTCCGGGGCGGATCTGGTTAGTAGTCCGGTCAGAATGATGATGTTGTACAAGGGATTGACTAGGAGTTTGGGCATGAAAGCGCGAATGACGGGACTTTGGACTTACCCGACAGTCTCGACCTCTTCACGGTCCTTGACCTCGCCGATAGCGGCCACCCAAAGATCGTCAAACTCCTGCTTATTCATCTTCTTGCTGCGCTTGTCGCTGATGACCTGCTTGAGCTGCTCCTCGTCGATAGCGGGGTTTTCCTCGATGTGGCCGGTCTCGTCAACAAGCTCGCCGCACTCAAATTGTGCTCTCCGTTCCCGGAGCTCCTCCACGGCCTTGTCCGCCACGGCCTTGACGCGACGGGCTTTCTCTCCATCAGGCTCGCATGTAGGAGCAAGGGGCACAAGTCCACCTAAAGAGAGTGGATGGGGTTGAAGGATGAAATCAGGTTCACAGCGCACTGAGAAGTCCTCGTAACAATACGCGTGTTGCGGGCAAGGTTCGCACTGAGGCTCGATCAAAGCCCCGGCCCATTCTGGCACGGGAATATCTGGCGGCAAGAGTTGATTGACTGGTCGACCGAGGCCGCAGTATCCAACCGCAATTTTCTCCTGTCGGTACCACCCCGCATATGTACCGAAGAGGGTTACGGCTAGTGCAGCCAGAGGTGCCTTGAAAAAGCTGCTCGCTTTTTTGGCAGGTCTGGGTCGCCGTGGCTCAAGTGCAGTCTCGCCCTTGGACCTCATCTCGAGTTCGAGTTCAAATTGCTCCTCTGGTGTAAACTCTTCACCAGCCTCTACCTCGGGTTCTTCTGGGCTCTCAGAGCGCAATAGCTTGCCGACAGGACTTCCGAATGACTTGGTGGACCTCGAAGATTTCGGCCGTTCATAGCCGTCGGTTCTCCGTCTACCTGAGAGGTCTTGGTCATATGAGTTGTCGAAGAGATCTTGAGCTGCCGTCTTCCTACGGCTGCTGCCAGGACGGGGCGCGGCCGGCGACGAACTGCCACTCTGAAACGGATTGTGCAGCGAAAAGTTTTCGGACTGTCTAGGCTTCTTGAAAAAGTCCTCGTCTGCCTCCTCGAGCTTAACTTGGGGAGTCACAGTCCGCGTTGTTCTTCGAATGGAACGCCCGAGCGCGGCATCGTCGTCGATGGCCTCCGAAACTTGGCGACTGCTCCTCCCCTTGCGCTTGGTCGGGCTAGGAATCGAGGTCGGGTCGGGCTCTTCGAACTCCTCGGACCTGAGCCTTGTCGATACCTTGCGTGGGGACCGAGAGCGTCGTACGCTCTGCGGCGGAGGCGCGAGATCGATCTCGTCGTCGTCGGGAAAGGATTGTGACTGGCCCTTGGGCATATCGACGATACCCATGCTGGAACGCTTGGCTCTGGCTTGCTTATCGAGGAACTTCTTGGCCTTGGGGACTACGCCCTCGTAGAATAGCTCGATAAGCTGCGGCTTCTTTGCGTTTGAAGGGAAGTGGACGTCATGTTCAACCAGGATGGAGCGCAACCGAGGAACAGTAAGGCCCTTGGGGTCGAATCCCGGCTGGAGGTGTTCGTAGCCTTCAGTTGCCATGATGTCTGTCGTTGATGGGGCTGCTGGGCGCGTTTGCGATAGGAAGCCGGGTTGTTGCGACCGACGCGACAGATTAAGATGGGCGAGGTAGCAGAATAGGCGACCGGAAACTTTGCCAGTGAGACAGCCTGGCAGGATCGAACAAGGTTGCCACCTGCGTCGGGGCTTGGGTCTAAGGGCGGGCAGTGACACAGAAGCCTTTGGAACTGATGTCGCTTGAGGAATGGACTGTCAACTTTCTGGGACACGCCTATGCGACCAGAGCCGAAGCAGCACCCAAGTGTTGCTGGTACACCGACGTAGGGCACACCAGAGAACAATGAGGTCAAAGGACTGGTCGCGTTGAAAATATGCGGCCACCAAGTATTGATGCGCTCGCGAAAAATGGCTTTGTGTTGCCGAGAAGGCGGTGCAGCTGTTCTTGTCTCTGTGGCGACCTAGGTCGTTATTAAAAGCGGGTGTCCATCGCATTTCAGGTGGGGTGACGTCCCCAGCAGGTATCAGCGAGACTATGACGCTCCATTGGCGCCATAATAGCTGGCTTGCTAGATGATGTACGGCGCTCCAATACCCTCTACTATCTCAATATCGTACCTCTACGGCCGCACAGACCCTCCGAACATGTTGGAGCTTTGACCACTAGAAAAGTCCATGTGAAAGCTGCCCACATCTAAGTATCGAACGATGCTGGTTCAAGACTGGGGTCCGCGGCAGGGCAGGATCACTTTGCCATTAATAAATCCTTCCCATTCCATGCCACAAACCTGCGCTTTCGAGCAGACACAAATATGTCGAATCCTCGGGGTTTATTGACACGGCCGCGATCCGTCTGCCGAACTTGTACACGCCGGTTTCAAACCCACTGTCGAAGAACGTTCGCCAGCGCATCATCAGCGAGGCTTGACGTCTACGATGTTGTTTGCGTAGGAGGCGGGCCTGCTGGGCTCAGTCTTCTGTCAGCACTCCGTAAGTCTGCACTGTTTCATTCGTTCGGGAGCACTAACTTGACATGTCTTCAGGTGCCAATCCGATCACCTCTCGACTCCGTGTCGCTCTCGTTGAGGCCCAGGACCTCTCAAAGACCCGTAGCTTTAATCTCGCCCCCGACCGCTTCTCGAATCGATGCAGTTCCCTGACACCGACATCCGCGGAATATCTTAATTCGATTGGCGCCTGGGCCCATCTGAAGCGTGAACGCATCCAGGCATATCATGAGATGCAGGTATGGGACGGCGTATCCGGTGCGCGGATCGAGTTCGACTGGGCACCAGGCTCCGTTGCCTCAGCTGGAAAGGCCATTGCGTATATGACGGAGAACCTGAACCTCACCTCTGGCCTGCTCAGCCGGCTCGACGAGCTTGGCGGTGTCTCGATATTCGACAACTCGAAGGTCGAGAATATAACAATGGGCGAGGAGCACGAGGATCTAGATCTGAGCCAATGGCCTGTGCTTCAACTAAGCGGCGGCCAACAGCTGTATGCACGCCTTCTTGTTGGTGCCGATGGCGCCAACAGCCCGGTGCGGTCCTTTGCTGGCATCGAGGCCCGTGGTTGGGACTACCAGAGACATGGTGTTGTCGCGACTCTTGAGCTGGAGGGCGATGGCTGGGGTGGGGAACACAACAAAATTGCGTATCAGAGGTTCCTCCCAACCGGCACTGTGGCCATGCTTCCTATGCCCGGCAAATATGCCACCCTTGTCTGGTCGACGACACCGGCAAATGCGGCGCTGCTTAAGAGCCTCGCGCCGAAGGACTTCATCGCCCTTGTCAACGCCGCATTCAGACTCAGCACTGTGGACCTGCAGTACATGCATACACAGCATTCAGGGCAGGAAGAGGAGCTCACCTGGCGGATGAACCACACTGAAGTTGATATCCGAAAGATTCCCCAGCCGGTGGTCAGCGTCCAAGAGGGCACAATCGCGTCCTTCCCGCTCAAGCTGCGCCACGCAGACACGTATATTGGTGAGCGTGTTGCCCTCGTTGGTGACGCTGCTCACACTATACACCCACTTGCTGGACAGGGTCTGAACCAAGGTCAAGGCGACGTGCAGAGCCTCGTCAGGACCATCGAGTTCGCAGTGGTGCACGGCCTGGACATTGGATCAACCCTGTCGCTTGAAGCGTACAACTCTGAGAGATATACCGCCAACCATGTCATGCTCGGGGTGTGTGACAAGCTGCACAAGCTGTACTCCGTCGAAAGCGGCCCGCTGGTGCCCCTGAGGTCTCTGGGACTCGGCGCCATCAACGCCATCGGTCCCTTGAAGAAGTTCCTCATGGAGCAGGCCGCTGGGAGCGGGGCCAAGCTTATCTAAGTGTATTGCCAAATCCTGCATTATAGCAAGCTGTATCATCCACATTGTATGAGGTAGTATAGAGGCAATTGAAGCGAGTGCCCACCGCGACACAATCATGCTGTTGTAACGTGGCCAACAATGGAAAACCGCAGTCAACTAGGAGGCACTGCTTCCGCTTGGTATGGTTGGTTTCGAAAATGACATATGTACGATAATGCTCAGTCTGTCTTTGTTTTACAAGTACAAACGGAAAAGACCTCGCGATCATGGTGCCCTGAGCTTCCTCCCTTCTTGTTATTCTACCGATCGACCTCACCTGATAACAGTTAGTGAAAGTTCGACAAATCAAGGCAACAATGGTAGGATGCTTACCGAACACCAGATCCATCGTACCGATAACGGCAACGGCATCAGCAAGCATGTGGCCCTTGCAAACCTGATCGAAGCCACCCAGATGGGCGAAGCCAGGAGCACGAATGTGAACACGGTACGGCCTTTCACTGCCGTCACTGACCACGAAGACGCCCATCTCGCCCTTGGGTGCCTCGATGGCAGAGTAGGTCTCGCCGGGGGGGACGGTGTAGCCCTTGGTGTAAAGGAGGAAGTGATGAATGAGCGCCTCCATGTTTTCCTTCATGGCGGTGCGCGGAGGAGGAGAGATCTTGTAGTCCTCGACGCGGACCGGGCCTGCAGGCATCTTGTCCAGACATTGGTGGATGATGCGCAGAGACTGCCTGAACTCCTCCATGCGACATAGGTAGCGGTCGTAGCAGTCGCCACGGACACCAACGGGAATGTCGAACTCAACCTGGTCGTAGGCATCGTATGGCGAGGCCTTGCGGACGTCCCAGGGGACACCGGAACCACGCAGCATAGGACCTGTGAACGACAGGTTGAGGGCTTCCTCAGCGCTGACAACACCGACACCCTGGAGGCGCTGCAGCCAGATGCGGTTATCGGTAAGCATCTCCTCAGTTTCGTCGATACGGTCACCAAATTGGGTAGCCCACTGGTAAATATCGTCGAGGAGGCCAACAGGAATATCTTGGTGGACGCCACCAGGGCGAACGTAGGCAGCATGGAGACGGGCGCCAGAGACACGCTCGTAGAACTCCTATTATGGGAAGTCAGCTTTTAAATCAGTGGACTGTAGTATCAGGCGACTCTTACCATCAGCTTCTCACGTTCCTCGAAGCCCCACAAGAAAGGCGTCAGGGCACCAACGTCCATGGCGTGTGTGGTGACGGACATAAGATGGTTCAGAATACGAGTGATCTCGCCGAACATGGTCCTGATCCACTTGGCACGCTCGGGAATCTCGATGTTGAGAAGCTTCTCGACGGCCAACGAGAAGCACTGTTCGTTGGTCATCATGGAGACGTAATCGAGACGGTCGAAGTAGGGAAGAGCCTGGAGGTAGGTCTTGTACTCGCAAAGCTTCTCGGTGCCGCGGTGAAGTAGACCGACGTGGGGATCCGCGCGGACGATTTCCTCGCCATTGATCTCCAGGATAAGACGCAGGACACCGTGGGCTGCAGGATGCTGGGGACCGAAGTTGACTGTATAGTGCCTGACCTTCCTGTCCTCGACAGGGACATCGCCGCCGTCTTCGCTGAGACGCGTGGCGCCGTAAGGGTCGCTTTCGCGCTTGAAGTCTGCATCGACGGGAACGAGCCTCGTGGGCTGGTACTCCTGGGCGTAGTGGCGGAGACTTGTTGTCGACAATTGGCGAGCAACGATCGAGGTGCGAGCGGCAGGGCGCAAGCATAACCGTTTGGCGCTGTGGCCGGCGAGTCTGTAGAGGCTTGCCATGGTGTCGGAGAGTGAAGAGGTGACGGTATGACAGACTGAGGGGGTCGACCTCCTCAATTGAGCCTGTTCGAGCCGACGGGCAGTGGCAAGCTGGGATAGTAGATGGAGGGGAGTCGTCGGTGTTGGTTGTGTGTATGGTCGTCATCTCCCGAGCTAAACGTCAAAAGAAATCCATCCCGTCTGATTGGTCCAGGCGGAACAGCGTGCAACCGACCCGGCAGACAGTGCCAATGGAGATGCTTCGCCTACTATGGCCACACTGTGTCAGCACTGTGAGCCTGAGCTTGGATCCTACCCCAGACGCGCCGTTTGGAGCCCCGAGAGGCGGTCCAAGTGAATGCTGGTGAGATAACATTGTTATTCTTTGTCCATATGCTTGTATGAAAAGGGGCTGGACGCACTGGAAAACTCTCGAGCCATGCACTCAGAAAACCAAGCCATTTTCTCGAAATAGGGCACGTTTCGTGGGGCGTCAGTTGCAAGGTTTGCCCATCTTCGTACCTCTTGGTGAGTTGTGCCACGCGGCAAGTTCGTGAGGTTGCAACACCGGCTCTTGCGGGTATTCCTATAATTATGAGCTAATCTCGTCTCGAAGTATTCCCTTCTAGCGTGGGCCTTCGGCAATCGCTTGAGCATGCCGTGGCCTTTTGGTCCGTCGAGGTCATCGTCCGGTGACAAAAACCGAACAGACGATGGCCGGGCGTCTCAAAAATCAACGTCCTGGAACGATCTTCTCCCAGGAACTCAGGAACCATTTGAGACGGCATTGACCTGGGCCCCTGTCTTCTTGGCGGCAATGGGCTCTGTGGGCTCTTTTATTCTGTATCAGAATTACCTCAAGCGATTTCCCAACGCCGCCAACGTCCAAGAGAACTTTTTCAGAAGGCGATCCCTTTTAGGGAGAGTTACGAGTGTGGGTGACGGCGATGGGTTTCATATGTACCATACGCCTGGCGGCAAGTTAGCCGGCTGGGGTTGGCTACGTAAAATACCAGACGCCAGAGCGGACTTGAAAGGGAACACGGTACGTGACGGGTGTTCCGAATTCTGTTCCCTGACTGACGCACCCCAGATATCAATTCGGCTGGCTGGAGTTGACGCTCCCGAAGGCCCTCATTTCGGTCGTCCAGGCCAGCCATATGCTGCAGAGGCTCTGACTTTTCTATCTGACTACATTCGCCATCGATCTGTGAGGGCTCAGATCTACAAGCGTGACCAGTACAACCGCATCGTCGCGACCGTACATGTTCGCCGCTTTCTATTCAAGAAGGACGTTGGTTTGGAATTGCTGAAACAGGGCCTGGCAACGACATACGAGGCCAAGAGTGGCATAGAATGGGGCGGCAAGAAAGACATTTACGAAGCAGCGCAAGCCAAAGCCAAGGCAAAGAAGGTGGGCATATGGTCCGCCAAATCGTCGGATTTCGAGAGTCCAAGAGCATACAAGACCAAGCTGTACGAGGCGGAGAAGGCATCAGGTACAGAAGTTGTTCAAGAGAAAAAGAGCTGGTGGAGGCGATGGCTGTCATAGTGGGAAGAGGTGGCTGCTCTGTAATATTGCATCAAGATACCCCCAAGCTTGTATAGCACTGCGACTTCCATCTTGAAAATGCATCCAGTTTCTGGCCACTGGAACCTTCATTGTTCCAGTGAATGTGGACGGACACTACTACTAGTACATATACTTCGTCAGGGTCTTCCTGTGCCTGGCCATGGATTCGATAAGCGATAAGAGGTGCAAGTTCAGACTCGGTTGATGGTACAACACCACTGATTGGCCCCTTGTCTGTCAGTGTCCCTGCCCCCTGTGTCACAAATGCGACCTTAGCGCATTCCTACCCCGTGTTCCCTGGACCTTGACGAGTTCACTTCACGCCCCTTCACCTCACTTCAACTCATCTGGAACGAGCTTTACCACTCGAACATGAATTCCCTGGACGCCCATCGACCGTAAGTGCGCCTTTCTACGTCACCAACTTCAAGATAGCCAGGGCGTTCAGGGGCCACTCAGTTCTGCTCCAGCAGCGCCTGGCTCTTGAAACTGTCCGCCGCCAGCCATGGCGTCGCTTCAAGTACGAGGACCGGAATGGTCTGCCATCAGGCAAAAGGCCCTAGAGGATGCAAAGAAGATGCAAGCAGCGGTCAATGAGCAATCAGCAAAGGCCGGAAAGGAAACGCCACCGTATCTTCTCACCGAACTCATCGGCAAAGGTAGTTTCGGCAGGGTCTACAAGGCCACAGACGTGAAGAGGAAGAGCATGGTCGCCGTCAAAATTATCGATATTGAAGAGAGCGATACAGCTGATCCCAAGCGGGCCGACACCTTTCGCGAATTCATGGCCGAGATCAACGCTCTCAAACTTCTCAGCGATAGCGGCGCTAAGAACATCAATCATGTCATTGACGCTCTGCCCGTCGGTCAGTCCATGTGGATGATCACCGAGTATTGCGCTGGAGGCAGCGTGGCAACTCTCATGAAGCCTACCGCGCCCGGTGGTCTCCAGGAGCGATGGATCATCCCCATCCTTCGTGAGGTGGCTGAAGCCGTCTTCTGGGTCCACAGACAAGGCATTATTCATCGCGACATCAAATGCGCCAACGTCCTCATCACAGAATCGGGCATGGTTCAGCTTTGCGACTTTGGCGTGGCAGGTGTCATCGAGACGAAGTTCGACAAGCGTTCAACCTTCATTGGCACCCCCCACTGGATGGCCCCGGAGCTATTCGACGAGCAAATGTCGTACGGCACAGAGGTCGACATCTGGGCGTTTGGGTCTCTCGTCTTCGAGATCGCGTCTGGCCTCCCGCCCAACGTCATGGCGGGTATTGACATTTATCAACTCGGCAACTACCTCAAATCACACGCCCCGAGACTTGACGGTGACCAGTACTCCGACGAGCTCAGGCATTTAGTGGCTTTCTGTCTCGTCGAGGATCCCAGGCAACGGCCTACGATTGAACAGGTTCAGTCACATCCCTATATCAGCAATTCAGCTTCGAGGTATCCGACTTCGACCCTCTCCATGCTAGTTAGAGGCTACAAGCTTTGGGAGTCCCAGGGAGGCGCCCGAAGGTCCCTCTTTGCGCCTGGAGGTGCTCAAGGGCCAATGGACGTCTCAGACCTGTCTTCGACAGCTCTTGCGAATGATGAATGGAACTTCAGCACAACTCTCGCTTTTGACCAGGAGGTCTTTACGAACCCTGACAACCAGGCCGTTTTTGACGCCTACGGCACCGACATAGACTTTGACCCGAGTGAGATGTTCCGCCCCTCAAAGCCCAAGTCTCGACGAAGGCCGCCGCCCCAGCAACTGGCCGCAATGAAGGTACCTCTCGAGAAGGTCTTTGACCCCCATACCATCTCGAACTACCATGACAACTCGCGGGCCTACTACGGCATGCCTATGCCTCCTCCTGCGTCCGACCTCCCTCTCAGGGATGACTCGGCTCCAGCAACTGATGTTCGAGAATCTCTCATTGACCTTGACGCTTCCTTGAACGGTAGTGATCTTTCAAGATTCGTCGACATGGACACCATCAGAGCTGGCGAGCCTAGGATGTCTGCCGCTTACGGAGAACCAGAAGACAGCGAATTCAGTAGGCCACCCTTGAGCGACCCTGCCGATTTAAATCCCAACCGACGGACACGAGACTGGAAGTTCCCATCCATGGCGCCCCCGGCATCCGCCAACCCAGAGATGTTGAGGTTCCCAGTCCCCGAATTGCCATCGACCGTATCGTCTGCCAACCGACCAGGGCTCCAGCATAGTACGACGGATCCTGTTCAAGCGCCAAACTACGGAAGCGGCGATTTGACTGTACCACGACCGAGTACACAGGCTAGTATGCGCGAGTCGGTCAGCAGTCTCATCGACCTGGACATGAGCATGCCGGAAATGAGTATACCAGAAACGAACATACCGGAATCCAGCAGCCGTGAGTCGGTTAGCAGCCTCATCGACCTGGATATGAGCTTGCCAGAGCCCACCCCAGATACCACACGGCCGTCGACAGCCAACTCGGACGCGGCATCTGTCAGCGGCTCCGAGTATGGCCTGGCGAACCCATTTGATCTCGAGCGTCACGCGTCTCTTTACATCCCATCTTCCAATCGTGAACCGTCCATATACGTATCCGACGATTCCGACTTTGCCTCAGCCATTCCCAAGGGGAATGATGACTTCAGTACTGGTCTCGCAGGCCTCGCAGTCAGAGAAGGTCCCCGCTCCCAGTCGGCAATGTCCCACCACAGCCGGCCAAACGGCAGCATCGGCAGCAGCAGCACGGGCAGCTCCACGATGATCGCACCATCCCAACAGCCTCTCCGTGTCGACACGACAGCTTTCAACCCGGCCGACTTCGCCGATGAGCCTGAAGACTCGGCTTATCTGACCCCTCAGACGTCTCGAGGCCCCTTCGACGGGACCACACCAACGGCGTCAAACAACACCCTCAGAGCGCAGAGCCACAATGGCATGCCGCTACCGCCAGCGCCTGCCCCTCCATCGCTACAGGTCATGCAGGGCCAGGCCGGCCCCGAAGCTGTCAAGGAGGAATTGCGACGGATGACCATGAGCCTCGGCGAGCATCTTACCTTCATGAACCAGCATATCTCGTCGCTTCCTGTTCGCAACGGGGGCTACGAATCGCAGGAGGGCATGTGAGATAAGGGAGGGGCCGAGATTGGGACTTTTTTGTATTTTACTGTATAATCTGTCAAGGGCGCGAGTCGCTAATCGCATAGCAGGCGTCCAGGAAACAGGGGGGTAACAATGAAAATGCAGAATGCATACGGCAGACATTCGGAATCGGAATATCTCGGACGATGCTCTATGGTCAGTCACTAGAACCAGGTATTATCTGGTGCACCCTCAAACGGCCAGGGAGCAAGAGCAATAGACTTTGCGTGAAAATTTCTCCCGGAATATGTATGGTGTTTGCGCTACGACATGCCCATCATATCTCCTATGAGCAGGGCGCGGTACTTCTCCATGGCCTCCTGGAGGGTAATTAGCACACCTGCTGCCAAGGTCTTGGTTTGGCTTTCCTCCCCGCCACTGTCGCCCCTAAGGCCGTTGAACACAGAACCAACCCATTCGCTAGTTTCGACGACTTCGCGGGGCATCTCGGCGCAGAGACGCCGCAAGCCATCCCCGCTGCTGTCATTCACTTCGAACATGGCCGCCAGAGCTATTAGGAGAGCATGAGTGGCCGTCATATCACCAGAGATGTGGGCTCTAACGCCCAGCAAGAGGTCCCATAGCTCGGTGGTCATTTGTGGAAGACTCAGTGTTGATGGACCGGCGGCGTGTATCAACAGTGCGAGGGTTTTCAAATAGAGTGATAGCAGGTAAGGCCGGAAAATGACTGCGCCGTGGCGTTGGGAAGCTGGTGAGTGAAGGGCGTGTTGAAAACGAGCTGTGAGAGGGGCGAAGAAGCAGGTAGCTAGAAGCGAGGCAGTCGTGTTGGGAATGGACCGTAACCGAGGTTTCGATCCTGGGTCACTTTTGCTGTTGAGGCGGGAGCTGAAGGTGGATAATTTCAGGACGTCAGGCCCAGTAGCGGTGTCTGCTGCATTAGCAGCCAAAGGGGCAAGGAAGTCGGACGTCAAGTCCTGCGCAATGGAATCGAGAGCCGTGGCGGGTATGGCTTTCAAATCCGACCCAGCATCCAGCGGTTGTGCCCGATCTGACGCACTTTGCCCACTCGCGTGAAGATACATGCGCTCCATGCGTTCAGGTAGACGCTGGGAGGGGAATGATGCGGCCGAGGCATGCTCGGAGACATCAAAGCCGGCTACCTCCCGAGCCCCAAGACCGAGAACGATCAGAACAGAGGCTCTCTGAGATATGGAATAGTCGCCGTCGAAAAAGGTTTTCGCGAACCATGGGCCCATAACCCTAGGTTGAGCGACGATGAGAGCTATCATTCCCTGAAGCCGTTGATCGTCGAATCCGTCGAGCTCATATTTATCTTGTAACCCCACGAGCAGAGTTGCCAACTCATCCGCATGCTCACTGACCTCTGTTCCATAGTTGGCTTTGCGACGGATCAGTGAAGGTGCTGTGGCCAGGCCGAGCTTCTGTTTGTCGTAGTTTTCAGTGTCGCGAAGGTAGCCGATTAAATCTCGAACGTATACGGGAGGCTTGGGCTTGTCCCGGCGCACCAAGGTCGCGTCCTCGTCAGAGTCTTCTGGGTCATACTCGGGTTTGGAGTATGTCATAAGGTCAGCATCCTCATCCTCGTCGGAGTCATCGACTTCCTCAAGGACGAAGCCTGTCTGTTTTGGGGCAACGGGTCGTCTTGCCCTATGCTGGTATGCTCTAGGTGGTGAAGGGGTCGGCTGCTGGGCAGCAGCCAGGACTGGAGCCGCCAGCAGCGGAGTAATGGTGCCGACTGGATCAGACACATTTATCAAGGTCTTGTACCAGTTGAACTCTTCCGTTTTCAGTTCGTCCATCTTGAAGTCGAGCTTATTCTGGGACAGAGAGGAAAGAGCCTCGCCAATCACCATGCCGAGTAATCTCGCCTTTGACTGTGACGTAGATAGTCGGTTGGACACAGCCTGCAAGTATCCCCCGGACCTTGTCATCATCTTGATCTTCAGAGGCGAAGTGCGATTAACGTAGCCAGCGCTCAAGAGGACAACTTGGGCATGTGCTAGTCGCGGTCAGCCCAGTCCCATCGTTTCCTAGTATGAATGAACCTACCATCTTGCTGCAGAGTCGGAGAGTGTCTGATATACAGTTCATCGCCAAATTGTTGAAGGCTCTTCTCAAGCACATTTGTCATGGTATCTCGGTCCTTTGCCAATGCTGCTAGTACAGCTCGTCGTACTCCCACTGCATCACCGAGCCCAGCACCGGTGGCGCCGGTCAACCACATAACGAGATGATTCTTGCGGTTTTCGTCTTCGTCGACGAGTCTGTCTACAACGCCGGCCGCGGCGGATATCAAGGCAGCTGCTTCTGGTGTGTTGGCAGTAGAAAGCCTATTCAGAAAATTTTCGGCCAGGTGCTTGAGAACGGCGTACATTACACGTTTCTGCTCAAGATGGGGCAGGCGCCTGAAAATTTTCAAGAAGAATATCGCCTGACCATCTGCACCTAAGAGGAGGTACTCGATCATCTGCTTGATGAGGTGTTCTGCCTTAATTAGCGTTGGTTCGAGCAAGATGCTGGGTGGAAGACAGTACCACCATAGCCCAGTCGAAGTGCTTTGACAAAGATTTCCGAGCAAAGGATTTCCGCGTCCAAGCCGACTTCTCTCCTCAGCCATGACGAGATGCCTCTGCCGATCCACTTGGTGTAACTCAACCCGTCGGCAACCCAAGGGCGGTTCGCCCTCTGAGTTTGCTCCTTCTGCACGACGACATCTGCTTCAGCAGCGATAGAAACGATCCTTCCACTTCTGGCAAAGAGAGACAAAAACTCTTGTCTGACGGCCTGTCTCATGGGTCCATCGACGTGTTGTTGAGCGTTTATCCAAAACGCCGAAAGCGTCTGGTCACCATCCAAAAGACCTGCCAGCACTTGCAAGAGAATATCCAGTCCCAGGGATACGTCTGGTCGCTTGATCCCCTTCTCACTCGTCTTGAGCTCTTGCGTCAGCACCTTGAGCCTAGCAAGCAGTGCATTGACACTGGAGATATTGCGTAAGCAGGCCAGGAAGATATTAAGGTCGTCGGTGTGGCCGTCCCGAAGAAGAGGCCAATAGTTTGGAACAATCTCCGACACAAGCACTTGCACTATCTGTGCTGTTTCCGGGCTTGGATTGGCGAGCTTGTTGCCTTTGCTAGCAAATACAAGTGTCGCCATGAGTGTATCGTACTCTGGCTGGCTTTTGAGGGTATCCAGAACATCTTTGAGCGATGACACCTGGACAGAAACATCTTTGATCCTTGGCGAATTTCGAGTCGAGACTTCGTTCGGTGGAGCTTCGTCGGACCTCTTTTTGAGATAGGTCTGGCTGACTGGGGTGAAGAAGTCGTCCATGATGTCGATGTAGACCACGCGGCTATGTCGTGATCATGAGACAATCAAATTTGGCGCGCCAAGATACAATTGACGTATTCGATCCTCTAGAGGCGCATTTTCTGAATATTAATCTCATCAAGCGAGTCGTTGCGGCGTTGTGAGGATAGGTGCTTCACGCTTTCAGAATCAAGTGATGTGACTGCTGGTGGTTGGTGTACCCAGAACGTTTAAAGAGGCCCCCCCCGGCAATTATGCGCACCCCCGAGGCCCCTACCTAGGTACCTGCCGCCATCAGCTCCACTGTTTGGCGCTTCTAGGTTCCATTGGAGCACCCCCTCCACGCCTCGCCGACAGCAAGTCAGCAACTGTCCCTCGGCCTTCATACCTACTAGGCACTACCATACCAGGTGCCTCATACCAACGCTCCCTCTGCTTTTGAGAATCCCCGATCGAAACCATCCAAAGCATGGCGACGAAAGCACGGGCAAGCAAGCCTTCGTCTGCCAGTGAAGGCCTTGACGAAGCCAAGAGATGGTACTTCCTCCTCTGAGCTGCCCCGTCATGGCCTTCGTTGACGCCCGGGATCCAGGAAGCATGTCGACAACATCCGCAAGACCCCCGGACCCTTCACGGATCCCATCGCCGGTACACAAGAAGCCATAGACCAATTTGACAACATCAAAGTCTTGTACGCCAGATCTGTTGCCGGGACCTTGAGAGAGATTATGCTAATGCCATACCAGGGTCATGTTCGTTCGCCTGTGTGTTACCTCGTCGCCTTCCTGCTAACACAAACTATAGCGGCGCTGGTGGCCTAGGATGTGAGATACTCAAGGATCTGGCCATGTCCAAGTTCAAAGACATCCATGTCATAGATATGGGTAAGTGCCCTCGCTGCCTCGAATCGCCGGCGCTCTGTGGTTAACGCTTTTGTATCCAGACACCATTGACATCTCGAACCTCAACCGACAATTCCTCTTCCGAAAGGCCGACGTGGGCAAGTTCAAGGCAGAAGTGGCCGCGGATTTTGTCATGAGCAGGGTCGAGGGCGTCAAGATCACCGCACACAATTGCAAGATTCAGGACTTCGACGAGGCCTTCTATAAACAGTTCCAAATGGTCATCTGCGGCCTGGACAGCATCGAAGCACGGAGATGGATCAATGCCCAGCTAGTAGCAATTGCCGAGGACGGCAGTGATGCAGACTCCTTCATCCCTCTGATCGATGGAGGCACAGAGGGTTTCAAGGGCCAGGCTCGCGTCATCGTCCCCTCCTTGACATCATGCATCGAGTGTCAGCTCGACATGCACGCGCCTCGGGCAGCGGTCCCACTCTGTACGATTGCCTCGATTCCTCGACAGCCGGAGCATTGTATCGAATGGGCACATGTCATTGCCTGGGAGCAGGAGAAGCCTTTCCCGCAGCTGGACAAGGACGACCCCGAGCACATCACCTGGCTCCACCAAAAGGCTCTGGCGCGTGCACAGGAGTTCAACATTACCGGCGTCACATACGCCTCCACGCAAGGTGTCGTTAAGAACATCATCCCGGCCATCGCCTCCACGAATGCCATCATCGCTGCCGCGTGCTGCAATGAAGCTTTCAAGCTGGCCAGCTCCTCTGCGCCGCCACTGGGCATGGAAGAAAATTACATGATGTACTCTGGCAACGACTCCATCTACACATATACATTCAAGCACGAGAAGAAGGACGACTGCCCAGTGTGTGGTCAGAACTCTCGCCCGTTGGAGGTGCAGCCGAACATCACTTTACAAGACCTCCTGAACTCTTTCGCCGTCCGTCCAGAGGCGCAGCTCAAGAAGCCTTCCGTCCGGGCTGAGAGCAAGACGCTCTACATGCAGTTCCCTCCGTCACTTGAAGAAAAGACGCGGCCGAATCTGGAGAAGACGCTGGTCGAGCTGAATCTAGAGGATGGGCAAAATATCGTGGTGACAGACCCGGCGTTTCCGCTCGAGTTTAAGTTCTTCCTGCGGTTCAGTCGCTAGTCAAAGACGAGAGGAGCATGTATGAGTAATTGGGTCAAAGGGGGGCTCAGCACGCATTCCGGACCAGAATTTACGACGGTATGACGAGACACGCAACGCGCAGAGGGGGACGATAGCATCGCAATGAAAAGAAAATATTGGTATCATGAAGAGGTCTTTTCTACCAGTTCCGAAACAGATCGTGTCCGTACACCGTGTGTAAGCAATGCTGAAGCCCTGAATAGTGAGTCCCGAGAGAAAAGGAAAAGATGCACGTGAAGTATCGTTACAGTTCGCCGCCTTGCCGACCTTGTCTATCAAGCCCGGGCAAGGAGAATTGAAGTGCTGCTGGGCATTCTCACCGGACCATGTTAATGACCTGCTGTTCGAGCCTCGAGCATCTTTTCTTCAGCATCTTGACGGACTCGAGAAAGAGCTCGTCGCTATCCCACTGGCCAGTCGACTCGATGGAGAAGATGAAGTGATCACGCCGCCGGCCAAGCTTGACCTTGCCTTCGAATTCGGCGTGGCGAAGACACTCTCTGCTGACGGTGTCTTTCATGGTATCACGCACGACAGCTTTGCTTTCGCCCTCATGGCCCTCGTAGCCGGAGCCAGCGGTGCGGGCCTCTTGGGCGGAAACGCGCTCGATGCCGATGACGCCGGCGGGGAAGCAGCGCGCGAACTTTTCGGCATCGGCACCGAGGATAGGCCGTGTGATGTTGATTGTGGGCAGAAGACGGTAGGAGGCGGTGGCTACCGGGGAGAATTTTGCGTGATCGGAGCCGACGCCCTTGTGCATGTGCATCTCCATGTCGAGAACTTGGCCGGGGCGCAGCTTGGCGATGAGGATGTCCGGGTTCTGGGGGCGAATGAGCTGGGGATCGGGGTAGCGGGTGCCCTGGCGGCCGGTAGGCTGGAAGAGTATGTCCTTGGCATAGACGTGAGCGTTGTTGTAGAGCTTGAGAGGGTCGCGCTCATCCTTCGCGGCGTCGGGGTTGCGGGTACAGGTGACCTCGAGGCGGAGCTGGACGGTGTTCGTGTCGAATATATCGCCCGGGGTGCCATCCTCTTTCTTCGTGCGCCACTTCAGAAAGTTGCGAATGAAATCCTTGTCGCCGACGAATGGGATGAGACCGAGGCGGTGGGAGAGAACCTCGTCCTGAATGACGGAGGTGTTATTGTAAATATATACAGTTTCGATGGCCAGGGTAGGGATCTCAGAGATCAGGATGCGGCGCAAGGCGTTGGCGATGGATGCGTCGACGCCAATGAGAGAGAAGGACGACTCTTCGGGGGTTAGGTGGTGGTACTGAACGCGGAAGTTGTCGCGAAAGGTGTCGATCGACCAGCTGTTGTCTTCGCCAGGGAAGTTGCCTGGGTAGTCTGTCGACACATTGTCGGTGACCGTCTCCTTGTTGATGCCGACCGTCTGAGACTATTAGCGCCGCATTCGAGTGGCAAGTTCAGATATGTACTGACCTGTCGCCTATCCAGCTCCTCGGCGCTGGGCTTCACGTAGGGAGCCATTGTGTGCTGTGTTGTTGCGCGGAAGACGATGATGACGGGCACCAGGCGCCGATGGGTGAAGCTGGGGAAATTTTTCGAGACCCCTCCAGAAAAATGAAGATTGCACTAGATGCACCCCCAACAATTGCTTATCGATCTATGCGCACGCCCCTTTTCACGACCCCACATCCCGGATGGCGCTGCTGGCCGAATGCGGACTGTAGTGCACTGTAGAGCAACCTGAACATCCTTAGAACATTAGAGAGCCTCCCTTTTACCTACCTTAACTATACAGATAAGTATCATATGATGGAGCGTTTCCCTTGCTTCATTTCTGATTTTGGGCTCGATCTCTACACATGTTCTTCAACAAAATTCCTTGAACTGGGAAAGATTGGCTTTTCCCGTGCGACAACATCCAAACTTCAAATACGCATCTTGTCAGACCGAAGAGTTGACGTGAGAATAAAGACAATGACACGTCTGGCGCATACCGGTGTAAATTATTCCTCTGCCTGTATCTACGCTCTATGGACCGGTTGAGACCGAGCATGTCACCCGAACCCACCGTTCAGGTCTTGATACCCGCAAGCATGTTGCGATGAATGCTCTTCCAATTGTTGTCGCAAGCACTCTTGACTGTGCCTATCAGAAGCCTCGAGCACTTCATCGTTACCTCTTCTACCACCTCCAATCTCGGCGTCGTGCTTCCCTCGTGACCCTCCGCCGGCCCTTGGGCTTCCCTGACTCTCCAGAAGGTCTCCAAGAGGACGTTCAAGGGGCTGCGAATGCGCACAAGAAGGCCATCCTCAATGTCGGTGAACTCGTACTTGCTGACTACATCAGAGTCCCATAGACCAGCGGGAAGTGCGTGTACGACCTCGGTTACGCGCCAGCAGTCCGTTTCCCTGACGGGCTTGACGCCATCCGGGAGCTGCGGGGCCGGGGCCGGGGTGGGGATCCTCTCCGGCTTGGGGTTGTTAGGCGAGCAGCTGATGAAATGTTCGTGATCGTGCAGCATGGCGATGACTGCATCCCGACTTGCTGAAGCCGGCACTGGGCTCACGTGTGTGAGTGTTTGCGAGGTGTTGAGGAAACCTGTGGTCCGTTAGCATAATGAGAGGCTAAGAACGGAGGCCAAGTCTCGTTCTACATACTCATTGTGGAGGCTGGGACTAGTGGCAATAGATGTTGGATATGAGATTTCCTATGCAATTGATCATGGATGAGATCGCGGCGGGAAGAATGGTAGAGGTCAAAACAAATAGGACACTGGGTGTCATGTAACCCGGCATGTCTCATGGCCCGACCCCGTGGTCAAAGACGCCTCCGGCGCACTGACAGGGGCTCGAGGTGGCGCATGTCAGGGGCTTAGCACCACCTTTACCGAACTCACCGAGCTACCTGGTAGGCGATTTTTGGATATCTAAGTAAGTACAACCACAAGTTTTGAGGGAGTGCCTGTTTTTGGACTGCCCAGTTCATCTGGTTGTCTTTGGAATGATTGATTACAGTATTTATTTCTGACTCTGCCCATGCAGTCTTTTCCTCACACCAATACAGCGCTGGCCAAGCCACTCAGATAAGGAGAGCGTCGAGGTGCAGAGTGTACACTCTCTCCGTGACGAAGACCCTGGACATTGCAACATCGACCCTATTTTCCGGGTGATCCTTCGAACTGGTCTCCAGAATGTTTCCGCAACAGCCTGCAAGGTCGCAGCCGGCCGATTCGTTGTCATGGCTCTCCACGCCACGAGGGCACATCCAGACCTGGGCGACACCGTCCACGACTGCGTCGACCTTTCTGTCTCTGTTGGCACTGTAGCCGCTTCTCACCTCGTAAAAGTCGCTCCCCTTGTGAACCTTGGTCTCCTCCGTCGTGACCGTAACCTTGACAGCGTCGAGGTATTTCTCTTCGGCGATCCAGTCGTACAGCCTCGGGATCTGATACATGATCGCCTGCCTGGCTAAAATGGCGTAACGCGAAAAGTCGAAGCCACGGGATTGCTCCCAGAAGAGAGGATATGTCTTTGTGCGGAGGTACTGGAGCACGTCTTTGAAGTGGTCGGGATCGTTCTCAATGCGAATGCGGCGGGTGCCATCGTGGCTTACGGTGGCGCTGAGGATGGCATCTTTCAGCAATGCCGACTCGTCGAACACGTTGTGGTAGACTTGGAATTCGCGACCTCCAACTTCCAATATGATACGGTCCACTGGGCTGATGCTGCGCGTATGGTAGTCGTAGTGATGGATGAAACTGCTGCCCCCCGATGAGGGTGGGCTTGGAGGCGGAAGCGGAAGTCCAATAGAAGAAGAAGACCGAGAGGACGAATTACCATCTGTGAAGACGATGCTGCCGTTGTCTTTGACCCTAAAGGTGATTTTATCGTTGTCTTTGGGACGGAGAGAGGGCACCGACCGAGAGTACGACGGCGGAGAGTTGCCCTTCACATCGCTAGGTATACCTCGCACTGGCAGCCTTTTTATGGAGTTCACCGTGGAGAGAATTTCGTCAGCATCATTGCCACTTCGAGGTCTTCGCCCCGGGTCCAGAGACAGTGACTTAAGCTCAATGAGCGGCTCAGTGGCGGGACTTCGGTCCTCTCTGGTAGTAGGTGGGGGCGTAAGTGTCTCGTTGTGGGATGAGAGCCGTGTATTAGGCTTGGGGCCCATCGAGACGGGGGAGTTCCGCGAAGAGGCGGTGGTACTTGTGTGCAAAGCCAATTTGAGTCGCATCATGGAAGAAGGCCTACCGACCTTTTCGTCGCCTGTTGGGAAGGAGTTGGGTTTTCGCTGGAGAGAGTACAAATCCCTTTGAACTTTGGCCTCAAGATCATGGCATGAGTTGTTGGTCGCATCTGCCAGTTGATCCATGGTTCAATAGAGTTGTTTTCCGGTTATTGTTTGCTTGCTGAAGGACTAGGACCTGTATTCCTGGATGAGCCTTAGTTTTGAAGGCGAGCCTCAGAAGTCAGGTGGAATGTGCGGGTCCTATCACAGCTTTCAAGCCCCAAGAAAAGGAAGAAGGCTTTCTTATCAAGTTGCTGTGCTGCTTGTTGCCATTGTCGTTGCTGCTTTGTGGAGTTCGGCAACTTGATTTGCTCTTCATGCACCCAAACATAGAGAAACGTGAATGCTTAGGACGGCGGGGTACCATGCACAATAAACCCTGGAAATATTCCAGAATAGAAGATTGCCATATCCTACATCAAGCTGCTGCGACCCCCAATGTCCATGCTGCCCTGCCCGTCCTTCATATCACCACTGCGACCCACTACGAATTCGTGGTAGATTCGCTTCAGTCTGGTCCGCTCTTCAGAACTGATACTCGCTTTTGTGCCATCGAGGGCTTTAATCAGGTGTTTCCATCCAACGATAACCTCCTTGTCCTCGACAACCGCCTTGGATGTCTCGGGCTGGTAGGCCTTCCGGGCCTTCTTCCGGGCCTGCTTGATGCTCTCCAGCTTTGCTAAGATCGATGCCTTCTCGACCGATTTGTTGGGTTGGTTCAAGTCAGCCAATGATGACTCGTCAGGCTGGCCGTAAGGAAACTGCACATAGCTCGGGACGGAAGCCGATTTGCCGACACCATTTATCTTTCCGTTCGTCTGAGGCTCCTCCACGACGTCGCCCTGGAGCACATCGTGAATGGCCTCAAGCTGAGCATTGGAGATTAAGCCTTGAAGGTCCGCGCCTGAGAAGGATTCACAGCGCCTGGCTATCTCCGTCCAGGCGTCATCCGACTCAGTCATTTCGGGACCAAGCTTGACTTTCTGCGACAAAGCTTTCAGAATATCAACACGATCACTCAGCGTCGGCAAACCACACAGGAGAGACTTGTCCAGGCGTCCGGGCCGAAGCAGGGCGGGATCAATGAGATCGGGCCTCGATGTCGCGGCAAGAACATACACGCCCGATAAACCTTCAGCGCCATCCATCAAGGTCAGGAGCTGGTTGACCACCCGGTCTGTCACACCCGTTGAGTCATGTCCACGCTTGGGAGCAATCGAGTCGAATTCATCGAAGAACAGGACCGAAGGCTTAGCGGCCGAGGCACGTTCGAAAAGATCACGGACACTCTTCTCAGAGGCACCGATGTACTTGTTCAGAATCTCGGGACCCTTGACGCTGATGAAGTTCAGACCGCACTCCCCAGCCACGGCACTGGCGAGAAGTGTCTTGCCGCAGCCAGGATACCCGTAGAGCAGTAGCCCAGACCGCAGTCGAAGCGGGCACTTTGCGAAGACGGGTGCATACTTGGTAGGATAGAGTAATGTCTCCAGTAAGACCTGCCGTGTCTCTTGCAGGCCGCCGATGGAGCTGAAAGTGGTAGTCGAACTCTGCAACGACACGTTGCGGAGGGATGTTGGCGTGAAGTCCTTCAATGCATTGTCAAAATCGGCGCGGCAAAGTCTGATGGGCGTATCTTTGTCAATGGTCGGGCTTTCGGTGACTGTTCGAATGATGGCCTCGTTCTGTGCCCTTTCTACAACCACGCTGAGGTCCTTTGGCATGTAGCCGTCGGTCAAGCCAGCGATATCGAGGAAGTCGAGGTCGGCATCGAGGACAAAACGCCCAGAATTCTTCTGAGCCGGTTCCACACTGCCCTGGCTTGCCCCATCCATCCATGCGCTGTCCTCTGCGCCGCGGTTGCCATCTGCTGTTGTCGGCCGGCTGTCATTTAGTGATGCAACTCCGCCATTCTCGGCGGGTATCGAATCCTTTCGAACAATGGCCTCAATGACTTGTCTCCTCGCCTCCTTGTTGGGCGATTTGAGGTCCAGCACCTCGCGGAACACGTTGGACCCGGTGATGGTGTCGTTCAGTGATTCTTTGCCTTCAGCTGTGGCTAGAAGAACAACGCCGCTGTGCTGACCACAGTATTGTCTAGTCAGCGAGCTTACAATCTCGCTGACTTGGCGGCTGCGGCCGTTGTCATTGCCAACTTGTAGCTCCGTCTCGACTGGGCATGACGTATCGAGGTCGTCTAAGATGATTAAGGATTGCCCGCCGAATTTGGCACCCCAGCTTGCCGCCGTGAAGATCTTGGTTAATGTGCTCGTGATCGAAGCCATCCGGCTTTCGTCATTGACGAGCTTTTTGCACGAAAAGTATGTTGTGTGGAAGAGTCCATCTTCTCGCAGCCTCTTGGCCAGGTATTTTGCGACGGAGGTCTTGCCAGAACCCGAGGCCCCGGTCAATAGTGTGCAAGATAGATTGGAAAGATGGGTTTGTAGGTCTCCGAGCAGCTTGTCGACGCTGACAAGTAGACCTTCGTATGAAGGTAGAGGCTCAAAGACCGGTTCGTTTATGATCCAAGAAGGACGTGGTATTGGGGACTGGAACTCAACGGATATTTTTTCGTTAAGACTGACAGCCCAGCGCGTCGCTTCGTTTGCGTCGTGAGAGCCTGAAGGAGGTTCGAATCTGACAACACCCCCTTCCCAGCCGAGAAGGCTTTCCAGGCCATCCCACACTCCGAGTAGCATGCCATCTGTCAAAGGCCCCGGTAGCAATGACGTCGAATTCTGCCGGCTGTAGATAGATTTGAATGTCTTCGCTGCTTCCTCTTTTTCCGCCTTCGATTCTGCTCCAAATCGCAGGCCACCGGTCGATTTGTCGCTGGTGGCGAAAGGGAAAACGGCCAGCTTTTGTATGGCGTTCTTCTCCAAAGGGGGATTTGCTGGCTCGATCTCGACGATTCCTCCGACCATACCAGACACGCCGAGTGCCGCGCACAGGGGAGAAGAAAGTGCAGCGGGCCTACTATCTGGAGGGTCGTCCCACACGTGAAGATTCGCTACCACCTTCGTCGCGACCTTGGATGTGCTCGGTGTTGGGTCTTCAGGCTCTTGCTTTTGTGTGCTATTCGCGGGGCCGACAGACTCTCGCAGAATAGTCACTGTGACAAAGTTGACTCCCCTGAAGCCTTTAGATAGAACAACGTCAAGGTCAACCCATATGCTAAATTCTGAGGCGGCCTCGATCTCGTCGAACCAGTCACCGCACGCTGTACGGGCGATTCCCCTGAGAGTAAGTTTGGGTTTCCGCTCTGACCTTGAAGCCCTCTTTCGCACAGTGCTGGCACCACTCCTTTTCGACTTTGAAGTGCTTGCGACACTCCTGTTCTCCGAGGAAGAATGGCTCGGTTTTGGTCGAATCTTGGGCGCCACAATTACTTCGGAATCCGGGGAAATCTTTGCAAAAGGAACATCTGCCGGCGGCAACGGATCTATTGAAACAGTTCTGATATTGGCGGAGGATGTCGGGGACAGATGTAATGTCAGGGTATGCGCCGGGACGGTGGTCCCGGAAGCTGACTTGTAAGCGGGATTCGGGACGGCTCGAACCTGGGAGAGAAGGTTGACTTCGAGAAAAGTGGCGTGAAGCTCGATTATCTCCCAATCTTCTGGTGTGAGAGGCTCGAAGTTGATCGTGTGGACTTGAGGCGGGTCGACGTGGATGTAAGCCACGACCTTCTGACCATCGGACAGGCCGAGGGTGTTTGCCAATGTCGCATCGATTTCTACAGAGGCCACCTCTTGGTCGCGAACGGAACCATTGTTTCTCATCCCGTTAATCCCGTCACGGCCGATGAGGGGCGCCATCTTGCGCTTGCTGGGCATGCCGGTCCATCCCACGAACACGGACTGTGGCTGACCACTGGTTTTCGGGTCCTTGTAGCTGAGTTCGACGACGACATTCTGGGCCGGCTGATGAGATGATGAGCACGCAATACAAGAGCCTACGTGTACAGCGATGCAACTTACAGTGTTGATGTTCACAAGGAGTGACACGAGCGACGAGGGGAGGTTGACGAGACAGCTCCGGAGATGGACGAGGGACAATTCGGCCGCGGTCGACTGCGCGCTCTTGCGGGAGGACATGATGATATGCGACAGGCATGGAGACCCTGCAATGCAAGTAAGTATGAGACCCGAAGCTTCGAATTGCGACCTGGGCAAAGTCGAGAAGAACACATGAAGCTCTTCCTCGGGAGTCGCAATCCCCAGGCCATCCTCCGCCCGCTTTCATGTGCCGACGCCGAGGCAACTTCGGGATTGGCTAGCGAAAGCCGGAGGCGGAGCTCGCGCCACAGCCGACAGTGGCTAGGGAATCAATTAAAAAGGAACTGTGGCTGGCGAGTCGCGTGTCGCGAGAGAACGCGTCGTGGCGCGTGCCTCTTTCCTAAGTAATCTTTCGAGACTGGAGAACCCCCTGGCAACCGCCCGCCGACGCATTCCCAGCCCCCCACCGCCTAAGGCACGCCCTTGGATCTCCCGCTGTTGCCCGTCGCATTTCGCATGCTCACGAACCCATCCCACGATCTACGAACACCATTGACCAAGGGACAAACCACGCAGTTGCGCTGTAATCACCGGTCACAATGGCGCTTCGTCAGTTCAAGGCGCCCGTTGAGTACGAGACGCAACAGGGTACGTACACTCCCAAGCCCGTAGCCGAGGGGATGCTAGTTGAGGACTGACATGCGCCAGCTGCTTTTGAGTCCTTCCTCAAAGATTTCAAGTCCACGCCTGAAGAGGCCCTCACACATGCCATTGGGAATGTGACGATCAACGAAGATGATATCAGCGACGATGACTACGATTTTATGGATGAGGATGACCAGGCGCAAGCCAGGCGCCAACAGCAAAAGGCCGCTAAGCGCGGTCCTCAGCCCAAGTACCAGATCATGATGCAGGAACTGGCAGATCGCAAGATCGACGAGGTCATGATTGATCTTGACGACTTGTCGGACGTAGGATACCCGTGCCATCTGGCCTCTCGATGACTGCAGAGCTAACGCAACATCAGTGGGAGCATCAGCTGGAAGCAACTACCGGCGAGCGCCTGAAACTTGTCCAGTCGGTCGAGGTGAACACGAAACATTACGTTGAGATTCTTTCCAGAGCGATTGACAAGCAAATGCCTCGACCGAGCCAAGATATCACGTATGTGCTCTATTGAGGACGAGCCCGCCACCTTGGCTTTGCTGACATGTCCCCCTCACAGCTTCAAGGATGATGTTCTCGATGTCCTCATGGCCCGCCGACAAGACCGTAACCGCGACCTGCAGAACGCTGCGGAGAGACAGGGGGACCCCACCGTCGCCGAAGACAAGTTTCCTGCAGAGCTTACTCGTCGCTACACACTCGTGTTCAAGCCTCGCTCTCAGACAGCCGACCATGCCTCAAAGTCTCTGGCTGTCCGCGACGTTCGCGGCGAACATCTGGGTCACCTCATCACAATCCGCGCCATTGCCACCAGAGTATCCGACGTCAAGCCCATTGTACAAGTCAGTGCCTACACTTGTGACCGCTGCGGCTGCGAGATCTTTCAGCCCGTGTCCGACAAGCAGTATGGGCCTCTGACCATGTGTCCCTCGGAAGACTGCGAGAAGAATCAGGCCAAGGGACAGTTGCACCCGTCCTCAAGAGCATCCAAGTTCCTCCCTTTCCAGGAGGTCAAGGTGCAGGAAATGGCGGAGCAGGTGCCCATCGGCCAGATTCCCCGCTCTCTGACGGTGCTCTGTTACGGCGCCTCCGTCCGCAAGATCAATCCTGGGGATGTTGTCGACATCACTGGTATTTTCCTGCCAACGCCTTACACGGGGTTCAAGGCTATGCGTGCTGGCCTTCTCACTGATACCTACCTCGAGGCGCACTACATCCTGCAACACAAGAAAGCCTACTCGGAAATGATCATCGACCCAACGCTGGTGCGAAGAATCGAGCAGTACAGGCAGTCTGGGCAGGTGTATGAGCTGCTGGCCAAGTCGATCGCGCCTGAAATCTTTGGTCACCTTGATGTCAAGAAGGCCCTTCTGCTACTGCTCATTGGTGGTGTCACCAAGGAAGTCGGTGACGGCATGAAGATTCGTGGCGACATCAACATGTGCATGATGGGTGATCCTGGTGTTGCCAAGTCTCAGCTGTTGAAGTACATCTCCAAGGTCGCCCCTCGTGGTGTATACACTTCTGGTCGCGGAAGCAGTGGTGTCGGTTTGACTGCCGCAGTCATGCGCGACCCAGTAACGGACGAGATGGTTCTTGAAGGTGGTGCTCTTGTCCTGGCCGACAATGGTATCTGCTGTATCGACGAATTCGACAAGATGGACGACAACGACAGGACAGCAATTCACGAGGTCATGGAACAGCAGACCATCTCAATCTCCAAGGCTGGCATTTCGACTACACTGAATGCCCGTACCTCCATTCTCGCCGCTGCTAACCCCATCTACGGCCGCTACAACCCTCGCATCTCCCCCGTCGAGAACATCAACCTGCCTGCTGCTCTGCTGTCTCGGTTCGACATCATGTTCCTGCTTCTTGATACCCCTTCCCGCGAGTCCGACGCTCAGCTCGCCAAGCACGTGGCATACGTCCACATGAACTCGCGCCACCCATCAGTGGCGGGCGCCGACGACGTAGTCTTCAGCCCTCACGAAGTCCGCTCGTACGTCGCCCAGGCCCGTACCTACCGCCCTGTCGTCCCCGAGAGCGTGTCCGAGTACATGATCAAGACCTACGTCCGCATGCGCGATGCTCAAAAGCGCGCTGAGAAGAAGGGCCAGCAATTCACCCACACAACGCCCCGTACTCTGCTCGGTGTCGTACGTCTCGCCCAGGCGCTTGCCCGTCTCCGCTTCAGCAACGAGGTTGGCCAGGATGACGTTGACGAGGCCCTCCGTATCATCGAAGCGTCCAAGGAGAGCTTGGCTACGGAGCAGGGCAGTTCCCGCCAGAAGCTTAATGCCAGCAGCAAGATCTACAATCTCGTTAAGGCGCTCGCGGACGGCGGTGCTTGCAGGCCCGATGATGCCGATGACGACGAAGAGTTTGGCGTTGAGCTCAGCCTGCGCAAGGTCAAGGAGCGTGTCATCGCAAAGGGATTCACGGAGGACCAATGGCTGGCTGCCCTGGAAGAGTATACCGAGCTTGATGTAAGTTTTCCATGACCATGCTCAGATCAACGTAACGGACACTAACGGGATATCCACAGGTCTGGCAAACAGCCGGCAACATGACGAGGCTGGTGTTCATCAACGCCTCGGGCAACGACGAGCGGGAGGAGTAGTACGCTTGATGTGTGCGGTTGGTTCATTTTGCTCTCGACCTACTCTATGGGTCGTGCTACCTGGGCGTCGGCGTTAGGATACTCTGGGCTATGGGACGGATGGAATGTGAGAGTAGGACGGCACCAGTAGAGTACTGATGATGTAGACACGACGAAAGGTCACGGAATTCTCAGTTTGACATTCAATCAGGTCTCCGCTCAGCTGCCTGTGCGCGGGACTGACTGCGATGCTTTCTCATAATCCGAACAGATACCTATGCATTTTTTTGGTCATGACAACGAGTATGAGTGAAATCCATGTTCATATGTTACAAGATACAAGCGTGGCCTTAACGGCCAATACAGCTACAACTCAGCTACTTCTACATGGTATACCTGGTGGTGTGCAGAGATGCCCTCTCCATCTCACCGAGAATGCCGCTGCCGCCGAGCGCCCACTTCTCCGCGACGGTCGACTCATTGACCGTGGCCCGCAAGATGCCGCTTGCGGCCCAGTACTCCATGATAGCGCGGGCCTCATCCTTGCTCACGCCACTGACACGGGCGACATCCACGCCGCGCAGTGCCTCGTAGGACCGATCGTCATACTTGACTCCGTATGGCTTGGCAACGGGGCCCGCCTGGCCCGCAGCAGCGGCCTCAGACTGGTCAAGAGCCAATTCCATGGAGGGGGACCGAGGGGCGTTGCTACGGCTCGTGGCGGCGACGATGGCACCACCGTTGGCCAAAGGAGTCTTGCCGGCGAGCACGTCGACGAAGTGGCGGACGAGAACAAGGTCGTGGGCGTGGACAAGGTTGAAAGACGGGTCGCGGTAGTGGCTAATCTTCATCCAGTGGGACAGACCGTCGATGGTGGCGAGGACGGGGGGGCGGCCGGGGACGGTGGTGAGCTCATTCCAGAAAGCCTGGAAGATGGGCCAGGCCTGTTCGGCTTCCCTAGCGCTTCCAGCAAGGTCGGCAAGCGTAGCCTCCTTAGGGAAGTGGGGGATCATGGAACTGTAGTCCTTGGATGTCTTGTGCTGCTGGAGGACCTCACTGTTGACCTTATGTATCGTCTGGAGGAGGTTCAGGACATAGACAGGCTGGGTGAACTGAATCGGGGAAGTTTTGGGAATCGGCGAATATTCAGTGTTGGAGTTGACGAGATCCTGAGCTGTAAATACTTGTTAGCCTTCAGTTTCACGAGGGTCGGGTTACTGGGCGACATGCCTTCGGGGATGCTGATGACCACCCAGTTGTTGAGCATGGCATGAGACTGGGCTTGCAGCAGCAGCATGCTTTTACCAGAAATCTTGTCGCCTGTCAAGACCGTCCTGAGTGTCTGCTTCTGCGTCTCGGCCTCCTTGATTCTCTTGATCAACTGGACTGTCTCCTTTCGCACGAGGACGTGCGGCTTCTTGAACAGGCCCCAAGGCTGAGACGTCTTGAATGACTCCATCGAGCGGAGCTTGTCGATCACCTTGTCAGGCAAGCCAACCATCTGGCAAACGTTCTCCGCGTTGAGCATCGTCTCGCTGTCGAGAACAGACAGACCGCTAACAGCGGCCGCATTGTTGTTGGTAAGAACGATGCGCTTGCGGAAGGCCTTGCGCTCGCCGGGGCTGGGCTTCTTGAATCTCACGATCTCACGCTTCTTCTTGGCGTTCTGACCGATCTTTCCGCGACGAATGTGTCTTCCGGCAACAATGATGGGCTTCAGCTTCTTAGGTGGAGCACCAAGTTGAATCGATGTCGAGAAGGGTGCGGCAAAGGGTGCCATGGAGGTGATGATCGGGGTGATTCGAGGAGCGAGGCGCAGGCCAGATGTTGGCCGCGTGAGGCATCGCGAGCAGCTTGCTGACGCCATTGAGGCGAACATACGGTGTAGGCTGATCTTCGAAACCTCAAGTGTCCACGCGTGTGGGCATCGAGTTGGGTGCGGCACGGTGATGTCGACAGACCGGAGGCACGCGCTTCTACTTCAACCTCGCAGTTGGAAAGACAGCATAAAATCTCGGGCGTTAGAGCCACCCCTGCCCAGAGTTACTGGAGCTTCTCATTGGTTGGACGTCTGGTGTCTGGCGGATGTGTTCTTATCTTATCGCTGCTCAGACCCTCCAAAATTTCTAGAGGAAAAGTTCACGGCATCCCACCTCAGCCACTTGAGGTACAGCAAGCATAGAACGACCAGCGCAATCAACAGACAACCGCGCAATGGCTCTCGCACCAAAGACAAAGCTCCCAGTCACGGTGGATAGGCCGACGCCTTACACTTTTGGTGAGATGACTCCAGATTAACCACTTTTGAACGACCCCTAACCAGCATTGTCTAGATCTCGGACTCCTCCTCGCCAACGACAACAACCCCGTGACACTCGACAAGTCGAACCTCGAGGCCTCCCTTGCCTCCGTGGCTCGCGATGGTGCACAGGCACTCATCAACCAGCTCATGACCACGTGCCCCATCACGGCCAACAGCGATGGCGTCATCCTCTCCCTCCCGCAGACCAGCACCGCCTTGCCGCGCGAAAAGCCCGCGCCTAAGCCCAAGGAGCCCACCAAGTGGGAGCGCTTCGCTGCCAAGCGTGGGATTAAGCCCAAAACCCGCGAGCAGCGCAAGAATCTCGCCTACGACGAGGACACGGGCGAGTGGAAGCGCAAGTGGGGCTACCAGGCCCTCAACAAGAAGGGCGAGGGCGACTGGATCGTCGAGGTCGACCCGGAGAAGGAACAGAATCGCAAGGAGGGAACATCAGTCCGCGGCGACGGACGGCGGGAACGCAAGGAGCGCGTCAGGCGAAACGAGCGCAGGGAGAGGAAGAACATGCGCGATTCGAAAAAGTAACCCCAGTCCTGCGGTTCTTCATCCCACTACCATGGACGTGTGAGCCTCTTCATTTCTTGGGCAGATCGGCGTTCTGGCGTTGCATTCGGGAATCGCATCTTTGGAACCAGGCAAATGACAGATAAGGCTTCTTCCGTCGTCGCGGGCGTCGTGACAATGAACATGCAAGTCGAACGGCATGATGTTAGCGAATTGCGGCGTCTCGTACTTGTTGCCTCCTTGACGCCTTGGCCAATATAGCAGTGGCTTTCATCAGTGGATGGATTAAGACGTCCTCGCCATTCTCGAACCTCTCGTCAGCTGTCGCCAGTTCTCATCATATTGTACACAGTTCTTCATTACAGAGACAGCCACCACCTTCGTCCATCTTCGTGACCTGCCATGCCAGCAATAATCCACCCCCTGATGGTGTCCCCCAAATGCTCGACCGCTCTAGTCCGCCGTATGCCCATCCTGGCCGAAAGCAGTGGAAGAAAAGAACAAGCACGCTGGAAACTATGAGAGCGCGATGACGAAGGAGCCAATCGAAAGAAACATCAAGCTATCCAGCCCACCCCCTGAGAGCTGTTGTCCAACGCGCCAATGGAAGAATGCCGGAACGCATCAGACCTTGTACGGCGGCTCTTATCGACACCCATGCCCGAAAGTAGTGGTGCGGGCCTGCTGGCACCGGGAACCCAGGAACGCGTGACCGTGTGGCGTGGCTCCTTGAAAGATGGTTGATCGAAAAGATCATAGGGACAGGAAAACGTCATCGGCGTCAATTCGTCAATGGTGAGATGCAGATTCATATACACGCGAAGCCGCCTGGGGTATTGAAACAAAGAAAACGTAGTCGGTTCAGGGTATCCGAAAGAAGTTTAGAAACCAAGAGGCGAAAGGGGCTTGATGGGTGAAAGAGGACGGAGGTCTCCAGACCTCCTCGGCGTCTCGGCGAGGTGGCTGTCGATGGTCAGGGTCGTTGAAGCGGTCGCATTCGAGCCGACACTCGCATTCGACTCAGACAACTGCATGTTCTTCTTCTGCCGCCGGCCCTTGGACTGCTTCTCGTTGCTGTTACCAGAATGCTTGCTGCTGTCCGAGGACGAGACAGCGCGCTCTTCGACAATGTTGACTGGAGGGGAGGGTTCGTCCTGTGACCCGACCTGTTTGCGAGTGTTTGAAAGGCCCTTGGGTGGTGGCTGGTCGAGCAGCTTGTATTCCTCTTCAATGAATTCGGACTCGCGCTTGCATCCCTTCCAGCAGTCGCGCCATTCGCAAACTAGGAACTTGAAGCAGAATGCGTCGATCTTCATGCAGGGCTGGAAGCAGATGCAGAGGTTACGGAAGTCCATCTTGTTCTTGTCCGAGTGGGCGAGCAGAAGACTCAGATGGCAAGTAATGGCGAACAGTAAATAGTAGTTGAAAGGCGTCAGGTTTGATAGCTCATCGATGAGCATCTGAGGAACCTTTTCGGCACCGGCGCACTCTCGCGCAACCCTCTCCTGAGCTTCCTTGGGAAACAACTCGTCGGGAAGCTCTCGCAGCCACGCTTTTAGCATGGAGCCGACTATGTTGATGTCATATAGGTCATTCTGGTCAAACAGGTCGACATCGTATTCTGGTTTCAAATTAGTCGGCTTGCGCAGGAATACAGCAACATATCATCACCTACCCTCGTCGAACTTTCTCTGCCACTTCTTGATTTGAGGGCCACTGCCTGGTACACGATAGAGGCCCTCCACGTCGCAGCCTTTGTAGTTGAGGTAGTCAATAGCACGCCAGGGAAATGCCGGCATCCAGAACTCGGTCTTATCTCTGGAGTCCTCTAAACGCTTTGAGATCCGCGTCAAGCGGGTCTGCTCGATCAACGGAAGGTTGATCACTTTAAGGGTGTAGTTCTCATCGTCGACGACTGGCTCGCGCTCTGTGGTGCTACCACTGCGCATGCTCTTCCCGAAGAGACCTTTGCTGATCATATCTGCGGCTCGCGAATTGCGCAGGCCGCCGAAGAAACCAGCATTTTCGGCCCGGTGGCTAGCCGCGGTTTGCGCCTTCAAGGGTTGCTTTTCAGTCGGTGCGAATTCGCGATTGCCCTGGTCCCTGGCCGGGAGGGGAGGACCGCGGTCCATTGAACGGTTGCGCGCGGCAGAACTCATCATGTCTCGGAATGCGCGTTCGGCTCCCAGAGGCGCTGTTCGAAGGCCAGAGTGATTGTTGTGGCTGCTGTTTGGAGTCGTCGCCCTTTCCTGCTCAGCCGTGTTTGAGGGCGAGGGTAGGGGTTGGTGCTGCTGTTCCCTGGGGCTAGTGCTGTTGCTGTCGCGGTTTGACCTCGTTCGGTGAAGGAGGCCGAAGGGCTTCGGCTTGGCCTTCTTCGTCAAGGCACTAGAGGATGTGGTCGAGTCGGGGTCTCCAGTCGAGGTCAAGGAAACTTGAGACTTTGAGGGATGGGAGGGGTATGCTTTTTGCGAGGATGAGTCTGCATATGATGTGTCTGTTCGTGATCGGAAAATTAGCAATGCCCACGACAACAATGGAAGCTTCGACAAAAGCACATGAACAGGGGACCAGCCTGAGGGATCGGATGGCCCCGCTCGCAATGCGCGAGTAGGTCAAGTTTCAGTATAAAGAAAAGGACCTCGCGCAAAGCCGTACCTGAATGCTTGACCAGCTTGTTGCTCGTGGTAGGTGCGCCGGTGCCCCGTGACATGCTACCGGCGACGGACAACGAGTGCTGGTGCTGGTGCGCGAGGTGCTTCGAGGACGACTTGGAGAAGTGGGAGAAGAAGCCGCTCTTGACCTTGCCCTCGTCGCGGTGCGCAGGGCGAAACTCGGCAGCCTGAGGGCTGTCTCCGGTACGAAAGGACCGCGGGGCGTTGGGGCGAGTCGGAGTGTCGGAAGGCTGGTAGAGGGCCGATGTGATGGGAGGGTACTGCTTTGGGTCGTCGTCGTCCTCGTCGTCGTAGTCTTCTAGCGCGCGCGAGCGGCTTCCCGAGGCATTCGATGGCTGTTCGAGTGAAGTGGGCTGTGACTTTTGGGGTGTGAATCTGCTCAAGGGAGAGCGCGGAGTTCGAGGGGACGAGCGCGAGTCGACACTGGTAGGTGAGACGACTTGAAGAGTTTCAGCCGAGCGAGAGGTGTTCTCGGACAGGGTAGCGGAGGAGGGCTCGGACAAGGTGAGCGGTTGCGGCACGGCCTTGCGTCCCATTTTGGGCGATGGTTCCTGGGACCTCGAGGGGTACCAGGCAGGACTCGGCTGGCCTGTCTTTTCTCGTCTGGACTCAAAGGCAGAACCGGGAAGAGGCAAAGCAGAGGGGGGACCCGACGATCAAAGGCCCCAAAGGTCAAGAGACCCTAACCCTTGGTAGGCCAAACTCACGCTGCTTCCCGCAAAGGCGCCAATTGGTGTGGTGTGGGCAGTGCCGTGCGCGCCAGGATGGGACCGTGTCGAGCGAGCATATGTTGGGTGGACAGAAAGGGGGTCGAGGACAGCCCAACTCGGAGTTGGGCTCTTTCGGGAGTGAGAAAACGTGTGGCAGCACAATGAAAGTGTTCCCGAGGGTGTGTTGGCGAGGTTGAGGACTTTGGTCGTTCCCTGTTCAATGGCTTGAAGGAGTCGAGACCAGGGGATGAGGACCAGAGAGCAGAGGGCCGCGGAAGGGATCTGCTTGCTGCTTCCTGTCTGGCTGGCAGGGGTCTGACTGAAAAGAAGGAGACAGTGGAGTCTTTAAATGCAAGATATCCTACCATTCACCGGGTGTGCATCCTCCGCACCAACGCTTCAATCCCTCCGCGCGAGCTTCACATCACAATCTATTTGTGCGAGGCTACATATGGCATGTCTGCCACTAGTCGAGTCATTGGGCGCGACAATTATGATGAGTCTTTTTGTCAAGTTGTATTTGAATGTGCTTCCATGACAGTCTTTTGTTCGCCTTGAGTAGTAGGCAGGCCGGTGCTGCTGCATCTTCATCCGGTACCAGAAGGTGGTGCGTTTGCACAGTGCTACCCGCTTTTGGGCTTCTGAAACACACGAAGTGCTGCAGCTGCAGAGGAGCCGTGTCTCATGAGGCCAAGTACTAGTGAGGTCGGGTGCTTGTGCCTGCCGTGCTCAACCACGACACGGACACCATAGGTACCTTACCTGCTATGGAGGGTCACTAATCACTACGAGGTACGGAAGAACCTACATACCTTCCATACTCAGCTACCTGCGATACCTTTACTAAGATAAGTACTTCTTAGGTGGCTAGTAGTGTGATCTATACCTACTAAGTAGATAGGTACCCTTTCATCTGCTCCTAGATAGTAGGTAATTACGGTAAGTAGTTCCATTCAGCGTCATTTGCGAGCATTCATCCGTTTTCATGCTGCCATGGATCCTCATAACAGCGTGGAAGATCTGGATTGGCAGATTGTATCCCAATCAAGGCACTCAGGCAAACCGTGCTACTTTTCCTGTCATGCCATCTTTCTTGCCATGGTTCTGGATCATGTACTGTTCATTGCGAACTGCTTAAAGATAAGTACTCTCCAATGTCTGCACCCCTCACGCCCCTTCAGTGTTCCTGGTGCCCCTCACCACCAGCACGCGGGTCTAGCCCCCTAACGTCGCTCCTGGCCCCAGCGAACCGATCAGGTGCTGCCGCAGGACAGTGTACTTACAGTATAATCAAGCGGTGTGGAGCGTGCAATTTGAACTGAAGATGTTGGCGGCGTTGAAGTCGAAAAATGCCCATACCACCCAACCAGTGTAGTCGACCTGGCGATGTTCTACTGAACAAACGACCACTGAGAGCATGGGTCCATACTTAGTACCTTACTTACCTGGACAGGTTACCCCGCCGCAGTACCAGCATGTCGGTCCACTTTGGATGGATGTTGTGTTGATGATTGATATCTCTGAACTTCTAACGGAAGGCAGCATGCGACTCGGTCACGCAACATTCGAGCCTTGACTAAACCTCCACTGGCTCCCTGCTCTCATTCATACCCGCCCACCCCTTGCAGTCTTGTGTCCTCCCGGCGGCTGCGCATCACGAGTTGACCCGCGGCAAAACTCGACGCGCCTAAGCACGAAAGCCAATATCCCAACAACAACCGTGTCGGGCTGCAGTCGCAAGCGCTGCATTTGGTGAGTGCGACCCCGAAGGCCCTCGTGGCAGGACGGGCCGGAACGCACTTTTTGCGGGCCTGGCGGGTCAAGTCGACTTGTGGCTCACATTCCGCCACGAACGGCCGCCAGCCTTTGGAGATGCCGCCGGAGGTTGACCCAAGTAGAAATCAGTTTGTACAGAGCGACATGACTCCTCGATAGATTTGGAAACCGCCGCGTACATAATTGTGCTGGTTACCTACATGCCATCATGGAGTGATGCCACCCACCTGGTGCACCTCAAAACCATGATTACATAAGGCAATCGATCAGGTCTCCACTTCGATATGAGGTGCCGTGCAACCATGGACCTGAAGGGCAGTGTACGCCATCCATCGACCTCCAGCCATCTCATCGACTGACTTGCATCAACACACGTTCAATCAGGCTCACCGCTCCAGTAAATTTACGCGCGAGCTGTTTGCCGCCACACTTTCAAGCGTCTTGATGGCTGCGCAAGTTGATCAGCGCCCGGACGAGCCGATGCTCGTTACGGAAGCTCATGTGAAATATATACAAAGCCTCGACACCAGAAAGGACGAATACGACTATTGGCTGACAGAACACCTTCGATTGAACGGACTGTACTGGGGTTTGACTTCGTTGTTCCTCCTGGGACGGCCGGAGGCTCTACCGCGAGAAGGAGTGCTCGACTTTGTCCTGTCCTGCCAGCACCAGAATGGTGGTTTCGGCGCAGCGCCCGGTCATGATGCCCACATGCTCTCGACAGTCAGTGCTGTGCAGATTCTGGTCATGCTGGATGCGCTAGAAGATCTGGAAGCCCGTGGCAAAGGCAAGGCCCTGGTTGGCAACTGTGAGTATTTGTTTCCCTCGTGTTCCGACTTACCCAGGTTTTGACGGGCAAACAGTCATTGCGGACCTCCAAGACCGCGAGACCGGAACTTTTGCAGGTGACGAGTGGGGAGAGGAGGACACTCGTTTTCTCTATGGCGCGCTCAACGCGCTTTCGCTCCTCGGGCTGCTCCATCTCGTGGACGTCAGCAAAGCTGTCGACCACGTGGCAGCCTGTGCCAACTTCGACGGCGGATACGGCGTCCGCCCTGATGCTGAATCTCACTCAGGCCAGATTTTCACTTGTGTTGCTTCCCTTGCAATTGCGGGGCGCCTTGATCTCGTCAATGTTGACAAGCTGGGACGATGGCTCAGCGAACGCCAGGTTGCCGGCGGCGGTCTGAACGGACGACCTGAGAAAAAGGAAGACGTCTGCTACAGTTGGTGGGTTATCAGCAGCCTGGCAATCATTGATCGAACACACTGGATCGATCGCGACCAGCTCATTGGTTTCATCCTTCGCTGTCAAGACCCGGAAGCTGGAGGCATATCGGATCGCCCTGGTGATATGGTCGATGTGTGGCACACGGTGTTTGGCCTTTCAGGCCTCAGTCTCCTCAAATATCCAGGACTGGATGCTGTGGATCCCGTCTATTGTATGCCGAGATCCACGATTCAAAGGATAATGGGCAAATAATTGACAGTTCAACTCACGGCGAGTGATAGTCTTCTTCCGAGCCCAAGCACCAGGCCATGGATCATATCATCCTGTTGACCACACGACGTCGTCATCGCAACTGAATACATCCTACTGTTGTACCTACGCTTGCTTCTCTACTCGTCGTTTGTTCAATCTGCAGGCTGAGAAAGTTCTCTCTTTGTTGCAGCTGGCGGCACCGGCTTGATACAAGTCTGGCACGAGTGTGCTTCTGAACATCCGTCTATTCTCTGCTTTTGAGCATCTCAATGTTTCCTTTTCAATGCTACGTGCAGCCCACACGATGCAGCTAGGGACATGCCAAGGAATGAAAGGGCTGCAACCGGCGAAGGTTTGCCCCCCTCAGCCAGCATGAGATGGGCGAGTCTTATGTAAACATGAGCAGCTGTGACAAACCAAGAAATGAGTTCCTAAATACCTTGCCTCTTTCAGCAGATCGGCTTACTCTCTCTGAGTATATCTCCGCGGATTGCAATTTTCTGGGGCAGTAGATTCAGCGCTGTTTCCCATTCCTACACCGCCTCTTTACTTGAGCCCTGGAATTAGATCATTGAGGCATCTGGCCGTATTCTCTCCCAAAACTCTGGGAATGATAGGCTGATGATCCTACATTCATACGGCAGAAACTGACCTCCTGGCATACACCTGGGCAACCTCATTCTGGTGTGCCGCTGTGTGGCTGGCTACCATTTTCGAACACATACAAACCCGGCGCTCGAGTGGCTGTCAGGTTGTAGCATTGGCCCCATTTCAGTGACAATGCCTCCGGGACAAAGGTGAGCAAATCACCCCCGACACCAAATTCCTAGTATCGTTGATCCATGCGTGAGCACAAACCATGACCTAGGTGATTCCTGTCACAAGCCTGTTCTGTGAATGCAGTTTCAGAGGCTTACACCGCGCGCCCTGGCTATGTATGACACAAATGGGTTTGGCGAGTCTGAATTCCGTCCCCAGAGCGTGCACTCGATGACAGTGATGTCTCACATGCAGTATTTCCAATTTTCCTTCATGAAGGGAGGGCTAACACCAAGGTTTGGCGCAGTAGTCTCGCCGTTGAGGTCTGTCAATATATGGCCTCCTAGGGGTTGAATCGTCAGAGTTATCAACCACTTGCTTCCACATTAATGCACTGCGTGCTGTTCTTTGCTATGGGTGTCGTGTACACCCCATTCTTTGGACTTGACTGATCATCTAGTTTTCTCTCGAGCATTAATGCACGTTCACCTTCGCTTTCAAGTTGATACAGGCTCTGCTGGAGTCAAACATTGTGATTTGAGGAACGGCAGTCCTATAGAGCGAGTTCATGGCATACCCCCATCGCAAATTTGGACGGGTCCCAGGGCAGCACGTATAGCAGGTAGTAGAGGGCCATGGAGATGCTTCGGAAACTGTCCATAGAGGTTCCGGGAGGTTCCGGAAGCTTGAACATGGCTATAAAATACCAACTTCTCTGGCTGAAGATCTCCTTTCTCTTTCTCTTCTCTCTTCCTTACCAACCCACTTCGTTGTTGTCTTCCTCCACCAGCACAACAACCCCGAGACTTTCAAGAGAGATATTCTGGCCAACAGTCCGAGACTATCAGATATTCTGACAAGAGCTACGTTGCCAACAGCTGTTGGCCGGGAGCACTTGAAACTGCTTGTTTTTCTGGTCAGTCGGACTAGCTACATGGTTTCCCAGCGTCGCCTCTTCGTTCTAGAGCATGATGGAAAACTCGGCTGCCTCTTGCTAGCTAGCTCCTCTTGTTTCACAGTATCTCGCAGAGCTAACCCTCGCTGAACAGGTCCTAGCAGTGGGTTTTGCATCGATTTCAAGGCACCTTTCCTCGGCCCATTTTCGCCCATGGTATGTACTATTGAATCTTTTAAAGTCTTTTGACAATTACTCCAAGGCACCTCGCCTCACCAAGTTTCCTGGTCTCACGCTCTTTACCAGTGTGACGTACTTTCTTTCTGCTCATCACCGCCTGCAGCCACAGACCAGCAGGCACGGCCTAACCCCTTTTCACACGAGCCAGGGCCACCTCTGGTTTCTGCCTACAGCTACCTTCTACGTAGGGATCCTGCAACCCCTCGATTCCTCCTCCTGAAAATATTACTCATTGATTTCAAAATTTCGGACCCTTTTCATCGCCAGTTGAAAAGGGCAAAAGCCTCGTTCGATATTCGTTTCCTTGCGGCAGTTGAAGTATTTCCTTCTCGAAGGTTATAGATCATCTCCGGCATCCAACGGAGAGAAGAATTCACCGCGCTCGCCTCCTTCCTTCGCAAGTGAATCAACCCTTGCGCCTTCCTTTCCTCCTACCACAGACTTGGGCTACAACCAATCATTCGAATTATGGACTCGAATATCGGTCATGCCTTCCAACATGGAGGATTGGCTTCAGGGCCTGCCCCCTTTTCAACAAGTACATTCGCAGGCCCTCCAGATCTGGAGCGATGTGCCTATGGCCCCGGATAGCCCTGGCCAGGTGAGTGCTGCGTGATCGTTCCTGCGTCTCTCGACCGGCTACCTCCCTCGACCCTTCTCCTCCCGAGGCGAACTCCTTCCCTGCCTTCCCAGTGCTCGGGTCCATGCACAATCACGTTCTCTCCCGTTCGGGATCTGGCTTCAAGTTCAAACCTCTCCATTCTGTCTCTTGAGCCCGTCGAGACTCATCCCTTCTTTTGGTTCTGTCACATTCCTGGCTTCAATTCAAAGCATCCCGACGACTCCTCGCTTCTGTGGGCTTTTCTTCGTCTCCTTGACACAGCTTGTTTCGACCCAAGCGTCTGTCATTTCGCTGCCTCTTTCCCCTGTGCCATTCTGCCCAGATTCCTCCATCATTCGTGGGCGCCGATGTACGAGTGTTCAGATTCGCCCTGAACCCTGTTCAACGGTCTCCACGTTCGTGATATTGCCTCGTGGTACTGGGTTTTCTCGGCTTGTACTAACGATGTCATCAGAACATGGGATCTTCCGGCCTCGTTTTGTATCAGACGCCTGGTCCTATGGAGATGGCCACCGACATTCAAGATGGCTCTGATCTTCTGGATGGTGCCGACTTTGACCCAGCGTTGGCTTTCCAGCCCGGCCTTTTGACCTCACATGAACTGTCAGAGACCCAAATCACCGACAACATGTCAGCTCTCCACTCGGCGTCTGCTGTCACCGAGTCCGATCACCAGAGCACGTCCTCTTCGAAGGCCCTTGCGGGGTCGGGCCACGTCCGCAAAGGCAAAAACGCTACAGGAAAAGAGTCACAGCCGAGCGTTCCCCTCGTTTGCCACATCTGCCAGGGAAACCCTACGTTCTCTGATGTTTCCCACCTTCTCACCCATTGTAGCTCTCGTGCTCATACCAAACGTCATTTCGACATGAAAGCAAGGGCTCTTACCGAGCTCTCTGCTCAGCAGACACTCTCTGTCTACGACCAGTGGTACGAAGACTTCGAAATCGGTCCTATGATCAACAAGCGGCTTCGCGAGAAGGACGAAAAGGACCAGGCCAAGAGGATTGAAGCGGAGACGCGCAAATCGAACCAGCCTGTGAGTTACTATTTTCATTCCTGCACTCGCTACCTGTTGCCTGCGCTTACCTCTTGAAGCCTCAGAAGAGACGCAAGGTACCCGCCAAGACTCAGCAAACCAAGCAGGAGGGCAAGGAAGAATTTCCGATCCAGACTCTCCCCCTCACTACTCCATTCAAATCTACAATGGACCAGCAAGGCCAAGGTACACTCCTGGCTGATGAAGAACTCGAAGATCTTCCCATTCCAGGCCTGCAGTCTCCCAACGGTAGTGAATTTGACTCCTTCGAAATGGGTGACGAGTACTTCGACAGGCATGACGAGCCTTCAGGTCCCCCTTTGAAGGGAAAGTTCTGGCCAGGCATGGGGATCTTTGACGCTGCTACGGAGGAGGAACGCCGAAAGCGTAATCAGCGCAAGGACGTCTCCGTCATCCAGAAGATGAAGACTGCTTCGCAGGCGGTCGAGACCAGCGAACTGGTTGGCGATCTCACTCTGGTGTGGGCACGGATGCGTGACGTTTACGACCCTCCTTCATGTGACGACGAGACTCCAGTAAGAGGTTCATTCGATCCCCACGCATGACTTGGAATTGCTAACTGGGAAAAATCAACAGCCGAAGAGGAAGTCTGCCAGTGGACGCAAGGCTGGTGCCACCCCAAGGCGCTCCGGCCGTAAGAAGGGTACTGCGGTGGTCCGCATTAAGTCTGAGCCACAAACCCCTCCAGTCGGTCATCTCAGTATTGAAGCACCCGTGCAAGTCGGTGGCCGCAGGAGGGCCACGCGTGGTAGCGCTGCGCGGGCGCAGGTTCAAATATCAAGAATGGCCAGGCGTGAGATTGAAGGCGCCCCCGAAGCCAGCCAGGATTCGGAGGATGACCCCCAGCTCAAAGCTCTGATCAAGCACGACTCGTCCAGCTCGTTCGGCCAAGGCAATTCCACTCGGCCCTCAACAGCCGACATGTCGAGCGATGGGCGCGGAGCTAACACTATGGCCGACATTTTTCAAGACGACGACGTCGATCCGGCAGGTGAGTGAACTCAGCAAAACCTACTATTTTCTCTTGTTAATAGATTACTGATTGTTATAGATTTGGCAATGCACCTGCCTGGAGGCAGCCAGGGACCAGCAAGGTTCAGTCAAGGCTTCAAGCTCTCCTCTCCAATGGTATATTGACCTCCCCATTTTGCAGATTCCCACACCGTAGCCGTCCTCCCCTCCACCCCTTGAACCGAAATGTCCGACCGAACGCGGCCTCGAATCTGTCGTCCCCGACCCCCTCAATCAAACCCATCGTGACCCGCGCTTGTGGAGGAAAGGAGAATAACAGTGAGCTTCAACAGGGAATGGCAATGGTGCCTCAGCCCCCAGGAATGTCCTCCCAGGCGATGCCTTATTCCGGCATGGGCATGCAGGGTATGCCCCGTACCGTATGGGGCACGAACATGAACCAGCCTCATTTTCAGTACCCTTTCGGCAATGCCTTCGCCGATAATTTGCTTCTGCCCCCAGTCATGATGGGCAATCAAGTTACCAATGCCTTCCAGCAGCATCCGCAGATGAACAGCATGTACCCCGACGACATGCAGAACGGCTTGTTCAGGACCCATTCCCCCGCCGGAAATCAAGGCTGGCAGGCGAATCCCGGCGGAAACATGGGCCTGCACCAGGGTATGCAGAATCTGTACAGCAACAATTGGCTTGCGAACAACCAAGGCGTCTCCTACGATGATGCACAGAACGACGGTGATGGTCTACAAGACCACTGATCTCTCATATTCCGCGGGTCACAGGGTACGACGTGTAGCTCTCGACTGGCGCACCACTCTGCAGCGTCGAGACGTCTGTCTTTTTTCCTTCTAGAGAACAGCACATTTGAAGGCAGTCGCCTGGGATTAGTCTCAGTCGGCGGATACAATTTTCCTTTGTGTGATTTCATTCCTCCTCAAGGTACTGCAAGCTGGCTGAAGAACCCGCCAAGAAATCCAGCTAACAATGTGGCTCAGTTCAGTTGCCATGGATTCGGGTAGTCCTACGTCAACTGGGTTACACCAAAAAGCACACAGCTCCCCGCGAAGTGACCACTGATCCCTCCACCTGGCTTCGAGACAACTACGAACCTCTTGTCGAAGCATTGAGGACAAGGGCAATGGTGGTATTTGGTGGAGGTGATAAATCGCACCGAGGAACACGGTTTAATTTGCACTTTTGGGGGTCATGGTCTCTTATTATAAGAAAGGGGGGCTCCAACTGTCAGCCATTCAGCCAGGCCGGGAGATGGGTTATTCGGGTCTTCGGACGTGAGCAAAGGCATAGGCACATTGAGCGATGACAGGTGAACCAACAGAGTTTGGCATCCCACATCATCAATTGGAACATGTCGATAGTTACTCGTGATCAAAGAACTTTGGCGGTTTTAGCTCGAACTTCAGATTCGTTCCGTGACAGAACAGAGGGATGGCTGATGGTGCTGAAAAGGGGTTGCCGTCAAACTCGTGGCAACTTGGCCCGTGCACTAATGACGTGAGGTACCAGGGTGCCAGGGGAAAGAGAGTGGGGCAACACTGCAGCCTCTCTACGCGCTCGAGGTTTGGAAGACGCGCCGAACCTCTTGCTTGCTAGATCAGGATCAAGTAGCGAGAATGCCGCTGCCACCCATTCTCGAATTATTTTGAAACGCCCAACACTTCCTACACTGAACTTTTCCCGAGGTCAGAATGGCGCCCGGGAAGAAACAGCAATCTTTGACAAGCTTCTTCCAACCAAAAACGGTTAATGGGCCTGCTGCCCAGGTGCAGAAGTTCCAGGTACCTTCCAACGAGACTGGTGGCGATAACCTAGGTGCCGACAAACCCTCTCGCAAGAGGCCTCTCGAGGAGGATACGGATACCGGCAATGATGCCTCGAGTAAGACACCAAGGCGAACGAAAAGGCCTCTTCAAGACACGGCGGAGGAGACGCTTTTCATCGAAAACTCCACGGAATCGCCTCCAGCCAGTGGCACGCAGAGAACAGACCGATACCGATACGACGGGGCTAGCCAGAAAGCACGCAGTACCTGCGTAGATGAGCCAGTCGAGGATGAAGAGACGAGGAGACGGAAGGAGGAATTGCACAAGCAATTTGTGAAGAAACTAGCACATCCAGACGCTATGCTTCGGCGGCGCGCAGGCGGAAATGGTGACGACGACGCAACGCCAATGGGTGACGACGAGGACGGCGACGAAGCCGAAGATGAAGAACCGCCAGCGCCGTCGACGAAGAAGGCCAAGAAGGGTGGGGCAAGAGCAAATGGAAAGCTCACGCCTATGGAAACACAGTTTCTCGAAATCAAAAGGAAACATCTCGACACCATTCTCATCGTGGAAGTCGGCTACAAGTTTCGATTCTTCGGGGAAGACGCCCGGATAGCTGCCAAGGAATTGAGTATCGTCTGCATCCCAGGCAAGTTTCGATACGACGAGCACCCCTCTGAGGCTCATTTGGAGAAGTTTGCCTCGGCCAGCATTCCGGTTCATCGGCTTCCAGTACACGCCAAGCGACTGGTTGCTGCCGGGCACAAAGTGGGCGTCGTGCGGCAGATCGAGACAGCGGCGCTGAAGAAGGCGGGCGACAACCGAAATGCGCCTTTCGTCCGCAAGCTTACGAACGTTTACACCAAGGGAACGTACATAGACGAGAATGGAGATTTGGATTCGCAGAACGAATCGGGCGCGCCGGCTGGAGGTTACCTGCTCTGTATCACCGAAACACCAACCAAGGGTCAAGGTACGGACGAGAAGGTTGATGTGGGCATCGTGGCAGTCCAGCCTGCGACGGGCGACATCATATACGACAATTTCGAGGATGGATTCATGCGCAGTGAGATCGAGACGCGGCTACTACACATCTCGCCTTGCGAGTTCGTCATCGTCGGGGACCTGACAAAGGGCACCGATAAGATGATCCAGCATCTCGCCGGGAGCAGCACCAACGTATTTGGCGAAAGAAGTCGAGTCGAGCGGGTACCTCGATCGAAGACCATGGCGGCCGAAGCATATTCGCATGTCGCTGAGTTCTATGCTGATAAACTCAAGGAAGCGGACGCCAGCGCGACATGCAACACTGGGAAGGTTGGCATCCTTCTTGACAAGGTGTTGCATCTGTCAGAACCTGTGACGATATGCCTGTCGGCAATGATTTCGCACCTGAAAGAATACGGCCTTGAGCACATTTTCGACCTGACGAAGTACTTCCAGAGCTTCACAACCCGTCAGCACATGCTCATCAATGGTTCCACGCTGGAGAGTCTAGAAGTGTACCGTAACGCCACCGACCACACAGAAAGAGGCAGTCTATTTTGGGCACTAGACAAAACTCTGACGCGTTTCGGTCAACGCCTGCTCCGAAGATGGGTCGGGCGCCCGCTCCTCGACAAGGATCGCCTCGAGGAGCGAGTTGCGGCTGTCGAAGAGCTACTGGAGCACCGGTCCAGTAGCAAGGTCGATAAGCTAGAACACCTCCTCAGTAACATTAGGACTGATCTAGAGCGGAGCCTGATCCGCATCTACTACGGCAAGTGCACACGGCCCGAATTGCTAGCCGTTCTCCAGACTCTACAGCGGATAGCAACGCAGTATGCGACAGTCAAAGTCACAGAGCAAACTGGGTTTCAATCCTCTCTGCTGAGCAACGCCGTTCTTGCCCTTCCAAATATCCTCGAATCCGTCATATCCTATCTCGAAAGAATCAATCCTGAAGCCGCACGGAAAGATGACCGATACAACTTCTTCCGCGAATCAGAGCAAAATGAGGATATCGAGGACCACAAGATGGGCATCATCTCGGTCGAAGCCGATCTTGATGCCCAGCGTCGAGACGCTGCAACGAAGCTGGGGTATAAGAAACCAGTCGACTACGTCACTGTCGCGGGCATAGAGTTCCTCATCGAGGTACAAAACACAAACCTTAAACACGTGCCCGCGTCTTGGGCCAAGATTTCTGGCACGAAGAAGGTCTCGCGCTTCCACACCCCGGAAGTCGTTGGCCTAATTGCCGAGCGTGATCAGCACCGCGAGGCACTTGCAGCTGCATGCGACGTGGCCTTTGCCAACCTGCTCAAGAGCATCGCTGAGGATGCGTATCAGCCCCTACGTGACGCTGTGGCGTCTCTCTCGATACTCGATTGCCTGCTGTCGCTCTCCAAGGTGGCCGCTCTTCCCGGTTACAGCAAGCCCAACTTTCTTCCGTCTACTGATGCGCCGAGCGTTTCCATCACGGCGGGTCGCCATCCCATTGCCGAACATACCCTGGCCGGTGGCTACATACCCTTTACTGCCAGCTTGGCCTCGCCATCACCTCTCGCATACCTCATCACGGGCCCCAATATGGGAGGGAAGTCCTCTTTTGTCCGCGCCCTGGCACTGCTCTGTCTGCTTGCGCAGGTCGGCTCCTTCGTGCCAGCTGACTCAATGACTCTGACTTTGGTCGATGGCATACATGCTCGCATGGGCGCACGGGACAACCTGTTCTCTGGGGAATCGACTTTCGCCTTGGAGCTATCAGAGACTGCGCGTATGCTGCGGGCTGCGACACCCCGCTCGTTGGTCCTCCTGGACGAGCTTGGTCGTGGCACTAGTACCCATGATGGGGCAGCGATCGCCCACGCAGTGCTGGATCATATCGTACGGGACACACGCTGCCTGACATTATTCATCACTCATTACCAAAATCTTGCCCGTGTGGCTGAGGGCATTGGAAATGCCGATGTTTTAGACACGGTCGGCGCTTCTGCCTCAAAGGCTCTGGTCAAGAACGTACATATGCGCTTTACTGCGACAAAGACAGCCGCTGGAGGAGAAGGAAACACCTCAGCGCCAGGGTATGAAGGTGATCTCGCAGAGGGCGTAGACGAGGAGATAACCTTCCTTTACGAAGTGGGCGAGGGTGTTGCGCACCGATCATACGGTCTCAATGTCGCCCGACTGGCCCGTATTCCCCGGCGAGTGATTGACGTGGCGGCGCTCAAATCGAGCGAACTCGAGCGAAACATGCGGATCAGGAGGCTCAAGGGGACGGCAGATCTCATGTCAGAACTACTTGGCTCGAATGGTGCCGGGAGTGTGGATGATCAGCTCGAACACTTGATCTCGAGCATTGAGCAATTGTGAAGGCTGGGAGGGGGTTGCTTGTACTTTATCGTCCTGGGAGCCCAAGATACCACGTGACAATTAATTCAATGTAACGATACTAGCATGCGTCGCACTGCCCGGCTGGTGTTCAAGGTCTCTGTCATAATATTGGACTGCTGGATCCAAGTCCGCACCATCCCAGGCGTAGCCGGGGCATGTGAAGTGCCTGACAATCGGGAAGTGGGATGACGCGAGGTGACCACGAATTCACGTGATCTTTACCTTTGACACCTCCGACGAAAATGACGTTCCTCGTCGTCTGACAAATGCGGTCGTTGTCATCGTAAAATAAAGTGGGTCGAGTCCATCCCGACATAGACGACCCGAGGACTCAACGCCCCCGAAAGTTGTTCCTGCACTCCTCGCACGCAAAGCTCAGCACGTTTCCCAGTCATGTCTACTGCTTCTGCTACCATGCGTACGCGATATCTTCCCAACCGATTGATGTCGACTAACTAACACTCCTCAGCTTCCCTTAACACACCGGCCGCGGCCGCGCCGGCGCAACAGGACAAGCCAAAGGTATGCGCCATCCCATCGCCCAGTCGAGACATGCGCTCACGGATCACGTAGCCCTGCTGCGTCTGCAAGGACGAAAAGGCCAAGCGCGATGAGTGCATGTTGTTCTCCAGTGCTTCCGATCCGGCCAAAGAGTGCCGCACGACGATTCAATCGTACAAGGACTGTATGAAGGGCTTCGGCTTCGACGTATGACCCTCGCTTGGCGCAGGAGGAGAAATGATACCCTTGAACGAATAGGAGAGTGTACAATACTTGACGGAAAAGCATTGCATGGATAGATGGCGTTGCGGGCGATACTTTCGAATAACACGCCACTCTCATTGCCTGGGTCACATCTCGTTATGGGCCGGTTCTCTGCTTTTTGTTGAACAACTCGTGCTCATTCCAGCAACGAAGCTGCAGTGCTGTGGCTTGCTACAGGCCTGTAGTAGCTGCAATATTGTACCTTCCAACTATCCACAGAAGTCGCCCTTCGCCTCCCGCTCCTCAGCCCGGATCCCGAACTTAATTGCCAGTCGACGTTGTCATTGATTGCTTCGTTTTGAAGTTTTCGGGTTTGCAGCTGGCGCAGTCTCCAAGGTCGATAGCCTCTGCAGCCCGACCGGCAAGGGCGGCCTCGAGGCGCATGGCGAGGCTGCTGCTGTGCTTCCGAAACTCGCTCAACTTGTTGACAATGTCAAGCTCGAGGCCCTTTCGCTTCGCAATCAGCGCGGTGTACTCCGCGAAGTCATGGGAGTTTTCATCGTTCCTAAAGAATGGCCCGGTTAGCAAAGTCACCCTGCCTAACTGTCTCGATCTAAACAAGACCCGGACAAACGGACCTGATGCTGATGTGCTGAGCAGTGACCTCCACCATCTCATCTGCCAGAGCCTTGAGCTTCTTCTTATATGAAGAGGCGGCATCGGCCTGACGCTTGGCAAATTTCTCTTTCAGCTGCTCAAGATTTGATCAGACATCGCTTCTTGCCATGGCATTGTTAAGGAGGGATGTACTTCTCGGGCGCGCTGCTCGGGCGTTCTGCCCGTATCATTTCTGGCATTTTTGCCCCTGCCGTCCCTGTTCTTCGGTTTGACTGCCGTGGGATGGCTCGAGCTGCTGTAGCTTGAATCGTTGTCTGACTCGCTGGTGCCGTCCGACTCGTAAGTAATGTTGGAACGCTGGCGAGTCGTTACAGGCATTTTGTTAGATCTCTTCCAGTTTGAACTCTTTGTGACTGGTCCGAGACGACTCAAGTCAAAGAGAATGCAGGTGTAAATGCAGAATACAGAACTATGAAGTGCGCGATGTGGTTCTCCAGTCTGAAAGCCTCGGGGCACTGGTATTTGAAGAGGGAAAACTGTGAATTTCGTCCAAGAGATCAAAGTTGAAAAACGCCTTAGGCGAAGCTCGAGATTTACAGAAACCGGCAGGCATGCTCTTTCCTGCATTCACGAGTATGGCTCCTGCCATTCTCGGCACCCATAAATCCAAGGATACAACATAGCATTTCGGTTCTCTTAGATTCAGAGATCTTTCCTCGTGTATGATTGATTGATTGATTGATTAAGTAAACATTCTGCCAAACACCTTCTAGGTGAGTTGAGGAGCGTTGTGAGCATTTGAAGCCTTTCAGGGGAACATCTCGGTGAAGCTTCGGTGGAGGGCGGTCTCGGTGGATGTCGGTGAAAAGCCAATGAAACTGCGTGGAGGAATGCACGGACTTACAAAGCCCAATGATATCGACCCCACCAAAATTTTCTCTCGCGATAACATTTGATTTTCTTATCGTCCGTGTCTATACATGTCTGAAGTCTGTACCTCTTCTTGACGTTTCAATAGGAAGGGCAAAGGACCCCTCCACGTCGCGACCATGGGCCTGGCACAGATGAAGACGTATGGTGACCTGAGAAGACTGTTTTAGCTGGCCGGAACCAACTGACCTGTGAATTCCAGGCGTCGCAAGATCGACAAAGATCCGAACAACACTAAGTGGGCGAAAGACACCTCGACATTCGGTCAGAAGATCCTCCGTGCCCAGGGATGGGAGCCGGGACAGTACCTCGGCGCCAAAGATGCTGCACAGGCCGAGCATTACACGGAGGCCAATGCATCTTTCGTTCGCGTTTCGATCAAGGATGACATGCTGGGCCTTGGCTTCCAGCGGGCAAAGGAGGAGCAGGTCACTGGCATGAATGCCTTCCAAGACATGCTGGCGCGACTGAACGGCAAATCCGACGAGACAATGACGAAGGAGAAACAGGTTCGGGCGGCGCTGCAGTCCAGCCTTTACTGCGACAGCAAGTTCGGTCCAATGCGGTTCGTCAGGGGCGGCTGGTTGGTCGGCGATCAGGAACAGGAGAGCCTCGTCCCCAAGCCGAAGGAAGAGGAGGATACGAAGACGCGCATTCTCGAATCAAAGAAGCGCAAGGCCGATGAGGTATCTGAGTCCGAATCCGATTCGTCCAGCGAGGACGAGAAGGCAAAGAAGAGACGGCGGAAGGAAGAACGCAAAGCGGCAAAGAACACCAAGTCCGGCAGCAAGTCCGGCACAGCCACCCCGGTAGAGAACATCGAAAAGAGCGCAGATGCTACTCTATCCGAGAAGGAGAAGAAGAGGAAGTCTAAGGCCAAGTCCAGGTCTGCCAAGGACACACCAAATGACACCCAGGACGAGATTGAGGAAAAGTCATCGAAGAAGGATCGTAAGAAGGATCGCAAAAGCAAGAAGAACACCGAGACTACGGATTCGGATGCAGAAAAGGCTGCGAAGAAGGAGAAGAAAAGGCTGAAGAAGGAGCAGAAGCGGGCCGCGGAGGAGACTATCAAGTCGAGCACAGCACAAGCTTCGAGTGCCTCAACACCAGCAGTCACAGGAACCTCAACACCGAACTCTGGCACCTCGACCCCTATGCTTAGAGGCCATCACGCGGTGCGGTCAAAGTGGATCAAGTCCAAGACCATGGCTACCCTTGACGATGCGGCCCTGAATCAGGTAAGATCAGTCCTTGTCCTGTCTTTTGTTTGCCGACTGTTGAGCTGACATACTACTAGATTTTTATGATCAAAGCCCCTTCAGCATGAGCTTAGATCTGCCTAGATCGATATAAATACCCATGAGCGTTTTTTGACCATTTGATCCGGCAACATGCGAGTGCATGGTAGTTATTAAGTCAACTATCGAAGTATTTTGATCCACGCGCAACTTGACCTCCCATCAAACTTGACCTTGCAACGACCTTCTCAGATGCTGCACTGCACCGCCCTTCTTTGCTAAAGAGTCGATCCTTCTTTGGGGCGGTCTCTTCTGCATTGAGTTGCCGGAAAGCTGCAGCCAGTTGTCTTCTGAGTCTTCGTTGTAACGATAACTCTGTCTCAGAAAGTACTACCCACTTCCAGAGCCCTTTTCTGTTCCCTCTCAACGGCAGCGGAAGCCCCCGGCAGCATCAACCTTGGTTGAGATATCCGTCATACGAACTACATCAGATCTGCCCCTCGGCATACGCTTCTCGATTCAGCATCATGGCTCATCACGATATCATGTTCATGTCCAACAAGGCCCGCGGAAAGTTGCCGGACACTGACGAAGTCCGCAGGGCGATATCCGCGATTGAGAGGGGCAGGTCGGTGCCAAACGAGAAACCACCCTTTGCCAACAGCTTGCTCTGTCCACGCAAGCGCTCCGCTGCGGAACATGCCGCAGTTCTGTGCACCACAGCTCCTGGCACCTTACCCCGTGATATGCAGAGCACATCGGACCAGGTCAAGACCTATGACCCCGACGGCAAAGCACAGCGCCTGGGAAACTCCACTACTGCGCGCAAACCACTTTACGTCGGAACCCCCGAGCCCACCTCAGTCGCATACTACGATCGAACAAAGAGGTACTACGACATCATCGTCATCCACGAACCCACCAACACGAGGTACCGCTTGCATAATCTCGCCAACTACGGCGCGCCGGCCTCACTGCCCGGTGCCTGGGTCGATCGCATGTGGGAGCACTTCTCCAGGTACGGCGACCCCCAGAACTCTGGCAGAAGACTCCAGGTCTGGGCCCAATACCATCCCCAACAAGGCGCTGTTCGGCGCCACATTCGCCTACATGGGCCGGCACGCCCGCTCTACTGCCAGAGAATGGTCGGCAATTCGATGGGAGACATCTTTGGGGCCCGTGACTCTTGTGACCATTCATAAAAGCCTACGGGGGAGAAGATGATGGGCTAGACTATCTCGGACGCCACCCCCAGAAGAGAAGCCGGGCTTCGGTTAGCATTCACGTTCTCGTGGCAAGATCCGTGACTGCGGGGTTCTTGGAGAGGCGGCGGGGGACGGCAAGGAGGAAGCACCTTTCAGTTGCCACAGACATTGGGTGATGAAGGTCACAGAATGAGCGCACGATGTCACCATGGATTTCAGAATGGCATTGCTCAAGCCGTTGTTTCTGGGCAGTGTACTCCATTACGTGCTTATACATCGTGTAGCACTATAAATCAAGGACTTTGCCGTCATCGAACCCCTCCGAGACTTCCCAGTCATATCCGCGTTGATTTGTGAACAGTCGAATCGGCAGCCGATCTCCTCCCCTGTCAGCCTCAAAGTCGAAGTTGTAGTGCGTATGCCCGCACGCCCAGCTTCTGACCTTGGGCGATGTCCAGCAAATCTCCCCCCTCAAGTCCGTGGAGAAAGCACAGGCAATCTCACTACCGATGTGTCGCGGTTCGATGGCCTTGGGGTCCACGGAAGGGCTCCAATGGGTGAGGATGACGATCTTTTTGATGCTGTCGTCCTGCTCTGCTCGCCTGACCTGGTCATTCAGCCAATATAAGTCTCTTTCGTGTGCCTCGTTGTGAGCCCTGACCGTCCACTCCTCTCCCGAGACGTGGAAGTCGGTCAGCGACATTTCCACTCTTGCCGACCGTTGCCTCGGCACCTTCGAAAACAAGCTGCAACCCAGCAACAGGACCCCGTCGTCAGCATTTGGCGCATCGCCACAAGGCAGGCGTACGGATGTGCGGTCCATGAGAACGAAGCATCCTATTGAGGGATCGCTGGCACGTCGACGGCTGACATCGTGTTCGAAATCTCGCAAGACAGCGAGGGTCTCTGGCCATGTGGAGTGATACACTTCATGGTTGCCAGGGACGAAGTAGACTGCTCTAAAGTTGCGAAGCTGCACACGCAGGAAATCGAGCATGGGCTTTCGGTGGGTCTGTCTTCCTGCTTGGCCGATGTCGCCGAGGAGGGCAAGGTAAGGCGCCTTGGGATGTATGTCGAATGTGTCATATGCATCTGGTGCTTCAAGGTGAAGATCTGAGAGGATCTGGATGAAGGCCATGGTGTAGTGATGTGGCCGAAAGTTTCGAGTGCGGACAGGAACAGTTCGCAGGGTAGGCCACGGTGACGACTTGCCTACTAAGTGTCTGAAGTGAGCGAACATTCGACATGCAGGTGGGTGTCTTGGATGTTTAATACTCCCAGGGCAGTCGAAAAACTGTGCGGCTCGTCGGGGCTTCCGAATCAGTTGAAGGAGGAATACTCTCAAGCCACTTCGAGTCAAGGAAAAAAAAGTAAGTTAAAGGCTAGGTACTATGAGGCCCAGGGCATGGTACCTGCCTCTGCACACCCGCGCGTCACCAGACCTCCAACGACGCCTCTTTTTCAGCCACTCACTCCTTTCTGGGGTGAGTCACAACGATTTACCTCAGCTCTGACACTTGATCTCCATGTTGTGACCACGATTGGTCTTTTGACAAGCGTAATGGAAGAGTCAAGCGGTGTTCTACGGTCCGGCTCTTCCCTTTTGATGCGCATACGAGCAATGTCAGAAACCCCGAGAGCGCGAATATCAGATGCTTAGCCAGCCAAGTCGGTGCTGGCACTTCGACCTACACCGCTGGCACGCATGCAGCCCGCGAGTCTTGAGTCAATCATACATGCGATAAGCTGATCATGAGCTGCGGTGACCCTGCGGCTCAAAGGGAAACAGGGCCGAGATCAAGGCCAGGGCGCCGAAGAGTGATGCGCAGACGTAGAGTGGAATGGACGTGGACGTGTTGCCGGAGGACGCGACAAAAGCCGAAATGATGCCCATAACACGGCTGCATGCCACGGCAATGCCGTTGCCTGTGGAGCGGTGCGAGGATGGGAGGACCTCCACGGTGTAGGCAAACAGGGTGCTATAGTAGATGTTGATGCAGAAAGCTGGCCACGCTCGTCAGTCCATCGGTTCTGCGAGTGACCTGGAAAGGGGGAGGGAGGTATTCACAGATTGTGCAGCTGATAGCGACGTTCTGGGCAGAGGTCCGGACGCCCGTGAAGCCAAAGAACAACGCCATGCCACAGAGAGCTCCAATCACCATGGTATACTTTCGGCCCAGCTGGGGGATGCGGACCATATATCCCGACAGTATGGGACCAGGAATGCCGGAGATTGTCGTCAGGGTCAGATTCCGCCAGGTCTCGTACGGAGTGACGACAGTATCTGGGATTCTCGTCGACAAATACGCGCTATTTGAAGGTCAGCACCCTGGACTGTATGTATACGAATGAAAGCTGAAAAGGTTGTCTCACGGCAAGAAGACATAGAACAGAGGGTAGGCGAGGCCGATGATGGCCCAGGAAGCCCACAGCATCAGCGTGCTGGTGGTGGTCCGGCGGGAGACAAAAAGGCCTGTTACATGAAGCTTGAGCTCGCTGAGAAGGAAGATGTTGCTCTTCTCCTGAAGCTGGACAGCCTGTACACCGCAAGCAGCGAGCTTCTCTTCCGTGAGGGAGCAAGGTCGGTTGTACTTTGCTGCAAGCTCCTGATAGTTTCTTGCCAGCTCAGCGTCTCTGCCAGCACCCAGGAGGTACTTGGGGGTCTCCTTGAGGCGGATGATGGTGACTCTGGCAACGGAGAGGGCGAAGACGAGGGCGCCGCAGGTGAACATGACATAGCGCCAGCCGCCATTGTTCGACCAGTTGCACGTATCGCCCGCTGAACAGTTCCACTTGCTTTGGGCTGGAAATCAAGATCAGCTTTCTTTCTATGAAAATGATCGTCGAACTATGCAGGAGGAGAAACTTACTGAGGAAGCCCCATGCGACGAAACCCGTGATGGACTGACCGACTCCCCACCATCCCGCAAGAGCCGTCACGACCCACTGCTTGTCACCGGGGAGGAACTCCAGCAAGACAGTCGGATCCAAGATCAAGTTGCCTCCTGATCCAAAGGTCGACAGAGCCAGAAAGGCGCCGAGGAAGGGCAGGTTCGGACTGGCGCCCGCGATGATCATGGCGATGGAGGTGATCCAGAGTGTCAGATTGAAGGCCAGCCTTCGACCGATGATATCCGCACCAAAACCCCAGAATAAGGCGCCAGCTAGAAGACCAACATTCTGGGCGACCACGCCGGCGTTGACGTAGGAAGAGGGTTTCCCGAGTTCGAGGAATGCCTGCGCGCCGGTGACACCTTGCACCATGGTGAGCAGGGAATCGACGGCGTAGCCAAAGCCGTTCAGAAAGAAGAGCTTCCAGTGGAAGCCCGTCCATCCGATCTCATCATTCGCCTATAGTATACGAGTTAGCTGTTGCTGAACATGGCCTAAGGAATGGATCATCGGGCATACATTGTTGACGAGATGGGTCTTGAGAGCGAGGACAGGGTCGCCTAAATCGTTTCCGAGGACGTCCTTGCCAGAAAGGGTAGACTTGGAGTCCGGTGATTCATGTCCATCATGCGGTCGTGCTTCAACATCATGGCTCGCCTTTGTGATGGTGTCTGACATGATGGAGGATGCTGCCAAGGAGATTGAACAGAGAACAAATAGGGGCTGATCTGTCGGTGCAAAATCTGATTATCCAACGCCCATCACGAGGTCTTTTTATATGGCATTTCAGACCCTCTCCGATCACCATATTCGCAGAACCACAATACTCCAGCTCTTCAGCCTCCGAAACTGCGGAGTGTTGAAGGGGCCGAATGAACCGGGTAGCTCTGAAGCAATGCGCCCCCGTATTGCGTTATCATGCCCTAGTCAGTTTGTCCGGACGAAAGGTCAAGGCGGCGTTTGTGAGGGACACGGCACTATTAATCAGAAGTCTTCGAGACACGCACTCAAGGCCGACTGTGGGCGTGGAACAACGACATGGCAGAAGTGGCATTGACAGGCCTCGGAAGCATCATATTGAACTCAAGAATGGCAGCTATATATTCGCAGATACTATGGATGCACCGCCATGTATATGGAAGCTTATGAAAGAGGCACGTGAGTGTCATTCAGAATTTGTCGTGGCTTCAGCGCACGCGTGGGTCGAGTGACGATAGCTTCAGACTTTGACGGTTCGGGACATGCCGAATGACGACATTTCGGGGACATTCACGCAACGTGCCGTGGCGCCCTTGCATACGGGGGCACTTTAAAATCGCTCACACCATTATAAACGACAGGTCCACCCAGGTCATACCGTTGATTTGTTTTGAACTCCATTCCTTCCCATGCCCTCGCCGACGTACGTCCAGGCTAGCCCTGGCCTCGAATGCTTTGACGATGGCTTCACCGCCCCGACCATGGATCCAGGTACCTCAAAATCGCTCACACCATCAATGGATCTAGAACCAGCCATATTTCGCTGCACTTGGCCGAGGCCTGCCCCCGATGTCGGGAGCGGAGGGGCCAGAACGAAAAGGTAAAATCGTCGAAGGTGACTTGGAGAGACTCAGCTGTCTCTGGCGAGCATTGAGAAAACACGAGACACCGAGACCCTGAGGACGAAATGAACAGCGCCCAGAAGAACCTGATTGAGGGCATAAGGGTCGCCATTATTGGCAGTGGACCGGCTGGGCTGGCTGCCGCGATTGAGCTGGCCAAGCTCCCGTTCGTCGACTGGCAGCTCTACGAGCAAAAGTCCAGCATCACCATTCAGCGGACCACGTGGAGGCTATTGGAGAAGATGGGTGCGTCCAGACATCTCAAGACGGGGGACTTTTTCAGGCCTGCGGACGGACACGACACGCAGTATCGGAACGGGAGGGTCGGCAACATCGTGAAGCAGACGTATCCCGACGAGAGCGTCCCGACGCACCAGGCACCAGCCAGGATTCATCGGGCCAAGCTTCAGCAAGCACTGCTGAAAGAGGCGGATCAGACCCGTATTCGACTGGGGAAGAAGCTTATCACGGCGACACGCTTGCCGTGTGGCAGGATCGATCTCGAGTTCGGAGATGGTACAAAGGACAGGGTTGACTTGCTGGTCGGGGCTGATGGGATTCGATCGGTGAGTCGAAAAGCAAAGCTACGCCTGAGATGATTCGAATACTGGCAGCTGGAACAGACTGAGCATGTGGACTGGGCTTGACTGACGTTCGTAGGCCGTCCGAAACTTTGCCTTTCCCAACTACTCCGTCAAGTACAGCGGGATGACCGCGTACCGAGCGGTCGTGAGGGCAAGAGAAGCCGAAGAGATTAACGGCCTGGAGAAAGCGTTCATCTTCTGGTACGGAACGGACGCCAAGTGGGTGTATACGTGCCCGCTGGATGACAAGGACTGGGAGGTTACGTGCCGAGTCCGTGAGCCCGACGACGGCAACCGATCGACCTGGAGTCAGGACGTGGACGTGGCAAAGCTGATCGACAGCCTCGGCGAATACTGCCAGCCAGTGCAGCAGATTCTCACCCTGGTGGACAAGGTGAAGCGTTACGACTACTTTGGCGGTCCGAGGTTGGAAACGGTCGTCAAGCACGGAGCTGTGGCTCTCACCGGCGATGCCTCACATCCATTGTCCGGTGCCTTTGGGGCCGGGGCGGCCTTCGCCATGGAAGATTCATACGTCCTGGCCGGAGCCCTGCGCTGGGCCGCGGACAGCTCCCGCGGCCTCTCGGATGCCCTGAAGCTCTTCGACGACGTCCGCTCGCCGCACTATCTGTCTCTCTATCGGACCCTAGATGAGATTGCCGCCGCTCGTCGTGTG